>CM042142.1:32865006-32900006 GCA_023376005.1 Doryteuthis pealeii
ATCTTTGGTGCACGAATCAACAAATCCCACCCTGATATTAAAAAATTGCCCATAAACTTGAAAGGACCGAAAAAAAATTCGTCAGACATGAGACGTTCGTCTTGTTCAACACCTTATGAAAACACCAGGATACAGTGCCAAATGCTATTGGCACTCAAGTATGTTTACTGAGTATTAGCTGCTTCAGGACTCTCAGTGAATTAAAGATACATCTTCGTACTTGCACCCTCCCTGGTGCTTGCAAATAGGAAAAAAAGAGAAAACAAAATGGAAAGAACGGGATATAGTCTTGATCATGCACAATTTGACAAACAACAGCACACACACACACACACACACACACACAACACACACACATATATATATATATATATATATATATATATATATATATATACGGACTTATGTCGATAAAAGGCTTACACGGCACGTGTAATTTAGACCAATGAGTTTTTCCTGTTATATTTTAGTTTATTGTTGAAGTATATTGCTCTGTACTTTAGAGCAGAGAGCACTGTAATTTACTGATTTAAAACATTTTAGCGATACATTGAAAATTATGATTTTGTATATATATATATATATATATATATATATATATTAGTCATCCACAGACGTTTACGTCTCATCAGCACGGCTTGACTTTAACAGCTGCTTCTAGGCGGGAGCGAAACCCGACTAGATTTTTGTGTGTAAAGCTTCTTACCTTCTCGGCCGTCGGCAAATGCCACTAAGAGGAGGACAATTAATTGGTACGTACTTTAGATGTATGTTCTTACAATCACAAGAAAACACAAATCTGTAAACTACAGACGAGTAAATGCTTTACGCTAAACGGTGAAAGTTTCAATTAATGTGTACTTCCAGATATTTTGGAGCTATTATATATATATATATATATATATATATATATAGAGAGAGAGAGAGAGAGAGTTAGAAGAAAAAGTGAGAAAGAGAGAGAGAGTTTGCTATATCTATGAGTAAAGAATGTTCATATCACTGAGAGAGTATGTATATCTAAATGTAACTAAGAAATGAACTCAACTGCCTTGATAAATGAGAGTTTTCTCGTCTATGAGATTTTCAAACCAAGTTTTGTTTTGAGAATCACATATGTGAGGAATTGTCAGTTACTACACGCCGTTGATTCATATATATATATATAGAAGAAGAAGAAGAAGAAGAAGAAGAAGAAGAAGAAGAAGAAGAAGGGCCAGATGAAAAAATAAGACGTAATTGATAGAAGAAGAAGAAGAAGAAGAAGAGAAGAAGAAGAAGAATATATATATATATATATATATATATATATATATATATATATATATATACGTGTGTGTGAAATATCAACCTTCGAGGGTTATTTAATGGCAATACCATAATTGTAGAAGAACAGTAATGGTAGTATTTCCCCTTAGCTGAAAGGATGCGATGTTTCATACCTTTCCAAAGGATATTAGTCCGAAAGTGATCGTAATCGTTCGAACTCACTTTGTATGATGTAGTCCAGCACTTAGCCACTATTCCACGTGGTGGAGGGGATTGTTAAATACATACATAGACAGTGATAAAAAACGCTCCTGGCTGGTGGGTAAAAAGTAATGAAACAATAATCACGCATTGTTTTTAGCATTGACTGCATATGTAATATAATTATAGGCGTCGACACACTATATGTAAACTAGATTTTGAATTTCATTATTTAGTCCCACTGTTCTTACCGTTACTCTCTCACTCTTTCGATTACACTTTGAGTCATTTTCCATGCAACCAAATCAAATATTTCATGTTGCAGGTAAAATTAAGCAGCAAATTTAGCAATATTTCTATAAATATTTGAGCAAGTTCCGGCATACAATTAGTATGGGAAATCAGAGACATCGAGAATGCTTTGTTGTTCAAAGTTTTCCTGTTTTTATATATATATATATATATATATATATATATATATATATATATGTGTGTGTGTGTGTGTGTGTGTGTGTGTGTGTGTGTGTGTTTTGCTGTGCCTGCTTTTGCCCGGAGTCGACATACAGTTAAACAAATAATCCAAATTAAACAAAAAATCAAATATATATATATATATATATATATATATATATATATATATAATATATGTGTGTGTGTGTGTGTGTGTGTGTGTGTTGAAGTTGAAAATGGAAGCGAATCCGACTGTTTGTTGAAATGAAAAATAAAGGGAAGAAAATCTTAGATGGATAAAATAGGATTTATTTTATTTTGTTTTACTGACACGTGTTTCGGCCAGGAGTTTATCCATGCATACATGTATTCTATCTATTATTATTTTAAATACAAAATAGAATAAAATTAAAATAATAATAGAAAAAACTACAGAAATGTTTAGTATACAAAGAAATAGCGGCCTTCGTCAGAGTAAATCCTTATTGTTTTAAATGAAATCTGTTGAAAGACGGAGAATTTCCAAGATGCTCGAAAAAAGAGCTTTTTTGAATTCATATGTGTGTGTCTGTGTGTGTGAGAGTCTCTGTGTGTATACGCGTGCGTGTGTGGGTGTATGTGTGTGTGTGTGTGTGTAATATGCAAAAAGAGAAAGTTTGCAAGATAAAATGCGAAAAAAGTGAGAAAAGTGTCCAATAAATCCTAATTATAGTGTGTAATACTTTTTTACCCCCACAAGGAAGCAGCTGTACGGCCACCTGCCCCCTATCTCACAAACCATCCGAGTGAGACAAACAAGGCATTCTGGACACTGCTGGAGGAGCGAGGACGGACTCATAAGCGACGTCCTTCCGTGGAAGCCAACACATGGATATGCTAATGTGGGCCGCCCACAAAGGATCTACATTGACCAACTCTGCGAGGATACCGGATGCTGCGCTGAGGACCTCCCTGGGACAATGAATGATAGAGATTCGGCGAGAGGTGGTCATGGATATCCGTGCCAGTTGCGCGACATGATGATGATGGTGGGTAACTGAAAGTATTCATGGCACTCACACCTGAAAAAATATACATAAACTTCTTAAAATCACGATTGTGCACGTGTCCGTGAGCTGGCATACTTAACACACGCGGAAATTGAAAAAAAAGTGTAAACAAAACAAAAATCAGTGAAATAGAGAGATCATACCAATTGTGAGTTTTCGAATTAGTAAAAAAATCTAACTGAAGAGGCAAAGAAAATATATGGATTGACTTGGTTTGGTTTCTTTGTTTGATGGCATATCAACCTCTGTGGGTTATTTTATGTTAAAGTCATCCTTCTGGTAGAACGGTAGTAGAGAGGAAGAGGGAGCTAATATATCTCTCAAGGTTATTATTCCGAAAGCGGACGTAATAGTGTGATTAGATATCAAACTGCCTGACTAAGATGTCGCAGTTAAGAACGTTAGCCACTTCTATAGGGACTACCTCTGAATATATTAGAAGCGCCTAAAAATATAGGAAAATAAATAAATATAGAATTAGTCAGGTAGTAAATGATATATCATAAATTTATTCATATGTCTACCCTTTCATATCAATTCACTTATGTAAGCCATTTCTTTTCATCGTGCTCAAGGGTGCATAATTTATTTCCTTTGTTCACCTTCTATCTTTCTTTCTTTCACTCCTCACTTTCATTCTTTCTTTATTTATTTATTTCTTTTTTCTTTCTTTGATTTATTTCTTATCCTGATTCCTCTCTTACTTTCATTCACTCATCAACCTTTTTTCTTCTATTCTATCTTTTACTCTTCACTTTCTTCATTTCTTTATTCTTCAATTATTTTCTTAGTTACTCATTACTTTTTTCTTTCTTTCTTTCTTTCTTTTTCTTTCTTTTTTCTTTTACTCTTCACTTTCTTTTTCTTTCTTTACTTTGTGTTTCTTTCTTCTTGTATGATTATTTTTCCTTATTTCTTTTCTTTATTTTCCACATTCTTTCTTTCTTCTTTCTTCTTTCACTCATCGCTTTTTTTTCTTTCGTTTCCTTTTCGCTTTCTTTCTTTCTTCTTTCTTTCTTTCTTTCTTCTTTTTCTTTCTTTCTTTCTTTCTTTCTTTCTTTCTTCACTCATCGCTTTTTTTCTTTCGTTTCCTTTTACCACTTCGCTTTCTTTCTTTCTTCTTTCTTTTCTTCTTCTTTCTTTCTTTCCTTCCTTTCTTTCTTTCTTTCTTTCTTTCTTTCACTCATCGCTTTTTTTTTTCTTTCGTTTCCTTTTACCTACTTCGCTTTCTTTCTTTCTTTCTTTTTCTTTCTTTTTCTTTCTTTCTTTCTTTCTTCTTTCTTTCTTTCTTTCTTTCACTCATCGCTTTTTTCTTTCGTTTCCTTTACCTACTTCGCTTTCTTCTTTTTCTTTTCTTTCTTCTTTCTTTCTTTTTTTCTTTCTTCTTCTTTCTTTCTTTCTTTCGTTTTCCTTTTACCCTTCGCTTCTTCTTTCTTTCTTTTCCTTTTCTTTCTTTCTTTTCTTTCTTTCTTTCTTCACCCATCGCTTTTTCTTTCGTTCCTTTTCCTACTTCGCTTTCTTTCTTTCTTTCCTTTCTTTCTTTCTTTCTTTCTTCTTTCCTCTTTCTTTCTTCTTTCTCTTTCACCATCGCTTTTTCTTTCGTTTCCTTACCTACTTCGCCTTTCTTTTTCTTTCTTTCTTTCTTTCTTCTTTCTTTCTTTCTTTCTTTCTTTGTATTTCATTTCTCTCTCAGCTTTCGTCCTTTCATTCTTTCCCTTCAATCTTCACTTTCTTTCTTTCTTTTACTCCTCACTTAGTTTTGTTCACATTTCGTCTGTTCTTAGTCCGACGAGGTCATAGGGTGTGACACGCAAGAACGATAGGTACGTAGTTACAAGCCGGCATATTATTATATTGATAATTGAAAACGAAATCAGAAAACGTTCATCGATATTCAACCGGAACAAAGGAAAATAAAATCTCAGATCTCTGCACCCGGCGATGACATTACTTAGCTAGAAGGCGCCAACGAGAGAAATTAGCTCTAATGCGGGTATTTTATATGTGACCCTTTCTCGGTAAAACAAGATGCCAGTGACCCGTTTGAACTCAGGGCCACTTCATTTGTTTCAACTCTAAGTGGGGGAAGAAATCTATGTAATTTTTGTTGAACATACATTTGTTAGTTGAGTGAACTTAGGTTTCAACGGTAATTTATTCAGTCTGTACTCCAAACAAATTTCACACACACACACACACACACACACACACACACAACATATATATATAATATATAATATATATATATATATATATATAAGAATATATAATGTATATATATATCAGAGTAGATTTAGCTCAATCGGTTAGAGCGTCCGACTAGGAAACACTAGGTTCCGGGTTCGATAACGGACCTCGCCAATTCAGCGTATGTGTAGCACGGGGATCTGTGCGGTAAAGTGAGGAGCTGATGGTAGGTGTGGTACTCCCCCTCGGATGCCAAAATAATCTTCTTGGTCTAGCGCTAGTGAAAAGGAGATAGACTCTCTCGCTATCAAGTTGATAACGCCATTAAGCCACACCGACGACTACTTACTTATATATATATATATTATATATAATATATATTGTATGTGTGTGTGTGTATGTGTGTGTGTGTGTGTGTTGTTTGTGAAAAAATGATGGAAAAGACTTTAAATTTGTTTATTTAATAATCAAGTAGCTTGTTACAACATCTTCAGAACCGGAGTAAAACATGGTTAATATTACCCATATTTTGCATGTTTGAAGATGCTGTTACGGGCTAAACTTGTTGCAGTTGAAATAAATTATTACTTGAAGCAAATCTAAATTATTTTCATTTATTAATCTATATTGCTCTGTCCGTTTGCACACACGAAACTATGTACATCGAGCTCTCCATACGAATGACTTGTATCACTACAGAAGAATTTCACATGGAATGATCCTCAACTCCATGTGCATATATATATATATACATTAAAGAATTGGATACAATAGAAACCTACTCGAGTTTCACCATAAGGATCTTCAGGGTTAAATCCACTGAATTAATCGAGGTACCGATAATTGCAGCCGATTACACGTGTGTTCATGAATAAGATTGCGTTTATAAAGGAAACGCTTGTTTATGTTTTTTGAATTTCTCATCGGAAATTTTTTTTTGTGAGTATTAAAATGAAACTCCACCCGGTGATATTAAAATGTAAACAAAAGATGCGAAATCGATTTTGTGGGTATTATTTATTATGATTGTTTAATAAAGTATGGGTTAGAGGCGTAAGAGTGTTTTATAAGCAAAACCGATTTAAAATATTTATTTAATACTCACGAAAAAACAACTTCCGGTGAGAAATTCAAAAAATATTAACAAGCGTTCCCTTTATAATGCAACATCTTATTCAATGAACACACGTGTATCGCTGCAAAATCGTACCTCGATTAATCAGTGGATTTAACCTGAAAGATCCTTATGGTGAAACTCGAGTAGGTTCATTTATCCATTTCTATAAAAATTGCTCTACTGGGCACTTTGTATTTTATCCCTGATTTTGTGCACCTCCAATGATCGTCCCATATCACCTAAGCCACCTTATATATATATATATATATATAATATATATATATATAAATATATATATATCGACAGACCTAATCTTCATGTGAAGAATTAAGTAATCATGTATGCATACAAGCCAAGCATACGATGTGTATACTAAACGTCTGAAGCCGTACAAAGACAAAAAGGAAGAAGGAATGAAATGTTAATGTTCTTCACCATCTTCATCATTTAGCGTTAACAGCATTGATTGCCATGACTCTCTCTAACTACCTGTTTGGTCATCGCTCTCGTCAAGTCTTCCTCAAGACATCCAGTATCCGTACAGAGCTGATATGTGTAAGTCCTTGCTTGTTGTCCCACACATGTGTGTCTATGTGTAAGTGTCTACAGTAGAACATTACTTATGAGTTGTCCTTACTGTCTAGCAGTGTCAGTATGTATTTTTTGTTTTAGATGTTTTTTGAGATAGGAGGTCAGTGGCCGTACAGCTTCTTTTTAGTGGGGTGCTACTTCCAAGATTTGTTCAAAACAGCATGCATCATCCTTGTGTAGACTAGTTCGCATAGTAATATCTCATCTTAATGAAGCGATACCAATATACGCATAAGAAAGCCATGGTCTCCTATAGACTGATTATCTACCATTTTGAAATCCGCTCTCTCTGATAAGATAGAGCCAGAACAATTCCGAGCTTTAGCCGTATCAGTGCTACTGTATGAGTGTACCACTTTTTAACGGAACTATTTTCTTCGTAATAGTACCCTATTAACAAATTTATTCCACTGAGCTTTCTATTTATTGAAGTACCTCTGAACCTTCCTCGTTTTTAATTAGGTGGGAAGCTGTACTCTCGTATTTTTCCCTGTCCTTCAATCTTAGCCTTGATGTGAAGCTGCAAGATGAAAATCAAGGAAAGAACACAGAGTAACAGGTTTTGTTTGGCTTAGTTTACTTGACGTCATACCAACCCTTTATGGATTATTTAATGTCAAATTTAATTAACTGGTAAATTCTATTATATTATGATTATCATTTCAATATACCATGCAATCAATATTAATCACACTTTCTTTGATTTTAATTATCATTTGCTCGCAGTCATATATCTATCCTTTCTATCTAATGCAAATAAGAAAAAGAAAATACTAATCTTATTATAATGAAGATTGTGGGTTTGTCTGTCTGTAACCGAAACTATATTACTACTCAAATCATAATTCCCTTAGTTATTTACATCACATTCTCCATGATTTTATTTAAACCTCAATTATTAATAAAATTGTTTTACATCATTAAGACTGTTGACCATATCTACATACTAATAATATGCAATTGTATTATATACAACAAAATATGAGTTTACAGTGTGAACAGAAGACTACTTTGCATATTGATATTAAAAATTTGATTTTAATAAATATGTGCTTAGTATTATTGAATTTCCAATTGTTTTTTATCTTAATGAATATGAGCAAAAATCTCGGGGATAAATCTTAAAAGAAATCCATTAACAAGAAGAAATAACTGTAATATTATTCTTTACTTCCTATTTTAACTAAATAGTTAAATTATAAAAATTAACAATGAAAGACGGAAGTAATGGAAAATGATGGAAGAGTTAGTTTCAAAGTTGTTCTATTTTTCAACCATACCTCCTCTGTTTCAAATCTTTTTATCTGCATTCTTATTCAGTTTCATTAGCCTTTCTAATTTAATATGATATTTTATTATATTAAAACTTAAATACTTGCAAGGGTGCATATGTTAAAAATTTATATAACTATTTAATAAAATTCCTATTTGACCCATACATCTTATCCTAAATAGTATTACTACTATGAGTGAGAGTGTAGCTGGGAGTATGATATAAAAAAGTACGTATATATAAACAGCTATGAGTGTCTAAAGCTAATATGCAAAAAGTCCTCGATACCTAAGTAGAGCAAATACTAAAATTTAAACTTAATAAGTCAGATATACCTACTAATAGTTTCGCTTAGTAGCTCATCAGGGCAAGAATTTGAATTTGAGGTCCAATAAGATTAGTATATTATATATACATATATATATACATGCGTGTATGTGTATTGGGGTGTAGGTAAGCCTTCCAATTGATGAACATTATTCGGAGAGGCATATAGCGCAACGGTTATAATCATCGGAAAATGACTAGGGGATCCGAGTTCAAATCCTGAAGAAGTTATCTTTTACGTTTCCCTATGAGTTAATACCCTTCAGAAGCGCATAAATATAACTACCCTCCGCCTGCAGCAATATGAAATTGGCAGGGAAGCTGGTTACGTTTGGCAAATCGCCCTCGGTGAAAAAAAAAGCTTTAAATTCAAAAGCAGCAAACGGATGCCCAAAGGCAGTCCAACATTGTCTTTAAAGTTGTTCTGGCATCTCTTGCGGGGACACCGATGCCGATTTGTATGTGAACCTGCTCAAACGTATGTTTTACAAAGAAGAGACACCAGCAGCATTGGCCACTGATGATCTTTCATACAACCTTCTCCTGGTTTGTACGGCGCCCCGGGCGCATATAAGACGGATGCGATAGTAATGGAAAAACTGATTTCTATCTGTGAATTCCTTTCCTATTTTCCAAAGAAAGACCATTCAGAATGTGCGCATGCATTTTATATATACAGTAATTCAAAAAAGTATATGACCCTGCGATTTAATTTTTCATTAGTCTGAACTTTTGAGATGAGGCTTGATAATTTTTATTATTTACATTATCGGACTGGAAGTAAGATGAGGAAATTAATCCGACAGTATGTGGAGAACATTTTTAAAGAAAACAAACACAGGATGTCATGAACGATAGAAAACTCTTTATGTCGATACTTGAGTATTTCGGTTTTTTTTAAATAAAACCTTCTTCAGGACATTGAATATTTGTATGTGTAAAAGATGAAACATGTTTAGTGTACGTTGAATGTGTGACAAAAGGTTATTTACCGTTAATTACGTGGCGTTTATAGACGAAAGCCGAAGACATGATAATTGCATGTGAAAGGCTGTCTGTGCAAAGCTAAAAGTATGCAAATACATTTTCTGGCTGTTAACCTGATTTTTATTGTTAATATTGGTACACAAAGATTCAGCCAATTTTCTCTGTGTCATCATTATGTGTTTCTTATCGAAATCGGGAACGTTCTTGTCCAACTTGGGAGAATTCTTGTCGGAATCTGGAGCTTTCACAGACCTACAAACCGAACCCTCTATTTAATCCAATGGGATATATTGTTCTTATTCCGATAACCATGACCGGATACAAGTGTTACGATTTTGTTTATTCTAGTTTCAATCAAAAATCATGTAGAGTTTTAGTAAAGATTAAAATTGGGAAATAATTTTTGAATAATTTGACTATTGTGCAAACAAAGTATTCATTGTTAACTGAATGAGAACAATCTACCCCAATGGATTAAATAAGGGTTTCCGTCCGAAGATCCTTGAGAGCTTATACCAACAATTAAGCGCGTAGTGTAATGGTTAAAGTCATGGGAAATGGACTCGTCGCCCCGAGTTCAAATCCTGGACGTGGTAATCGCATTTCACTTAGCGCTAACACCCCTGGGAAAGGTATGAATCCTACTCTCCCACCAGCTATGGGTAAATAGTAGGGCAGACTGGGATCTTCAACCTTGGTTAGGCAACCGGTCTAGAAGAAGGAAAACTCTGAATTCAAACCTGTTGAACTCCGCTTAAGAAATTGACCTTGTGTCACATCCTGCTCGTGTGGAGGGGTTGGTAAATATATGTACCAACAATGAAAACTTCCTAGTTCGACAAGAAGGTTCCTTTTTCTTTTGCTTTGTTTTTGTTTGTTTGTTTTATTTTATTTTTACCTTTAATTTTTTTAATTTCTTTCTTTATTTGTATATTTTTTGCACTTCATAGACAGCCTTTCTTTTGTGCCATGTGCAATTCTGCATTTGCATTTGGTGCATCTTTAGCGAAATCTTTCCCCGATGCATGCTGCACAGTCTTTTCTGACTGTGTTTAATTTTCCTTTAACATGCAATACGCATTTTCTCTTCCAGTGAATGACAGTTTAACACATGAAAAGAAAAACATTAAACATAGAATATTGAGTTGTTTCTACACATGACGTTAAAAGTTGAGTTCATTTTCAACGAGGATTAGTCAAGTTAGATCACCAAATTATATTAATTTTTCTGAAGAGCTCTGTAGGAATTTGCATTTGCATATTTATATTTGCATATAATGAGATGCGTGGGGTAAGGGTATATCGTCGTAGGAAAATGACATGGCGACTCGAGTACAAATCCTGGACGAGATTGTTTGCATTTTTACATAGAGCTAATACCTTTCAGAATGTATGCATCCGTCTATTTCCCCTCAAGCTATAAGTAAATAGAAGGTCGGACTGAAGGTCTTCAACTTTGGTTAGGACAACCAGTCTAGGAGAAGGAAAACCTTCTAAAATCAAACCTGTTAAGCTCCGCTTTAGAAAAAATCGTGTGTCACATTCTACTTATGCGGAGGAATTAATATATATATATATATATATATATATATATATATATATATATATATATATATATATAAAAGTAATTGGTAATTTGCTTGAAGCATTGTTAAGTATGTTATAATATATTAATGATTTGAAGGCAATTACAATGCGTATAAAAATAAGAACGAAAAGATGTTTTTTTTTGTTTTGTTTAAAAAAATATTGTTGTTTTTATTTTTTACACGCATTGTAATTGCCTTCAAATCATTAATTTATTATATATATATATATATATATATATATATATAATATATTAAAGTAGGAAAGGGGAGTAAAAACATCTTTCTGGCACTATCACTTCCTTACGTCTTTTATAACCTAACAGGATTCTTTTTTTTTGCAGGTTTGGTTTCTTTTGTGAATGCCATTTCAGCCTTCGTAGGTTATTTGATGCCAACGCCATCGTTGTAGAAGAACAGTAGTGGTACTATTTAGCGTTGAGGTGTTTCATACCTTTTGTTGCATAGCGCTTCTTTTTATATCTTATATTATACTTATCTGCTACTATGCTGAATCGGCTTATCTATTCTCTGTCTGGGGATCTGAGTTGGTTTTCCCTTCTTCTTGTCTGCTCCGTTGAGACATCTTAGGACTTCTTCATTCTGTGTTTGTTGTCGTTTTTAGTAATGAACAAAAACATATGTTTGTGTTTATTTAGGTATATGTATCCGTTAGTTTGGGGTATATATATTAGTTTGGACATTAGTGTGAAGCATTAAAGAAACTCAAAAAATATAAGTAACTCGCTCGTTTGAGAGAAGAGTTTCGTTATTTTAGTAATAACGTTTTCCTTAGTCTGATGAAGAGAGCATTACAATCTTGAAAATTTACTAAAATAACGAAACTCTTCTCTCAAACAACTGAGTTTCTTACATTTTTAGTTTCTTTAATGCTTCACACTAATGCCCAAACTAGATATATATATACCCCCAACAAACGGATACATATAAACAAATATATATATATATATATATATATATATATATATATATATATATATATATATATACTTCTCCTGTGGAAGCCAGCACATGGACAAGCCAGTGTGGGCCGACTAGCAAAAACGTACGTTGATCAGCTCCGTGCGGATGCGGGATGCTGCATAGAGGACCTCCCGAGAATGATGAGCAATAGGGACGGATGGAGAGAGATTGTCATGGATATCCGTGCTGAAAGCGCGACATGATGATGATGATATATTACTTACGAGAAGCATACAGAGACCCTTCGACAAGTACAAAATCATATGTATACATATTAGATGTCTTTATAAGTTAACCATCACGCCCAGAAGAAATAGCCATCTACCTCATTTAAATCCTATGGTAGAACTCACAAAATTTTAAGTTCACCTCTCTGTTCCACGTACCGAACTGACCAACCAGAGGACAGTCATAAGGTCAGTGAAAAGTCAGAGCCCTGTAAATTCACAATTACCTCTGTTTTTAAATTTCTGCTCTGTAACACGGTAACACGTTCCTAATAAACGTAATTGCGTAACTGGAGATCGAACTTGCCTACTAAGATGTCGCAGGTCAGCACGTTAGCCATTACACCACGAGGACTCCCCTAATTCTTTTGTCATGCCTAACTTCATGGCAAGCAGACTAACCTTTGCTTAATGATCGCTTCAAAGTCTTTCATAAAACTCGGTCATTCCGACGAGATCCCAACGCATTTTTATTTCACAAGAGTTTTAAAATTGAAACATCAAATTAATGCTGACTTTGCTGATGCCAGCATTAATTTGGTGAAATTGACATAAACTTAATGAAGTATTGCAAAGGAAATCAAGCTACTGACTTGGAAGGATCAAACAAAATCGCAGCTACTAAACAATAAATTATTGATTTCCTGTTCATTGCAAACGTTGCAGAAATCCGGCTTCTCAACTGGCAAACGTGATGAGTTGTTTATTAAACGATTTTTAAACTCTGTACCCATCTTTGGTTTGGTGTGCATCTTTATTTAATTGCTTATCAACCTTTGTGGGTTATTTAATTCCAAAATCCTCGTAGAAGACAGTAGAGTACTATTAAACCCAAGTAAATGAGTAGTTCATGCATAAGGATATTAGTCCGAAAGTGAATGTAATAGCTAGATTGGAGTTGGCACTCACTTAGCACGATGCCACTCCGCATTGGGAACTTTCCCTGGCTATAGTATTCCATCTAAAAAAAATTATAAAGAGTGAAAATGTTAGATTATGATACTTATCGTTGTGATTATGATAACAGAGCAAAGGTTGGTTTGGTTTCTTTATTGGTATGAATATTTGTGTATTGCATTAGTTTCTTTGTTTAATGGCTCATCAAACTTCGTGGGTTATTTAATGCCAAAGCCATACTTGTAGAGGAACAGTAGTGGGAGTTCATACATTTCCCAAGAGTATTTCTCCGAAAGTGAACGTAATAGCGCGACTTGAGTTCGAACTCGCTTACCAAGATGTCGCAGTCAAGTATGTTAGGCATTACAAAACGAGAACTCCCGGCAGGGTTCGAATCCAAATAACGAGCCGGGATTCTGAATGTTGTTTTTAAATCTTGAAGGAATTCTACAGCACAATTTTCATAATGTCATGCTAAGGCTCGTATGTGTATGCGATTGCCCTATGTTCGAAGCAGTTGCACATTTCTAAAGTCGTTATCAATTAGCCTAATTAGATTAAAAGCATTAATAGCGTTAAAGATTTCATTAATACTTTGGATGATTTCAGAAAAAAATGGCAAGAAGATTAATTTAATTGGGCATTTTGGAGAATTATCAGATGAATTACTTGTCAAAATTTGATCTGTTTCTATCATATTACACAATGATTAAAAAAAAGGTTGATGAAGAAGATAGAAAAAGGGGAGATGCATGAGGGGCATAACAAACAAATAAATAAATTAGTTTTATGAGTCCCAGATAACTTTATGCGTCTTATTTTGGTTTGTCAGCATAGTCGAATTTTCGGGGTTTTTTCACAATTATCAGTGGATCACTTTTCCCTCTCAGTCATGCATACTTTTATTCTTTTTTGTTCCAGTTTGTTTTTACGCTTTGAGATACAAACGGACCACAAAATCCCGGTCAAAAGACCAAACATTGTGTTAATTAATAAGACTAGCAATATAAAAAACACCCTCCGGGCGATGTAAAAATAGATTTTTGGAACATGTTGCCTGGGGTGTGGGGGTTAAAAATTCAATGTAGCGAGTTTGTACCCTAAGTAAGTAAAATCATCAAATTCATTAAAGGATTAAAAAATAAAGCAATTTGAAATGTAAACTTTAAATATATTTAAAATAAAACAATCTATATGTAGATATATAATACCAGTCATGTTTATTAAAACTTGTTTTAAAAACAATGAGGACTGTCTAATGTTGCATGTTCAAATTTTGAGTGTATTTATTCTATGTTATGACGATTTTGTGTAATGTGACGTAAGCAGTGATGTAGATTTTGTTACAGACAAAAACCGGAAGCGAATCTCCATTATTAATAGATGAAAAGAACAAATTCAGGGAGAAACGAAATACAATCATGTTAACATTTTATTCGTGTCAAGTAAAAAAAAAAACAACGTCTATGTTTCCACGGTTAGGTTGTTGGTTCGTTATTGGTTTTGTTGTTTGGTTGGTTTGATTTTTATAGCATGTCAACCGTTGTAGAGTTCTTTTTATGCTGAAGACATTAAGTTTCATCCATTCTTGTTGGGTATTTAAAATTTCTTGTCTAAACTCATTTTTTAACACAAATGTTTAAAACTCAATTTTTTCTATTTACTTCATACATGCCATCCTAACAGGTTTTACTACCGCGAGTCAGAGAGGACCTGGGATTAATGGCGATGATGGGGTAGGCCACACTCACCAGAGCTCCAGAATTGGAACCTCACAATTAGATGTAGTTTAACGCCAATACCCAGGACAATAAGACTCAGCCACGGCTTTCTAACACATATATGAAAAAAGAAAGAGCTGGGGGTTGTGATAAGGCAATAGGGTCGGGACAATCATATAGGTGCTAGGGCTTGGCGTGACGTGACCAGCCTGGTTAATCTCCGACCGCCGGTCTAGCCTAAATAAAGGCCAAAGTGGACTGATGCATGCCATTTACTGCTCAGCTTCCGTCCGTTCTCATCACGGGTCGCCACCAACGGCCAAACCCATCAGACGATCAACCATCACCAACAAAGTAGTCCTCAATAACTGATACAGTTCAACGAGAAATAATATCATCGTAGTATCTTTGTTTCAGAACAAATATCTTATCATTATTGCCGATAATAAAGATAACCATGAGAGGTTTTTGAAAGAAATTGAAATTATATACAATTTCGTAATCACTCTCCATAAAAACAAGTGTCCTGGGCATGACACTTAACTGAATTTAGTGATAAGGTTTAAATTCTCGAACTCTGCTGAGTGTGGAGTGCCCCTTCATTGTCATTACTGCGAGGTCCACTCTTACGCAGGGTGTTAGTACCTGTTAGGGTCCCATCTATGGGTTAAATAGATTAAAATTGGGTTAAAATATTGCGTCAAAAAATTGAATACCAATAAGAATGAATAAAATAAAATATCTTCGGCATAAAATAACCAAAGGGTTGACATGCCGTAAAATCCAACCAACATCTAACAATTTGTTTAAAAATGATATTCGCTTACAAACAATTCCCGCTATCATTTTATAGAAGGAAAAACAATAGAGGGGGGGAATAGATATTTGAGTCAAGTTCCTGCTGAGGGGGAACAAAAAGAGTCCACCGTCTTCTCGCAGGCCAAACTTTCTTTTGGTCAACACAGTCTTCGTCTTCGACCAGCAGCTGAAAAGCCGTCGTCGTCAAATATTTTGGCAGCTGAAAAATCGCAAATTCCCATTTGATTTTAATCCAACAAGAAACAAAATAATTTCTTTGTTGGGTCGTTCACAAAGTGCTCCGTCGCTGACTACCGTCTCGCGTCGGCCAACTGCTTCCCCTCAGCGCTTCACTCACTTGTTATTTATGGAGACAGTCCCCCAACATCCAGGCACCTGAATTACACCTCGCGTCCATCCAGCGCCTGAATCGCATTTCTTTGCATTTCTGAGGGCACGGGTTCGACTCCGGCAGGCAGGACAATGTCTTGCTCTTTTACCAAATGAGTACGGTACCCGTTCTCCGTCACACATTTTTACAACTTAAAAAAGTGTTGGCATTAAATAACCCATGGGTTGATATTCCGTTAAACCAAACTATACATTAAATAATCTATTTTAAAGACAATACAAAAATAGATAGAGGAAGGGAGATCCCATGGCGTAGTAGCTAACGTGCTGGGCTGCGATATCGTAGTAAGCGAGTTCGAACTTCGGTCATGCTATTACGATCACTTTTGGACTAATACCAACGAGAAATGTATTAACCCCAATCACCCGTGGGTTAAATAGTACCACTAGTGTTCTACAAAATTGCTTCGGCATTAAATAATCCAGGAAGGTTGATATAACATTAAACCTAGAAACGAAATCAAACCAATAAACAGGGCTGCTTATTAGCGAAGACACGCAAATATGTTCACGCGTGAACATGAATATTCAATTAAAATTATACCGAGTTTAATAAGTTGATTTTATGTGACGCAGACATTTCATTTATTAGACGTTTGCATCAACTGGCAAACACTATGGTCGGTTGTGCGCAGGCGCAGTCGACTGTGCTTAGGTTCGTCGTGTTAAAGAGCTGTTTAGACACAGAGTTTGGCATCCAATAAAAAAGACGCCTGAGAAACTATCTAGGTTACTCTGTGATGTTCCCTAATACACACTTAAAATACTGATCTACAATAATTGAGTTGATCTTATAAATAATGCGTGGGTGGAGTTCAGTCATATTGAAAATTGCATTAGTATACACAGGGTCATTACTGCATCTAATCAACTACTCGCTAATCTTAGTATTGCACTAGGCCATGTATCGTATTCAATCAGCTACTCACGAACATTTGCTTTGTCTGACACAAGGTCATGTACAATAGCAAACCAGCAATTCATTAAATTTAGCTAAGTCTGGCACAAGGTCGTGTACCTTATCTAATCAGGTGTTCACTAATCTTATCTTGTCTGACACAAGGCTATTAACGCGCTCAATCAGCTAACTCACTAATAAACTTATTCTGACACAGGGCCATTTATTGTGTCTAATCAGCAACTCCCTAATGGTAACTTTTCTGATAATCAGTTAATAAACTTAGATTATTCTGGCACAAACTACTGCGTCGTATTCATTCTGCTACTCACTAAACTTAGTTTAGTATGGCTCAGAGCTATCTATCACATGCAATCAGCAACTTGATAATCATAGCTTTGTCTAACTCAATGACATGTATATATTTAGCAACCCCTCCGCACGAGCAGATGCGACACAATGTCAATTTCTTAAGCGGAGTTTAACAGGTTTGAATTCAGAGTTTTCATTTCCTAGACAGGTTGCCTAACCAAGGTTGAAAATCCCAGTCTGCCTACTATTTATCCATAGCTGGAGGAGGTATAGTTGGATTCATGTCTTTCCTAAGGGTTTAGCGCTATGTGAAATTCAAACAGCCTTGTCCAGGATTTGAACTCAGGTCGACGAGTCCATTTCCTACGCACCTACATTTTGCCACGCACCTCCATGTATCATATCTAATCAGCTACTCACTAATTGTATATTATTCTTTTACAGGAGCATGTGCTGTATTCAATAGGTTACTCACTAACCTTATATTACTCTGACACAAAACCATCTATCTTATATAATCAGCAACTCACTAATCTTAGCTAAGTCGGACACAGGGCCATATATATTACCCAATCGGCAACTTACTATCTTATCTTGGTTTGACAGAAGGTCGTGTATTTTATCTCATCAGCGACTCCCTAATCTTTCCTTAGTCTGACAATCAGACACTTATAAACCTCACCTTAGTATGGTATAAGATCATGCATCCATTTTAATCAGCTATTCATTAATTTTAGTTTATTCTGGCACAAGGTCATGTACAATATCCAATCAGCTACTCCCTAAATTTAGCTTAGACTGACCCAAGGTCACGTACCTTATCCAATCACTAATCAAAGCCATGTGTCGTGATCAATCAGCTAATCGTTAATCTTATCTTAGTCTAAAACAATGTCATGCATTGTATCTAATCAGCAACTCCGTAATCTATTTCTTATTCATTCAGTTTAACTGTAATAAATAATAACATATTTTTGTGACAAAGTCACTCCAATGAGGTTGAAGATGGTGCACAGGCATCCAGGGTTATTGGAACCATTAAAAGAGTTGTAGGTGATGATGATAAGTGACCCATGACTGATCCATATAGGAGGGTGGCACGGTTCACCCTAGCTGAGAACGATGATGCCTGACATATGACCACTAACCATGTTGTCTCTTCTTTGTAAAAAACCGCAGGGCTACCCTCAAGGACAAAAGGCAAAAGAAGAAATATGAAGAATCATAACAATCCCATTAAACCCTGACCAGACCTTCAGACTCTGCAATTATGCCTGCCTTATCAACCACAAACATGCCTGCAGTCAACATGAACAACCCCCTTAATCTTCGTTCATGAATTAGGTTGATAATCAGCTAGTTAATAACCTTAGCTTAATGTGGCAAAAACTCATACTTCATATTCAACCTGCAACTCACTAATCTTAATTTTAGTATAGCTTAAGGCTATGTATCATATCCAATCAGTTACTAACTAATTTCATCTCATTTTGACTCAAGATCCATTGAATTAGTTACTCTTTAATCTTAACTTATTTTGACTCAAGACCATATGACGTTTTAATGAACGATTCACTAAGCTTAGTTTAGTCTGGCACAAGAACATTATGTATTATATTCAATCAGCTACACACTGATCGTGTTTTGGTACAAGACCATATATCGTGTTGAATCATTAACTTTTTGATCTTATTTAGTCGGGCACAAGACCATGTATCTTATCAATCACTAACTCCCTAATCTTATCAAAGTCTGGCACAAGATCATTTACTGCATACCCTGCAACTCCATACTTAAGCTTGGTTTAGTATAACGTAAGACCATGTAGCTTTTTAAAAATGCATTAGGTGCTTAAGACCGAGGTTGCAATTAGTGTTTCCGGTCAATCCAGTGCAGTTTTTATAACCATTTTTTGGGGTATATGAAAAAAATTGCTTTAACTCTTTCTACCTTAAACCGCTCATAGCAGCTCTTACTTGACTGTGATGCAACTGTAAACCACTGGTAACGGTACTTCGCAATAATTGATCGAAGGACACAGATTACAATAATTATAGGACTTTATAGGAATAGAATGAGTTCTGAGAAGAATAGATAGTGAACTTTGAAATATACCATCAAACAGGTAAAAAAATGTACCAAGAAAATTTGGTACAATGGTGAGAGGAATTTGGTAGACAAGGAGTTAATAATCACATGTGCCATGTAGTAAACAACGTTGTTAACTAACATGATATTGAGTAAAGTCGTCGAGGTGGCCTAAAGTCGTATCAGTCAGACAGTGAGGGATGCTATCCCCTTTTCACTACCACTAGAGATTGTTTTTACATCTGATGTGGAGCGCCACACCTACCATCAGCTTCTTACTTTACCACACATTTTCCCTGTACTACTCATACGCTGAGTTGGCGAGGGTCGGCATTGAACCAGGAAACCTGTGGTTTCTAGTCGGACACCTAACGACTGAGCTAAACCAGCCCTTCCCGTTTTTAGAACATACAACTTCTGCTTTTCTGTTAAACGTTTCCCATGCGCTTTTGTTATCAGAAAAAGCGTGCTTCTTCTTGCGATGTTTTCTCTTCATTGTCCTTGGCTTAAAAGCATCATCTCCCAGTGAGTTGTTTTAATTACATTTCTCATCAATCTTACACGTGAAATGAACCATTAGAACACTCTCAGCGACATTACACAATTCTAACTCAGATCGATATATTCCACTTCAAAGCGGTGGGCAACTAGGAACATGTTTTAACACTTGCATTTAATACGATTATCTATCTGTGGTTGATATCTCTTTGAGTCGTATCTCGGAGTCATGGTTCCAGATGTAGGCCAACACTTTCCTCACAGTACTTGATGAGGATGAATTAAACTAGTCAGTGACTATTACTGGATCCCCGATTAGTTGCCTGGTTAATATTTTTTCGTACCTGCGTTCTATAGTTTTAGGAAGAACTTTCTCTACGATTTTTGTGGCCATTTTTAGGCTTCAAATAAGATCACTTTACAGTGGGATCACTTGTGTTAAGCACAGCGCGATCTTTAGTGAAGAAACCTTTAGTTGTTCCTTGATGTCACTTAGTGTTGGGTATGATCCTTTGGTTGTTCGTTAGTATCCCTTAGTGTTGGATATGATCCTTTAGTTGTTCCTTTGTGTTGGGTAAAATCGTTACGTTGAGCAAAGTCATTGGTTGCAGGTCTGTTCATCAATTTCGAATAACATGTAAATAAACGGCTTTCAAAATCGGTGATTAAATAGTTAACTAACCACGTATTCGAGCTGTTGATTGGATGTGGTTTTATCCACGTGACCACGCCGAGTCTATAATTTTAAGTGGTGGATTCCAGCATATCACAAAAGTCAGGGCACCTCATGTGGTGTAATGGTTAGCAAGCTAGATTAGCAGACCATTATTAGTGAGTTCGATTCTCACTGGGCGCCCCATACTTCTGGCCTTGTGCCATATCTAAGCTAAGCTTAGTAAATAACTATATCACAAAAGTCAGGGCACCTCATTTGGTGTAATGGTTGGCAAGCTAGATTAGCAGACCATTATTAGTGAGTTCGATTCTCACTGGGCGCCCCACACTTCTGGCCTTGTGCCACATCTAAGCAAAAGCTTAGTAAATAACTCTATCACAAAAGTCATCCAACACCTACGGAATTAAAAATTAACTCAACCTGTCCGAGCTTCTTCGTTGTATCACCGAAAGAGAAAGAGTTGTCAAGTGTTGGCAACTCAAAAGGAAAACTCTCCGTTACAAAAACATAGGTATTTATTTATTAGTACGTAATTTTCCTGTACAATTGTACATTACCCGAGGAATGAGATCATAGTTGTGGGGGGGGGGAGAAAACAATGACCAATTCACCTGGTGGTAATTTCGATGATGGTTACTTTTAGGTTAAATGAGGTGCTTGGTTAGGGGAGAAATTTTAGCATGTGGTCTGAGGAAACTCTTCCTCGTCTCTGTCATCCTGTTCCTGGGATTTTGGGGTGTTTAAAAAGATTTCTACCCCAGGAAATAATTAATTTCTATAAGTTAATTTTATTTCTTTGTTATAATTTTTTTCTTTTCGCATTAACAATACACATATTTCATTTGACTTATGTCACTTTTCTCCAAGTAAATAAAATTGAAAATAGAACGACTGAGCTAGTACTTTATTTGTTTTCAATTGTATATCTACATTCTTTCTCGGCAAAAATCATAACAAAATGCATTTTTTAAAAACTGTTATGGCCTGGTTAGGGGCCAGAATAAAGACACAAAGACAGGAAATTAGTTAAACAAATATATCAACATAATAATATATATATCTTATTATAATGGAGATTGTAGGTTTGTCTGTCTGTAACCGAAACTATATTCCTACTCAAGTCACTCTTAGTTATTGACATCACATTCTCCATGATTTTATTTTTATCTAAACCTCAATTATTAATAAAATTGTCTTACATTATTAATACTGTTAACTATGTCTACATACTGACAACATGCAATTATATTTATATATACAACAAAATAGCGCTTTACAATGTGAACGGGAAGGCTAATTTGAATATTATATTTAAAAATCGAATTTAATAAATATGTGCTTAGTATTATTGATTTCTAACTGTTTGGTTTTATTTTAATGAATATAAGCAAAAATCTCTTCAATGATCTTAAATGAAATCCATTAACAAGATAAAATAACTGTCATTTTATCTTTACTTCCCCTTATAACTAAATACTTAAATTAGAAAAAATAACAATGAAAGACGAGAGTGATGGAAGAGTAAGTTTCAGTTGTTCCATTTTTTATTATACTCCCTCTGTTTCAAATCTTTTATTATTCCCTCTGTTTCAATTTATCTGTATTCTTATTTAGTTTCATTAGCCTTTCTAATTTAATACAATATTTTATTACATTAAAACTTAAATACTTGCACCCGGAGGGTGCATATATTTGCTAGTATATATAATGTATATAAGAACAATAGTACAAACATATACCAAGAGTCCGTGACACGCGAAGCTGTCTTATCGGCCGTCTGCTGAAATACTAACTCTCGCTTAAGTGCAGAACCTGCTACTATTTATAATTGGAAGAGTTCATGTGTCTGTGGTAAATTACCATAACAAAAACCCAACAAGTCAATGATCTATTTTGCCGAATCTTTCAAGAATGAATTTTGACTGACCTGGAATTCGTATGAATTGTTTTCATTTTCACTGACGAAAAAAATCAGAATTGTTATGGTCGTCCACACCCATATCAAAATGTTCATATTTTTAAGGAAATAAGATTTATGGCTAAATTCATCCCCAGTATTATATTTTTCAGCATTTCATATTCAAAGAAAATGATTTATTCATTCCTATATTATTTTTCTGGCGAATTATCACATATCTTTCAATCTATCGATGAATCTATCTACTTTTTAAAACCGATACTCAAGAATCAAAATTTTCTTTTCTTTCCTATCCTTCTATTTATAATGCGTCTTCCTTTCTCAGGCAAATTGTTAACATTCAAAAATCCTGTTCTTGCTGTGTGATGTGAACAAATCATAGAAGAAACGCCCGACAAAAAGTGCTGTACGATCACTTGCCTCCTATCACAAAAACATCCAAGTAAGACATGCTGGACAGTGCTGTTGAAGTAAGGACAAACTCATAAGTGACGCTCTACTGTAGAGACATACACACGGATACACCAGATTGGACCAACTAGCAAAAAGTTACATCTACCAGCTCTGTGCGCATACGGGATGCCGTGAGAAAGAACCGCCTGGACCGATGATCGATAGGGACGAGTGACAAGAGAAAGAGAGAGAGAGAGAGAGAGAGAGAGAGAGAGAGAGAAAGGGAAAGAGAAAGAGAGAGAATCATGGAATTCTGATCTATCTGCATGACCTGATAATGATCTATCTATCTCTCTATATTCCTATCTATCTATCTATCTATCTATCTATCTGATTCTATTCATATTTATCTATTTATCTATCTGATTCTATTTATTTCTATCTATGTATGTATCTATCTATGTATATGTATTTATACACACACACACACACACACACACATATATATATATAATATATATATATATATATATATACAGAGAGAGAGAGAGAGAGAGAGTCTATTCTTCTCTGAGTTCAATAGTAAAGAATCAAAAGGCCTTTTTCTTTTGTATTATATTTTTTTGAATTAAAAAAGTACATTATGAAGGAAATTTATATATAAAATATAAAACCTTTTAAAAAAAACCTATGTGATTTTTTGAAATGGTACAAAATTTACTTTTATCTGTTGAAAATATTTATGGTTACTTAATTTTACTCCACAGTGCATTCATTTTCCTCCATATTTTAGCATTTGCATTTACACTATGAACTTTTATTCATTTATTTATTCATTTTAAAACGAAATGTTGAAAAATAACTGTAGTTGTCATTTTTTTCATATTTAACTTTAGATTTATCATTGTGTCAAGAAAAACAAAGATTTTATTTCGCTTGGCAGTCCCTGGAGTTTTCACTGACGACTTTTTTCATGCTTCAATAAAGTCTTTTTTTCTTTCATTCATATCATCACTTCTTTTTCTCATTCACTTGTATTTCTATCATATTTATTGTATCCTATTGTAAATTTAGTTGTTTTATTTTGATCTAGTTTGTTTACGGTTTATCTACCGATCTAACTATATCTATTCGGACCACAGTATAATTGTTGAGAAGCAAAAAGCATGTTTTTGCTGCGTATTGTCTTGAACAACGATACAGTACCCCACAAAAAGATACTGTTCGGCTATTTATCTTATATCACACAAACTCTCCGAGTAAGATGAACAAGACATGCTGGACACTACTGGAGAAGTAAGTTTTCGTATTTTGAGGTATGTGTTTAAAAGTCCGAATAAATCATAGTTTAATATTTAAACTCTCTTAAATATGAAATATCAAAGTATCTACTAAGAATACCGTGGGAGTCCCTAGGGTGTAGTGGCTAACGTTCTGAACTTCGACATCTTAGTGAGCGAAGCTTTCGCGTAACTTGCATATTTATAAGACTTAAGACGTTTTTGAGTTCTCCCTTTATAAAAAAATGTCCTAATGACGTTTAATGTATTTGATTAAAGATTATATACTTTGGAATATAGCTGTGAAAATGGATATCTCAAAGTCAGTGGTCCATTGAGCAAGGTCGGGCGAGCAGGGAGGTTGTTCTAGCACAGTGATGTTCTTCTGGGCCAGGAACTCTCGGACAGGGCAGTGTGGACAGGTGAAGCACCCACGAGTTGTCCTGCCACATCTCTGACCTCATCTTGCGCACTAAACGAATCAAACGCCGCAGTATCTCTTTGTAGACATGTTGGTTGATTGTCTGATCCTGTGGCAAGAACTCGTAGTGAACGATGCTCCTAACATCAACGCGATCATTCTGAAACTTTTCTGACATACTTTGTATGTGCCCAAGTCAGATTATGTCCAAAAAGGTTCGGGTACTTTGATATAAGAATTGATGACACCTGGTATGAAATAAACTCACATAGACCTACGGATGATAAGATTCCAAGAATCTTGTATTGTTTATCATTCGATATTTGCAACAGAATTATTAGGCATACCTACATGTATGAAAGTAAGTTTCCGATATTGTGTACCAAGTATTCTATAGCAGGGCTTACCAAACTTTTTTCACGGTATGCCGGATAATTGAAAAAAATAACAAGCGTGGGCCACATTATTATTGTGTTCAATACTTGCGAGCCAGAACGAAAGCTCTGAGAAAATTATGGAAAACAAAATGTATCTTTCCATACTATATTCATGGATGAGTGGCGTAAGATACACAAAAAGATTAACCAACATATTCATTTTCACATATGAATATAAAATGATAAAATGCATTCACAGACCGGATCCTGCCCGCGGGCCGTACTCTGGTGACCCCTGTTCTCAGTAGTGTTCAATGTACCACGATTTTTGCTAGTGTCAAATCCCTATCCCCAGAGTCCCTATCCCAGAAGGATGAGAACAGGTTTTCTTCGAGGCTATTCTGTGAAGAAATAGGATAAGGCCTTTGTGCCTTTTTCTTTTATACCTGGTTCTGTTACTATGACAACGCTATGGCCCTGTCAGGACCACAACGTCTACCGGTCATTTGTAAAAGTCCTTTGTTAAATAAAGGATGTAATTCTACAATAACCTGGAGATTAAAAACATGATAATTTCTATTTCATTGTTATAAATCATTGTGCTATTCAGAAGAAAATGAATAGAGAACATTATTTATATATAATGTTTAGAAGCGGAATATTTGTTTTTTTGACTTTTGGTGACCTCAATAGAATTCTGACCTCAATTATAGCTTATGTTACAATGGAAGGACCCGTGATACGTGGTGCCAAGAATCATATCAATAGGCCCTGTCATTACAATGTCAAACTAGTACGGACATACAAATATTCTTATTCATTCGTATATATATATATAGATATATATATTGATTTTAAATTTCTCCTGCTTTAATATTTGATATCTAAGTATGGGTTTGAAAGACATTGCGAAACTTCACAGTTCAGTATTTAAACTTAGTAGCGACTAAGAATACCGGGGGAGATCGCGTGGTGTAGTGTCTAACGTTCTGGACTGCGACATCTTAGTAATTACGTTCACTTTTGCTCTAATGCTCTTAGAAAAAGCCACCATCCCCAGCTATGGGTTAAATAGTACCATTATTGTTCTTCTACAACAATGGCTTTGGTATTAGATAAGCCATAAAGGTTTATTTGCCATTAAACAAAAAAATACAACAAAAAAAATTCAACCATATATTGATACTTAATTGGGTTTCCACTGAAGCAACACCAGGTACTGTAAGCATATATATATATATATATATATATATATATATATACATATATATATATAGGGTGCGTCAAAAAAGTATCTAGATTTTTGGTATTTTTTGACCCACCTTGTATTCTGAAAAACTAACGTTCCATTCATTTTTCATTTTCATTTCTATTTTTGTAAATACAGCTTTAAACTTTGCACATTTTTGACACACCTTGTATTCTGAAAAAAAAATAATGAATGGAACGTTATTTTTTTCAGAATACAAGATGTGTCAAATAGTACAAACATCTTGAAACTTTTTTGACACACCTTGTATATATACGTGGTGTTTTTAAAATATCGAGACTGAAGCTATATTTGCCAATACACAAATAGTTAATGAATTAAAAGATTTTTTTAGTCTTACTGTCATAATTTACTCCATATATTCTTTTCATTCATTGCAGCCCTTTTGAAATTCTTTTTTTTTTAATAATGTGAAGCTATGACGTAGTATTTCTTTGAATGTCTTCCATGTCCTCAAATCTTGCTCTTCAGATTAATTTATATTAAGAAAACAATAAAAAAAAGACTCCCATAGATCTGTGGCTATTGATTATGAAGGCTGGTGCGGTTGCACAAACCGGTATTTCGGAAAGAAAAACTGTTGCTTAAGACTTATCCATATCACTGATGTCTTCATTTCTTAAATCTTCTATTGCCTGTATAGAGCTTGACAGGCTTTAAGTAACTTATGATGTGAAATGTATAAGAATCATTTTTAATTTTAATATGATCATTGCTTTTCTTTTCTTTGTTTTTTCATGTCCTCTTTTTTTTTTCTTTTTTTTTTTTTTTTTTTTTTTTTTTGCTTTGCGTTTTCCTTCCAAATTTATAAAACAAACATCAGAAAAAGTACAATTGCTTATTTAGTTCTATTATTGAACTTTTTTTTTTTTCCATTTCTCTCAAGCTTTCAAAAATTAGAGGGAACCATTTTCCAATTTTACTGTGCAGCATGTTTTTTTCTTGTAATGTGTCCGTACAGCTACACATCTTAAAAAGAACATTGGATATAGATATTATAATTAAATTGAAATTCATCTCTTCTACAAGAGATTCTCTGGCTATCTTTCTTTCTGTCTTCCAGTCTGATTGTCTGTCTCTCTCACGCTCTCTCGCTCTCTCATGATCATAAATTTTCCAAATTAAAAAAGATATTCCTGAAAAAAGATTGTTTCACTGTAGTCAATCAATCAAATAAATTAAAATTGTTCTTTACAATTTACCTTCTTCAATTTTATTTAAAAAGACATGTCAATCCGTCCTGGGTTATTTTATGTCTAGAGGTCAAAGAATCCCAACCATTGTACTTTTATACGTACATTTTTCTTTATTTCATTCTTAAGAGTTTTTTTGCATACAGGTATATGATATCAACAATCCTATCTAATACAAATAATTTGCGCACATTTGTATAATTTAAAAAATCCCTATCTAATATTGATAATTTTTTAACGGATCTATTTGTCAAACATATTGGATCCAAACAGTCACAACAACTCTGGGTCAGAGTGAACCTGGGAGTAATGACACAAAAGTGGTACTCGATACTACGCAGAGATTCACTACCAATTGAAGTTTAGAAACACCACTTTTGTTTTGGGAGATCTTACCCTCTGAGGGGATAAAGCCGATGCATTCTAAGACCCATCAACATGGCGACCCTATTACTTATAAAAATTACCATATAAGTATAACTTACTCAGCTATGCATCTATATTCGATTACAATATAAATTGTCGACTTTAATATATAAAATTATTCTAAGATTCAGTTTCAATTTTCTATCACATGTATTTATCAACCCCTTTAAATGAACAGGGTGTACACAAGTCAATTTTTTGAAGAAGTGTGTAACAAGTTTGAATTCGAAGTTTTCTTTTTAGACTAACCATGGTTAAAGAGTTCAGTTTGCCTTACTTTAACCAGAGCTGGAGGAAGAATAATTGGATATAATACCAAGGGCATTGTGCTATGGGAAAAGTAAAGGCCCGTCTAGGATTTGAACTCAGATGTGCGTTTTTTTTGTGTTTGGGTGTGTGTGTGTGTGCGTATGTTTGTGTTTGTTTAAATTGAACAGATTGCCTTTAGAAATGCTGGAGATTCATCTAAAATAGAGAAGAGAGAGATAGTGAGAAAGAAGAGACAAAGAGAAAGAGAGAGAGAGACAGAAAGAGTGAGTGTTTTGTGTGCATATGTATGTTTAAGTGTGTGTGAGAGAGAAAGAGAGAGAGAGAGAGGGGAGTGAGAAAGAAAGAGAGAGAGAGAGAGAGAGACAAAAAGAAAAGGATAGACACAAGAGGCCGTTGTGTTTGTGTGTGCGCGCGCGCCTGTGTGCGAGAGAGAGAGAGAGAGAGAGAGAGAGAAAGAGAAAGAGAGAGAAAGAGAGAGAGAATGGATTTTTAAAAGACTCATTTTAAGACGATGATTGTAATCGACCGAGTTCTTTTTGAAATTAAACACTGATCCACCCACACTAAAATGCACAAAAGATCCAAACTCAAGACTCAAAAAAATAAAAAAATGAATACTTTTTTATAAAACTGGAAGTCTGCTGATGACGATTGCAGATCATTATACGAGGATTAGGCCTGTAGTTTTGTTTTTGTATTTTTTAATTTTTTGTTTAATCGACAATTGCAATATACACTGTTCTATTGAATTAATAAGTAGGCACCCCTTCAAGTCGGGCACACACATAGGGCGATGAAGCTGTTCAATATTGCTCTGTGCCAATCTGAACTTCAATTCGACGATGATTTCCGACCTGTGTTATTATTAAATATTTGGTGATCACTTGGGGAAAATTGTCCGGCAAATGTGTGATCTTATTATCATTTTGAAATGATTATTTCATGATTCTTAAAGAATATTCTTCTGGTTTAAAAATTCTTTCATTCATTTCAGAATTTTCCTATAATGAATGAAAAAATTTCTTTTTCTTTTTTTTTTTTTTTGTTAATTTTCATTTTTGTCATTGAATGTTTTTATTGAATCTAAATAACAAACACCGGAAGTCAATAGAATTTATTTCGACCAATTATTTACCATGAACTCCGGAAAATTACTTCTAAATATATTAATACGCATGAAGTTTAGGAATCATTTCTAAAATTTTTGTCATGATGTTTTTATTGTAATTCCTTATGTATAAAATACCCGGAATCAATAAATTTTATTTCCACCAATATATCATAAAATGAAAATCCGAATTACTTTCTACAATATATTAATCAGCATGTAGTTTAGGAAAATCATTTCTATCTAACTCAAATTTTTGCATGAAATGTTTTTATTGTATTTCTTGTAAATGTACCACCAGAATATGAAGCAATAATTATTTCGAACAATATATTTAATCCAAGTGGCAGAAAATCCGGAAAATTACTTCTACAATATATTAAATACGCGCATGAAGTTAAGGAAAATCATTTCTAACAATATATCAATAATTTCATATTGTGTTACATTATTCCAATTCTATATACTGTATTGGAATCCTTGTGTAAGCTATTCCAATTCCTGTGGGGCGTATAGGATAGATCATTTATATCATATTCATAATTATATAGTTTTTCACTGTGATTCTTGTTCTTATCTGTATACCTATTGATCTATTGTTTTATACTATTCTCATTAATGTAAACCTACGGGATCATTGTGATACATTGTCCTATTCTACAGACATGACTGATATTTAAATGCGTTCGAAGTGCGTTTAGTCTTGTGTGACCAATGCGTAATCGAAACCACAATATTGTTGCTTTCTGGACTTCCTTAAGGCTGGGTCTCAGTCTCGAGAATGGGTTTGTTAGAACAGTTTTATTGTAATGTTGTTATTCCAGCATTGTTGCCATTTTGTATGAGGGAAATATATCAATTTTGGGTTCCAAGCAGTATATGGAATCTTGAACTTGTCGGGATCAAATCTAAAACCGATTTAGCTGGCAGAGTCAGCTCTTTCAAATTCCGCCTCACTATGATGAGGTTGCCTATGGGACGCTATTTGTAATGTAATTTATTAATGATCGTTAAGTTCTAGAAGATTGGTCATGTTCAGATCCTTTTTTTTTAATCAGACTTTCTTTTTTTTATGGTGAATACCTTTTATTCTTAATGTCGTAGTTAACATTTATATAATTATTTTCAATATCAATAAAAGGAATTTCCCGGAAGAAAAACCAGTCTCCTACGACCCAAAAGGATCAGGCAACTGTGTACTGATTTCCCAGATTGGATACCCAATAATTGCGACCCCTTGTCAAATCTTACTGATAACAACGTGTTTGAGTAAATAGCAATTAGGGTGGATCCATACGATGGTAGCCTGACTATTAGTTATTAGCTGATCTTGACTTGAATTTGTCCTCATCTTTATTATGAAATAAAAATAAAATAAGGTTCGACGCCGGTGAACCTCCAGCCTTCTTCATGTGTTTCTTGTAATTCATTGGAGTAGATTGTTCTCAATTCCATTACGAGTGTTAATATTTTGTCTATGCGAGTATAGTAATGAATCACCTTGATAATCATTTTGAATAATTTAGTTATCATGCAAACAAATATTCAACAATTTATGATGATATCATTTAAATAATGTCGTCGTTGTTTTGCATGCCTATTAATTTGAGAAGGCATCATTATCATTTAAATATATATATATATATATATATATATATATATATATATATATAGAAGTAAAAGATATCAAAAGACTGAGATTTAGCGCTTTATGAGTCTATTTCAGGGACCTTAGACAAAGTGCCTGATGAGTCGGGAGAGTTAGATACTTTGTCTAAGCTCCCTGAAATAGACTACAATGCTAAATCTATAAGTCTTTTTGTATATTTCTTTACTTATATATTTGCTCTGTGACTCTAATTTTTAAGAGCACACATTGAGCTCTCACTGCGACAGGTGTTTTTAAATAGAACTCTTGTGTCGTAAGGAATATTTTTCTCTGGACTTTTGGATTATATAATATATATATAATATATATATATATATATATATGGTTTATGTATATTCATAAAATCTAATGGCATCAGTTATTATGTGTTGTTTTAATTTTTGGACTTTAACGAAACGCTTTGGGATAAAGCTACATAGGAATTTTATAACGATGCTGTTATGGACCAGTACTAGAAGCAGCACCCAAACAAATAGTAGTTTTTGTTCACTTACCTTCCATCTCATAAATCACCACAGGAAACGAAGCAACTTTTCTGGTTACTGTTTGGAGAAGTAATACTTAACACATAACCGACGATCTCCTGTGGACTTCTGCACATGTACAAACCAGTGTTGACTGACCAGCAAAAACCTACCTTCATGCGCTCTGAGCGAATACTGGATGTCGCTGTGCGCGCAAGGTGATGGTCTACAAGTGGGATAGTCTACCAAGTGCGATAGTCTACCAAGTGTGATGGTCTACAAGTGCGATGGTCTACCAAGTGGATGGTCTACCAAGTGCGATAGTCTACCAAGTGTGATGGTCTACCAAGTGTGATGGTCTACCCAAGTGTGATGCTCTACCAGTGTGATGGCCTACAACCGATGGTCTAACCAAGTGTGGATGCTCTACCAAGTGCGATGATCTACCAAGTGTGATGGTCTAACCAAGTGCGATGGTCTACCAAGTGTGATGGTCTACCAAGTGCGATGGTCTACCAAGTGTGATGCTCTACCAAGTGTGATGGTCTTACCAAAGTGCGTCTACAAGTGTGAATGGTCTACCAAGTTGCGATGGTCTAACCAAGATACTACAAGTGTGATGGTCTACCAAATGGTCTACCAATGCGATGGTCTACCAAGTGGTGATGGTCTACCAAGTGCGATGGTCTACCGAGTGTGATGGTCTCCGAGTGTGATGCTCTACCAAGTGTGATGGTCTACCAAGTGCGATGGTAAAAGTTCGAGAAATATTTTATTAAAAATGAATATTGTTTACTGTCGTATCTTGTATAATTCGATGATAAAGAATAAAGATGAGGAAAAAATCCCGAAAAATCAAAATAATATGTATCATCAAGCATCATTTAAATGATTTAGAGGTAATATTCTCATTCAGTAACTTAATTATAAGATTATATGGCCCCATACTGAATTTTAAGATCTTATTTATGCTGAAAATTTTATATAGTGCATAATCAAATTCAGTCTTGGTTTGTTTCGTCCTTTAGGGCGGTGATCTAGTGTGACATGGACATACTGAAACTGCCACAACGGCTACAACAATACATCGACCGAAATGGCGAATATGTCGAACCTTTAAAAGGATGTAAACATCTTGACAATAAACAGTAAAAGTTTCTGTGATTTCTGATTTTGGAGACCTTAGATTTGGGATTACTCTGGTGTAATGTTTTATTACATTATATTTTCTCGTTGTTACGTAAAATCTTTGAATAAATAATGTTGTTTCAGCTTTTGTCTACAGTGCAGAAAACCAGAGTCAGTTGCGCACTGTCTACGAGGAAAACTGCACCATTACAAAATTCACTGCCCCAAAAACGGTTGAAACGGCTAGATGTGTTGTAATTACTATAAATTTAGTATTTCATACTGACTTTACTGCCAATAAAGACATTCAGAAAAAAATGGATTCTCGTTAATGCTTACGCTCCTGGTGCTGTGCAGTAATTTCCTTTGCTGTATTGGATCAGGAATATCTGTTATTTAGAATTAATTCTGTTATCAATTTCTACCAAATAAAGTTTCATTTGACGAATGTTTTTCCATTTTATAAAAGACAAACAATTAGTAATGAAACAAAAGTTAGAAGTTGAGATCCTAATTCCTTTTAGTACATATATATATATGTATATATATATATATTATATATATATATATATATATATGTGGTGTGTGTGTGTGTGTGTGTGTGTGTGTGTGTGTGTCTTTGCCAACCAAATTTTCCCCAGGACTGTACCAAATTGTCTTTGTATTTTTTACTTGTATGATGGGATATTTCAAAGTTCGCTATCAATTCCCCTCAGAACTCATTCTATTCAAATAAAGTCCTATCCATATGGTACTCGGCTTCCTTCTGCTCAATTATAATGAACTAACCATCAGTTTTTTTCTTTGTCTCGACGTTCTACCAAAGTGGTCGCAGAGACGCTGTGACCGACTTAAAGTATGCAAATAGTTGAATATATATATATATAATCTATATATATATATATATATATATATAGGTGTGTATGTGTGTGTATGTTTGTGTATGAATATATATATATATATTATATTATATATATATATATATATATATATATATAATATAGATGAAATTGTTGTATTTGGTCGTCATATTTTCATTCAACCGAATTTTGTTGAATAATAAAGAATCCTAATTGTTTTGTATTACTCTTTTTATTTTTAATCTTTCTAAGAATCAGCGACACAAACAATACTCTAGTTAATAATTCAAATATGAACCGAAAATACTCGGAATAATTCTTCCGAATTTTTTAATAATTCTTATCGAGATGATAATATCAGGAAAATCATTAGAAAGATTGAAAATGAAAATAAAAATTAACAAAAATGTGGATTCCGTTGTATTCAACAAAATGTCGTTGAATTATATATATATAATATATTATATATATATATATATATATATATATATATATGTGTGTGTGTGTGTGTTCGTGTGTGTGTGTGCTCACCTCAACCGGTATTCCTGTATTTTTAATACACTTATACAATCCTCTTTTCTTTAGTAATTCTATTGGCATGTCTGTTTAATCATGGTTCATTTGGATCTATTCATCGTAGAGATTTCCCTTTTAAAAAAAAATAGGGAAAAATGATACAATAAAGTCAAGACATTCATCGTTTACAGTTCAATCGATTATGAAATTCTGTCTTAAATCAACGAGTCTGTCCGGCGGGACTTCCACGATAGATTCTCTACAAGGCAAGTGCTTTATTTTCAACCGTACATACAATGCCTCATGAATATTCAGATGGGACGTCTTCTAGCAGACTAAATCACGTTACGTGTTTTGTTTTTTTATGTCATCTCTTTTTCTTTTTGCTTTTGCCTAAAGAACATTCCATGTAGCTTTCTATTTATTTCCATCGTTCATTATATTTTTTACCCAGAAATGTGTGCTTTATTTTTAGGCCGACGACTTTAAGACTAATATTTTTTCTGCATTTTCGTTATAAAATAAGGACATTGGTGGTATTTAAATAACCCATTCACCACGGCTAGGATTTGGCACAAGGTCACTAGATGAGGCTCGGATTCTTTAATTCAGTAGTAATGGGTCTGCGAGTTTAGCTCGCTTATCATTAGACTATGTGATGCATTATAACCCAACCATTCGCCTCCGTTAGGATGTGATACCAGGTCACTAATATGGGCATCCGATGAGGCTCGGACTCTCTATTCAGTAGTAATGGGATCTGCGAGTTTAGCTTGCTTATTACTACACTACGATTTTACCCAAACCGTTCGTCACGATTAGGATGTGATACGATGTCACTAGTATAGGGGCACCCAGTGGAGGCTCAAACTTGCTACTCAGTAGTATGGATCTGCGAATTTAGCTAGCTACCATTACACCTTGATGGGCGGCATTATACCCAAACCCGTTCGCCACAGTTAGTATTTGATAGCTCTTCACTAGTATAGGGCACTCGGTGAGGTTCGGATTCGCTACTCAGGTGGTAATTGATCTGCTAGACAAGCTTGCTAATCATTACAACACAATGGGACGCATTATAAGTGAACGTAATAGCGCGACTGGAGTTCGAACCCGTTTACTACGATGAGACGTTAGGCACAACATCCCGAGGCTCCCCTGTC
>CM042142.1:32905006-32937506 GCA_023376005.1 Doryteuthis pealeii
GGGTCATATTCACAACTAAGGGTAATAAATATAGAACGCAAGGATATACCCAATAAGGTGAAATCAAAGGAAACTAAAGTTTCTTCACTAAAGATCCGGATAGAATATAGATAGATAAATATATTTATTTGAAGCCTAAAATGGCACAAAATCGTAGAGATGTTTAATCTAACTATGAGAAGCAGGTACAGAAAATATTACCAGGCAATATCGGTTATCCAGTAATGAGTCACAGAGACTATTTAATCATCTCATCATCAGATAGAAGATAGAAAAGATAAAATAAATAACCAGAGATAGACATAGTTCAACCACAGATAGATAATATATATAATCAAGTGTAAAACATGTTCTAGTTGCCACACAAAAAAAATTATGAGATATACATATATCGATCTGAGTAGAATTGTGTAACGTAAGAAACGAGAGTAGAATAATAAGGTATATAAAATATATAAACGTGTAAGAATTAGTATGATAAATTAAAATAAGAGAATAGAAAAAAAGATATAGAAGGACATGAGAGAAACTGCAGAAGGCACCGCTTTTTTCTGATACAAAGCGATGGGGAAACGTTTAACGAAGAGAAGGTGTATGTTCTAAAAACGGACGGCTGGCTTTAGCTAGTGTAGAGTTTCGACTAGAACCACAAGTTTCCGTTGATGCAGGCCATCGTCACTCAGCGTATGAGTGGTAAAGGGAACTGTGGTGGTAAAGTAATGGAGCTGACGGTAGGTGTGGCGCTCCATCAGGATGGTAAAACAATCCTCTAGTGGGTAGGAAAAGGGGATGATTCCCTCGCTTCTAGCTGTACTGATTTAGGCCGACTACGACGCTTTGTACTCATATATGTAGTGTATCAAAGTTGTTTATACATTGGCACATGTGATTGTCAATTTTCCTGCTACCAAATTTCCTCATGGTTGTACAAATTTTTTGGAGTTTTTTTCGCTGGTATATTTCAAAGTTAACTATCTATTCATCTCAGACACATTCTATTCATTAAATGTCATATATTATTGTAATGTGTGTTTTCTTGTTTCATTATAGCAAGAGCAGTTCATGGTTTACGGTAGACAAGTCAAGTAAAACTATGTGGCGGATTAAGACTTTTTTTCATATACAAAAATGTTAGAAACTGCATAACTGGATTGACTCGAAATCTAATTGGCAACCTCGAGTTTAAGCATCTTATGCATTTTTAAAAAGCTACTGTTTACGGTTTACTAAACCAAATCTTAAATATGAGTTGCAGGGTTGGCAGTAATGGTATTGTGCAGACTTTGATAGATAGTGAGTAAATTGATTTGAATAAGATAATGTTCTTGTGCCGTAATTAGATAAGAGTTAATGATTTCACACGAATATAGGTCTTGTAACAAACACAGATCAGTGTGTACTGATTGATGTATACATATTTTTGTGGCAGACTAAACTAAGCTTAGTGAATTCGTCATTTAAAAGTATTGTTTTGAGTCAAAATAAGTTTAGTTAAGAGTAATAATGAATGGATTTGAGTAAGAGATGAATTAGTTAGTAATCAGATTGGGATATGATACTAGGCTTAAGCATAAAAAATTAAGTTATGAGTTGCGGGTTGAATAGAAGTATGTAGTTATTTGCAGCATTAGTAAGGTTATTAAACATAGCTGATTATCAACTAATTCTGAACGACATTAGGGGGTTGTTCATGTTGACTGCAGGATATTTGTGTTGATTAAGGCAGTGCATAATTGAAGAGTTGAAGGTTGGTCAGGGTTTGGATGGGATTGTTATGATCTTCAAATTATTGCTACTTTTTGCTTTTGTAGCTGAGGGTAACGTGGGGTTTTTTAAAGAAGAGACAACTGGTTAAGTGGTCATATGTCATAGTAAGAATGCATGTCTCAGTCTAGGGTGGACTTGACCTGTGCTAATAAGTGGATTGTCATATGGGTCTTATATCATACAGCTACAATCTTTTAATGGTTCATAACTGGATCTGATGCACATCTTCACCTCATTGGAAGTGATTGTCACAAAAAGATGTTATTTTATTACAGTTAAACTCGAATGAATAAAGAAATAGATTGGAGTTGTGCTAGATAATGCATGAAATGTTTTAGACTAAGATAAATTATGATATGATTGATCACGACACTGGTTTGAGTTAGTGATTGGAAAGGTAGTGAGTATGGATATTGTGTCTGACAGTAAAGCTAAATTTAGGGAAGTGCGATTGGATATTATACTGATTGTGCGAATAATAAAAATAGTGAATAGGCTGTTAAAATGGATGCATGATTTAAACATACTAAGAGTGAGTTTATTAGTGTTGTTGTCGACTAAGGTAAGATCAGGGAGTGATTGATGAGAATAGATATCGATTCTGTCAACCAAGATAGATAGTAAAGTTGCAATTGGGTAGTATCTTTATATGTGGCCTGTGTCGAGTTGCTAGATTATTAAGATAGATGAGTTTTGGTCGAGTATATAGGTTAAGTGTAGTAAGCTAAATTAGAATAGAATGACTTGTAGAGATGCTTACATTATGAGTAGCTGATATAGATATGATACATGGATAGTGACAATGTAGGTGGTGTAGGAATGGACTCGTTGACTGAGTTAAATCTGGACAAGGTGTTTATGAACATTTATATAGGTAAACCTTGAGGAAAGATATGAATCCATCTACTTTCAGCTATGGGGTAAATATAGAGCGACTGGGCTCTTCAACTTGTTTAGGCAAACTGTCTAGGAAATGAAAATTCTGATTCAACTTTAAACGCTAGGAATTGACATTGTGTGCATCTGTCGTGGGAGGAGTTGCTAAATTATGCGTCATTGAGTTAGACAGCATGATTATCAGTGCTGATTGCAATGTGTAGTAGCTCTGAGCATACTAAACTAAGTTTATGAGTAGCGAGATACAGCATAAGTTTGTGCAGAATTCTAAGTTATTAACTGATTATAGAAAGTTATTAGGGATTTGCTGATTAGACCAGACAATAAATGGGCCCTGTTAATAAAGTTTTATTAGTGAGAGCTGATTGAGGCGTTATAGCTTGTGTACAAGTAAGTATGCCTGACTTAGAGTAAGGTAAAGATTGTTGCGATGATTATTTACTTGATTGTGGTTATGCTTTGTACCTGTGTTTACAAGCAATGTTGTGGTAGCTGATTGAATCGTACATGGCTAGCATATAGATGGAGTAGTTGATTGATATTATGTGTATTTAAAATTTATATGATGATAACTTATTAAGTACAATGTGAAGTATTAAGTGGTTAGGATCAGTGGATGACAGAGTATAGTAGTTAGCGTTTTATTGGTTAAATTGTTTAAATTTTAACAGAGAACTAAGACGTCGAATGCGCCTGCGCAAAATAACAGACATGAGTTTGCCAGTTGATGAACGTCTATAAATGAAATGTCTGAGTCACATAAACAACTTATAAACTCGGTATAATTTAATTGAATATTCATGTTACTAGGTGACATATTTGCGTGTCTTCGCTAATAAGCGCCTGTTTAATTGGTTTGATTTCGTTCTAGGTTTATGTATATAATCAAGCTTCTGGATTTTATGCACGAAGAACTTTTGTAGAACATAGTGGTACTTTAACCACGGGTGATTGGGTTATATACATTTTGTTGTATATCAAAGTGAATCGTATAACTGACCGAAGTCAGACTCGCTATACTACGATATGCGCCCAGCACGTTAGGTATACGCATAGGGAATCTTCCCCTTCTCTTATCCTATTGTTGTATTGTCTTTAATAGATTATATTAAATGTATAGTTTGTTTAACGAATATCACTCCTATGGTTATTTATAGCAACACTTTTTTTAATTGTAAAAGTGTGACGGAGAACGGGTACGTACTCATTTGGTAAAGAGAGGACATTGAGTCTGCTGCCGGAGTATCGAACGTGCCCTCAGAAATGCAAGAATGCGATTCAGGCGCTGGTGAGCGAGTGTATTCAGGTGCCGGATGTTAGGGGGACTGTCTCCTAAATAACAAGTAGTGAAGGGCTGAGGGGAAGCATTGGCCGCGCGAGACGGTAGTCAGAGACGGAGGCGCTTTGTGGAAGCGACACAAAGAAGAGAATGTATTGTGGTTTTCTTGTTGGATAAATAAATGGGAAATTGCGAATTTTTCAGTGCCAAAATATTTTGACGACAGAGCTTTTCAGCTGCTGGTCGAGAGAAAGACTGTGTTGACCAGAAGAAGTTTTGGCCTTGCGAGAAAGACGGTGGCTCGCTTTTTTTGTTATTCGCCCCTCAGAGGAATTGATCTCAATATTATTCCCCCTCTTTTGTTTTTCCTTCTATGAAATATAGCCCCGGGAATTGTTTGTAAGACGAATATCATTTTTTAAAGCAAATTGTTTAGATGTTGGGTTGGATTTTAGGATGTCAACCCTTTGGTTATTTTATGGCCGGAGACTATTTTATTTTATTCATTCTTGTTGGAGTATAATTTTTTGACGGCATATTTTAACCATTTTAAATCTATTTAACCTAGGTGGGACCTAAAGGATACTAACACCCTGCCGTAAGAAGTGGACTCGCAGTAATGACAATACGGGGCACTCCACATCAGCAGAGTTCGAGATTTAACCTTATCACTAAATTCAGTTAAGTGTCCATGCCCAGGACACTTTGTTTTTATGGAGAGTGATTACGAAATTGTATATAATTTCAATCTTTCAAAAACTTAATGGTTATACTTTATTATCGGCAATAATGATAAGATATTTGTTCTGAAACAAAGATATAGATGATATTATTTCTGTTGCTGTATCAGTTATTGAGACTAAGTTTTGTTGGTTGAGGTTTGATCGTCTTGGTTTTGGCCGTTGGTTGGGACCCGTTGATTGAGAAAGGACGGAAGCTGGCAGTTAATGGGCTGCATAGTCCTTTGGGGCTTTAATTTAGGCTAGACCGGCGGTCGGAGATTAACCAGCTGGTCACAGTACGACAAGCCTAGCACTATATGATTGTCCGGGCCTATTGCCCTTAATCACAACCCCAGACTGTCTTTTCTTTTTTCATATATGTGTTAGAAAGCCGTGGGCGTGAGTTTTTGTCTGGGTATTAGCGTTAAACTACATCTGAATTGTGAGGTTCAATTTTGGAGGTCTGGTGAGTGTTGGCTAAAATCAACGCCATTAATCGGAGGTCCACTTCTGATCGCGGTAGTAAAACCTGTTAGGACTTGGAATGTATGAAGTAAATGAAAAAATGTGAGTTTTAAACATTTGTTAAATGAGTTTAGACAGAATTTTAAATACCGCAACAAGAATAGGATGAAATTAATGTTTCAGCATTAAAAAGATACTACAACGGTGACTGCTATAAAAATTCAACCAACCAACCACAAACCAATAACGAACTCAAAAACTAACCGGTGGAAACATGCTGTTGTTTTTTTTTTTACTTGAACGATAAAATGTTAACGATGATGTATTTCGTTTTCTCTCCTGAATTTGTTTTTTCATCTATTAATAATGTGGGAGATTCGCTCCGTTTTGTTGTAAAAAATTAATCACTGGCTTACTCACATTACAACAAAATTCATAACATAGAATAAATACACTCAAATTTGAAAGCAACATTAGAACAGCCTCATTGTTTTTTAAAACAGTTTTAATAATACATGAATGGTATTATATATCTACATATAGTTGTTTTAATTTTAATATATTTTAAAGTTTAATTTCATTGCTTTATTTTTTAATGTTTAATGAATTTTGATGATTTTACTTACTTAGGATGTACAATCGGTGACATTGAATTTGTTAACGTCACAACCCAGGCAACATGTTCAAAAATTAATTTTTATCATCGCCGGAGGGTGTTTTTTATATATTGCTATCTTATTATTAACACAATGTTTGGTCTTTTGAACCGGGATTTTGTGGTCCGTTTGTATCTCAAAGCGTAGAACAAACATGAAAAAAATAAAAAGTATGCATGACTGAGAGGTTAAAGTGATGACTGTAATTGTGAAAAAACCCCGAATTGACTGTGTGACAAACAAAATAAGAGGCATAAGTTATTGGGAATCTAAACTAAATTTATTTATTTGTTTTTATGCCTATGCATCCCCATTTTTCTAATCTTCTTCATGCAACCTTTTATTTTTAATCATTGTGTAGTAGATATGATGAAACAGATCAAATTTTGACAGTAATGTCATCTGATAATTCTCAAAATGCCATATAATTAATCTTCTTGGCCATTATTTTCTGCAAATCATCCAAGTTTAATGAAATCTTTAACAGCTAATTAATGCTTTAATCTAATTAGGCTAATTGATCAACGATTATAGAATGTGCAATGCTTTCGAAATAGGAATCGATACACATACGAGCCTAGCATGAAATTATGAAATTGTGCTGTAGAATTCTAAGATTTAAAACAACATTCAATCCGGCTCGTTTATTTGGATTCGAACTGCCGGAGTTCTCGTTTTGTAATGCTAAATACTTGACTGGGCCATCTTGGTAAGCGGTTCGAACTCAAGTCGGCTATGTACGTTACTTCGGAGAAGTAGCTCTTGGGAATGTATGAACTTCGCACTATTGTTCCTTACAAGTATGGCTTTGGCATTAAATAACCAGAAGTTTGAATGGAGGCCATGTAACGAAGAAACTAATGCATGATAACATATTACTTAACAGTGATGTGAGAAACCAAACCAATCTGTTGCACTGTTATACATTAATCACAACGATAAGTATCATACTAAATTTTTCACTCTTTATCATTTTTTTTTAGCGATATATATGCAAGGGAAGTTCCAAAGCGAGTGGCTCGTGAAGTGAGTGCCGAACTCCAATTAGGCTATATAAACATCACTTTCGGAATAATATCTTGCATGTTATTGATAACTCATTTACCGACAGAGCTTGGTTATATATTCTACTGTTCTTCTAACGAGGATTTTGGAATTAATAAGCCAAGGTGATAGAGAATTAAATAGAAGATGCAGCACCAACCGAAAGATGGTCACAGAGTTTTTAAAAATGTTTGAATAAACAATCATCTCGTATTGCAGTTGAGAAGCCGGATTTCTGACAAGCGTTTTTGCATATGAACAGGAATCATAATTTATTGTTTTAGATAGCTGGATTTATGTTTGATCCTTCCAGTAGTTAGTGTTGATTCTTTGCAATACTTCATGTGTTTGTATTTCCCCAATGAATGCGCACAGCAAGTCAGCATTAATTTGATGTTTCAATTTAAAACTCTGTGAATAAAAATGCGGTTGGGATCATCGTCGGAATGACCGGTTTTATGAAAGATTTGAAGCGATCATTAAGCAAAGGTTAGTCTGCTTGCACATGAAAGTTAGCATGACAGAAGAATTAGGGAGTCCTCGTGGATGTATGGCTAAGTGGCTGACCTGCGACATTTGTAGGTCAAAGTTCGATCTCCATTACGCAATTAGTTTATTGGTACGTGTTACCAGTGTTACGAGAGAAATTTAAAACAGGAGGTAATTGTGAATTTACAGGGGCTCTGCTTTTCACTGTTATGAATGGACTGTCCTCTGGTTGGTGTTGTCGTGGAAACAGAGAGGTGACTTAAAATTTTGTGAGTTCTAACATAGATTTAAATGAGGTAGATGGTATTTCTTCTGGGTGATAGGTTAACTGTATAAGACAATCTAATTGTTACAATGGATTTGGGTATTGTCGAAGGTCTCTGTAATGCTTTCGTAGTAATATGTATCATCTATCATGTGCGCTTTCAGCACGGAATTTCATGAAATCTCTCTCCTCCGTCCTATTGCACATGCATTACTGGGAGGTCCTCTATTGTGCAGCATCCGCCGCATCCGACGGGAGCTGATCTAAGCGTACGTTTTTTGCTAAGTCGGACGCACACGGGCTTGTCATGTGCTGGCTTCACAGGAGAAGTATACTTATATAGATACTATATATATATATATAATAGTTTATATATATTATATTAGTATATATTTGTTTATTATGCTATCGTTGTTGGGGGTATATATATATCTAGTTGGGGCATTAGTGTGAGACATAAAGAACTAAAATGTAAGAAACTCAGTTGTTTGGAGATGAAGAGTTTCGTTATTTGTAATTTTCAAGATGTAGATGCTTTTCATCAGACTGTGGAAAGACGTTATTGACTGAAGATAACGAAACTCTTCTCTATAACGACTCGAGTTACTTATATTATTTTGAGATTTCTTTTAATGCTATCACCTATAAGTCAAAGATATATATACCCTAAATGAACGGATACATATACCTAAATAAAACAAACATAGTGTTTTTGTTCAAGTTACTAACGACAAAACAAGAGATGAAAGTCTAAGAAATGTCTCAACGGAGCAGACCAAGACAGAAGGGAAAACCAACTCAGATCCAACAGAGAATAGATAAGCATTCACATAGTAGGCGATAAGTAAATATTTAGATATAAAAGAACGCAGCTATGCAACAAAAGGTATGAAACACATCAACGTATAAATAGTAACCACTACTGTCTTCTACACGTGGCGTTGGATCAAATAACCTAGAAGACTGTGAATTGGCAAATTAACAAAAGAAAAAACGTGAAAAAAAAAAAAGAACTCCTGTAGGTTAACAGACGTAAGGAAAGTAGATAGTGCGCAGAAAGATGTGTTTTTACTTCCTTTCCTAGGTCTTTTATACCTAAGGAGTTCTTTCTTTGTGTTTTTGCAGGTTGGTTCTTTTGTTAATGCATTTTCAGATTTCTAAGGTTTATTTGATGCCAACGCCATAGTTGTGAAGAACAGGTATGTGGTATGATTTATGTTGAGGTGTTTATACTTTTGTTGAGCTAGTGCTCTTTTTATATCTTATATAATACTTATCTGGCTACTATGGCTGAATCGGCTTGCTATTCTCTGTCTGGGGATGCTGAGTTGGTTTTTCTTCTTCTTTGTTGTCCGTGGACGATTTAGGATTCTTCATCTCGTGTTTTGTTGTCGTTTTAGAAGAACAAAACATAATTTTTGGTGTTTTTTAGGTATATGTATCCGTTAGTCTTGGGGGTATATATTAGTTTGGACTTAGTGATGAAGCATTAAGAAACTCAAAATATAAGTAAACTCGTGTTGAGAGAAGAGTTTTCGGTTATTATTAGTATAAAGCGTATTTCCACAGTCTGATGAAAGAGCATTAAATTTGAAAATTTACATAAAATAAAGAAACTCTTCTCATCAAACAACTGAGTTTCTACCTTTTTAGTTTCTTTAATGCTTAGACTAATGCACCAAAATAATATATATTACCCCCACAAACGGATACATATAACAAATATATAATTATATAATATACTATATATATATATATTATAGTAGTATATATAATATTTATAATATGATTCTCCTGTGGGCCGCACATGGCAAGCCAGTGGTTGGGGCGAACTAGGCAAAACGTACTTGGATCAGCTCGCGTGCGGATTGCGGGATGTGCATAGAGGACTCGAGATGATGAGCATAGGGACGGATGGCGAGAGATTGTCATCGGATATCACGTGCTGGAAGCGAATGATGATGATGATACTACTTTATTACGAGAAGCATACAGAGACCTTCGGGACAAGTAGCAAAATAATATGTATACATTTGATGTCTTTATAAGTTAAACATCACGCCCAGAAGAAATAATTACTACATTTAAATGCTATGGTAGAATCACAAATTTTAAGTCACTATCGTTCCAACGTACCGAACTGACCACCAGAGGACAGTCATAGGTCAGTGAAAAGTCAGAGGCCCTGTAATTCACAATTACCTCTGTTTTTAATTTCTGCTCTGTAACACGGTAACACGTTCTAATCAACGTAATTGCGTAACCTGGGAGATCGAAGTTGCCTACTAAGCTGTCGAAGGTCAGCACGTTAGCCATTTACAGAGGAATCCACTAATTTTTTGTCATGCTAATTCTGGCAGGCAGACTAACATTTGCTTAATGATGCTTAAAGTCTTTCATAACTCGGTCATTCGGAGATGCCAACGCATTTTTTTTCACAAGAGTTTTAACATTGAAACATCAATTGTGCTGACATTTGCTGATGCCAGGCATTAATTTGTGGAAATTGATAAAAATTAAGTGAAGTCTTGCAAAGGAATCAAGCTACTGACTTGGAAGGGAGTAAACAAAATCGCAGCTACTAAACAATAATATTGATTTCTGTTCATGCAAACGTTGCAGAATCGGACTTCTCCACTGGCAACGTGATGAGTTGGTTTATTAACGGATTTTAAAACTCTGTTACCCATCTTTGGTTTGGTGTGGCATCTTTAATTTAATTGCTTATCAACCTTTGTGGTTATTTTAATTCAAAATTCGTAGAAGAACAGTAGAAGGTACTTATTAAAGCCAAGCTGGGTATGAGTATGGTTTCATAAATGCTAAGGATATTAGTCGAGTGAATGTAATAGCTGATGGAGTATGGCACTCACTTAGCACGATGATCGCATTGGAATTTCCCTGGCTATAGTTATTCATCTAAAAAAATATAAGGAGTGAAATGTTAGATTATGATACTATGTGTTGTGATTATGATAAAGAAGAAAGGATGTTTGGTTCATTTATTGGTATGATATTTGTTGTATGCATTAGTTTCTTTGTTTAATGGCTTCATCAAACTTCGTGGTTTTGTTATGCCAAGCATACTTGTTAGAGAAAAGTAGTGGGAGTTCATACATTTCCCCAAGAGTATTTCTGAAGGAGTGAAGTAATGGCGGCGACTTGAGATTCGAACTCGTTACCAAATGGTCGCAGTCAAGTTGTTAGGACATTACAAAACGAGAAGCTCCCGGCAGGGTCGAATCCAATAGAGCCGGGATTCTGAATGTTGTTTTTTAAATCTTCGGAGAATTCGTACGCAAATTTTCATAATGTCATGACTAAGGCCTCGGTATGTGTATGCGATTGCCTATGTTTCGAAGCGTTGACTATTTTAAAGTCGGTTATCATTAGCTAATTAGATTAAAGCATTAATAGCGTAAGATTCATTATATACTTTTTGGTGATTTCAGAAAAAATGGAGAAGATTAATTAATTGGGCATTTGGAGCATTATCGATTGAATTACTTGTGAAAATTTGATTGTTTCTATTCATATCCAATGATTAAAAAAAAGGTTGATGAAGAAGATAGAAAAGGGGGATGCATGAGGCATAACAAATAAATAAATAGCTTTTATGAGTCCAGATAATTTATGCGTCTTATTTTGGTTTGTCAGCATAGTCGGACATTTTCGGGTTTTTTTCAATTATAGTGGAGTCACTTTTCCTGCTCATCATGCATATTTTTTATTCTTTTTTGTTCAGTTTGTTTTAGCTGGAGATCCAAACGGACCACAAATCGGGTCAAAGACTAAACATTGTGTTAATATTAAGACTAGCATATATAAAAACACCCTCGGGCTATGTAACAATAGTATTTTTGGAACATGTTGCCTGGGTGTGGGGGTTAAAAATTCAATGTCAGCGAGTTTGTAGCCCTAAAGTAAGTAAATCATCAAAATTCTTAAAGATTAAAATAAGCAATTTGAAATGTAAACTTTAAATATATTTTAAAATAAAACAATCTATATGTAGATATATAATACAGTCATGTATTTATAAAACTTGTTTAAAACAATGAGACTGTGCTAATGTTGCAGTCGTTCAAATTTTGAGTGTATTTATTCTATGTTATGACGATTTTGTGGTAATCGTGACGTACAGTGATGCTAGATTTTTGTTTAAGACAAAAACCGAAGCGATCTCCATTAATAATAGATGAAAAGAACAAATTGGGAGAACGAAATACAATCATGTTACATTTATTCGTGTAAGTAAAAAACAAGTCTATGTTTCCACCGGTTAGGTTGTTGGTTCGTTATTTTGCGTGTTGGTTGGTTGCGTTTGATTTTTTATAGACATGTGTCACCGTTGTAGAGTTCCTTTTTATGCTGAAGACATTAAAGTTTCATTCTTTTGTTGGTATTTAATTTTTGTCTAGACGTATTTTTTCACACAAATGTTTAAAACCAATTTTTCTATTTACTTATACATGGCATCCTAACAGGTTTTACTACCCGCGAGTCAGAGAGGACTGGATTAATGGCGATGATGGGGTAGGCACCTCAAGAGTCCAGATTGGAACTCAAATTCGATGTAGTTTAACAGGCAATACCCAGGCATAAGACTCAGCGCGGTTTCTAACAAATAATATGAAATAAGAAAGAGCTGGGTTGTGATAGGCATAGGGTCGGGACAATCATATAGTTTGCTAGGGTTGGCGTGACGTGACAGACTGGTAATCTCGACGCGGTCTAGCCTAAATAAATGGCGAAAGTGGACTGATGGCATGCATTTTACTGGCTCACTTCCGTCCGTTCTATCAGGGATCGCCCCACGGCCAATACCCATCAGACGATACATCACACAAAGTAGTCCTCAATATCTGATAAGTTTCACGAGATAATATCATCGTAGTATCTTGTTTCAGAACAATATCTTATCATTATTGCCGAATAATAAGATACCATGAGACGGTTTTTTGAAGAATTGAGAATTATATACAAATTCGTAATCATCTCCATAAAAACAAGTGTCTGGGCAATGCCTTACTGATTTGTGATAAGGTTTGAAATTCTCGAATCTGCTGAGTGTGAGTGCCCTGTAGTTGTCATTACTGCGAGGTCCATCTTTGCCAGGTGTTAGTTACTGTTAGGGTCATCTTGAGGTTATAGCTTATTGGTTAAAATATTGCGTCAAACAATTGAGATCTCAACAGAATGATAAAATAAAATATCTTTCGCATAATAATACCAAAGGGTTGAATGCGTAAATCCAACAACATCTAACATTTTTTAAAAATGGAATTCGCTTACGAACAATTCCGGGCTATCATTTTATAGAAGGAAAACATAGAGGGGGAATAGAATATTTGGTCAAGTTCCTGCTGAGGGGGGACAAAAGAAGCGAGTCCACCGTCTCTGCGCAGGCCACGACTTTCTTTTGGTCAACACGTCTTCGTCTTCGACGCAGCAGTCTGAAAGCCGTCGTCGTCAAAATATTTTGGGCAGCTGAATTGCATTGCCATTTGATTTATTTATCAACAAAGAAACAAAACTAATTGTCTTGTTGGGTCGATTTAAGCAGCTCCGTCCGTGATTACGTCTGCGTCGGCCAACTGCTTCCCTCAGCGCTTCACTCATTGTTGATTTAATGGAGACAGTCCCAACATCGGCAACTGAATTTACACTCGAGTCCATCCAGCGCTGAATCGCATTTCTTTGCATTTTCTGAGGGCAAGGGTCGATCCGCAGGCAGGACAATGTTTGCTCTTTACCATGAGTCGGTACTACCGTTCCTCCGTCACACATTTTTACAACTTAAAAAAGGTGTTGGATTAATAACCATGGAAGTTTGATATTCCGTAAACAAATTTTAGTTATATTTATTATTTTTATTCTATACATTAAATATCTATTTTATGACAATACAAAAATAGATAGAGGAAGGGGGAGATCCATGGCGTAGTAGCTAAAGTGCTGGGCTGCGATATGTAGTAAGCGGTTCGAACTTACGTCATGTTATTAAACGATAACTGTTTGATTAAATCCAACGAAGAAATTGTATTAACCCAATCACCGTGGGTTAAATAGTACCACTAGTGTTCTACAAAAGTGCTTCGGCATTAAATTAATCCAGAAGGTTGATTACATTAACTTAAGAAACGAATCAGAAACCAATAACAGGGCTGCTTATTACGAAGGACACGCAAATAGTTACGCGTGACATGAATAATTCAATTAAAATTAAATACTGAGTTTAAATAAGTTGAATTTGTATGTGACGCAGACATTTCATTTATTAGACGGTTTGCATACTGGCAAAACTGAATGGTCGTTGTGGCGCAGGCGCATCGACTGTTCTTAGGTTGTCCGTGTTTAAGAGCTGTTTGACGCAGAGTTTGAGATCCAATAAAAAGACGCTGAGAAACTATCTAGGTTCTCTGTGATGTTTCCTAATACACCTTAAATACTGCTCTACAATAATTGAGTTGATCTTATAATAATGCGTGGGTGGAGTTCAGTCATAATTGAAATTGCATTAGTAATAACAGGGTCATTATGCTCTAATCACTAGCTCGCTATATCTAGTATTGCCTAGGCATGTTCGTATTCAATCAGCTACTCACGAACATTTGGCTTTTCTGACACAAGGTATGTACAATAGCAACCAGCATTCATTAAATTTAGCTAGTCTGGCAGCAGTCGTAGTACCTTATCTAATCGGGTGTTCACTAATCTTATCTGGTCTGGAACACAAAGGCTATTAACGCGCTCAATCAGCTCTACACTTAATATAAATTATTCTGGAACAGGCCATTTATTGTGTCCTAATCAAGCAAACTCCTAATGGTAATTGTCTGATAATCAGTTATAAATTAGATTTTCTGGCACAAACTAGCTGCGTCGTATTCAATCTGTACTGGACTAAACTTAGTTAGTATGTCAGAGTATCTATCACATGCAATCAGGCAACTTGATATCATAGCTTTGTTAACTCAATGACATGCATATATTTAGCAACTCCTCCGCCGAGCAGATTGCGGAACAATGTAATTTCTTAGCGGAGTTAAACAGGTTTGATTCGAGTTTTCTTTTCCTAGACAGTTATGCCTACGCAAGGTTGAAGAGCAGTCTGCTCTAACTTTATCGCTAGCTGATGAGGTATGATGATTCATATTTTCCTAAGGGTTTTAGCGCTATATGAATTCATAACAGCCTTGTCCAGGATTCTAACTCAGGTAACGGAGTGCCATTTCTACACTCTAGCATTTTGTCACGTATTTCATGTATCATGATGCTATCAGCTACTACTATTGTTAGCATTCTCTACAAGAGCATGTGCTGTATTCATAGGTTACTTCACTGACCTATATTTACTCTGACACAAACCATTATGCTTATATATCAGCCACTCGGGACACAGGGCCATATATACTAACAATTGGCAACTTCTATCCTTATCTTGGTTTGGACGGAAGGTACGTATATTCTATTCATCAGCGACTCCTGATAATTACTTAGGTCTGACAATCAGACACTAATAAACTCACTTATATGGTATGAGATCATGCATCCTTTTTAATCCGCTATTTCAGCTAATTTTAAGTTTATTCTGGCACAGAGGTCATGTTGATAACAATTGCAGCTACTCCTACAATTATAGCTGACTGACCCAAGGTCACGTTACCTTATCCAAATCAACTAAATCAAAGCCATGTGTCGTGATCAATCAGCTACTCATTAATCTTCTTAGTCTAAAGACAAGTGTCATGGCATTGTATTTAATCAGGCAACTCGTAATCTATTTCTTATTCTTGCAGTTTACTGTATAAATTAATAATTTTTTGTGACAAGTCACTGCCAATGGGCTTGAAGATGGATGGCACAGGCATCCAGGGTTATTGAACATTAAAAGAGTTGTAGGTGATGATGTAAGTGACATGAGTGTCGCATATAGAAGGGTGGCAAGGTCCACCTAGGTGGACCAGATGCTGCCCCATAAATGAGAACCACACTACCCCATTGGGTTTTTTTTTGGTTTTATCCTCTTTCTTTGAAAAAAGCAGGCTACCCTCAGAGGACAAAAGGAAAAAGTGAAATATGAAGAAATCATAAGAATCTCATCAAACCTGACAGACTTCAGCTCTGCTAATTATAGCTGCATATATCACACAAATTGCCTGCAGTTCAACATGAACTAACCTTTAATGTTCGTTCATAGAATTGGTTGATATCACTATTAATAACCTTGAGCTTAATGTGGCAAAAACTCTATTCGTATTCACCGCAACTCACTAATCTTATTTTGTATGGCTTAAGGCTATGTATATATCCAATCTGTTTAGTTAACTAATTTCATCTCATTTTGACTCAGATCCATTGCATTAGTTATTTTAATCTAACTTTTTTTGAATCAAGACATATGACGTTTTAATGAACGATTCACTAAGCTTAGCTTAGTCTGCACAAGAACCATTATGATATTCACATTTCAGTACAACTGATCGTGGTTTTGGTAGCAAGACATATATGCGTAGTTGGAATCATTACATTCTTGATCTAATTTAGTCGGGCGACAAGACATGTATCTTATTCAAGTATAAATCACTAATCAATTTTTTTTTTTTTTTTTTTTTTTTTTTTTTTTTTTTTTTTTTTTTTTTTTTTTTATATTTCAAGTCTGGCAAAGACCATTTACTGATACGCTGGCACTCCATATTGTAAGTTTGGTTTAGTATAACAGTAAGACCATTGTGCTTTTAAAATGCATTAGATGCTTTAAGACTGAGGTTCAATTAGTATTTCCGGTAATCCAGTGAGTGTTAATCTAACAACACCATTATTTTAACCATGGGGTATATGAAAAGGTTGGCTTAAGCGCGCTACAGTAGTTTCTTACATTGACTGTGATGCTACGTAAACCACTGGCAACGCTCTTGCTAGTAATTGGAAAGAAGGACACATTACAATATTATATGATTTATTAGATAGATGTGTTTCTGAGATGAATAGATAGTTGAACCTTATTGAAATATACAGGTAAAAAAAACGTACAAGAAAATTTGTACAACCAATGAGACGGAAAATTTGGTAGGCAAAGGAATTGATAATCTTCATGTGCAATGGTAGGTAACAACGTTGAATAACTGACATGATTTGAGTAAAGTCGTTCCGAGTGGCCTAAGTCAGTATGCAGCTAGAAAGCGAGGGATATCTATGCCCGCTTTTCAGCTACCACTAGAGATTGTTTTTTAGCATCTGATGTGGAGCGCCACACTACCGTCAGCTCTTAACTTTACAGCACAGTTTCGCTTTACTAGATCTACGCTGAGTTGACGAGGCGGCATCGAACGGGGAAAATTTGTGGTTTCTAGTCGGAAGCTCTAACTCGGGATGAGCTTAAACCAGGCCGTCCCGGTTTTTAGAACATACAAAGCTTCTGCTTTTCTGTTAACGTTTCCCATGCGCTTTTTGTTATCAACGAAAAAGCGTGCTTCTTTCTTGCGATGTTTTCTCTTCATTGATGCCTTGGCTTTAAAGCTCTACTCCAGTGAGTTGTTTTTAATTAATTTCTCAGTCATCTTACACGGTGAATGAACCATTAGACATCTACAGCGACACTTACACAATTCTAACCAGATTGCGGGATATATTCACTTCACAAGCGGGTGGGCAACTAGAACATGTTTAACACTTGCATTTAATATGATTTCTATCTGTGGTTGATATCTAATTTGAGTCTTATCTCGGAGTTATGGTTCCAGATGCGGGCCAACACTTTCTCAAGTACTTGATGAGGGATGAATTAAACTAGTCTGATGACTATTATGGATAACGATTGTTGGCCTGGTTATATTTTCGTACTGCGTTCTAATAGTTTAAAGATAGCTTTCTGATACGATTTTTGTGGCCATTTTTAGGCTTCAAATAAAATCACTTTACGTGGAGATCACTTGTGTTAAGCAGTGCGCGATCTTTGTGAAGAAACCTTTAGTTGTTCTTGATGTCACTTAGTGTTGGGTATGATCTTTGGTTGTTCCTTAGTTCCCTTATGTGTTGAATATAACCCTTTAAGTTGTTCTTGGTGTTGGGTAAAATGTCGGTTACGTTGAGGCAGAGTCATTGGTTGCAGGTCTGTTCATCATTTTCGAATAACATGTAAATGAACGGCTTTTCCAGCCAAACAGAAGAGATCATAGTTGTGTGGCGGCTGAGAAAACAATGACCAATTCACCTGCGTTGTAATTTCGATATGGTTACTTTTAGCGTAAATGAGGTGCTTGTAGGGGAAGAAAAGTTTAGTATGTGAGTCTGAGGCAAACTCTTCCCCGTCCCTCTGTTATCCTGTTCCTGGTGGGTGTTAAAAGATTTCTACCCAGGAAAGAATTAATTCTATGAGTTAATTTTATTTCTTTGTTTTATAATCTTTTTCTTTTCGCGATAACAATAACACATATTTCATTGACTATGTCAACTTTTCTCCAAGTAAATAAAATTGAAATAGAAACGACTGAGCTATACTTTATTTGTTTTCAATTTATATCTACATTCTTTTCTCTGGCAAAAATCATAACAAAATGCAATTTTAAAACTGTTATGGCCTGGTTAAGGGGCCAGAAATAAAGCCACAAAGACAGGAAATTAGTTTAAACAAATATATCAACATAATAATAATAATAATAATAATAATAATAATAATAATAATATATATATATATATATATATATATTATATATATATATATTATATATGATGTATATAAGAACAATCAGTTACAAACATATACTAGAGTGCGTTACACGCGAAGCAGTCTTATCGGCCGTCTGCTGAAATACTAACTCTCGCTTAAGTGCAGAACCTGCTGCTATTTATAATTGGAAGAGTTCGTGCATGCGTGGTAAAATTACCTCGATTAATTCAGTGTATTTAACCCTGAAGATCCCTTATGGTGAAACTCGAGTAGGTTTCTATTGTATCCATTCTTTAATATATATATATATATATATATATATTATATATATAATATTATATACCAACCCCTCCACAGAAGGAGAATGTGATATAAGGTCAATTTCTTAAGCGGAGTTTAACAGGTTTGAATTCAGTGTTTTCCTTCTCCTAGACTGGTTACCTAGCCAAGGTTTAAGAGCCTAGTCTGCTCTACTATGATCCATTTTGCCAAATCTTTCAAGAATGAATTTTGACTGACCCGGAATTCGTATGAAATGTTTTCATTTTGACTGACGAAAAAAATCAGAATTGTTATGGTCGTCCACACCCAAATCAAAATTACATATTTTTAAGGAAATAAGATTTATGGCATAATACCTCCCCAGTGTTATATTTTTCCGCATTTCATATTCAAAGAAAATGATTTATTCATTCCTATATTATTTTTCTTTTTAACCTACCTGGCGAATTATCACATATCTTTCAATCTATCGATGAATCTATCTACTTTTTTAAACCGATACTCAAGAATCAAAATTTCCTTTTCTTTCCTATCCTTCTATTTATAATGCGTCTTAACATTCAAAAATCCTTTCTTGCTGTGCGATGTGAACAAATCCTAGAAGTAGCGCCCGACAAAAAAGTGCTGTACGATCACTTGCCTCCTATCACAAAAAACATCCAAGTAAGACATGCTGGACAGTGCTGTTGAAGTAAGGACAAACTCATAAGTGACGCTCTACTGTAGAGACATACACACGGATACACCAGATTGGACCAACTAGAAAAATGTTACATCTACCAGCTCTGTGCGCATACGGGATGCCGTGAGAAGGAACCGCCAGGACCGATGACCGATAGGGACAAGTGACGAGAGAGAGAGAGAGAGAGAGAGAGAGAGAGAGAGTCATGGAAATCTGATCTGTCTGTATGACCTGATAATGATCTATCTATCTCTCTATATTCATATCTATCTATCTATTTATCTATCTATCTGATTCTATTCATATCTATATTCTATCTATCTATCTGATTCTATCATATCTATCTATTTATCTATCTGATTCTATATATCTATGTATATATGTATCTATCTATGTATAGTATTTTATACACACACACATATACCACACATACACACACACACACACACACACATTATATACACAACAAACACACACACACACACAACTATATATTATATATATATATATTATATATATATATTATATATATATATATAATATAGTATAATAGTTATTCTTCCCTGAGTTCAATAAGTAAAGAATCAAAAGGCCTTTTTCTTTGTATTATATTTTTTTGAATTAAAAAAAGTACATTATGAATGAAATTATATATGATATATAAAACCTTTAAAAAAATCTGTCATTCTTTAATGGTACAAAATTTACTTTTATCTGTTGACAAATGTTTATGGTTACTTAATTTTACTTCAACAGTGCTTTCATTTTCCTCCATATTTTAGCATTTACATTTACACTATGAACTTTTATTCATTTATTTATTCATTTTAGAAACGAAATGTTGAAAAATAACTGTAGTTGTCATTTTTTCATATTTAACTTAGATTTATCATTGTGTCAAGAAAAAAAGATTTTATTTCGCTGGCAGTCCCAGGGTTTTCACTGACGACTTTTTCATGTTTCAATAAAGTCTTTTTTTCTTCATTTCATATCATCACTTCTTTTCATTCACTGTATTTTCTATCATATCTCATTGTATCATATTATAAATTTAGTTGTTTTATTGATCTAGTTTGTTTACGGTTTATCTACCGATCTAACAATAATATCTCTTCGGACCGCAGTATGATTGTTGAGAAGCAAAAAGCATGTTTTTGCTGCGTATTGTCTTGAACAAGGATACAGTACCCCACAAAAAGCAGCTGTTCGGCTATTTATCTTATATCACACAAACTATCCGAGTAAGATGAACAAGACATGCTGGACACTGCTGGAGAAGTAAGTTTTCATATTTTGAGGTATGGGTTTCAAAGAGCGAATGAATCATAGTTCAATATTTAAACTCTCTTAAATGTGAAATATCAAAGTATCTACCAAGAATTCCATGGGAGTCCCCAGGGTGTAGTGGCTAACGTTCTGAACTTCGACATCTTAGTGAGCGAAGCTTTCGAATAACTTGCATATTTATAAGACTTAAGACGTTTTTGAGTTCCCCCTTTATAAAAAAAATGTCCTAGACGTTTAATGTATTTGATTAAAGATTATATACTTTGGAATATAGCTGTGAAAACGTATATCTCAAAGTCAGTAATCCATAAAATTAACCACGGGCAGCCATTTTCTTCTAGAATGATGCTTATGTGCTCATGCATCTATAGGACATGTGCGTCAATCTCACTAGCGACTAAGTAGAAAATTAGCACATTTCAAATCCTTGAAAAAGCTGTTTGTATTTCACATAGCACAAATATCATTGGGAAAGGTACACATCCAGATATTCTCCTTCAATCTAAAAGTAAAATAGTAGATCAGACTGGACTCTTTAACCTTGCTTAGGTAACCAGACTAGGAGAAGGAAAATTTTGAATTCAAACCTGTTAAATTCTACTTAAGAAATTGACCTTTTGTTGGTAAGCTGAAGTTAATAAATTAAACATTCCTTCAACAGAAATTTCAAATTCGAAACTTATTTATAAAGACTACGAAGTATGACAGAAAAGTTCCAGGACTGGTGACACAAAAATTATTTCAAATCTAAACTACAAGTTATCCACTTCAAGGTAATCCCCCTGGAGTCTAATGCATTTCCCCATCCTTCTCTGACACGCTTGCATGCACTCCAGGAAGGATTCTTCCGGAATTCTCCGTAGCCTTGTCGTCACGGCCTTTTTGAAGTCGTGTACATCCTCAAAACGGGTTTCCATGATAACTTTCTTGAGCTTGGGGAAGAGGAAAAATCACATTGAGTAAGGTCGGGCGAGTAGGGAGGTTGTTCTAGCACAATGATGTTCTTCTGGGCCAGGAACTCTCGGACAGGGCAGTGTGGACAGGTGAAGCACCCACCAGTTGTCCTGCCATATTTCTGACCTCTTATTGCGCACTAAACGAATCAAACGCCGCAGTATCTCTTTGTAGACATGTTGGTTGATTGTCTGGTTCTGTGGCAAGAACTCGTAGTGGACGATGCTCCTTACATCAACGCGATCATTCTGAAACTTTTCTGACATACTTTGTATTTTCCCTTCGCAGTGCCCAAGAAAGATCATACCCAAAAGGTTCGGGTACTTTGATATAAGAATTGATGACACCTGATATGAAGGAAACTTACATAGACTTACTGATGATAATATTGTATTGTTTGCCATTCGATGTTTGCAACAGAATTATTAGACATACCTACATGTATGAAAGTAAGTTTCCGATATTGTGTACCAAGTATTATGTAGCAGGGCTCACCAAACTTTTTTCACGGTAGGCCGGATAATTAAAAAAAGAATAACAAGCGCGGGCCACATTATTATTGTGTTCAATACTTCCTAGCCAGAACGAAAGCTCTGAGAAAAATATGCAAAACAAAATTTATCTTTCCATACTATTTTCATGGATGAGAGGCGTAAGATACACAAAAAGATTAATCAACACATTCATGTTCACATATGAATAAAATGATAAAATGCATTCGCAGGCCGGATCCTGCCCGCGGTCCGTACTCTGGTGACCCCTGTTCTCAGTAGTGTTCAATGTAACACGATGTTCGCTAGTGTCAGATCCCTATCCCAGAGTCCCTATCCCAGAAGGACGAGTACAGGTTTTCTTCGAGGCTATTCTGTGAAGAAATAGGATAAGGCCTTTGTGCCTTTTTCTTTTATACTTGGCTCTGTTACTATGACAACGCTATGGCGTCTACCGGTCATTTGTAAAAGTCCTTTATTAAATAAAGGATGTAATTCTACAATACCATTCAGATTAAAAACATGATAATTTCTATTTCATTGTTATAAATCATTGTGCTATTCAAAAGAAAATGAATAGAAAACATTATTTATATATAATGTTTAGAAGCGGAATATTTGTTTTTTGACTTTTGGTGACCTCAATAGAATTCTGACCTCAATTATAGCTTATATTACAATGGAAGGACCCGTGATACGTGGTGCCAAGTATCATATCAATAGGCCCTGTCATTACAGTGTCAAACTAGTACGGACATACAAATATTCTTATTCATTCGTATATATATATATAGCTATATATATTGATTTTAAATTTCTCCTGCTTTAATATTTGATATCTAAGTATGGGTTTGAAAGACATAGCGAAACTTCACAGTTCAGTATTTAAACTTAGTAGCGACTAAGAATACCGGGGGAGATCGCGTGGTGTAGTGTCTAACGTTCTGGACTGCGACATCTTAGTAATTACGTTCACTTTTGCTCTAATGCTCTTAGAAAAAGCCACCATCCCCAGCTATGGGTTAAATGGTACCATTATTGTTCTTCTAGAACAATGACTTTGGTATTAGATAAGCCATAAAGGTTTATATGCCATTAAACAAAGAAATACAAAAGAAAATAAAACTAAGAATAATTCAAGTAAAGCAGCACTGTATTGATATTGTTCATCATCTGTATCAATCTGCTAGTAATATGAAAATTCAATACTATATTGATACTTAATTGGGTTTCCACTGAAGCAACACCAGGTACTGTAAGCAATATATATATATATATATATATATATATATATATATATAGGGTGTGTCAAAAAAGTATCGAGATTTTTGGTATTTTTTGACCCACCTTGTATTCTGAAAAAAATAACGTTCCATTCATTTTTCATTTTCATTTCTATTTTGGTAAATACAGCTTTAAACCTGGCACATTTTTGACACACCTTGTATTCTGAAAAAAGATTAATGAATAGAACGTTATTTTTTTTTCAGAATACAAGATGAGTCAAAAAGGTACAAAAATCTTGATATTTTTTGACACACCTTGTATATATACGTGGTGTTTTTAAAGTATCGAGACTGAAGCTATCTTTGCCAATTCACAAATAGTTATTTCTCTGAATGTTTGAGATGAGGCTTGAAGATTAGTATTATCTGCGTTGTTGTACAAATAACAATGAAGATGGGGACACTAGTCCAAATAACGCAGATAATACACGAATATTTAATGAATTAACAGTTTTTTATAGTCTTACTGCCATAATTTACTCCATATATTCTTTTCATTCATTGCAGCCCTTTTGAAATTCTCTTCTTTAAATAATGTGAAGCTGTGACGTAGTATTTCTTTGAATGTCTTCCATGTCCTCAAATCTTGCTCTTCAGATTAATTTATATTAAGAAAACAATAAAAAAAAGATTCCCATAGATCTGAGGCTATGAAGGCTGGTGCGGTTGCACAAACTGGTATTTCGAAAAGAAAAACTGTTGCTTAAAACTTATTCATATCACTGATGTCTGAGTCTTCATTTTAAAAATCTTCTATTGCCTGTATAGAGCTAGACAGGCTTTAAGTAACTAACGATGTGAAATGTATAAGAATCATTTTTAATTTTAATATGATCATTGCTTTTCTTTTCTTTTTGTTTTTTCATGTCATCTTTTCTTCTTTTCTTTTTCTTTTTTTTTTTGCTTTGCTTTTTCCTTCCAAATTTATAAAACAAACATCAGAAAAAGTATAATTGCTTATTTAGTTCTATTATTGAACTTTTGTTTCCATTTCTCTCAAGCTTTCAAAATTCAGAGGAAGCATTTTCCAATTTTACTGTGCAGCATGTGTTTTGTTTTCTTGTGTGTGTCCGTACAGCTACACATCTTAAAAAGAACATTGGATATAGATATTATAATTAAATTGAAATTCATCTCTTGTATAAGAGGTTCTCTGGCTATCTTTCTTTCTATCTTCCAGTCTGATTGTCTGTCTCTCTCACACTCTCTCGCTCTCTCATAATCATAAATTTTCCAAATTAAAAAAGATATTCCTGAAAAAAGATTTTTTCACTGTAGTCAATCAATCAAATAAATTAAAATTGTTCTTTACAATTTACCTTCTTCAATTTTATTTAAAAAGACATGTCAATCCGTCCTGGGTTATTTTATGTCTAGAGGTCAAAGAATCCCAACCATTGTACTTTTATACGTACATTTTTCTCTATTTCATTCTTAAGAGTTTTTTTGCATACAGGTTTATGATATCAACAATCCTATCTAATACAAATAATTTGCGCACATTTGTATAATTAAAAAAAATCCCTATCTAATATTGATCATTTTTCAACAGATCTATTTGTCAAACATATTGGATCCAAACAGTCACAACAACTCTGGGTCAGAGTGAACCTGGGAGTAATGACACAAAAGTGGTACTTGATACTACGCAGAGATTCTGAACTAGAGCCTCACTACCAATTGAAGTTTAGAAACACCACTTTTGTTTTGGGAGATCTTACCCTCTGAGGGGATACAGCCGATGCATTCTAAGACCCATCAACATGGCGACCCTATTACTTATAAAAATTACCATATAAGTATAACTTACTCAGCTACGCATCTATATTCGATTACAATATAAATTGTCGACTTTAATATATAAAATAATTCTTAGATTCAGTTTCAATTTTCTATCACATGTATTTATCAACCCCTTTAAATGAACAGGGTGTGTCACAAGGTCAATTTTGAAGAAGTGTGTAACAAGTTTGAATTCGAAGTTTTCATTTTTTAGACTAACCATGGTTAAAGAGTTCAGTTTGCCTTACTATTTAACCAGAACTGGAGGAAGAATAATTGGATATAATACCAAGGGCATTGGTGCTATGGGAAAAGTAAAAAGGCCCGTCTAGGATTTGAACTCAGATGTGCGTTTTTGTGTGTTTGTGTGTGTGTGCGTATGTTTGTGTTTGTTTAAATTGAACAGATTGCCTTTAGAAATGCTGGAGATTCATCTAAAATAGAGAAAGAGAGAGATAGTGAGAAAGAGAGAGACAAAGAGAAAGAGAGAGAGAGACAGAAAGAGTGAGTGTGTTTGTGTGCATATGTATGTTTAAGTGTGTGTGAGAGAGAAAGAGAGAGAGAGAGAGGGAGTGAGAAAGAAAGAGAGGAGAGAGAGAGAGAGACAAAAAGAAAAGGATAGACAAAGAGGCCGTTTGTGTTTGTGTGTGCGCGCGCGCCTGTGTGCGAGGAGAGAGAGAGAGAGAGAGAGAGAGAGAAAGAGAAAGAGAGAGAAAGAGAGAGAGAATGGATTTTTAAAAGACTCATTTTAAGACGATGATTGTAATCGACCGAGTTCTTTTGAAATTAAACACTGATCCACCCACACTAAAATGCACAAAAGATCCAAACTCAAGAACTCACGAAAATAATAAAAAATTAATACTTTTTTTTATAAAACTGGAAGTCTGCTGATGACGATTGCAGATCATTATACGAGGATTAGGCCTGTAGTTTTTTGTTTTTTGTATTTTTTAATTTTTTGTTTAATCGACAATTGCAAATAACTACAGCTGTTCATATTGAATTAATACAAGGTAGGCACCCTTCAGTCGGGCACACACATAGGGCGATGAAGCTGTTTCAATATTTGCTCTGTGCCAATCTGAAACTTCAATTCGACGATGATTTCCGACCTGTGTTATTATTAAATATTTGGTGATCACTTGGGCAAATTGTCCGGCAAATGTAGTGATCTTTATTATTCATTTTGAAATGATTTATTTCATGATTCTTAAAGAATATTCTTCTGGTTTAAAAATTCTTTCATTCATTTCAGGAATTTTCCTATTAATGAATGAAAAAATTTCTTTTTCTTTTTTCTTTTTTTGTTAATTATTCATTTTTGTCATGAATGTTTTTATTGAATCTAAATAACAACACCGGAAGTCAATAGAATTTATTTCGACCAATTATAACAATACACATGAAACTCCGGAAAATTACTTCTACCAATATATTAATACGCATGAAGTTTAGGAAAATCATTTCTACCAATTTTTGTCATGAATGTTTTTATTGTATTTCTTATGTAAATAACAATACCGGAAGTCAATAAAATTTATTTCCACCAATATATCAATACACATGAAAATCCGGAAAATTACTTCTACCAATATATTAATACGCATGTAGTTTAGGAAAATCATTTCTACCAATTTTTGTCATGAATGTTTTTATTGTATTTCTTATGTAAATAACAACACCAGAAGTCAATAAAATTTATTTCGACCAATATATTAATACACATGAAAATCCGGAAAATTACTTCTACCAATATATTAATACGCATGAAGTTAAGGAAAATCATTTCTACCAATATATCAATAATTATCTATTGTGTTACATTATTCCAATTCCTATATACTGTATTGGAATCCTTGTGTAAGCTATTCCAATTCCTGTGGGGGCGTATAGGATAGATCCATTTATATCATATTCATAATCTATATATTTATTCACTGTGATACCTTGTTCCTATTCCTGTATACCGTATTTGATCTATTGTTTTATAGTATTCTCATTAATGTAAACCTACGGGATTCATTGTGATACATTGTTCCTATTCTACAGACATGACTGATATTTAAATGCGTTCGAGTGCGTTAGTCTTGTGTGACCAATGCGTAATCGAAACACAATGACTTGTTGCTTTCTGGACTTCCTTAAGGCTGGTCTCCATTCTCCAAGAATGGGTTTGATTAGAAACAGTTTATTGTTAATGTTGTTATTCCAGCATTGTTGCCATTTTGTATGAGGGAATATATCAATTTTGGGTTCCAAGTCAGTATATGGAATCTTGAACTTGTCGGGGATCAAATCTAAAACCGATTTAGCTGCAGAGTCAGCTCTTTCATTCCGCCTCACTATGAGGTTGCCTATGCGGACGCTATTGTAATGTAATTATTAATCGTTAAGTTCTAGAAGATTGGTCATGTTCAGATCCTTTTTGTTTAATCAGACTTTTCTTTTATTTATGGTGAATACCTTTTATTCTTAATGTCGTAGTTAACATTTATATAATTATATTTCAATATCAATAAAAGGAATTTACCAGGAAGAAAAACCAGTCTCCTACGACCCAAAAGGATCAGGCAACTGTGTACTGATTTCCAGATTGGATACCCAATAATTGCGACCCTTTGTCAAATCTTACTGATGACAACGTGTTTGAGTAAATAGCAATTAGGGTGGATCCATACGATGGTAGCCTGACTATTAGTTATTAGCTGGATCTTGACTTGAATTTGTCCTCATCTTTATTATGAAATAAAAATAAATAAGGTTTCGACCGGTGAACCCTCCAGCCTTCTTCATGTGTTTCTTGTAATTCATTGGAGTAGATTGTTCTCATTCCATTACGAGTGTTAATATTTTGTCTATGCGAGTATAGTAATGAATCACCTTGATAAATCATTTTGAATAATTTAGTTATCATGCAAACAAATATTCAACAATTTATGATGATATCATTTAAATAATGTCGTCGTTGTTTTTGCATGCCTATTAATTTGAGAGGCATCATTATCATTTAATATATATATATATATATATATATATATATATATATATATATATATATATATATATATATATATATAAGTAAAGAAATAACAAAAGACTTAGAGATTTAGCTTTATAGTCTATTTCAGGGACCTTAGACAAAGTGCCTGATGAGTCGGGAGAGTTAGATACTTTGTCTAAGCTCCCTGAAATAGACTACAATGCTAAATCTATAAGTCTTTTGTTATTTCTTTACTTATATATTTGCTCTGTGACTCTAATATTAAGAGCACACATTGAGCTCTCAAACTGCGACAGGTGTTTTTAAATAGAACTCTTGTGTCGTAAGGAATATTTCTTCTCTGGACTTTTGAATTATATATATATATATATATATATATATATATATATATATATATATATATAATATATGGTTTATGTATATTTCATAAAATCTAATGGCATCAGTTATTATGTGTTGTTTTAATTTTTGGACTTTAACGAAACGCTTTGGGATAAAGCTACATAGGAATTTTATAACGATGCTGTTATGGACCAGTACTAGAAGCAGCACCCAACAAAATAGTAGTTTTATGTTCACTTACCTTCCATCTCATAAATCACCACAGGAAGACGAGCAACTTTTACTGGTTACTGTTGGAGAAGTAATACTTAACACATAACCGACGATCTCCTGTGGACTTCTGCACATGTACAAACCAGTGTTGACTGACCAGCAAAAACCTACCTTCATCCGCTCTGAGCGAATACTGGATGTCGGCTACCAAGTGCGATGGTCTACCGAGTGTGATGGTCTACCGAGTGTGATGGTCTACCAAGTGTGATGCGTGTGATGGTGCGATGGTCTACCAAGTGTGATGGTCTACCAAGTGCGATAGTCTACCAAGTGTGATGCTCTACTGCGATGGTCTACAAGTGTGATGGTCTACCAAGTGCGATAGTCTACCAAGTGTGATGGTCTACCAAGTGTGATGGTCTACCAAGTCTGTGTGATGCTCTACCAAGTGTGATGGCCTACCAAGTGTGATGGTCTACCAAGTGTGATGGTCTACCAAAGTGCGATGATCTACCAAGTGTGATGGTCTACCAAGTGCGATGGTCTACGAGTGTGATGGTCTACCGAGTGTGATGCTCTACCAAGTGTGATGGTCTACCAAGTGTGATGGTAAAAGTTCGAGAAATATTTTATTAAAAAATGATATTGTTTACTGTCGTATCTTGTATAATTCGATGAATAAAGATGAGGAAAAAATCCCGAAAAATCAAAATAATATGTATCATCAAGCATCATTTAAATGATTTAGAGGTAATATTCTCATTCAGTAACTTAATTAGAAGATTATATGGCCCCATACTGAATTTTAAGATCTTATTTATGCTGAAAATTTTATATAGTGCATTATCAAATTCCATCTTGGTTTGTTTGGTCCTTCTTCAATGATAGGGCAACGATCTGGTGTGACATGGACATACTGAAACTGCCACAACGGCTACAACAATACATCGACTGAAATGGCGAATATGTTGAAAAACAGATAAATGTTCAACCTTTAAGAGGATGTAAAAATCTTGACAATAAACAGTAAAAGTTTCTGTGATTTCTGATTTTGGAGACCTTAGATTTGGGATTACTCTGGTGTAATGTTTTATTGCATTCTATTTTCTTGTTGTTACGTAAAATCTATGAATAAATAATGTTGTTTCAGCTTTTGTCTACAGTGCAGAAAACCAGAGTCAGTTGCGCACAGTCTACGTGGAAAACTGCACCATTATAAAATTCACTGCCCCCCAAAAGGTTGAAACGGCTAGATGTGCTGTAATTACTGTAAAGTTAGTATTTCATACTGACTTTACTGCCAATAAAGACATTCAGAAAAAATGGATTCTCGTTAATGCTTACGCTCCAGGTGTTGTGCAGTAATTTTCTTTGCTGTATTGGATCAGGAATATCTGTTATTTAGAATTAATTCTGTTATCAATTTCTTCCAAATAAAGGTTCATTTGACGAAGGTTTTTGCATTTTATAAAAGACAAAACAATTAGTAATGAGACAAAGGTTAGAAGTTGAGATCCTAATTCCTTTTAGTTCATATATATATATATATATATATATATATATATAATATATATATGTGTGTGTGTGTGTGTGTGTGTGTGTGTGTGTGTGTGTGTGTGTGTGTGTGTGTGTATCTTTGCCAAGCAAATTTTCCCCAGGACTGTACCAAATTGTTTTGGTATTTTTTTGTATGATGGGATATTTCAAAGTTCGCTATCTATTCCCCTCAGAACTCATTCTATTCAAAAAAAAGTCCTATCCATATTGTACTCGGCTTCCTTCTGCTTAATCATAATGAACTAACCATCAGTTTTTTCTTTGTCTCAACGTTTTACCAAAGTGGTCGAAGAGTCGCTGTGACCGGCTTAAAATATGCAAAGAGTTGAATATATATATATATATATATATATATATTTATATATAGGTGTGTATGTGTGTGTATGTTTATGTGTGAATATATATATATATATATATATATATATATACATATAATATAGATGAAATTGTTGTATTTGGTCGTCATATTTTCATTCAACCGAATTTTGTTGAATAATAAAGAATCCTAATTGTTTTGTATTACTCTTTTTATTTTTAATCTTTCTAAGAATCAGCGACACAAACAATACTCTTGTTAATAATTCAAATATGAACCGAAAATACTCGGAATAATTCTTCCGAATTTTTTAATAATTCTTATCGAGATGATAATATCAGGAAAATCATTAGAAAGATTGAAAATGAAAATAAAAATTACAAAAAAATGTGGATTCCGTTGTATTCAACAAAATGTCGTTGAATATATATATATATATATATATATATATATATATTTTTTTTTTGTTATATATATATATATATATATATATATATATATATATATATATATATATATGTGTGTGTGTGTGTGTGTGTGTGTTCACCTCAACCGGTATTCCTGTATTTTTAATACACTTATACAATCCTCTTTTCTTTAGTAATTCTATTGGCATGTCTGTTTAATCATGGTTCATTTGGATCTATTCATCGTAGAGATTTCCCTTTAAAAAAAATAGGGAAAAATGATACAATAAAGTCAAGACATTCATCGTTTACAGTTCAATCGATTATGAAATTCTGTCTTAAATCAACGAGTCTGTCCGGCGGGACTTCCACCATCACCGACGATAGATTCTCTACAAGGCAAGTGCTTTATTTTCAACCGTACATACAATGCCTCATGAATATTCAGATGGGACGTCTTCTAGCAGACTAAATCACGTTACGTGTTTTGTTTTTTTATGTCATCTCTTTTTCTTTTTGCTTTTGCCTAAAGAACATTCCATGTAGCTTTCTATTTATTTCCATCGTTCATTTATATTTTTTACCCAGAAATGTGTGCTTCATTTTAGGCCGACGACTTTAAGACTGTAATATTTTTCTGCATTTTCGTTATAAAATAAGGACATTGGTGGTATTTAAATAACCCATTCACCACGGCTAGGATTTGGCACAAGGTCACTAGATGAGGCTCGGATTCTTTATTCAGTAGTAATGGGTCTGCGAGTTTAGCTTGCTTATCATTAGACTATGTGATGCATTTATACCCAACCCGTTCGCCTCCGTTAGGATGTGATACCAGGTCACTAATATGGGGCATCCGACGAGGCTCGGACTCTCTATTCAGTAGTAATGGATCTGCGAGTTTAGCTTGCTTATTATTACACTATGATGTGAGGCATTTTTACCCAACCCGTTCGTCACGATTAGGATGTGATACAATGTCACTAGTATGGGGCACCCAGTGAGGCTCAAACTTGCTACTCAGTAGTAATGGATCTGCGAATTTAGCTAGCTTACCATTACACCTAGATGGGCGGCATTATACCCAACCCGTTCGCCACAGTTAGTATTTGATAGCGCTTCACTAGTATAGGGCACTCAGTGAGGTTCGGATTCGCTACTCAGTAGTAATTGATCTGCTAGACAAGCTTGCTAATCATTACAACACAATGGGACGCATTATAAGTGAACGTAATAGCGCGACTGGAGTTCGAACCCGTTTACTACGATGAGACGTTAGGCACAACATCCCGAGGCTCCCCTGTCTTGGGTATCTGTAAAGTCTCTCTGGGAAATAGTGGAAGGACGAATATAAACATGCCTATAGTTTTGTAATTCGTTTTCTATATTTACCAACCCTCTGTAGGCGCGTGACACAAGCTCTTTTAAAGTGTAGATTAGAATTCAGATGTGTTCTTCTCCGAGATGATTTTTGAACATATTTGCAACATATTTCATGAGTTCTTATTCACCTTGCATTCACTTTCGCGATAGAATATAACAAATTTTTCTACTTCAGCCGTAAGAATAGTCTTCTCCATCGTTCCATAGTCAGTAGCTGAATTTACATCTTTTCAATCAATTATATTCTAATAAGGCTGC
>CM042142.1:32942506-32952506 GCA_023376005.1 Doryteuthis pealeii
TCACTTTTATTTTTTATTTAAAAGTCTGCATTGTTTTCATTTCGGACGCTATTGGTATTTTTCTCACATTCTCATTAATCTCTACCACGACCTTCCAACGGTGATTTAACTTAGATAAAGTTCAGAATCAATGGGAAGCTAAATATATATTGTATGATGGTGTTAACAAATCTGGTGGGCGTGAAGTTGTTTCAAAAATCCCTATGGGAATATACTTGCTGGGAAGATATCAATTAGACATAAGCCAATTCAATGACATCCTACCGACAACTGATTAACTCCATGGAAGTGTGCCAAGTTTAGTCATGCGCAGTAAGGTCTTTTTAATTGGCAGCTTAGTTATCTATATTTTCAAAACTCTCCCTTTGGAACCTCACAGGCGTATACACACTCTTACATCTGCTATATCCTGTTTTAGGTCCGCCATGAAAAATCTGCTCTGAAAAATCAGAAATCCTCAATAACTTAAAATTGGTTGGCTTTAAGATTTCTTTGATAGCATTTTGAATTTCTGGGTCAAAAATGCTTTTATAAACCAATTCCTAGGAGTAGGGAAACTCTATAACTTATTTAGCAGACAAAAATAGGTTACAAAATGTTGCCATTTTTCTTGACATCACTCAAATTTGAAGAGCTAAAAATCAATATAACTCGGTCAATTTTGGGAATTGGAAGCCCAAATCTTGAGGATTGTCTAACTTTAATATAGTCCACACCTGGACAAAATTTCAGAAAGATTGTAGTGGGTGGGTAATATGGCCTGGATGATTTGATATAGAATTAGCCATAAACAGATGTCCTTGATTTTCTTTATGTGCATATCAGCTCTAATTATTCCTATTATACAGTTTTTTTTGTATTGTGAGAATGTGATGCTTTTTTAAAAAGTTATCTCCGGATCTTTAACGGTTTTTGATGGAGGGACAGAATTGGTATGGCGTTAAATCTGGGGCGATATATATTTAACACTAAACCGCTACCAGTGAAGTGAAGAATAGTATCGACTCTCACATTTTACACAAGTTCAGTAAGCCTACTCCCATGAGTGATTGATTGATTTTAATTTCTGGAATTTTGATTTAATTTTTAATTTCTTAAAAGTTATTTTTTTACACATTGTCCTATCGAATACGAATACATTTTGAACATATCTATTTTGAGCCATAGACCTAAATGGATCTTGGCGGAATGGCAACGAAGAGAAACCTCCAACCTCCCCAGATCTCAAGAACTAGGACCTCAGCACCAGATGCAGTTTAATGTCATACACGAGACACCTCTTTTTTGGAAAGGGGAATGGATCTTACCCATAAATAGAGGATTCGGTGTATACTAAACCCATCAACAGGGTGTGTTGTGTCTCTGTACCAATCGAATAACTTCACGCGATTTTACAGGGTGGTTCGAAAGTGGTACCAAAATATAACTCCTAATTAATCAACAATAATCACACGAAATATGCCGCTTGAAATAAAAATACAAAATAATAATAATAATAATAATAATAATAATAATAATAATAATACTATTAATGATTATTATTATTATTATTATTATTATTATTATAGTTTTTCACACCTGTAGTAGCTGGTAGTTCACTGGAGGTTGAGTGACAGCAAGTCTTTTCAGGTCTCCAGGACACTTCTGAGTATTCTAGCCGACCCCAACAATACTGTATTTTGGATGGTCTCGATTCTTCCTCTGATTTACAGTTCACCCAAATTCTTTTCCAGAGCTTTGGGGATTTTCCAAGGGCTCCAATTACAATTACAATTGATACGACCTTCGCCTTCATGTTCCAAAGCTTCCTCAGTTCTCTGGCAAAGTCTATCTTTTCGCTTTCTTTCATTTTCACTCTGTGGTCGGATTATTATTATTATTATTATTATTATTATTATATATTATTATTATTATTATTAGTAGTTCACTCCCTGCGAGTTTTTTCACACTAGTATTAGTCTTAGTGACAAGTCTCCTCAGGTGCAGGACTTTTCTGAGTATTCCAGCCAATCTTAACAATGCTGTAATCTGCATGGTCTCGATTATTTCTTTGATTTCCAATTTATTCAGTCTGTTTTCTAAACTTTTGGGGACAGTTCCAAGGGCACCAACTACAATTGGTATCACTTTCACCTTCATGTTCCACAGATTTTTAGTTCCTAGTCAAGAGCCATGTATTTGTCTATCTTTTTGCTTTCTTTCACCTTCACCCTGTGATCTGCTTGTTCTGTAAATCTACCAGTTCTTTTTAATGAATGCCTGGTATGTGTTTTGTTTTGTTTTTGTTGGCCGGGATAACGTGATCGGTCTGTATCTATTATTTTCTCTTTTTGATTTTTCACATTAGCATTAGCAGATGGGCTTTCACTGGAGTCTGAGTGACAACAAGTCACCTCAGGTCTCCAGGACTCTTCTGAGTATTCTGGCAGATTGCAGCAGTGCAGTGTTCTGAATGGTTTCAACCCTTCCTCTGATTTCCAAACATTCCAGACCATTTTCCAATCCTTTTGGGACTGTTCCAAGTGCACCAACGACAATTGGTATCACCTTCACTTTCATATTCCATAACTTTTTCAGTTCTCTGGCAAGGTCCAGATATTTGTCTATTTTTTTCATTTTCCTTTAGCTTCACCCTGTGATCTGCTGGCACTGCAAAATCCACCAGTTGACAAGTTCTTTCTCTTTTGTTAATCAACACTAGGTCTGGTCTTCTTGCTGGGATAAGGTGATCCGTTTTTATTTCAAAGTCCAAGAGAATTTTATGCGTTTCGTTCTCAAGAACAGATTCTGGTTTATGCATATACCATTTTGTTGTATGGTCAAAATTTAATTTTTTGCATGATTCCCAGTGGATCACCTTCCCAACCCAGTCGTGTCTAGTTTTGTATTCTCGTTGTGATAGTTTGCTACATTCGCAGAGTATATGGTTTACAGTCTCATCTCTATTATTATTATTATTGTTTGAGTTTTCACATCAGTGTTAGCTGATGGTCTTTCACTGGAGTTGTTATTATTATTATTATTATTATTATTATTATTATTATTATTATTATTATCCCAACGTTATAAACATTCTTTAAAAACATCTGCAATATCCTGTTTATATATTATATATTTTAAAAAAATTAATGAATGTTAAAACAATATGTAGAAGAACAAGACTTTCGTACCAGCCTGTATGTTCATACATGCTCGTTAGAGTCCCTTCTAATTAGTAAACAAACGTATATCAAGGCCACGGAAAGTATTTTCGATATATACAGAATGGCTATACAGATCTCGAACAGACGTTATAGTTTCAACTTGAACGAAGAAAAAAAAACAATGTTCCATGTCGAAAGATGAAAAAAGAACAAGAAATATAGGGTCCTTCCTGAATTAAATAAATGATGAAAAAAAAGATATCATTGTGCAGCTCTATTAAGAAAGTTTTTTGTTCTAAGCCTAAGCCAGTCGATCGCCTTCTCACAACCCACTTCGTGTCTGCGCATGCGCTCGCCAATTATATCTTCTTTTATATTCTCACTCGCTCGCTCCCAAAGGCCAGGAAGTACAAAAAGAATGAAGGCTACGATATAATTGTGGACCATTATTATTACGCCCGCTGCTGTTGCTTGAGTGACTCGCCGTCATTGATGGCGTTTGATTCTGATTTGTCGTTCGCAGTCTGTTTGTACCAGTTGAACTATCCGCATCTCTGTTTTTCCTGCTTCGACTTCTTCAATTTCGCCGTGGCGACTCCAGTAATGGCGCCCAACGATGTATAAGACCATAAAACGTCATGATTAAAATAGAAACGTGTGAATGAGAGAAATGAAAGCAAATGATAGAATGCAAGACATGTAAAAGAAATGAGAATTTTAAAGTGAGATAGGTATAAATGAAATGAACAATCAAAATAGAGAAAGAACAAAGGAATATAAAATGCATTGCTTATTTAAATAATGGAGGCGCTCGTGGTGTAATTGACACGGCGAACTGAGTTCAAATCCTGAAGGGGATATTTTGCATTTCACATAGCACTAAGCATCCAAGGATTGATATGAATAAAAAAAATAAGAAGGTAATACTTCTTATTTTTCGATAATTGTTTAATTGGCTATTATCTTATAAAAGAAAAAAATTATACATCGATATTTTTTCTGCTTAAAAGAGGGGGGTACATTTTCAATAGAGTTTTCTTCAAAACTTATTACTTTCGTCGAAAAAAATAAGGTTTGCATTAAATAGATATTTATTTCTAGAATCTAAAAATATAACATTTTAAACTTAACATCAGGCTTTTCATGTTTTAAATGAATTTTATATATTCATTTTCATAGCAAAAATACTAAATTAAAGTTTTGATATAGAATAACTGATGCATTATAAAATTCATTAATTGATAAATCAATGCTGAAAATTTCCTTAAAATCGGATAATTACCTGATTTTTGGTATTTTTTTTGCAATCGCGAATGTTACATTAAAATTGTAAACAAGCGCCTAAAACCATTGAAAAAGAGACAGAATGGCGAATTGCGTCGAAATTGACCAAAACAAATCGTTTTAAATCCATTAAAAATAAACTGCATATGTAATGATATTTTTCATTTTTTAATGATGGTTATTATGTTACTACTTATCGATTTAGACAAAAGTTTGACATCAAATAATAGATTTAATTAATTTTAATTCCTTTTTAAAAACGTAGCAAACGATTTTTGGGGGGCCACCCTAGTATTACCACTCCAATTCAGAGTGAACCTATGAGAAATGGCAATGAAGAGGTATTTCACACTCCCTAAATCTCCAGAACCGGAACTTCACCACTAGATTCAGTTTAGTGTCAAATCCAGGATATACCTTGTTTTTTGTTATTGTTGTGTTTTTGAGGGGGGAATACAGAGGATACAGTGATCGTATTCTAGTCGAGAAACTGTCAGTAACCATGTACCTGTGACTCCATAGCCCCGCTACCTTAACTATGGGTAAAATAGTAGGACAGATTTGACTTTTAAAAGAAAAGAAAAGAAAAAGAAAAGAAAAGAAAAGAAAAGAAAAGAAAAAAAAAGCTGAATTCAAATCTGTTAAACCCTGCTAAAATATTGATCTTGTGTAACATCCTGCCCATCTCGAGGGGTTGGGTAAATACATATATAATGGATGAGAACACAGTGATAGTTTTTATCTGGTTTGATTTCTTTGTTTTAATGGCATATCACCATATTTGTAGGTTATTTAATGACAAATCCGTCCTTGTAAAAGAATAGAAGTCGGGGTATGAGTGGTTTCATACAATTCCCAAGGGTATTAATCCGAAAGTACCCGCAATAATGATAGCGGAGTTCGAACTGGCTTGCTACGATGTTACAGTCTACCAGGTTAGCCACTACACCACGGGAACTCCCCTGACTTAACCAGGGACATTTTTATTTTTTTCGTTTTTTATTTTGTCATTTTCTATTTTGCAATAGTAAGAGGTATTAAGCGCATTCTGAAATATTCGCCTCCCATATATTGCTAGGTAAACTAAAATAGATGCAACGAGCTATGAGTTACGTAGTACTACTGTTTGTTTTTTAGATTAAAAAAAAAAAAAATAAAATAAAACACCCAATATGAGTCTAGGTAAAAAAATCATACATAAAGTGAATAGGTAGATATTCTAGCCAATGTCTCCCGATTACGACAAGAAGGTTCCCAAGTTCGACAAGAAGGTTCCCGAGTCCGAAAAGAAGGTTCCCGAGTCCGAGAAGTTTCCCGAGTGCGACAAGAAATACCTGAAGAAGGCCGGAGGAAATATCGGCCGAAACGTTAAGATAACAATGAAGATGTGGACAATAGTCCGAATAACGCAGATAATAGTAATCATCAAGCCTCATCTCAAACATTCAGAGAAATAGTACTGTTTTTTTGGGGGGGGGTTGTTTTTTTGGGTTTTTTTATTACTTGGATGCCGTTGAAATTAAATAAACCAGGAAAGTTCATATGCCATTTCCCAAAGAAACCAAACCAATCAACATATACAGGAGCATAATAACATTGTTAAATAGAGAAAGTTTTCAACAATAAAAACATTTTTGGCCACCGATAAACAAGAGCCTGTATGGTTTCTTACATTTTTCACTCTACTCTCCGCTGGAACAACAAAATACACTAGTTGACATTTCTTCCCCTTTTTATCAATTTATCAATTAGTTAATTGTATCTCAAAGTATCTCAGAGTATCTCAGATTATTTTGCACGTCACATTTTCGTGACAGATTCTGGTTTGTTTATATACCATTTGTCAGTATTGTCATATTTAATCTATTGTACAATTAATTCCCTGTGGATCACCTTTCACAGCCGTCCACGTATACTGTTGTATTCCGTTTATGCCAGTTTGCTAAATTTTTGACCGGGACGAACTACTCCTGAAATCCTACTTAGGACTCAGGAAGAAGCCAGTTTCAGATATTTTACATGAATATTACATTAGGAAAATAGTCATGGTTTAGAGTTGGGGCATTGTATCATAGATTTCGAAAGAGCTCAGATAAACCTAGAACAGGCCCTGACTGCATTCGCTAATTCTGTGATTAACTGTTTCATCGCCGTCACCACATTTTTCATTTTTCCTTTTATAATAATAAAATGTACGAAATGCACACCAAAAGTAATGCCCCTTATTTATTGAAAGGTAAAACTACAACATATTTGATGTAGAAAGCGCAATAACACTGTTGAATAGAGCAGGTTTTCTGCTTTAAGAATCCACATATGTTACGCAATTTTCATTTATCTATTTTGCAAACGATAAACAAGAACTTACATGCAATGTCTCAAAGAATATACATTGGTAGAGTTGGCTGGCTTTTTCTGCGATGCAATGACGGTGCAGATGTCTGGAAAATACTTAGTCCATCTTTCATAGACCCGATTCGAGGCACTCTTTATGACATGGCCTAACAGCTTGTTTGGACGTAATCTGTTAAATATCCGGGGTCAAGGTTAAATTGTTTTGTTTTGTTTTGTTTTACGGCATATCAACCTCAGTGGGTCATTTAATGCCGATAAAGTTTGAAAGAAATTCAATTCTTAATGGATAATACAATTTTTTATAAATACATTTTTTCTATTTAACCCATAGATGGGACCCTAACAGGTACTACCACTCCGGGTCAGAGTGGGACCAGGGAGCAATGGTGATGAAGGTGTGCTCCACATTCCCAAACCTCCAAAACTGGAACCTCACCATCAGATAGAGTTTAACATCATTCCCAGGACATGTAGACCCGCAGCCACCGCCTTCTAGCACCCATGTGATAAAAAGGGGTTGGGGCTTGCCATAAGGGCAATAGGGTTGGGAAAATCATATAGGTGCTAGGGCTTGACGTGACCAGCCGATTGATCGGAGGGGACCTCTCCGACCGCCCGTCTAGCCCATGATAGGGCCAAAGTAGAGTATTGCATTCAAAGTTAAAGAAATAAATATTTCTAATAAAAATTATTTCCTATAGAATATTTTAAAGAAAAAAGGCATGAAAGCGAACGAAATCATCATTACTCTGGATAATCTTTTTAGATTATGAGGTCCCCCTCAAATTGACTCTGGCCTGGAATGATAGTACCTGTTAGGTTTCCATCTATACGTCAAATACTTAAGATAATATTTAAAATCAACTACATTAATACATTGACCCTTAAAATATAAATATTATAAATGAGTATCAAGTGTTTACTAGTTTAAAATAATTTTGAAACACATTAATACATTCGCTTTTAAAACATTGGTATTGCTTGTTAGTCTTCTGTGTTTACCAATTTATACTTACTGTTGAATATTATCTTGATTTCTGCTTAGACAAAGTAATTAGTATTTCTTTTATCTTAATTTCAGTTGTTTTTCAATGCCACTATTCAGACAGTTATTTTACTGTCATTACCAAAATGAATAGTAATGTTATATTGACTTTTTCATTGATGAATCAGTGCCAATCATTATTTGTTTTCAAGCTGTTATTTTATCTTATTTACTTTAGCGGGGTTGGATAAACCTCAACAGGGGATCCAATCAGTTACCGCCCTGTCGGTGGGGCGTTAGAATGTACCGACTGCACCTCTGCAGAGGGGTAAGACTCCCCCAATGGGGCCACCTGTTGGCCGTGGGTGGCGACCCGTGATGCTTAAGGATAGAGCCCAGGTGGATGAGCAGTTCATGACTCCACTTTGGCCCTATCTTGGGCTAGACGGGCGGTCGGAGAGGCACCCTCCGATCAATCGGCTGGTCACATCAAGCCCTAGCACCTATATGATTTTCCCAACCCTATTGCCCTTATGGCAAGCCCCAACCCCTTATTATCATATGGGTGCTAGAAGGCGGTGGCTGCGGGTCTACATGTCCTGGGAATGACGTTAAACTCTATCTGATGGTGAGGTTCCAGTTTTGGAGGTTTGGGGAATGTGGAGCACCCCTTCATCACCATTGCTCCCTGGTCCACTCTGACCCGGAGTGGTAGTACCTGTTAGGGTCCCATCTATGGGTTAAATAGAAAAATGTATTTATAAAAAAATGTATTATCCTTTGAGAATTGATTTATTTCGAAACTTTATCGGCATTAAATGACCCACTGAGGTTGATATGCCGTAAAACAAAACAAACCAAACAAACAAAAAAAAAAAAAAAAAAAAAACAAAACAATCAGTTATTCTAAAGCTCACCACTGTGTAAAATAAGAAAGCTAGAACAATAACTTGTAATAAAATAGAATAATTATTAAGCATAAAGTTATCAGTTATGAGACAAAATGTTCTCTAATGATTAGCTTACTCTGACACACAGTCTTCAGATAGCTGCGTTCTAAAATTGACTGGTTGGTTTCTGGTATGTCATCACTTGTTGGGTTATTTACTGCCAAATTCAGTCTTTTTTTTTCAAGCTATCATAAGTTTTAAGTAACCAATGATAATCATTTATTTAGTACATAATTATATCTTCAAGTAACTATTTTGAATACAAATAATTTGCAGAAAATTATATTGTTCTAATCAAGCAATTATATGGTTTCAAGGAAGTATTCCTATTTGATAATAACAATCATTTGTTTGCCCACAGTTATATGGTTTCAATTAAAGTTCCGATAAAAGCCTCTTAAACTACGACAACTGCTTGAAGATTGATATTGAGAGACACTTGTCGTCATTCTACAGTTGTTCGATGAGAAACTCTAATATTATCATTTGAATCATTGTCAACTTTTATTAGTTTTTGATTAATATTTTTACCACTTCAGTTTTTTTCTACATTCATAGTAATTAATTAAGCCAGGTGTGATGGTATCATCATTTGTCATTGCATGAAGTCCTTGTCAACCAGTGTTGATTTATTCTAGAATTCTTTTAGCCGGGGGACTATTTAGTAGAAGCAATTTTCTCTTCTTATCGTGGCGATACTTAGTACTTCTAATTTAGCAAACAAGTTGTACTATCATCTTGAATTATCTCTTCTTCACACAGTTTGATCGTGTTATATACCCCTCACTCACATTGTGAGTATATAAACAGTTCTTTAACAGAGAGGGGAGAGATATACATAGGTAGACAGAGATGAAATTGATAACTTGTATTACTTACTTCTTTGGCCATTGGTGATCTCTAGTCTTTTCTATTCTTTCTCTCCGTGTTGACATCTATTTCTAGGTTCCTGTTGGTTGTTCGTCTTTGATTCATTTCTTCTTCTTGGTCAGTCTTTTTTGACAAGACATGCATAAACCATCAACACCATGTTATTTCTTTGAAAGACTTTTATTCTTAACTAAACTTCTTTCTCTAACTAAACAGCGCGCGTGTGCAAGTGAGTCCCAGCTAAGGCAAGACATGTCTACAGCCTGACGTCCGAGCTGGTATTAAGGGTTAACCAGCTCCCACGTGATTTCACGTGATTTGCGGGTTTCCACCAGTGGGGTCAGAGGTCCCCAAACGTATGTAAATTTCCATTCTACACGGTGTTTTCAATAATCTATGCCGCCACATAGATT
>CM042142.1:32957506-32980006 GCA_023376005.1 Doryteuthis pealeii
GTAGGGCAGACAGGGCACATTAACTTTAGTTTGGCAACCAATCAAAGAGAAAGAAAACACTGAGTTCAAATCAGTTGAACTCCGCTTAATAAAATGGGCATGTGTCACATCCTACACATGCGGAGGGATTAGTATATATATATATATATATATATATATATATATGTGTGTGTGTGTGTGTGTGTGTGTGTGTGTGTGTGTGTGTGTGTGTATTTTGGCAGCATTCTTTCTTTTAAACATGTTTTGTTTAAGTATACTAACGATTCTTGTCGGACAAATTTTTGTTCGATCCTTTCTAATTTTCTGGCCATCTTTTAATGTCAGGGAGGAACTGGTGTAGCAATCCACCAAAGGTTTCTTTACGAGCGCTTTTGGCATGACTATCTGCCATCTTCAGGTGTGAAACTGATGGAATGTTTCGGTTGTCTCGTTTTTAAAAAACAACGAGCAGTAACGTAGGAATTGGTAGTGGGAAGTAGTAAGAATATATATATATATATATATATATATATATATATATATATATATGATTTAAATTTTTCAATCCTACTTTCGGATTTATTTCCATATTTATATTATATCATTATTCATTATATACTTATATATATATATATATATAGATGTGTGTGTGTGTGTGTGTGTGTGTGTGTGTGTGGTGTGTAGTGAGAGAAAGAGAGAGAGAAAAAAGAGAGAGGATGAGACAAATTCCTAACCCCGTGACATGTGCAACAACAGTCAAAATTCTACCGCCGTTGTCTTGGGTAACAATAATCGAATTCTAACAACATGCCATATGCAAACACAGTCGATTTCATTGCACCGTGACGAGTAAAACGTCTGCAATTGTAGTCAAATTCTTAAGGCTAGTAAATTTTTCAATGAACTTACCTGTAATCTCGATGTCAAATCCCCCTACTTTTTTCAGTTGGAGGCCCCCGCATGAAACGGTTATCGACATAGGGAATGGAAACGGTAACACAAGTTCAAGTCCTGTACAAGGCTGGTCGCATTTCCCATAACGCTAATATCCTTGGGAAAGGTATAGATACAACTATTTTCCCTTCAGCTAAGGGTGGATAGTAGAGCAGACTGGGCTCGTTAGCCACGTTATAGTAACGGGTCTAGGAGAAGGAAAAGTATCAATTCAAACCGGTTAAACTCTGCTTAAAGATTGACATTATATCCCATCAAGCTCGTGTGAAGCAGTTGGGTGAATATATACTTTTGTCCTTTTTGATCTCTCGAAAATTAGAAAATGCATCATCGAAAATATTCATTTTCTTTGGCGATTTTTGCTGTATATATCGATTGTCAGACTCTATCAATACAACTGGTACCATGCTGGTGATGCTAGGACTGTCACTGATGTTGTTGGACTGGTACCTGGGAATAAACTCTGTGATACTATGTGGTGACAGAAGATAAGCCTTGGCGAAGTAATTCGGTTATATGCTTTTACACCGTTGGGGCATGAGCAAATGGTACCGACAGGCAGCCTCTTGATGAGTAGTATGTTATGCATAGATGCAGATATTCTGACGTATGTTTTTTACACCAACATGGAATGAGAAATAGATAGGAAATAACATTTACAGAAGTAGAAAAATTAGAAAGAAACTAGAATAACTGGAAATCAGAGTACGAATTAAGACCATCCAGATAACAGCATTGTTGAAATCAACTAGAATAGTCAGGAAGTCCGGGCGAGATTTATTGTCACTAAAATTCCAGTGAAAGACCATCAGGTAAAGCTGGTATGAAAAACCCATTCTTTTTTTTAAACATGTTTCGTTAAACTGTACTGACGACTCTTGTCGGGCGAGTTTTTGTTCGATCCTTTCTAATTTTCTGGTCATCTTTTTAATGTCAGGGTGGAACTGGTGTAGCAATCCACCAAAGGTTTCTTTACGAAAGCTTTCGGTATGTCTATCTGCCATCTTCAGGTATGAAACTGATGGGATGTTTCGGGTGTCTCGGTTTTAAATAACGAGCAGTAACGTGGGAATTGGTAGTGGGAGGTAGTAAGATGCAGATATTATGACGTATGTTTTTTACACCAACATGGAATGAGAAATAGATAGGAAATAAAAATTTACAGAAGTAGAAAAATTAGAAAGAAACTAGAATAACTGGAAATCAGAGTACGAATTAAGACCATCCAGATAACAGCATTGTTGAAATCAACTAGAATAGTCAGGAAGTCCGGGCGAGATTTATTGTCACTAAATTTCCAGTGAAAGACCATCAGCTAAGGCTGGTATGAAAAACCCATTCTTTCTTTTAAACATGTTTCGTTAAACTGTACTGACGACTCTTGTCGGGCGAGTTTTTGTTCGATCCTTTCTAATTTTCTGGTCATCTTTTTAATGTCAGGGTGGAACTGGTGTAGCAATCTACCAAAGATTTATATACGAAAGCTTTCGGCATGTCTATCTGCCATCTTCAGGTATGAAACTGATGGGATGTTTCGGGTGTCTCGGTTTTAAATAACGAGCAGTAACGTGGGAATTGGTAGTGGGAGGTAGTAAGATGCAGATATTCTGACGTATGTTTTTTACACCAACATGGAATGAGAAATAGATAGGAAATAAAATTTACAGAAGTAGAAAAATTAGAAAGAAACTAGAAGAACTAGAAATCAGAGTACGAATTAAGACCATCCAGATAACAGCATTGTTGAAATCAACTAGAATAGTCAGGAAGTCCTGGAGACCTGGCGAGATTTATTGTTACTAAAATTTCAGTGAAAGACCATCAGCTAAGGCTGGTATGAAAAACTCATAATAAGCAAGGGCAGTTGTAATTGTTGCCCTTAGAATGGTCTCCAAAGATCTGGAAAAGATACTAAAAAACTAGAGAGGCCGAAACGAGACTGTCGAGCCCACAGCTCTACTACAATCACTAGAAATAATTAGAATCGTGCAGAAGACATGAGGGGACTTGTTGTCACTTAGGCTTCTGTGAAAACAAACCCCAATTAACTCTGGATTAAAAAATCAAACTTGCACAATATATGCGTATGTATATATTGATAGTATACTAAGCGATAAAACGTGTGCGCCATTGTAATTTTAATTAGTTAATTCTGCCATATGTTTTTACACCTTCGGAACAGGTAATAAAGCTTTCGTAATACACTCAATAAAATTGTAATTTCTTTAGAATTGCAACCTTCGCGTGGGCTGTGAGAGGCTTTTGTCTGGGTTTATTATATATTCAGTTTGGATAGTAGAGAGCTAATTACTTAAACTCTTAAGTGCAGCTAAGTTAGTAATGGGGCTTGTGGACCGTCCATCGCTCCGTTGAGCCAAGTCATCATCATCATTATCATCATCCCGACCATCATCATCATGTCACGCTGACCCCGGGTACCTTAGATAGAATAAGATATTCAGGAAACGAGTGTCTTACAAATAGAAAATTTCCTTATATGATAAGTGATTATTAGTTTATTACGAACACTAAGTCCTTACAATAGAGGAAGCGCGTGGAGTAATGGTTAAAGTCATGGGGAATGGATTCGTCGCCCCGAGTTCAAATCCTGGACGTGGTAATTGCATTTCACTTAGCGCTAATACACAGTGGGTCCAGAGTGGGAAATATTGGAAATAGTATAATATCTAGGGTTAAAATAATCTCCTGATAATGTTTGAGGGCTCATTGGAAGCGTATTACTAAGCCAATTTCGGTGAATTACAAAAAATTCAAAATTTTCGAATTTGGGGGATCTGGGCATAAATTTCCATATTTGGGTTTGGGGCTAAAAGCACGCCAAAAACACGTTTTTGGACATATCTTCCCTTCAAATAATCTCTGATTTTGGCTGAGGGTTCGTTGTAAGCGTATTGCTAAGACAATTCATATGCAAAAATTAATTTTTGTGGGATCTGGGGCCAAATTACCAAACTGTATTTGGGCATTTTTGGCCCAAAACAAATTTGCAGGTGTATCTTCCCGAGGATCTGCTGGAAGCGTATCATATTGAAAAGAAAATTGAATTAAAATAAATGAACCTCTTGAAACAATGAATTTAAAAAATCACTTTATTTAACAACACAAATCCTCAAACAGGGCATCATCATTACTCAGAGGACCAAATATTGGGTTGGCTATCCGGCAGTATCTGGTCAAATGTCCATACTCAGTGCAATGTTTGCAGTAGGTAGTGATGTCGATGTTGTAACGTTTCGGTCTGTTAGAACTTCTTCAGTACTTTGGATTGAGTTATTGCTTCAATGGTAAACATTTTCATACTGGTGAATTAAGAGGTCGTGAATAAGGGGTGAAAAAGGAAAATCTCCTACTAACAACCTCTGTTAACACCAACAACTGACCACCCCTCTCCTTTTTCACGGCCTCCTAGTTCACCAGTATGAAAATGTTCACCACTGAAGCAAGAACTCAATCCAATGTCCTGAAGAAGGTCTAATAGACCGAAACGTTACAACGTAGACATCACTACCTCCAATAAACATCCATTTTCTACAATATCCCGTGTTTGTCTACCTTTCTCCATATATATATATATATATATATATATATATATATATATATATATATATATATATATATATATACATAAGCGAGGAAATATCTTACTACACATAGGATTAAACAACATAGTGTACATGTTTATTTCAATTACAAAAAAAATTGTTTGCAAAGACCTGTGGTTTTCAAACCGACATACTTACGAAGACAACCTTCAAACTCGAAACCATAGGTCACTCACCGCTACAGCCTTTATGATGTGAAAACTTTACAAGATTTTGGTTTTCATGGAACATACTTGACATCAAGCTTCATTAACTAGGGTTCATGCAAAATAACTAGAAATAAACAAGACAAAAATGAAATATTCCGAGTGACAATAGATGGATTCAGTGTTAGTATTAAGTTGATTTTTATACTTCATTTAATTTCGTTCCGAACGATATAAAGCAATCTATTATTGTTACTCTTCAAGCGTCACAAAGAAAGTAATGCAGGTGGAATTTATTAAGAGAGAAAGAAAATGGAAGAAAACAACAAACCGACTCCGACGGCCATTGTTTATATGGCAACAAGAAAAGGAAGAAAAGAGGTTTTCTTAAAAGTAAGTGAAACGAAATTTTTCAATTAAACGAAAGAAATAAAATAAAATGAAAAATAAGACTATATATAAAAAAAGGAGACAAATTCCAAAAAATTGGAAGCAAAATTTAATAAATTAAATGAAACGGAGAATGAATAGAATGAAATAAATGTTAAAGAAAAACAAACAAACAACATACAAATAAACAAACAAACAAAACGACAGACATTTCTGATTTGACAAAAGAACATGCAAATGGTTCTACGATTTTTTGTTTCGTATTATTTTTAGTGTTTTCTTCTTCTTTTTTTTTGTTTATGTTTTTTTTTGTTTATTTATTTATTTATTTTATTTTTTTACCTTTTTGTGATTCCGTCTTATTTGTTTACTATCATTTTCTTTGTTTTTGTCTTTTTTTTCCTTTTCTCCTCGAAACGAAGCAGCCAAATGTAAAGTTGTCTTCGGAGATGAGCAAGAAGAAGGTAAATCGATGTGTGAAGGGTGAAAGTTGTCTGTTGGTGTATATAATAAATCTGGTGTATGTTGTTTGAGACGTTGTTTTTCCTTTAAATTAAAGCACATGCACGCACTCGTACACATCCGCACATCCACAGATACATAGAGTTAATGTTGAGCTTGTGTATAAATAGGGGCGTTGCGTGTGTATATAAAGGGAAACTAACTTCCGACCTTTTAAGGCTTTGGGGATATATCAGAAATAGGAAGACGGCTTTGATAAATGAGCTATTAATTACACTCGCACAACACACATTCACACACACACACACACACACACACACACACACACACACACACACACATATATATATATATATATATATATATATATATATATATATATAAACCGGGTGTGCATGTTTGCTTTCTCAGATGCGAGTAGATTACGATCAAGTCACGCTGAAAGCTCCAGTTCCCGTTAGATCACCGAAGTTAAGCAGCGATGAGCCTGTTTAATACTTAATTGGGTGACGACTTAAGCAATAGCACGTATTGTAATCAACCGGAGTCCTTTGTTTATCAAAATGACTTGATTCGGCATTAAATGACCCGAAAAGGATTGATATGCCGTAAAAAATCAACCAACCAATAAAACAGCTAGGTGCAGGTTCTACATAAAATTGTATCACTCAAACAACCACCTCTTCCCGTCTCAAGCAGATTTCTAAGTAACCTATTGTATAACTAAACAAACCCGTCAATCTTTTCCTACATGAGTTGTTTAATTTGCATAAAATTTTAAAAATCGCTTATTGTGAGAAAAATACTGTTTTAGAAAAAATAATATGGAATATGAATGATTATATTTTATCATTTATTTTAAATCTTTTGAATAATCTGATTTTACTTTCTTTTTTCTTTTTTCTTTTTTTCTTTTTTTTCATACACGATTGTTTTGTCGATTTTACATTTTAATTTATTATTGAATAGGACTACCTCCCTGTAAGAAGGGGGTTAAAGAATTCACGGACTGCATATCTGCAGAGAGGTAGGGTCCATAATTGCAACATCTGTAGGCCGGGGGGTCAGAATTTAGGTACCGGATATCTATAACGAAAGGCGTGATCCCTTAAGGAAAAATTGTGATTTTGTAAAAAGTACCGGATACCTATTACGTAAGCATAACTTTATAACATGTAGATATAATATTAATAATTTATTTGTATACCTAGAGGATAAATGAAAATAATTCATGATAACTTATTTCAATTTTTAAGTGCATGTCATCATTTTTTCTATCATTTTTAACTTAACTAAAAAAAAAGTAAAGTCGTCGGGGTGGCCTAATGTCGGTATAAGCCAATCAGCGAGAGAGTCTATCTTTTTTTCACTAGCGAGAGATTATTTTTGCGTCTGAGGTGGAGCGCCACACCTACTATCAGCTCCTTACTTTACCGCACAGATATACACACACACACACACACACACACAAACATATATAATATATATATATATATATATTATATATATATATATATATTAGGTGAGTATACATATATATATATTTATATATATATAGATAGATGGGTGTGTGTGTATAGGACTATTTGCTTACAAATCATATATACAAAAATGCAGGATTTGTCAGTGGGTGACCCGAAAGGATTGATATGCCATGAAGCAAAATAACTAAGATAAAAATTATATCTGTTAATACACAGGAAGTTAATGAAAGTTTCTGTTAATATATTAATACATATGAAGTTAACTAAAGATGTAACAAAAATTGTTTCTACTAATCTATCAATGCACGTGAACTTAATAAAAATTATTTCTACCAATTTATTAACACATAAAGTTAACAAATTAATTTATCGTGGGTAATGGTTAATCCCTTAGGAAATGGACACGACGACGCAAAATCAAAATCCAGACAAGTTTTTTGGTTTGGTTTGTTTTGCTTTACGGCATGTCAACCTCGGTGGGTCATTTAATGCCGACAAAGTTGTGAAATAAAATTCATTCTTAATGCATAATACAATTTTGTTTATAAACTCATGTTTTTCTATTTAACGCATAGATAGGACCCCAACAGGTACTACCACTCCGGGTCAAAATGGACCAGGGAGCAATGGTGATGAAGGGGTGCTCCACATTCCCCAAATCTCCAAAACTGGAACCTCACCATCAGATAGAGTTTAATGTGATTCCCAGGACATGTAGACCCTCAGCCACCGCCTTCTAGCACCCGTATGATAAGGATTGGGGGTTGCCATAAGGGAAATAGGGTTGGGGCAATCATATAGGTGCTAGGGCTTGACGTGGCGAACCGATTGATCGAAGGGGGCCTCTCCGGCCGCCCGTCTAGCCCAAGAAAGGCATAAAGTGGAATATTGCAACTCATTAACTGCTCAGCCACCTGGGTTCTATCCTTTATCAACACGGGTCGCCACCCACGGCCAACAGATGGAGGAGTCTTACCCCTCTGCAGAGGTGCAGTCGGTGCATTCTAACGCCCCAGCCGACAGGGCGGAATACCTGGACAAGGATGCCTGAATTTCACATAGTGCTAATACACTTGGGAATGGTATAAATCCAACAATTCTCCCTCCAGCTATGGGTAGACAGTAGGATAGACTGTGCTCTTTAACCTAGGTTAGGCAACCAGTCTAAGAGAAGGAACAATCTGAATTCTTAAGTGTTAAACGCCTAAGAAATTGACCTTGTGTCACATCCTGCTAATGCGTAGGGGTTGATAAATATGCATTTATAAAAATAAGATTTGGCATTGAATAAATCACAAGGGTTGCTATGCCATTAAACAAAGAAACCAAACAATAATATAAACTACAAGTTTATTACATGAAAATGAAAAATCTAACATAAAATTATTTCTACCAATATATTGATACACATTGAGTTAATAAAAATCATTTCTGACTAGTAAATATATGCACCCTCCAGGTGCTAGTATTTAAGTTTTAATCTGATAGAATCTATCAAATTAGAAAGGTTAATAAAACTAAAGAACTAAAGAATACAGTTAAAAGATATGAAACAGAGGTGGGTATAATCCAAATATAGAACAACTGAAACTTACTCTTCCATCACTCCCGTCTTTCATTGTAAAAATTTCCTAATTTAACTATTTAGTTAAAATAAGAAAGTAAAGAATAAAATTCCATCTTGTTAATTGATTTCTTTTAACATTTATTCCCGAACTTTTATTTTAAGATTTATTGAAGAGATTTTTGCTCATATTCATTAAGATAAAACCAAACAATTAGAAACCAATAATATCATATTTATTAAAAATAAAAATTTTAACATCAATATGCAAATTAGCCTTCCCGTTCACACTGTAAACCGCTATTTTGTTGTATATATAAATACAATTGCATGTTATTAGCATGTCGATATGGTCAAAGTATTAATAATTTTAAAATATTTTTTGTTAATAATTGTAGTTTAAATAAAAATAAAATCATGAAGAATGTAACGTAAATAACTAAGGGAATTGTATTATGAGTAGTGATATAGTTTCGGTTACTGACACACAATCTCCATCATAATAAGATAGTTGTTTATTTCCTAATGGTGTAACACGATATTACAGGGTGAGCCAGAAAAAAACAGAACCCAAATTATTTATTTTCCCATTAAACTTACCCTAACCCTAACCCTAAACCCTAACCCTAATCCGTCCTAGTTGAGTAACATAGTATTACAGAAAAAACAAATTTTGTAATAAAACTTGTAATTTTAATTTTTTTAAAGTTTAAGTCCAACAAGTGTTAGGGTTAGGGTTAGGGTTAGGGTTGGAGTTTAGGGTTAGTTTAATGGTAAAATAAATGAATAATTTGGGTTCTGTTTTTTCTGGGTCACTCATGTTACTCAACTAGGAAGTAACCGATAGTTTCTAAAAACTAATGCAAACAACAAAAAAACAGAACCCACAAATTTTGTAATATAACTGGTAATTTTAATTTTTTTTTAAGTTTAAGTCCAACAAGTGTTAGGGTTAGGGTTGGGGTTTAGGATTAGTTTAATGGGAAAATAAATATATGATTTGGGTTCTGTTTTTTCTGGGTCACACATGTTACTCAACTAGGAAATACCGATAGTTTCTAAAACCAATGCAAACAAAGTATATTTTCCAATATTATTTGCTTACAAATCATATATACTATACGTTTGAGTAATTCTTTACCGATAAGTCAGTATTTCAATTGCTATTCTGTTCGTCCTATCTGCTCTGGTGTCATGTCAAGCATAATAAATAGATAAGAAAAAAATGTCGGGGGAGGCGTTGATATAAATTACATCAATAAAGAAAACTGTTGACAGTGTTTTTATAAAGCATTCTCTAGTGGAATTCAAAATCAGTTCCCTGGGTTTTATTTACCGAGTTGACAATTGATTACACTGTGTCATTCCCGGTAGGGATAATTACGAATTTGAATTTTTATTATGCCGAATCCCAATATTTCTATGCGAATGGGATGGGTGTATGGTATATCTTTGTATGATCTTTGCACTTGCTTGCGTCTTCTGCATTTTTATGAAGGTTACGCGGTTCATGTGGACAGGACACTGTCGGTATGATGAATTGTTCGGTATAAGCTTAGACTTAATGTTGTTGGCATCAACCGTGTGTTCCATTCTTCCTTGGAGGTTCACATTTCGCCTATTCAAATTGATGTGCAAGTTGCGTGTAAGAGACAAGGCTCCAGTTACAAATGAACTCGTATATGGACTGCGGCATCAGAAATATATATATATCTATGACTAAAATTTACATTATGTTCATGCGTATATATATCACCTCTGGGAGGGTTGAGCTCACTGGGAAGGAAATGTGCTGGTGACTGCTGATTGGGTTAAAAATTGGAAAGCTCACCTTAAAACGGATAGAGCTCTCTTAGCAGCCTTACATATGTATGTACATATTTATAGCACTATTAGTTAGCAGCTTTACATACGTATGTGCATATTTACAACAACATAAAAACACTGTCAACAGTAATTCTTTTAGGAAAATTCCCTTTTATATGATAGTCCGGTGTAAGGAATTTTGAGTGACGAAAAATCGGTCGAGTTTTGATCATGGCCCGAGGCAGCCTGCAAATCCAGCCACACTGAAGAACAGGGATACAGTAAAACAGTACTGTATTTGGATGACTATATATATATATATATATATATATATATATATATATATATATATATATATAACAGTAATTTATTTTTAGGAAAATTCCTTTCTGTATGTTGTGCTGATAGTCCGGTGTAAGGGATTTTGAGTGGCGAAAAATCGGTCGAGTTCCGATCCTGGCTAGAGACAGCCTGCAAATGCCACACTGACGAACCGGGTTACAGGAAAACGGTACTGTATTTGGATCACTATATATATATATATATATATATATATATATATATATATATATATCATGTGTGTGTGTGTGTGTGTGTGTGTGTGTGTGTGTGTGTGTGTTGCAACTCGCGTATCAGAGTTAACATGAAAATAGTACGAAGAAACATAATGAGATTTAGGAATGAGGGAAATGTTACTAAGCAAAGATGCAAGGTAAACAGAGTGATGAGCAGTTGCTAGGTTGAATTAACAAGTTCCGTGAGATCTCGTTGCTTCTCTTTAACGAGATTCCATCATCATTATTTCAAATAAGAAATGTGTTTATACAGAAAGTGGACTTAATGCTATCATAGCAGACCAGGTATAAAACATGAAACCATGGATACTATATTTTTCGGTTACTTAAATTTTAATGTGTTTCTCTCAGTATTTAGACAGTAGTGTAGTTAAAAGCAGGTAGTCAAGCGTTTGTATAGCGTGATGTGTATTCACGAGGTGAGATCTTCATTCGCATGTTATTTGCTTCAGAAAATATATAACATACAAATAACATGTTTTAGGTCACATGACGTTCATACGAGAAGAAAAAATAATAGAATAAAACGAAAAATAAAAGAATAGAATATTGAATAAAAAAAAAATAATAAGATAATTCTTATTCAAAATTGAAATATTTTTTCCACTGGCTGTTTAAAATAATGGGGTATATAATATGGGATTAATTAGGGTCAAGTCGTAGATGACACATATATATATATATATATATATATTATATATATATATATATATATATATATATATATATATTAAATACTTTTTTGAATTTCTGCTCATTTTGTAATACACTCTTACAACTATTTCTCCAAGTATTATGCCCCAAGCTAAGCCACACCCTCATCCAAAACATAGACCTCCCTGCCTCATCCAAAGAAAATAACCCCACCCATTCCAAAATACGACACCAACCCTCCCTCCCCTAAATTGATAGATATAAAAGGGATGTTACTTTGGGAAATTCTCAGTAAGAGTCATGTTCTTGTGATTACCTGAAGATGCCGTATTAATACGGTTGAAATAAATTATTGTAATGAAGCAAGTTTAGAGTTTTCCTTCATTTACTAAATATATATATATATATATATATATATATATATATACACATATATATATATATATGTGTGTATATAATATATATATATATATATATATATATATATATATATATATATATATATATATACTTTGTTGGGGTGCCAAGTTTCTTGGTACAGGGTGATTCTAGGCTGGTCCTATTCTCTAACAGTAGTTTGTTGTAGAGTTCAGGTTCTATATGAGAACTCAATGTTTAATTTTTATAAACAGAGCAAATTTATTTCTGAATAAAAAAGTCCTTAAATACCATGGTATCGTGATTATGGACCATTCCCACTCGTGGGTATCTGAGGCCCACCGAGCTTCGTCAGACTACGTTTTTATTCAGAAATGGTCCATAATCACGATACCCATGGTATTTAAGGCCTTTCTATTCACAAATATACATATATATATATATATATATATATATATATATATATATGCCTGATGAATGTGTAAAAGCATGAAACCCAGGGTACAAATAACTCATGCAATATATATATATATATATATATATATATATATATATTTGGGTAAGACTTGAAAGAAGATACCTTATCTTGATCATTTATTTGTTCATTTACTAGCAGAACTATGGGTTTTTCAAGGATCCAAGATGGATACCTTAATAGGGTCCGTCATATTTGTTTTATTTTCTTTATTCTTATATAAATCCTTGTTTATTTAATTTTATTAGTATTCTTGTAAGTACTTTTTATTTGTTGCTTTTTGGTTTTCATAATGTTTTATTGTTCATTAATTTGTTTTCATTTCATTTCTTTTATTAGATTTTTAATGTATCATAGAATTATAAGCTTAGTATATTTTTATTTAGTTTTTCTTGTGGAAAATGAGAGGTAAAATAGGATTTGGATTTTATTGAACTTTAGTCTTTGCTTGCTTCCAACAATTTTACTTTATAAAAAGACATATCGGTCGTTGTACAAACAAATCTAGACATATACATACATACATACACACATGCAGAGTGCCTTACAGAAAATTTCTTATATATATATATATAATATATATATATATATATATATATAAAGATAAATCTAGTAAAAGTTTCGCTTAATGCTCTTCAGATCTTAGCCCTGAAGAGCATTAAGCGAAACTTTTAGTAGGTTCGTCTGACTCATTAGATTTATCTTTATTATTTGCTCTACTTAGGTATTGAGCACTTTTTACTTATTAGCTTTAGTCTTCCTGGCGGGTTTGTATGAATATATATATCTTATATATATATATGCATATAATTTGTTTTTTCTTTTGGCCAAAATATTGTACTAATAGATTTTTTTGTTGGTACGATTATCTTGGTCTTTTCTTTTTTACAAAAATTTTTTTCTTCCCGGTTGATGTTTGGTGGTATATTTTTACAATCAAACTATTTCTTTGACTTGATCTTTCCCGCCATCCTTTCTTTTTCTTGGCTCTTTAATTTTCACTCATTCCGACATCTTTTTCATTTTCTTACTCATTGATCTTTTATAATGTTTACTCCCCTTCTTCTTCTTCTTCTTCTTCTTCTTCTTCTTCTTCTCTTCTTTCTTCTTCTCTTCTTCTTTTCTTTCTTTCTTTCTTCTTTCTTTCTTCTTATCTTACATCTACAGTAAACTCCGTGCATTCTTTACTATCCAGCTTACAACAGGATTGGTCATAGCAAATTGCATCGCCTACGGAGGACTCCACCCGTCTCAACCTCTCATCTTGCCCCGCTGATTCTGACAGTAGATCTAACGACGAAGCCATCTTACCCCACTCACCCCCATTTTTTAAGCCATCTGTCTTTAATGCTACCAACCAAAACGTGTGCATACCAAACTATGTATCAGCATCAACCTTTACGAATCTTCTGTTGTCTGACAAACAATGGCACTAAGCTAATTCCTCTGTTAAAAGAGAAAATCGATTTCGTAATTCCTGATATTACCAATTCCTTCACTTGAGCTTTATTTTGGTGCTTCTCATTCCTTATTTTCGTTATTCTTGTTTACTTCTTTTTTTAATGTATTAGTTGCTTATTTTTCTTTCATTTTCTTTCTTTTTTTCTTTCTTTCTTTCTCTCTTTCTTCTCGTTACATGTTCTTTGCTGTATTTGATTCGTTCTTCTTTTCAATCTTTTTCACCTCTTTTTTTCGCTCGTTTTCTTTCTTTAAACCCTTTAAACAAAATTCTTTTTCCGATTTTTCATTCTTTTACTCTCTAAAAGTTTTCTTTTAATTCATTGAAGTTTCCTTTATTAAGAGAGCTAAATCGGCTCTAGATTTGATCCCCGACAATTTCAAGATACCATATACTGATTTGAAACCTAAAATTAATAGATTCCTTCATACAAAATGGCAGCAACACTGGAATAACAACATCCACAATAAACTCTTCCTAATCAAACCCACTTTGGAGGCTGGAGACCAACTTTAAGGAAGTCTAGAAAGGAAAAAGTCATTGTGTCCAGATTACGCATTGGTCATACACGACTAACGCACTCCTATACTAAATAAAACAACAACCACAATGTGAAACATGTCAAACACCTTTGACAGTTAAACACTTATTCATGGAATGCAGGTTTTTTGCTCACATCAGAAACCGTTATTTTAAAGCAAACAATATGAAAGATCTGTTTTAAAAAGTCAACATGGAGGATATTCTCTCTTTTTTGAGGGAAATAAAATTATACCATAGAATATAGACATGAAACTAATCAATACCATACAACATAATCCCCAATAATGCTAACACATTGTTAAACCCAATTACTAAAAAGTATTAATATAAATACACGATATGTATCACTTCCTAATCGTTAGGCATGACATAACCCCAGACGGGTTGATATGCCGTTAAAACCAAAAAACAAACAATTTAAGTCAGTTACCGTCTTTTTTCTTTCTTTCTTTCTTCAGTGATGTAATAAGAATAACAGCTAGAGTTTTGTAGACATGTGTCATTGAATAGGTTTGGTATGTTTTAGGTTATTTCCGGGTTATTTAATGCTGAAATTTGATCCATTTTCAAAGGTTTTATTCTCATAATAACTATGTACATCTTCAACATTCCGTTGCCATGTGTTTAAGCACAATTTTTGACAGGGTCGGGTTTATTACACGGAGAAGGAGGTGCCTCAAAAGGGGAATGCCGACGGAATTGTACGCAATTTTTAGACCCAACTTTGGCCTCATCTTGTAATATATTATTTATCAGTGATCTTTTTTTTTTTAATTTCATAAAAATCATAAAAATTATTTTTCTTTTATCCACTCACTTACTCTTGTCTTTCCCCTTTCTATCTCACTTCATTGTGTTCCTAAAATTATCTTATTACGGTCCATACCGGGTACTTCTGCTAGTATATATATATATATATATATATATAGATAAATCTAATGAGTCAGATAAACCTACTAAAAGTTTCGCTTAATGCTCTTCAAAGCTAAGATCCGAGTCGGACCTTAGCCCTGAAGAGCATTAATCATTAGATTTATCTTTATTATTTGCTCTACTTAGGTATTGTTAAGTGTTTTATAATTTGCTTGAGGCATTGTGTTTATATTGGTTTGGTGATTGGTTTTCAAGGCTATCAAAATGCAAGTGTAAAGAAAAATAAGTAACTATGGTGTTGTGTGTTAACCTGTCATTTATTCTTAATATTAATTCTTAATATTTCGAGATGATAATCTCTTCTACGGAAGATTTCCGAAACCGAAGCTGTTGCTAGCGACCGTCCATTTGGTTATATATATATATATATATATATATATATATATATATATATATATATATATATATATAGATAGATAGATAGATAGATAGATAGATAAATAAACCCCTGACCGAAACACGTGTAAGTGATATTGATTAAAATTATCCTTTATTATCCTTTCTATACTTTCTTTCCTTTATTCATTCTTTCAACATACCGTAGGATTCACTTCCAGTTTCATCTTTACACACACACACACATATATATATATATATATATATATATATATATATATATATATATATATGGTACGTACCAATGATATATAGAAGAAGAGAAACACTATAGCAGCGTAGATAAGGAGATGGTTATGCAACAAATGTTAGTGTGTATTCTCATTGGTTAATGCAGATGACTGAGCTCTTAGAGTATTGCAAACGAAATAGAGACATAATTTGAGAGGTTTATGGGCCTCGAGTCCTTTTTGGGCCCTTTTGAACCCTTTCGAGCCACAATAAAAAATAATGACAAAATAATTTCTAAAAATAAAACAATGTACGATATTTTTTCACTTCTCTTTTCGTTATCATAGCCAGAACGTTGTATCAGTGTGTCCCTGCAACAAACAAAGTGTGCATCTCTTTCTCATTTCAATAACACACTTTTTATAAAATCGCTGGCTGGTATTGTATTATTACAACAGTGTACAAGGAAAAAATGGTATAAAAATAATGTAGATAAAGGGAAAGCGAAATAAGAAGTGCACTATATCCACAACAAATGTGATTTCTATTCTTGTATTATTATGCAAAGGAAAAAATGTTGAAATATGAAAAGAAAACAAAGAAAAGAAAAATGTAGATGGTTAATCTTGAAGAAAGTATAGAATAACATGGAACATTGCGATGCCTGGTTATGATATGTCGATCAAGTCAACGACCTGGATAGAGAAGAAAAAGAAATGGAGATGAAAATAGGGAAAAAGTGATGAGGACTGCAAAGTGTAAGATACGTAAAAAAGGCGTTGAATGAAAGACGGTGAGAAAGAGAAAAGAATAAGAAAAAGTTAACGAAAAAACAATAAAAAAAGTAATGAATGAAAGAACAAAATGTGAAATGAAATTCTAAAAGTATTGTTATAGATTGAAACGGAAATTAATGAATAAATAAAGGAAAGGACAATGATGGAAAGAGAAAAGTAAAATAATGAGAGAGAAAGAAAGAAAGAAAGAAAGAAAGAAAGAAAGAAAGAAAGAAAGAAAGACAGACGAGGAGATCAAGCATAATAGGAAAAGATCTAAAAAAGGAAAAGAGTAAAAGACGACCAAGAAAGAAAGAAACAAGTAAGAAAGAAGCAGTAAAAGTAGAAGGTTTATAAACAAGAGAATAAAGAGAAGGAAGAAATGAAAACGAAAAGAAAAGAAGAAAAGAAAAAAGGAATAAAAATGAAGGTAGGATGGGTGAGACAGATAGCCAACTAGAATAAGAATAAAAAAGAAGAAAGGAAGAAAAAGAGTAAAAGAATGATGAATAAGTTAAAATAAAGAAAAAGAAAGAAAGAAAGAGAAAACGAAAAATGTAGACATGAGAGGCAAATAACCAAGAAAAACGAGGCGGAAGAAACAAAGACAGAAACAAACAAACGAAAGAGAAACAATAAAGAAAGAGAACCAGTAATAGAGGAAGAGTAGCAAAGAGAGAGGATGGATGATCAAAGGAAAGAAAAAGAAAGAAAGAAGAAAGAAAGAAAGAAGAAGAAAGAAAGAAAGAAAGAAAGAAAGAAGAAGAAAGATTACTGAAAAGGAGAAGGAGCTAGACGAATAAACAACAAGAACCAGATGAATAAAGAAAGAAACAAAACAATACAAAAAGATCGATATTCAAAGAAAAAGAAGGAAAAAATTCGAAGCGGAATACAAATGAGCAAAATAAGGAAAAAAATAAACGAACGAACAACAAAAAAAAAAAGAAAAAACAACCAGTAAAAGGGGACGAATAGAAAGAAAGAAAGAAAAAAAGAAAGAAAGAAAGAAAATATTAGAAAGGGAAGATGTACGACGAAGCGGAACAAGACGAAGAAACAAAGAAGAATGAAAAAAAAAGAATGAAAGAAGACAAAAAAAACACATGAATGGATGAATATATACTATTCCAGAATAGCTAATAGGAAAAAAATGATTCTCAAAGACCAGTCCATTATCTTTTCATGACCAGGAAAATCGACCCTGTTCCTCGGAAAACTTCCACTAAAGCCTGTTGACCATATTGGGTGTGCCAGCAGACACCACTCTTCTCGATTTTCCACTGGTCAAAAAAAATCACGTTAACAATAAGTGACTGCTAAAGCCACAATAAAAACGACAGATGAGCCAAATAGGGTAAAAAAAGATAGCCAATCCGTCGTGGCGTGGGCACTTTGCCCATATTTTTCTCTCTAGTCCTTCTCACCGAAGATAATACTTTCTTTTATGGAAATCAAACAACGCGAAATGGAAATTCGAAAATGGCACAAGAAAAATTCACCTGTTGGTTTTTTTCTTTTTCTGCTTTTACTATTGCTTTATTTAGCTAATGCTTTTCCCTAATTTACTTTTTTCTTTTCCTTTTCTCCTTTCATTATTTCCTCCTTTCTTTCTTTCTTTCTTTCTTTCTCTATTTCCCATCTTTGTTTTCTTTCTATTTCCCTTCTTTTACTTCTTTCTTTTTTCTTTTTCTCTCACTTTCTTTTTCTTTTTTCTTTTTGCTCTCGGTCTCTTTATTTCTTTCCTTTTTTTCTTTGAATTTTTTCTTCATCTTTTTCTTTTTCTATACATCATTTTCCCTATTTCGTTACTTCCTTTCTTTTTTTACATTCTTTCTACTTTCAAAAGTCCCAACTACAATATCTAAGGTGCAAGTTCTAAACATTAGTTTTAAAAGGATTTTCCTAATCCTTATCATCATCGTCGCACTTTCTCTATTAAATTTATCTTATTTTAAAATCATTTTATTGTGTGGATTAAAATATTATTATTTTACCCCCTGTAATATTTTCACAACAGTTTTAACTGGTGGGTTTTTTTGTTTTTGTTTTTTTAGTTTGAGTGACAGAATGTTTCCTCAGATCTTCTACGTATTCTAGCTTATTTAACAGAGTTATGATCTGGATTGCTTCGATTCTTTCTCTGATCTATACTTTCCCCAATCTCATTCTCAGGTCTTTTCAAATAGTACAAAAAAAATTATTCGTGCGTCTACACTTAGAAATTAATTAATTATTCTTGTTCAGCAATTTATTGGGTTATGGGTATTCGATAATAAATAGTTTCATTTCAGGAGAAATATTTTGTCTTTTTAAATAGGATGCTATTCTTTATCAAAACCACTAAAACTATTAATTTTTGTATCACATACTTTTTCAAAACCATTATCCTCTACACTAGCACATACAATATTTTCCATCTGACACTGTGAATTTTTTCATGGGTTGCTGCTTTCACTAATATGAATATCATAAAATATATTTTGAATTTGGCAAAGAACTTGAAATGAAAATATATCCAGAAAAAAATAGGTAAATCAAATGATTATCTATGAAATAGGAAATTTAATATATTACAATTCAAATAATTTTTCAAAGCTACATCTGTGTCAGTACTATAGCATGGTTGCACTTCTTAGCTCTTAACTAAACGCTTAGAGAAAAAGCTAGATGGGAACTACACAATGATGCTGTGTACTGTTTTGAACAGAATATTTTCTCTCACAATATTCCATTTTATTATAGGTATTTTACCAGTTTAACTCTTCCTTTCCGTAAATAGCTTCATAATGTAGTACTATTTCAATGTTTTCTGTTGTTGAAATAATAATAATGGAATTCAAAATCGAAAAATATGCCACGCTAGTTATGAAAAAGGGGAAAAGAAAAACAATGCACGGAATATAACTACCAAATCAGGACAACATAAGAATACTGGGAGAAAAAGAAACTTACGAATACTTAGGTATTTTAAAAGCGGACACAACCAAGCAAACGGAAATGAAAGAAAAAGTTGAAAAATAATACCTCAGAAGAACAAAAAGCTCCTAGAAACCAAACTCTGCAGCAGAAATTTCATCTCGGTAATAAATACCTACGCCGTCCCCATTAAAAGATATTCTTAACCATTCTTAAAATGAACAAGAGAAGAACTTCGACAGGTTGACTAAAAGAAAATTTATGACGAATCACAAGTCATTACACTCGAGAAATAATAGACAGGTTATATGTACCAAGAAATGAAGGTGGAAGAGGTCTTGCCAACGTAGAGGAGTGTGTAGATGCATCAATACAATGACTAGAAGAATACACAAAATGAATCAGGGAAAGATTAATTATGACAGCCAAAAACAACAGCTGCAACATAAGGACAAACCGAAAAACAACAAAAACAAACAAATGGGAAGAAAAAAAATTATATGGACGCTTCAAACGACAAATTGGGAAGATTGCTCATGAAAAGACCTGTACATGGTTAAGAAGAGGAATCTCAAGAAAGAAACCGACTCACAAATAATTGCTGCACAAAATAATACTATAAGAACAATTTATATTCAAAGCAAAAATAGATAAGACACAACAAACTGCGCATGTAGGATGTGTGGTGACAGAGAGGTGACAATAAAACATATTACTAAGCGAATGAGCCAAACTAGCGCAACAATAACATAATGCTACACACGACTGGGTTGGAAAGGTAATCCCCAGAGAAATTGTGCAAAAACATAAATTTTAATCATATAACAAAATGGTATAAGCATTATCCAGAATCTGTTCTTAATAGTGAAACACATGAAATTCTCTGGGAAGATAAAGACGAATCAAATTATCCCAGCCAGAAAACCAGACCTAATATTGATTAACAATAAAAAAAAAAAAAGAACTTGCCAACTGGTAGATTTTGCAGATGCAGCAGATCACAGGGTGAAAATGAAAGAAAACGAAAAGATAGACAAATACTTGGACCTTGCTGGAGAATTGAAAATACTGTGGAATATGGAGGGGAAAATGATACAAATTGTGGTTGCTGCACTTGGAACAGTTCCCAAAATGCGTAGAAAAGAAACTAGAAGAATTGAAAATCAGAGGAAGAATAGAGACCATTCAGACAACAGCATTGTTGAAATCGGCTTGAAAACTCAGAAGTGTCCTGGAGATCTGAGGTAACTTGTCGTAACTCAGACTCCAGTGAAGGGCAATCAGCTAACGCTGGTATAAAAAAATTACAGGAGTGAAATAATAATAATAATAATAATAATAATAATAATAATAATAATAATAATAATAATAATAATAATAATAATAATTGGAGATAGTGCAGATGAGATGACCTGGACTTTGCTAAGAAACGGAAATAAACTGAATCTCCGAAAATTCAAGCACAGGATAATGCCATAAGACAAACTGCATCAAAGATAAGAGGCAACGGAATAGTAAGTGTAGGTTGTGGGGAATCGGAGAGGAAACGGTTAATAGAATGCAGCAAATTAGTACAAGAGTGCAAGACTAGGCGGGAAAGAAATTAATTTTTGACCAAATGGTATACGCCCAAATCTGAATCTTTTAGATCGAATGAAACCAATAAAATTCCCTGGGACTTTGAAATACAGACGGATCACCTAATTCCGGCCCGTAGACCAGACCTGGTGTTAATTAACAAGAAGAAGATAACTTAAAACGTTTAGTGGGTTTTGCCATCCCGGTGCATCACAGAGTGAAAAGAAAAGATTACAAAAATATATAAATACTTTGACCTTGTGGAACACCAGGGTGGATATCGAAGTAATTGTAGGAGGTGTGTTTGGAACGGTCCTTAAGGATTTATGAAAGAGTCTGGATGAATTGGAAATCATAAGTTGGATTGAGACCGCTCATACTACAGCATTGTTAAGATCGGCTAGAATGCCCAGAAGAGTCCTAAGTAAGTTGTTTGATAACACACTTCCAAATTCTCAGATCCATGCTTCCCATGAAACCTTGCTTTTGTAAGTACACGACTAACTTTCCGGAGATAAAGATTTCCACGAAGTTGGGCCTTAGCTGCACATGAACTGTCGACTCCATTCAGAATCCTTATCACTCCATACAGTTTAGTGCTTTCTCACATTAGTTTCCAACATATCTTAGCTCTTATTAAAGAGATAACTTAATTGAACAGAACTGGCATATTAAATATTTGCTGCATTGACCTATACTTTCCCAAAGCTTCACCTCCCCCCACCAAACTCGACAGATATATCCTTGCTTAGTTAATTCCATAGATTTCCAACTTGGTTCTACTGAGAATACTACAGCATTGTTAAGATTGGCTAGAATGCTCAGTAGAGTCCTGGGGACCTTGTCAAAAACTTGTCAAAATCTTCTCAAAGGAATAAATTCCTGAGCTGTCCATATTATAATATACTCTGGACCATACAAGAGGGTAACTCCAATAGGTAGACCAGAAGACAATAAAAGTAATAATGATGCACCGTAGTATACCCAAGAAATGATAGAGATGGGTTATATGTATCAAGGAATACAAGTGGAAGGGGTATTGCCAACATAAATGACTGCGTAGATGCAACAATCCAAGGACTCGAGGAATACACAAAAAAGAGCAAGGGGAGATTAATTACGACAGCCAATAGCAACAGCTGCGACATGGGAGCAAGCAGAAAACCAACAAAAAACAAGAAAAAAGAAATGGTAAGAAAAACAATTGTATATATACTTTAAACGACAAATTGGGT
>CM042142.1:32987506-33032506 GCA_023376005.1 Doryteuthis pealeii
ATCTCACACATACAAACCAGCCACATATTCAAGTTAGATATATAGACAGATACACAAAAAGATAGATAGCAACTGAATAAAAATAGATAGATAGATTGACTGAAAGACCAAAAATAGATGAACAGACACACAGTAAAGATAGATAAACAGATGGGTTGATAGACATGGACACATTCAAGCTAAATAGATAGATAGATAGATAGATAGATAGACCGATGGACAGATAGACATACTGTTAAATATTTATAAATAAATAAAATAAAATAAAAATAATAATTAAAAAAATAAAAAAGATAGACAGACAGACAGACAAATACTAACAGATTACCCATAAACAGACACTGATGATATCAACTGAATAAAGACAACCAGATAAATATTATAATATATATGATACATAACAACAACAATAATAATAATACCGCCACTATTAATAATAATAATAACCTCCTCACATTTCTAACATATTCATATAAGTAAAAAACAAGTAAATTGAAATCGTCGGGGTCGACTAAAGTCGGTATAAGCCAATCAACGAGGGATTCTATCCCCTTTTCACTAGCGCTAGACTAAGGAGATTGTATTTTTGAATCTGAGGTGGAGCGCCACACCTATCATCAACTCCTAACTTTACCGCACAGATTCCTGTGCTACTCATACACTGAGTTGGCGCAGGCCGGTATCGAATTAGGAACCTTGTGGGTTCTAGCCGAACTCTCTACCAACTGAGCTAACCCAGCCCTTACATTCATATAGAGATTAATAAAAAGTATGTTTCTATATATTTGTTTTATCATTTATTCCTTATGTATTCTTATTCCTAAGTTTATTTTCATTATACTTATCTGTATTTTTCTTTTGTTATATATATATATATATATATATATATATATATATATATATAATGTACGCTGCTTGAAGAAAAACAAAAAAACAAGTAGATCTAGAAGAATTATCTGGTTTAACCTGCCCTGCAATAAGAATGTTAAAATAAATTTAGGGATAATATTCATGACGCTAATAGATAAACAGTTCCTTAAATGAATCAAAGAACAATTTATCACGTTGGTTTGAAAATCGCACAGGTGAAAAACTGCCAGTAACAAAGCGCCGTTGACTTCATGTCCATGCTTCCTTAAATTATATATATATATATATATATATATATATATATATATATAAGAGAGAGAGAGAGAGAGAGAGAGAGAGAGAGAGAGATACATGTAATCTAGATACCTAATTTTGTAAATGTTTATGATAAGACGAAAGGTAAACAAAACTAGGACAATGACTCAGAGATCAGTGGATCTGTAAGAAAGGGATATTTATCTTTGAGCGTGATGGACAGTTTACAAAATGATTTGTTTGCAGTCCTGACTTTTAATAATTTTAAGTTCCCTCCCCCACCGACCTGTCCAACTTCGTCTTGACTGAATTGCAGCTGAATAGCATGAATTCTCTCTCTCTCTCTCTCTCTCTCTCTCTCTCTCTCTCTCTCTCTCTCTCTCTCTCTCTCTATTACGCACACACACTCTGGACGCTCCCCGACCAAATCATGCCAATTCGGAGACAGCTCGTGATCATTCTGCTGATGTGTCCATTCCAATTGCCCCAGGGTCACGTTTAATTCGGATCTCTTCCATTGACAACATGCCAACTAGTTTGAAAATTACTCCACAGCCTTCATCTTATCTTGACCGCTTAATAGCGATCTGCTGTGCTGTGGTGTCACTATGAGCGCATAGTTTCTCGTCTGAATTGCAGGCATTGGTTACGGTTTAGCTGTGCATCTCAAGTGTACTTAGTAGAAGTATACTTGACTCGGAGTCGTGTTTCAACCGACATGTCACATGTTTAGACAGCCAACGAATTGACAACTAACGAAGCAAAGCATATAAATTTATCGATTTAACGCAGGGTCACTAAACTACGACCCACGGGCCGGATCCTGCCCGCGAAGGCATTTTATCAGGCCCGTCGATTTTCTGCTAATATTCTTTGATAATGTTTTGAAAATAAATATGTTGGTTAAATTGTTTTTGTTCGTCTTACGCCACTCATCCATGAATTTAACATGGAAAGATGAATTTTGCTTTATATCTTTTTCTCAGAGTTTCCGTTCTTGCGAGCAAGTATTGAATACAATAATAATGTGGCCCGCGCTCATTATTTTTTCAACTATCCGGCCTACCGTTTAACGCTTTGAGAGGGTTTCTGAATTTAAGGGATAATAGCACTGAAATCTCAGGCTGCTTGATTTTTAAAATACATTCTCGGATATTCTTTGATCCTTGATTTACATATCATGGGTATGACACTAAAGTACCATGGTGAGACTCCATTTCTGGTGCTCTGGGGAGTGTGAAGTATTCCTCCATTGCCATTGCTCCCTGATCAGAAACCAAGTAGGATAGGATTTATACCCCCAGGTGCCAATCATTTTCGAAGATTAGTCAGTAAAGTAGGAGTATGATATGACTAGACTTCTCTCATTCAAAAAATGGAAATGAGCTTGATTCTCACCGAGAGCTCATTCCCTATTATTGTTTCTGATACTTGCTTTTCCCTCGTGTCATAGAATAAACGATCGAATTGCGTTATAATAAAATACAAATCAAACTTGATAATAATAATAATAATAATAATAATAATAATAATAATAATAATAATAATAATAATAATAATGTCTATTAGTAATTGAAAGAAATTAATAATTGAATGGACAGATGACAAAATTTGAAAGGAATAAAAAAGAATTCTCAAAACTTAATGAGAATACAAGGCTAACGACTAGATAGAAAAGGTTCACTAGAAATTGTGCAAGAAAATAACTTTTGACCATGCAATAAAGGGGTATATGCATAATCCGTTCTTGAGAAAAATTGAAAGTCTTTGAGATACAGCCGGAAAACTTCTTTGAAAGACCGTTATGACAAAAAGTTCTCTCCAAGACCAAACGTCCCAGAATTGATGGGCAGAAAAAACCATGGGAAAAGAACAGATCCACTAGAAATTGTGCAAGAAAATAACTTTGACCATGCAATAAAGGGTATATGCACAAACCGTAATCCGTTCTTGAGAATGAAATTGAGAAAATTCTCTGTGTCTTTGAGATACAGCCGGAAAACTTTATCCCAGCCACAAGACCGGACGTAGTATTGATTAATAAGAAAAAGAGAACTTGTCAACTGGTAGATTTTGCAGTCCAAGCAGATCACAGGGTGATGGTGAAAGAAAACGAAAAATAGACAAATTCTTGGTACTTGCGAAAGAATTGAAAATCTGTGGAAAATGAGGAGGAAAGTGATACCAATTTTAAAGTGTGCTTTTAGAAAGGTCTGCAAGAGTTTTGAATACAGACAAGAGGAATTGGAAATCAGTGGAAGAATTGAGACCATCCAGACAACAGCATTTTTGAGATGGGTATAGTACTCGGAAGAATCCTGCAGACCTGAGGTGACTTGTTGTCACTCAGACTCCACTGAAAGACCATCAACTTACGCTTGTGTGAAAAACTCACTAGGAGTGAAAAAAGTATAATGATTCACTATACTTCATCAAAAAGAAATATAGATTAGATATACTAATTTCATTTTCTTTTCTTTCTACTTCTAATCAGTCATTTTTTGTTTCGTTGTTTCTTTTTCTTTTTTCTTTTTTTCGGACATAAAGAAAAGATTATTTGTTTATAGTTCAGAGCCAAAGAATAGCACGTGTGGTTTCAAATAATGTTTGGATTCAAGACAATACTTCATTTAAAAAATACAAAAAACCGACAATCTGCTTCAAGAATCTAAATTGATTAAATTTAATCTCTCTGATATTGTTAGTCCTAGATTATTCAGCAGTTTACTAGATTTTAGAAGTTGTTGTATTTCTATGAAAAACTTAGTTATCTCTCAATACAACAACTATCACTTTCACCTCCATGATAATCACCATCACGACACAAACCGCTGCTAGACTTTGATTTGTATGTATTTATTATTCGATATTTTGTCATGCATATTCGTTGTTTGGATGCGAGTTGAGCGTCATTGGAAATGGGATCGATGATCTGAGTTCACATAATGGACGAGGTTGTTTTCGTTTCCCTTTGCGCTAATACCCTTAGAAAAGGCATGAATTCAACTATGGCTAAATGGTTCTTTAGTTCTGGGTTCTTTATCTTGGTTTGGCAAGCAGTCTAGGTGAAGGAAATCTCTGAATTCAAACCAACTTCTCTCAGCTTAGAGATTGACCTTTTAATCGTTTGTTTCTTCTGACTAATTCCTCTGAGAAGGTGTCGCAGTCGGTGATGAAGTCTGCAATCAGCTGGTTTTCCTTTATTTGCTTTTTGAACAGAAATAGGCTTTTATGGAGTTTGCGAACCACACACATCCCAAATTGGGAATAGTTTTCCTTATCTTAACTGGGTTGTCTTACCAATGTTAAAAAATCTCCCTACTATTTACCTATTGAGGGAGAAATTTTATAATAAAAACTCTAGTATTTTTTCTTATGTTCACATTTAACACATTCCATCGGATCTTTTACCATCATCATCATCATCATCATCATCATCATCAGGTCGCGCTGATTGCACGGATATCCATGACTCTCTCTCTCTCTCTCTCTCTCTCTCTCTCTCTCTCTCTCTCTCTCTCTCTCTCTCTCTCTCTCTCAAACCGTCCTTCGGCAGGGTCCAGTGAGCTTCGGCCTCTGGACCGGTGAGGTGTTAAATTAATAGCGTCGATCCCAGAGGGCCATCCCTCCAGGCATTACCTGTCCCTTTGGGGGCAGGGCTGGGTTTATTGCCCAGCGCCTGAGGAGCCCCCTTGAGGGGAATGCCGATGGGATCGACGCAATTTTTGTTCTCTCCCACCCACTAGCTTCAGCTTGTAGGTGGGCCCACGTTAAAACGGAGCCTTGTGCCCAGTCCATACAGGTGGGGTATGAGACAAATAAACTCTTTCTCTATCCCCCCTCTCTCTCTCTCTCTCTCTCTCTCTCTCTCTCTCTCTCTCTATCTATCTATCTATCTCTATCTCTTGCCAAATGGGCCCCATCGGTCATCAACCCTGGCAGGTCCGCCCCTCAGCATCCAGTATCCCCGCATAGCTAATTGATGCATGTCTTTTGCTGGTCGACCTTTCCATTTGGGCCTGTTCGAAAGTAAGTGTCCACAGAAGAACGTCACTTATGAGTTCGTTCTGACTTCTCCAGCTGTTTCCAGCGTGTCGTCTTTGTCTTACTTGTATGGTTTGTGTGATCAGAGGTACCTGGCCGTACAACTACTTTTTTGCGGGGTGTTACTTTCAAGTGTCCAAGACAGCGCGCACTATCCCTGGCTAGTTTGCATCAAGCTTTTTCTTTAAGCGTTTCATTAGATACCAGGTAGTGCAGCCATACAGTAGCACTGGCACGACTACTGCAAGGAAGAATTGTCGCTTTATCTTATCAGAGATGAGATTATCAATAATCTATCTATAGCAGTCCCTGCTTTTCTTATGCGTATATTGACATCGCTTTCTGTGGATTACCATGTACTGGATTTCACTTCATATTGCAAATCAGCAGATGCTTTTAGATACGCTATAGATCAATAAATGCATAGCGATATGTATTGAGACAAAACGTAAAATCAACAGATAAACAAGGGAATGAGTAGATGTATAACATATTATTGGGTTAAGTAGATTGCTTAAGTCCGTGTATGCTCCCATCTATACATAAATAAAGGTTTGGTTTGGGTTGTTTTGTTTTACGGCATATCAATCTCAGTGGGTCATTTAATGCCGATAAAGTTTTGAAATAAATCAATTCTTAATGGATAATACAATTTTTTTATAAACACATGTTTTTCTATTTAACCCATAGATGGGACCCTAATAGGTACTACCACTCCGGGTCAGAGTGGACCAGGGAGAAATGGTGATGAAGGGGTGCTCCACATTCCCCAAACCTCCAAAACTGGAACCTCACCATCAGATAGAGTTTAACGTCATTCCCAGGACAGCCACCGCCTTCTAGCACCCATATGATAAAAAGGGGTTGGGGCTTGCCATAAGGGCAATAGGGTTGGGAAAATCATATAGGTGCTAGGGCTTGACGTTACCAGCCGATTGATCGGAGGGGGCCTCTCCGACCGCCCATCTAGCCCAAGATAGGGCCAAAGTGGAGTATTGCATGTCATGAACTGCTCATCCACCTGGGCTCTATCCTTAAGCATCACGGGTCGCCACCCACGGCCAACAGGTGGCCCCACTGGGGGAGTCTTACCCCTCTGCAGAGGTGCAGTCGGTGCATTCTAACGCCCCAGCCGACAGGGCGGATAAAAAAAGGGTAGTTGTGTGAATCTGTATGTCCGGAGGAAACTTAGAAAATAAAACAATTAACAAAGGCTTGTTTTTTTAGCAAAAATAATGAAGGTTTGATTTATATTCGTGAAGATAATTTTTTTAAATAAAATTTAGATGATAACATGGGGGGATTTAATATTTTAAATAGCAGATATTGATTTTTCTTTTTAGATTGGCTGGATCAACGCAAGGCCTTTTTTACATAGGGATTTTAATGAGGCATACGACCAGGATCCAACTCGCGATTCAATAATAATGGATCCCCTCTACCCTGGCGGCACCGGGTAGCCACTTCTAGTATAATATATAGTGCAAATTCCTCATGGCATTGTAGTTAACATGCCGGACAGCGACATCATAATAAACGAGTTCGAACTCAAGTCGCACTATTTCATTTACTTTCGGACTAGTATCATTGAGAAAGGTATGAACCTCGGCATTCCTCAGCTATGGGTTAAATAGCACCACTACTGTTATTCTACAAGGGTGTATTTGGCATTAAATATGTCACGATGTTTGATATGTGTAATTGGCATAGCCGATTAACACCATCACCTACCCACCCGACGTAAGTGACAAAGAATCGCCTCTGTCGTGCATGAAAGCCTCGAACGGCACGAGGTGTAATTTACATAACGGCTAAGCAAACTGTAATAAAAGCAGGTAGTTGTTCACTCTGAGACAGAAAGAATCAGGCGGTGGAAGGAGTGACAGTGTCGACGATGGAGAAAATAGTGTTTATTGTTCGTTTATCTAAGGATTTGATCCAGCTAGTTTGGCTTAATAATATATATTAAGTTGAGAGAAAGGAAATGAATCCGACGGTATGAGAATAGATAAAAGTATATGAAAACAACACAATATGCTGTTAAAGTGAAAACATTTTATATAATATTCATAGCTAATATTGAACAATATTTCGATTTATAAAAATCACCTTCAGAGCTTGTTTTTTACTCCGGGCTTATCAAGAGCGGAGACGAAAATACCGCATAACTTTTTGCAACTTTTTCAATGATTTATCAGTGTCCTCTCTCTCTCTCTCTCTCTCTCTCTCTCTCTCTCTCTCTCTCTCTCTCTCTCTCTCTCTCTACCTTTCCTCCTCTCCGAAACAACCCACGAGACGAGCCCGAAAATAAAAGCTAAGCAGCTTGTGACGATATATTTCTCGCGTTGTACTTTTTTAACGACAAGACGACCGCCGCGTACCAAATACCGTTTTAGAGTCATGAATTTGAAGGCACGTTGACAAGACCCGCTATACAACATATGTCGCTATTAGAACGTTACATGTATCGCTACGTAAAATATATCACCACGTTACAAACACACACACACACACACACACATATATATATATAATATATATATATATATATATATATATATATATATATAGCAATAGCATAATATTTACAGATCACTGCCGTCCCTCACAATTCTATAAAACGACCACCAGAACCTTTCCTCTCATGAGCCCTCAAATGACTTATCAAACCTGCTGCAGATCCACAAAGTTTGATGCAAATATGACATAGGAAGGGCGTCATTCTCATTGTATCAGATGGATCAGATGATAGAAACTTATGCTTATGCAGCACCATATGGTGGTTCATGCATATACATACATACATACATATATATATATATATATATATATATATATATATATATATATATATATATATATAGTTGAATGAAGTGACAAATAAAAGTTTTAGCTTTTATTCATTTATTTGGGAATGATATTACTACCAATGGTTTCCTGCTAAAAGCATTTATCAGGTAAATGAAATAGTTTTTTTTTAAATAACAGAAATGGTGTAAATGGTCAAATGTGTACATATATATATATATATATATATATATATATATATATATATATATATATATATATATTCTGGGTGACAGTAGCAATTGAAAATTAATAGATAACAATGTACGAATTCACATTGATATGAATGCCTTTTATAAAATAGATTGGATTATTGTGGCCCAGGAAATAAAAGAAGTATAGGAGATTCGGATTTATTTGGAGAAGATCCGCAGATAGAGCAGAAACAGTTAACCTTGGATTTACTATTTGCATCCGAGAATTTATCTCGTGCAAATCTCAGAGACGTTGCCATGTTTAAAAATACTTATCCTTCGCTTTTCATCCCTTTCCTTTCTTTTTATGTCATCTTTTGTTCTCCTCTGCCCCCATTGAGCATGCGCCAGAGCCAGCTTTCGCGCCTTACATAATCTAATTCTACCTCCTCTTTCATTTTCTTTTTTCTGTTCTTCTTATTATTATTCTTTTTTTTTCTATGTTACACTTTTAACTTAAAACCCTTATTTATTCATTTGTGTTCTTTTTTATTTTATTTTATTTATTTTTTTTTTGGGGGGGAAGAACCAACAAGGATGAAAAATGTCAAGAATTAAAAAAAAAGTCCCTGGGTACAAAGGTGATATTTTTATTTTTATTTTCTTTCGCTTCCTTTTTTTCTTATTCTGTTACCACTATTTGTTATTTGTAGTCTTCTGCTTAAAGGACACCATTTTAAAAAGTCGAGCATGCGCAGTGATGATCCTAACAAGATTATCCTATGATTTGTTCCCCATTATCCTGCATGTCAGCCATTTTCTTTTTGCTTATAGCTTCTCTTTCTATTTTCGCAGTACCTTATCTGACATGTGCAACGATTCCTAAATGGTAGCTTTTTTCCCCTCTTCTATGCGTGAAGTGCTAAATCAAAAGACCTCCCGAGTTTAGAACTGTCACTTGAGTCGTTATTTGAGAGCTTGAGTGCGAACTAACTTTGACCATTTGGTGAAAACGTGCATACATGGAATAACTCAACAAATAAGAGAAGTACTAACCCTTGCATAAAGAATTATGGAATTAGCACACGTACAGGGCATTCTCACTTAGTAGTTGTTCCTTTATTTTTTGCTTTTTTTTTAGCAGTAAATAGTTATTTACTACGGTTTTCTTAGTTTTGACACAGGGTCTGATGTATTGGGCATCGAACCATTTATTTTATAGTCCATCTTTTTACTGTTAAACACACGAGGTGCTTAGTTGAGCAGTGAATTTAAACCAATAATAGATAAGATACAAAACCTATTTTTTATTCAATCGCTGAACATTGGCCTCATAAAATATCTGGTTATTCCATTTTTATTTTCCTCTTCATAGCACCGCCTCTCAGTAAAGAATGTATTACGATTAGAAATCCCAGGCTCCAAAAGACTGCCTTTATATTGCCCAATTTATGTTCCATGCAATTGTAAAAGTTGTATTATAGTTAGTGTTCTAAGAATAACATACGCTGAAATCTGCAATAAGTTGTAATGGTTCTTTCAAAGAACTGTTGTTGTCAAAGAGTTCATTTCTATAACAGGTCAACGTGACAATAAATATTCCCAACAAATGTAAACAATGTTGTGGCATTTGGAGTGATGTGATGTGATATATTTTCTTAAATTATTCAGAGTTCTATATCAATGCACAAGAATGCTGCGGGTGATCCTGGACAAGACATGGAAACAACACCCTACGAGAAAACAGCTGTACGGCCACCTGCCACATATCACACAAAGCATCAGTGTAAGACGTACAAGACACGCGGGACACTGCTGGAGAAACAAGGACGAACTCATAAGCGATGTCCTCCTGTGGAAGCCAGCACATGGACAAGCCAGTGTGGGCCGACCAGCAAAAACGTACATTGATTAGCTCTGTGCGTATGCAGGATGCTGCATAGAGGACCTTCCGAGAATGATAAGCGATAGGGACGGATGGAGAGAGACTGTCATCGATATCCGCGCTAAAAGCGCGACATGATGATGATGATGATGATGATGATGATATCAATGAAAGATAAGGTAATCTATGCGGAATAATTATTTTACCTAATTATAATTGTACTAGTTTAAAAGCCGCCTAATTTGGCAGCAATTAATCTATCTTCTGCGGGGTGCTCTTTATTGGGTCATTGCATACTTTTAATTTATGTAATTAAACCTCGTTTTTCTTAGGAATATTTTATGTAAACAGAATCTTCAGTAACTAAAAAAATGTTTTGCGTCTTATATGCTATTATTTTATTTACTACGAAAAAACAACTCCTTTTTTGGTTTTTTTCCAATGGTTGTATTATACAATAATAAATCTGCTATTTTTAATGTCATACAATAAACCAGCTCGTAATATTTTTGAACAGAGATTTTGGTTGAATACGGTATTGTGCAAATACAGAACTTTACATACTCATCAAACCTAGCTTGCGAAACTGAAAGCGTTGTGGCTAACATGTTGCCCTGCAACTTCGTGTTAAGCAGGTTCGAACTGCAGTTGTGCTATTACTTTCATTTTCAGACTAATACCCTTGGGAAAGGTATGGATACCCGTTACCTCCCAGTTCTGGGTTAAATAATAAATACCACTACTGTTATTCTCCAATGATAGCTTTGGCATTTAACTAGCCAAGAATATCGACAATCTATTAAAGAAACAAACGAAACTAATTTGGAACAGACAGTTACTAATTCGCGGATGAAACATTTACTAATTCCATTTTTGTTGGCCCGGGGCAGCATATTTTTATATAGGGTGGTTTACTCCACGCAAAACTTTACAGAATGATTGTATTTTCTTATCTGATCATTTAGCTTTGTGTGTATCTATTATTAACTCTGTTGTAAACAAAGAGCAAAATAAATTATTTTCTCGTGTATATTTATTTGGATATATCATAAAAGCATTAAATGGTCAGTGTTGGTTTTTCCAGATATAATGTGTGTGCCAGATGCCCACTTGTACTTATAGACTCACCGACAACCATGTGACCAACTTCTTGTCCAATCACTGGCAGTCCTCTGCTGCTGATATTGTTACTTATACTGGCTGTTCTGGTCATACCTACACACATTGCCTTGAGCCTTCGTGGACGAAGGATCATTGGATTATATCACTGGACCTTTTGACTCAACGTAGGATTACATAATCCAGGACTTATTCACTTACCAAAGGATTCTATAGCTCAGGACTTACTTATTTACTCTTTAAGTTCTTTACAACTGGCCAAGGATGGCGGCCAGATACTTAACAGTCAGGCTGACATATAGCTACGGTTATTTCTCCTTAAACCAATGAATTTCTACAATTAACAATAATAATTAAAATTACGAGAGTGTATAAAAAAAGTAATGCCATTTCTTTAGGACAGGTATAATTACGAACACAGGAACATGTATCATACATCAAAATGGAGCTTGTTCTCTGTGGATCATATCCCTACTTCCCCACATAATCACCGTTTCTCTCGAATGAGAGCATGTATTCCTGCCTCGTAAAATTCTGTTAACTGTCTTTTGAGCCACTTCTTCACTATAGATTTCACTTCCGTGTCACTGGAATGATGTTTTCCTCTCAAACCCTCTTTCATGAGACCGAAGAGATGAGAGTGTGAAGGCGTTGACGAGAAAGTGAAATCCATATTAAATAAGTGGTCCAACGAACAGACAACATAATTTTCCGGGGCAGGTATACATACTCTCATTCGAAGGTGAAACATTGCTATTGTGTGAAACGGGGATTGTGTAGAGAAGTAGGGATGTTATTCACCGAGGTTTCATTTTGATGTATGATAAATGTTCTTGTGTTGGTAACCATACCTGTCCTAAAAAAATGGCATTACTTAGTGACTGACGCTCGTAAAATTAGCCATGGTTATTTCACCTTAAACCAATGAATTTCCACAACAATTATAATTAAAATCAACCATCAAGCAATACTTCATTTAAAAGAAATGAACGCCTCGGCCATTATACGAAGAAAACAAAAATCTACGAGTGTCATTTAATAATAGAAAAGGGGAATTCTTTAAAATCAGTAATGTTCATTTTTTTCAGATCCTTTTCCATGAATTTAAACTCCACGTTTGTTTGGAATTGTTTAATAGGAAATCTTATTTCAACCTCAGAAAAATCTTCATTTTGAGGCTATTCAAAATCCCTATGCTCAATCTATATTCTATCTAAAATCATTCTGCTGCTTGATCTAAAAGGCTGTGACAGAAAGCAGAAGGGAGAATACTTTTCCAATGTTATGAGAGCGAAGTAAAACGCAAAGAGCTTCGTCCAGGATTTGAACTCGAATCAACTATGACGATAGGCATTACATTGATGAAAATGACTATGTTACATCAACTCCGAATGCATTCCATGTTTTTATAACCTTATTACCGGTTTGAAGACGTTACCAACTGAAATAAACGTGAGAATTGTGTTGTTGTTTTGTTTTGTTTTTTGTAACCACCTGTCTGTCTTCTCTTTTCTGATATGGAGAACACGGGACAGTCTCTCTTTTACGACAATATTTTTTGAGAACCTTGGAGAAATCAACTCTGTAACATTAGCATGGTTAAGGTATTTTAAAACCAGGACACCAGGAGCTGTAGAGGAACTATATTTATAAATTTCCTCAGAATGTCTACAATCATTTTTAGGATCATATATATATTATACGATATTTTCTCTCTCTCTCTCTCTCTCTCTCTCTCTCTCTCTCTCTCTCTCTCTCTCTCTCTCTCTCTCTCTCTCTGTCCGAGGATGCAATTGAAAACAAGTCCTGTTCCAAGATCAAACAAAACTTTTCTCGGGAAATATTCTACGAGGATTCCAATAGTATTTTATATTTACCCATGAATTCATTTGGAGTCATTGAATTACCAGGTGTGTTAGGAGAAAAAGGGCAAAGAATCTAACAGCTAAGCGGAATAACTCCGAAAAATGAATTTACATATCGAGCATTCTATTCATTAGTAACGCTTGTATTAATAATAAAACTGTTGATAAGTAAGTAGGTAAGTAAAGTCGTCGGGGCGGCCTAATGTCGGTATCAGCCAGACAGCGAGGGATTCTATCCCCGTTTCACTAACGCTAGACCAAGGAGATTATTTTAGCGTCTGAGGTGGAGCACCACATCTATCATCAGATCCCCACTTTCCGCACAGATCCCTGTGCTACTCATTCGCTGAGTTGGCGAGGGCCGGTATCGAACCAAGAACCTTGTGATTCCTAGCCGAACACTCTACCAACTGAGTTAAACCGGCCCTTATTGTCCCTCAATTGCTTTATGAATAAATTTTGGTTAACATGCACAAATTTTGATCATAACATTTTCACAAGCGATAGGTACTGATATTAAAATGATGAGCAATATAAGATTTAAAAAGTCTATTGTTAAATATAACCGGATAATTTATAACCCGGAGAAGGCCGGGAATATACTGCTACCATATATATATATATATATATATGTGTGTGTGTGTGTGTGTATTTGGGCAGCATTAAAGTGGGGGCATGAATGTAATTTTATGTGTTGTGAAATAGAGCTATTATCTGTGAAATTGAGGGTTAGACGACGTGACAATGTGGTTGAGGTGAATCCAATGTATGTAACAAAAACTCCAAATACTAGAAGCTTTATACATAAAACAATACAAACCATCCTTAAACAAAATTAATTTCCAATGCAGTATTTTAAAATGCCTATAACACCTTTCTCATCAATTCTTCTCCTTCCAGTCTCCACATTAATTTATTTTTTTAAAAATGGAACACATCACCCCTGATGATGGCACTTCGAAGTGCCGAAAGTACTTGGGACCTAAACTTTGGTGGACTTATCACGAATTCCACCCACACATTAAAAAGTTGGCAGAAAACTCGAAAAGATCAAAAATAAAATTGTTAAACAGGATGTGTCTTTTGTTTAATTCTACATGTATATATATATATATATATATATATATATATATGTATATGTACGATTTGACCTCTTTCTAAAAGACATTTAAGTGTAACAAAAACAAAGATTGTATTTACCCAACTCCACCACAATGAGCATGATGTGACACAAGTAAATATCTATGCGTAATAAAACATGGTTGAATTCAGATTTCTTTCTACTAGACTAGTTACCTAAACAAGGCTAAATAACTGTCTACTATACTATTTATCCATACGCTGTCCTGTAGAACAGATAGATTTTTGCATTTTTCAAAGATATTAGCGCAAAGTGAAACGCCAACAGCCTCACGCAGAATTTGAACTCGGGTCATCGATTTCAAAGAGACAACATATCTAGTAACCGTGCAATACCTTTCATTCTTGATAGACGCCAGCTTTGTACTGCCGAAACCATCCTTGGGACACGATGATTCATAGCTGATAATGATCTCCGTTGGACAGGGAAAGCGGGATAAGAGGACAGTTTGAGAGACAACTCTATCATTATACACACACACACACACACACAATATATATATATATATATATATATATATATATATATATATATATATATATATATATATGGAGGCGCGTGGGCTAGTGGTTAGAGTCGTGGAAAATGGACTCGTCGATTCAAGTTCAATTCCCATTTCACATAGCGCTAATACCCTTGGGAAAGGTATGAATCCATATATTCTCCCTCCAGCTATGGGTTAAATAGTAGGGCAGACTGGGCCCTTCAGCCTTGGGTAGATAACCAGTCTAGGAGAGGGATAACTCTGAATTCAAAATTCCTGAGGTCGGTCGTTGATTGGGTTTGTGGCAACCCTTGATACACCAATTCTTTCCTATCGACTGTGCCAAAAAGTGTGGATGGTCCAACACAATGCTTCACCACTATAAACAAATCCCTGTGTAGGAGTTCATTGGGTGTATGAACCCTCATATGTCGAAAATCGACGGGAGAGTCCATTATATATATATATATATATATATAATGTAGTCAACGAACACCGTGTTTCAACGTAGCACGTCTCCTCGATGTGGCTAGATTGAAATCCGACCACTTTTTTTATCAGTTCTTCACTACTATGCCATCAGCCACCTAGAGCTGTCTCTCTAGTTACTTTACCAACTTTTCCAGTCCACTGGAGATTATATATATATATATATATATATATATATAGAGAGAGAGAGAGAGAGAAGAGAGAGAGAGAGAGAGAGGGGGGGAAGGACAGATTCTTATTTCGATAGTACACTTATTGCATTCATAGCTCATGAAAACACTAAATTGCTCCTGGTGCGAGGATGAGACTCATATTCAAAAAGTATCCAATATCTTTAGAAATGCCATAATAGATCCGAGACATAGCGAAATCTCTTTTTGATTAGACGTAAATGTTTCTATATGCTGCCAAAACAAATGTCAAAGATTTCGGAAAATGACAAGATCTTCGAGCATCCAGAATCTCCAGAGCTTCGCACAGAATGGTAATAATCTCTCTATCATTAAACTACCGCTTCCATCTTACTGCCTACACCAAAAGAACAAAATAATGAGACGATTAGCTTTGCGAAATAATATACAAGGCGTGACAAAAATATCGAGATTGAAAATGTACTTACCAAGAAAGGAATGAACAATAAAATGTAACGTTATTTTTTTTTCAGAAAATAAGGTGTGTCAAAAATTACAGATTTTAAATCTGTATTTACCAAGATAAAATGAAGAATGAATGGAACGTTAATTTTTCAGAATACAAGGTGTTTCAAAATGTATGGATTTTAAAGCTGTATTTACCAAGATAAAATGAAGAATGAATGGAACGTTAATTTTTCAGAATACAAGGTGTTTCAAAATGTATGGATTTTAAAGCTGTATTTACCAAGATAGAATGAAGAATGAATGGAACGTTAATTTTTCAGAATACAAGGTGTTTCAAAATGTATGGATTTTAAAACTGTATTTACCAAGATAAAAAAAGAATGAATGGAACGTTAATTTTTCAGAATACAAGGTGTTTCAAAATGTATGGATTTTAAAGCTGTATTTACCAAGATAGAATGAAGAATGAATGGAACGTTAATTTTTCACAATACAAGGTGTTTCAAAATGTATGGATTTTTAAGCTGTATTTACCAAGATAGAATGAAGAATGAATGGAACGTTAATTTTTTACAATACAAGGTGTTTCAAAATGTATGGATTTTAAAACTGTATTACCAAGATAAAAAAAAGAATGAATGGAACGTTAATTTTTCAGAATTGTTTCAAAATGTATGGATTTTAAAGCTGTATTTACCAAGATAGAATGAAGAATGAATGGAACGTTAATTTTTCAGAATACAAGGTGTTTCAAAATGTATGGATTTTTAAGCTGTATTTACCAAGATAGAATGAAGAATGAATGGAACGTTAATTTTTCACAATACAAGGTGTTTCAAAATGTATGGATTTTAAAGCTGTATTTACCAAGATAGAATGAAGAATGAATGGAACGTTAATTTTTCAGAATACAAGGTGTTTCAAAATGTATGGATTTTAAAGCTGTATTTACCAAGATAGAATGAAGAATGAATGGAACGTTAATTTTTCAGAATACAAGGTGTTTCAAAATGTATGGATTTTAAAACTGTATTTACCAAGATCGAATGAAGAATGAATGGAACGTTAATTTTTTTCAGAATACAAGGTTTGTCAAAAACTATCGAAAATCTCGATATTTTTTTGACACACCTTGTACATAGATCAACTCAAGTCCTATAAATCTTAGTTGGATGTGGGGGTCACTATCAGCTAGTTCTGTAACTCTACGGATTACTCTGCGTATAAAATATGAAAATAAGGGATTTAAAAAAAATTGAAATGGATTCAAACCTTTCCCAAGGGCATTAACGTTAAGTTAAACCTAAACAGCTTTATCCAGGATTTATATTCTTCTCAGAGTCAATATCTTCTGACGATAATTCTATCTCTGAAAATTGTCAATTTCCCTCTGTCTGTCTTTATATAACTAGTTGGAACCTACACCAGTGATCCGATCATCATGAGTCTTTACATACATATTGAGATGATATCTAGAAACTGGACTGGGTAATTTGATTTCAATAAAGATAAATAATGGGGACGCTTTTACAATGTAGGAGTGGAGAGAAGATGCTTAAAGTAAGAGAGAGGGGAGTGGAATCGTAATAGTAATTACTCCCCCCTCCATCACTTATGACAGTAAATCTCGAATGATTCAATCACTACTACCACTACTACTACTACTATTACTACCACATTCATACAATCTAATTATTCAAAAAAATAATCTTACAATACAAAATAGAATAATCTTTATGAAAATAGAGATTAAATATTTATTTTAACTTTTAAAATCCCGGGCAACACAGGGTACTTCTGCTAGTATATATATATATATATATATATATATATATATATATATATATGAAGTGAACAAACAATGTGTTTGAATGGCGAAGGCCGACAATTTTGGGGAGATTATGTGCTTAATTAAAGTCATAACTAATTTGTTTAATTAATTAATTATAATTAAATGAATTAGGCGTGCATATCGGTTTAAATGTAAAGCGTAAATAAATCGAGAAAAAGTCGATTTGTGTACGCTTTACATTTAAACCTATATGTACGCCTAATTCATTTAATTATAATTAATTAATTAACAAATTAGGTATGACTTTAATTAAGCACATAATCTCAACAAAAAAAAATATATATATGACTATGAAAAGGTGGAATGAAAACATCACACAATGCTGTTAAAGAGAAAACAATTTATAATATAATCATAGCTGATACTGATCAATATTTCGATTTTACAAACATCATCATCAGAGCTCATTCACTCCGTGGTGTTTGGGTCGGAGAAGAATGTCAAATCAGTTCACAAAAAATTAAAAAAAAAAAAAACCTTAATTCTGAAAAAAAGAACGAAAGTTGTTACATTATTCACCAATGTGGGCATTCGCGCCATATATATGTCGGTCATGTCGATATGTATACCTTTTTTGTCGGTAAACTATCCAAATGTAGCGGATTTTGAGATGTTGGTAACAAGACGAATTAACTTACTTCGAAAGGGGATGGGTATTAAAAAATGTGACGATATATATATATATATATCTTATTATAATGGAGATTGTGTGTTTTTCTGTCTGTAACCGAAACTATATTACTAATCGAGTCACAATTAACATAGTTAACATAGATCACATTCTTCATGATTTTATTTATATTTAAACCTCAATCATTAATAAAATTGCTTCACCTTTTTATTAGTGTTGTCCATATCTACATACAAATAACATGCTATTGTATTTATATATACAAAAAATAGCGGTTTGCAGTGTGAACGGGAAGGCTAATTTGCATATTGATATTAAAAATGTGATTTTATTAAATATGTGCATAGTATTATTGATTTCTAACTGTTTGGTTTTATTTAATGAATATAAGCAAAAATCTCTCCAATGAATCTTAAATGAAATCCATTAACAAGAAAAAATAAGTGTAATTTTATTCTTTATTTCCTAATTTAACTAAATAGTTAAATAAGTAAAATTCAGCAATGAAAGACGGCAGTGATGGAAGAGTAAGTTTCATTTCTATTTTTCTATCATACCCCCACTCTGTTTCAAATCTTTTTATCTGCATTCTTATTAGACTTTCTAATTTAATACGATATTTTATTACATTAAAACTTAAATACTTGCACCCGGAGGGTGCATATATTTGCTAGTATATATAATTATTATTATTTTACTTCTTATAAGTTTTTCACGTCCTTTTAACTGGTTGGTTTTCACTTCAGTCTGAGTGAGAGCAAATCCCCTCATGACTCTATCCTAACTGTATAATTGTGTCTGGATGACCCCTGATCTGCATTTCAGCCTCTTTTCCATGTTATTGCTTACTGTTCCATGGGTTCGAACTAAGACTGCTATGATTTTCAACTCTCTAGCCAGGTCCAGATATTTATCCAGTTACTCGCTTTCTTTTCTTTCCACTCTATGGTCAGCTCGAATGACAAAGTGCACTAGAGGACAAGAACTTTGTCTTACATACTCTTATATCTTCGTTTGCTTGATGGTATCTGCTTCTAATATTCCTAGGTATTTGAAATTTTTTTTATTACAAAAGTTGTAACTCCTGGTCTCTCAATGGTGTTTGACTGACAGCAAGTTTCCTAGGTTACCCGGGACTTTTTAAAGTATTCTAGTTTATTTTTAAAAAGCGGTGGTCTCTATAGTATCAATTCTTGCTAATTCTTCCAAAAACTTTTTGAAGCCCTTGACTGTTGTTCCAAGTGCAGCAACTACAATTGGTATTACCGTCATCTTCATGTTCAACAGATTTTATTTTGCTCTCTGGTAAGATCCAAGTATTTGTCTATCTTTTCGTTTTCTTTCATTTTCACCCTGTGGTCCGCTGGAATTATTATTATTCCTCTACATGAAAGTTTTCCAAAACCGCCATAGCTGGCGAGTCACTGGAGGTTGAGTGTCAGCAAGTGTCCCCGGTCTCCAGGACTATTCTGTTTTTTTCTAGCTGATCTTAACAATGCCGTTGTTTGGTTGGTCTCGATTCTTCCTCTGATTTTCTCTTCACCTATACTCTTTTTTAAACCCTTGTGAACCGTTCCAACAGTGTCAATTACCATTGATACGACATTTATCTTAATGTTCCACAGTTTGAAGTACTTTTTAATCTTTTTCTTTCATTTTCACTCTGTGATCCCCTGGGGCAAAATATGAGATGATAAGTTCTCTTCTTATTGTTGATTAACACTAGGTCTGGGGATCCGTCTGTATCTCAAAGTCCCAGATATTATTTCACTCTATTCGAATTTGTCACACCTGCAGAAGCCGGTGGTTCACTAGAGGCTGAGTGACAGCAAGTTTTCTCAGGTCTCCGGGACTCTTCTGAGTATTCCAGCCGATCTCAATAATGCTGTAGTCTGGATGGTCTCGATTCTTCCTCTGATTTTTAATACATCCAGAATCCTTTCCAACCCCTTGGGGATTGTTTCAAGGGTCCCAATCACAATCGGCACGACCTTAACCCTTACGTTCCACAGTTTTCTTAGTTCTCTGGCAAGGTCTAAGTATTTATCGATCTTTTCGTTTTCTTTTATTTTCACTCTGTGATCGGCCGGGACGGCAAAGTCCACGAGATGACAAGTCTTCCTCTTCTTGTCAATTAAAACTAGATCTGGTTCTCCTGGCCGGGATTAGGTGATCCGTCTGTACCTCAAAGTCCCAGAGAATTGTGTGTGTCTCATTCTCCAGGACAGATTCAGGTTTGTGCATATACCATTTAGTTGAATGGTGAAAATTGAATTTCTTGAAATTGAATCACCTTTCCCGCCCAGTCGTGTCTAGTCTTGTACTCTCTTTGTGTGAGTTTGAATTATTATTATTATTATTATTATTATTATTATTATTATTATTATTATTATTATTTACTCCTTTTGATTTTTCACATCAGCATTAGCTGATGGTCTTTCACTGGAGTCTGAGTGACAGCAAGTCTCCTCAGGTCTCCAGGACTCTCTGAGTATTCTGGCAGATTGCAACAGTGCAGTTTTCTGAATTTGGTTTCAATCCTTCCTCTGATATCCAAACTTTCCAAACCTTTTTCTAATCCTTTGGGACTGTGCCAAGTGCCAACTACAATTGATATCACTTTACTTTCATATTCCATAACTTTTTTCAGTTCTCTGGTAAGGTCCAGATATTTTGTCCATTTTTTCATTTTCCTTTAACTTCACCCTGTGATCTGCTGGAACTGCAAAATCCACCAGTTGACAAGTTCTTTCTTTTTTGTTTATCACACTAGGTCTGGTCTTCTTGCTGGGATAAGGTGATCCGTTTTATTTCAAAGTCCAAGAGAATTTTTGCATTTCGTTCTCAAGAACTGATTCTGGTTTATGCATATACCATTTTTTTGCATGGTCAAAAAAATTTTTGCATAATTCCAGTGGATCACCTTCTCAACCCAGTCGTGTCTAGTTTTGTATTCTCGTTGTGCTAGTTTTGCTACTTTCGCAGAGTATATGGTTAACAGTCTCATCTCTATTCTGCAAAGTCTACATTTACTATTTAGTTGGGTCTTATTAATTTTCGCTTTGATGATTTGTCCTTATGGCATTATTTGTGGCGGCAATTATAAGTTCAGTTTCTCTTTTGAGGTTTTCCTTTCTTAACCATGTCAAGTATTTCATGTGCAACTCTTCTATTTGTCGTTTGAAGCGTCCATATAATTGTTTTTCTTCCCATTTTTTGTTTTCCTAGTCTTTGTTGTTTTTCTGATTGTCCATCAGTCGCCTCTACTATTGTTGGCCGCCATAAGAAGTTTGTCTTTGCTCTTTTTGTGTAATGCTTCAGTTGTTGGATTGTGGTTTCTACGCATTCCTCTAATGTTGCAAGACTCTTCCCCTTCCTTTCTTGACATATAATCTATCTATCATCTCTAGGGTGGAGAAGCCCTTGTGCATGGTCATTTAATTTTTCTCGTCTTTGGTCAATCTGTCCTGTGTTCTTCTTTTGTTCCATTTAAGAATGATCCTGAGTATCTTATAATGGGGACAGCCCAGGTATTGATTCCTTTGATCAGATTTCTGCTGTTGAGTTTGGTTTCTAGATAATTTTCTAGTTCTCCTGAGATATTCTTTTTTAACTTTTCCTTTCATTTCTGCTTTGATGATATTGTCGCTTCTAAAATTCCTAAGTATTTGTAGCTTTCATTTTCATCAAGAGATTTTATAGTTTCCTGATTTGGCAGTTGTATTCCATTCATTAGTTTCTTTCACCCCCGTTTTATTACAAGCATAGCACATTTTTCGATTCCAAATTCCATCCTATATCCTGGCTATATATTCTAATAGTTTGTACTAGGCTCTCCAATTCTTTTTCATTTTTTGCAAAAATTTTAATGTCTCCATGTACTATAAGGTTTATTATTATTTTTATTATATTATATATTAGTAGTAGTAGTAGTAGTAGTGTGTAAGTAGTATTATTATATAGAATCCTGATTAATACTATTCAGCTATTATTCTTTTGTTTCGGATACTATAAAGAAGATACCAGTATGATACGGAAATGACAACTTATATACTATCGATCGACAAACACACGTCCTAGCAGCTGTAGACATAATGTGGTGGTGTTGATGGCTGGTGTTGCGGTGGTTGGAGTGTCGGCATTTTTGGAGATATAGGTAGAAACGTTTTTAAAAATTGAAGAATACTTAACAATAACCAACCTTCAACATGAAGGCCTGAAAGAAACAATGAAAAGGTCAATGCTCGACGCAATGTGGGTTTATTTAAAAATATCTTATTACTGTTCGCTCGTTGCATATAAAGTAAAATAGAAAGAAAGAAAGCACCGTAAAGTAAAAACCAAGAGCTAAAAAGGAAAAAAGAAGAAAGAAATAAACAATGATTTACAATACAAAATCAATGAGCTAAAATCTACAAAGAAAGAAAGAAGACAGAAGAAAAAAAGAATGAGAGAAAGAAATTATTGAAATATAAACGTAATGTGCGCTAATAACCGAAATAGATAAAGAAAGAGAGAAAGAAAGAAATATAGAGATATATTTAGATATAAAAACAAAGACATCAGAATGAAAGAAAAAGCATCAAAAATATAAAAGGAAGAAAGAAAGAAAGAAAAAAGGAAAGAAAAAGAAAGAAAGAAAGATAGATAGATAGATAGATAGAATAGAAAAATAGAAGGTAACAGAATAAAGAAAGAAAGCAGAAAGAAGAATATAGAAAATAATAATTTTGATAGAAAAGCAATGACATGAAGAGTAGAAAGAAGAAAGCATCAAAATATAAAAGGAAATAAAAGAAAGAAGAGAAGAAAGAAAGAATGTATTGACTTCAAATGTAATGTGCTGAGAACCAAAAGAAAGCAGGAAAGAGAGAAAGAAGGAAATATAGAAGATAATATTTTGATAAAAAAGCAATGACATGAAGAATAGAAAAGAAAGCATCAAAATATAAAAGGGATGATAGAAAGAAAGAAAGAAAGAAAGAAAGAAAGAAAGAAAGAAAGATGAAAAATAGAAAATAGAAAGAAGGCTTAAAATAAACAGAAATGAGGTGAAGACTAAATGGGAGAAGGGTGGAAATGAAAAAAAGAAAATTTTAATGCAACATCAATGAGACGAATGACTGAAATGAAATGACGGAAAGAAAAAATAATGAAAAAAGGAAGAGAACAAAAGATACCAAACGTAGTTAGATTAAAACGAGAAAATAAGAAAGAAATTTTAAATTAAAATTCTAAAGTAATAAGTTGAAGACTAAAAAGAAAGGAAGAGACAACGAAAACATTCAAATGCAAAATCAATGAGCAAATAACAAGAGAAAGGAGAGGAAATAAAAGAATAGATAAAGAAAGAAAGAAAGAAAGAAAGAAAGAAAAAAGATAGTGAATTAAGTACAAAAGAATGAAATAAATACTAAACGAAGAAAAGAAAGAAAGAAAGAAAGATAGTAATTTAAAGTAAAAAGATGAAATAAATACTAAAACAAAGAAAGAAATAGAACGAAAAGAAGAAAGAAAGAAGATAAGAAAGAAAGATATTAAATTAAGTACAAAAGAATGAGATAAATACAAAGACTAAAGAAAGAAAGAACGAAAGAAAGAAAGAAAGAAAGAAAGAAAGAGAAAGAAAGAAAGATAAGTAAATTAAGTACAAAAGAAAGATAAATACTAACGAAAAGAAAGAAAGAAGAAAGAAAGAAAGAAAAAGAAAGATAGTAAATTAAGTACAAAAGAATGAGATAAATACTAAAAAGAAAAGAAAGAAGACGAAAGAAAGAAAGAAAAGAAAAGATATTAATTAAGTACAAAAAAAATGAGATAAATACTAAAACGAACGAAAGAAAGAAAGAAAGAAAGAAAGAAAGAAAGAAAGAAAGAAAGATAGTAATTAAGTACAAAGAATGAGATAAATACTAAACGAACGAAAGAAAGAACGAAAAGAAAGAAGAAGAAAGAAAGAAAGAAAGATATTAAATTAAGTAAAAAGAATGAGATAAATACTAAACTAAAGAAAGAAAAGAACGAAGAAGGAAAGAAAAGAAAAAGAAAGAAAAAAGAAAGAAAGATAGTAAATTTAAGTACAAAAGAATGAGATAAATACTAAACGAAGAAAGAAAGAAAGAAAGAAAGAAAGAAAGAAAAAAGAAAGATAGTAAATTAAGTACAAAAGAATAGATAAATACTAAAACGAAGAGAAAGAAAGAACGAAAGAAAGAAAGAAGAAAGATATTAAATTAAGTAAAAGAATGAGATAATACTAAAACGAAAGAAAGAAAGAAGAGAAAGAAAGAAAGAAAGAAGAGAAAGAAGAAAGAAATTAAAGATAGTAATTAAGAGCAAAAGAATGAGATAAATACAAACAAAGAAAGAAAGAAAGAAAGAAAGAAAGAAAAAAGAAAGATATTAAATTAGTACAAAAGAATTAGTATATAATACTAAAACGAAAGAAAGAAAGAAAGAAGAAAGAGAAAAGAAGGATAGTATTAAGTACAAAAGAATGAGATAATACTAAAACGAAAGAAAGAAGAAAGAAAAGAAAAAAGAAAGATAGTAAATTAAGTACAAAAAGAATTAGATAAATAACTAAAACGAAAGAAAGAAAGAAAGAAAGAAAAAGAAAGATAGTAAATTAAGTACAAAGAATTAGATATAATATAAACGAAAGAAAGAAAGAAAGAAAGAAAAGAAAGAAAAAGAAAGTAAAATTAATACAAAAGAATAGATAAAATACTAAAAGAAAGAAAGAAAGAAGAAAGAAAGAAAAAAGAAAGATAGTAAATTAAGTACAAAAGAATGAGATAAATACTAAAACGAAAGAAAGAAAGAAAGGAAAGAAAGAATAGAAAGAAAAAAAAGAAAGAAAGAAGAAAGATAGTAATTAAGTACAAAAGAATGAGATAAATACTAAAAGAAAAAAGAAAAGAAAGAAAAAGAAGAAAGATAGTAATTAAGTACAAAAGAATAGATAAATACTAAAAACGAAAAAGAAGAACGAAAGAAAGAAAGAAAGAAAGAAAGAAAGAAAGAAAGAAAGATAAATTAAGTACAAAAGAATGAGATAAATACTAAAACGAAAGAAAGAAAGAAAGAAAGGAAAAAAGAAAGATAGTAATTTAAGTAAAAAGAATGAGATAATACTAAAACGAAAGAAAGAAAGAAAAAAAGAAAGAAAGAAAGAAAGAAAGATAGTAAATTAAGTACAAAAGAATAGAATAAATACTAAAACGAAAGAAAGAAAGAAAGAAAGAAAAAAGAAAGATAGTAAATTAAGTACAAAAGAATTAGATAAATACTAAAACGAAAGAAAGAAAGAAAGAAAGAAGAAAGAAAGAAAGAAAAAAAAAGAATAGTAAATTAAGTACAAAAGAATGAGATAAATACTAAAACGAAAGAAAGAAAGAAAGAAAGAAAAAAGAAAGATAGTAAATTAAGTACAAAAGAATGAGATAAAAACTAAAGAAGAAAGAAAGAACGAAAAAAAAGAAAGAAAGAAAGAAAGAAAGAAAGATAGTAATTAAGTAAAAAAGAATGAGATAAATACTAAAACGAAGAAAGAAAGAAAGAAGAAAGAAAGATAGTAATTAAGTACAAAAGAATGAGATAAATACAAAAAAAGAAAGAAAGAAAGAAGAAGAAAGAAGAAAGAAGATAGTAAATTAAGTACAAAAGAATGAGATAAAATTAAAAGAAAGAAAGAAAGAAAGAAAGAAAAAAGAAAGATAGTAAATTAAGTACAAAAAGAGATAAATACTAAAGAAAGAAAGAACGAAAGAAAGAAAAAAAAAGAAAGAAAGAAAGATAGTAAATTAAGTACAAAAAGAATGAGATAAATACTAAAACGAAAGAAAGAAAGAAAAGAAAGAAAAAAAGAAAGATAGTAAATTAAGTACAAAAGAATGAGATAAATACTAAAAAAGAAGAAAGAAAGAAAGAAAGAAAGAAAGTAAATTAAGTACAAAAGAATGAGATAAATACTAAAACGAAAGAAAAAAAGAAAGAAAGAAAAAAGAAAGAAAGATAAATAAGTACAAAAGAATGAGATAATAAAACGAAAAAAGAAAGAAAGAAAGAAGAAAGAAAAAAGAAAGATAGTAATTAAGTACAAAAGAATGATAAATACTAAAACGAAAAAAGAAAGAAAGAAAGAAAAAGAAAAAGAAATAGTAAATTAAGTACAAAAAATGAGATAAATACTAAAACGAAAGAAGAAAGAAAGAAAGAAAAAGAAAGATAGTAGATTAAGTACAAAAGAATGAGATAAATACTAAAACGAAAGAAAGAAAGAAAGAAAGAAAGAAAGAAAAAAGAAAGATAGTAATTAAGTACAAAAGAATGAGATAAATACTAAAACGAAAGAAAGAAAGAAAGAAAGAAAAAAAAAGAAAGAATAGTAATTAAGTACAAAAGAATGAGATAAATACTAAAACGATAGAAGAAAGAAAGAAAGAAAGAAAGAAAGAAATCATAAAAAATACAAAGGGTGATGATATGAAGTCTACAAAGAAAAGAAAAGGAAGGAATCAAGGAAGGAATCAAAAATACAAACGCAATTTCTGAATATTAAAAAGAAAGAAAGAAACAAGAGTCAATTGATTAATGACTAGAAAGGAAGTAATTTAAAAAGCATTAAAAGGAATCGGCTGAAGACTGAAAAGAAAGAAAAAAGGAATGAAAGAAGAAGAAAAAAAGGAAGGAGAGAAAGCATAAATATAAAATGCAATGAGTGAGACAGAAAAGAAGAAAGAAAGAAAGAAAGAAAGAAGAAAGGAAAGAAGAAAGAAGAATTAAAATACAAAAGAAATCAAATGAAGACTAAAAAGAAAGTAAGAAGGAAAGAAAAACTGAAAGAAATAAAGTATACAAATAAAAAATGCAGAAAAGAAAGAAAAGAAGAAAGAAAGAAAGACAAAGAAAATTACAAAAGGAATAATCTGAAGGTTAAAAAGAATATAGAAATAAATTATTAGAATCCAACAGAAATGAGCTATATATATAAAAAAAAAGAAAAAAAAAGAAAAAAAAAAGAAGAAAAAGGGAAAGAAAGAAAGAAGAAAGAAAGAAAACTACAAAAGGAATAAACTGAATGTTAAAAAGAAATATAGAAACAAATTATTAGAATCCAACAGCAATGAGATATATATATATATATATATATATATATATATATATATATATATATATATATGTGTGTGTGTGTGTGTGTGTGTGTGTGTGTGTGTGAGAGAGAGAGTCAGACTGTTCGTATTTATCTATTCATGATTATTTATATATCACCTTTTGTAGTTGCCGTTTTCGTTGTTCGTTAATACTTATATTGTCTAGGTGTATGTTGGGGTTAGATGTATATCTCGAAGACGGGAAACTAATTTACTCAACCCATTTTGCTTCTAAGATTCCAGGTGCAATAAAAACGTATTGATACTGTATCTTTAGATGTTTTAAGATTTAAAATTTTAATGAAGATGTGTGCGTAGCTGATCTTATACAATGAAGTAATGGTTATCGTCGTAGGAAATGGATTCGGAGACCCGAGTTCAAATCCTGAAATAAGCTTTTTGCTTTTCACATATCGTTAATTGTGATAGGTAGGTATCCAACTATTCTCGTTCCAGCTATTGGTAAATAGTAAGGTTGACTGGGAACTTTAACCTTATCTTGATAACTGATCTAGGTAAAGGAACACTCTGAATTCACGCCTGTTTAAAATCGCTAAACAATTGACTATGGTAAATATATATACACTAAAGTGATGATGTCTAAACGAGTGAGTGCGAATTTAGAAAAAAAGAAGTTTATAAAACAACTCGTAATACTTTTTGAACGTAATATTTTTATGAAGCACAGGTTTGCGCAAGTGTTATATACCGTCACTGGACCCGAAAAAGAACATGGAACACCTGCATATATAAAAAATATAATGTTATATTTTTTATTATTCGATTGTGTGTATGCTGATAACCATCGCTAGAGAAGTGCACCTACAGAGGAACCTTCGGTGCTTCTGACTGCGAGTGATCTTGATTTCGATCTGCCCAACCCAGATTTCTAAAGGTTTTTTTTATAATTCTTTAACTCACAGGGCCACGCCTCCTTGATCATAATACCTATGCAGTTTTCCTTTAGACATACACCTCATCGCCCATGTAGCCTGGTTTTATTGCTAATGGGCTATACCGAAACATTTTCTGTGCCTACGCATTGTCAATTTACCCCTTTTTTGCCGGATGTCAAAGGTCGGTTCAATACATTTAAGACAATATCCTGTTTTTGTTTTCATACCTATTTTTGACACCCACGCATTTCCTGTCCCAATGCGCTAGTTATATGCACCTGGTCCCTTGTTGACTTGTTGACCAGCAATATATTACAAAAATACAACACTCTTTATACTCACCAGGCCAAGCTTTTCAAATATATTCTGGTTTTCTAAATTAAATTTCATAGTCAAGAGTCGGGGGAGTTTCAAAAAGATTCGATTATAGAAAGAGTAAAAATAAGTACGTTGAATACCGATGGAAATAATTTGAATAAGATTAACATTTCTTTTATTGTATATTTCATTCTTCTGTTTCAACCAGGATACATTTTGAAAACACCCTGTGTTGCTTCTTTTAGGATTTTTCAATTTTCCAATTTTCCAACTTTACGTGTATTTATCCAACTCCTCCAAAAGAGTAGGATGGGACACCTGGTCAATGTCTTTAGCCGTGTTTAAGAGGTTTGCATTCAGAGTTTTCCTTTATCGAAACTGTTTGCCTAAACAGAATTAAGGGGTACAGTTCGCCCAACTATTTACCCTGGTGGAGAGAATAGTTGTAATGCATACCTTTTCTAAGGGTATTAGCGTTATATGACATGCAAATAGCTTCGCGAAGAACTCATGTCACCGACTCAATTTTCTTTAACATTAACCATTGCCCCACGGGTCTCCACAATTTTCAAACTTTAGCCAGAGGTTTGATTGTTTGTATTGATAAGGGATTTATGTTATTTTGTCAAATTATGTTAACCCAAAAAATTCCGCGTTCAAAATTCGTATGGTTGCCGGGTAATAAACAGCTATGACCACAAGTAACCGTAAACCGTTTACTTCTTGTGTTCATTTTCACAAAACAAAAAAATTGGTACCGTTGAAACGGTCCATGGGCTTTGGAAAAGAGTATGGGTGAATTGGAAATCAGAGTAAGAATCGAGACCGTCGAAACAACAGCATTGTTAAAATCAGCTAGAAAACCCAGAAGAGTCCTGGAGACCCAAGGACACTTGTTGGCACTCAACCTCCAGTAAACCAACAGCTATGGCGGGTTTGAAAAACGGTCATGGAGTGAAATGATAATAATTCCAGCGGACCACAGAGTGAAAATGAAAGAAAGCAAAAAGATAGACATATACGAACTGAATTTTGTGTTTGGCCCGGACGAACAAAGATGGGTAAGAATTTGCATATTCCAGGGTCTATGAGTTATCCTGGTCCATGCTATTGCTTTTTGTTTAAACTTAGCGTTGAATTAATCGCTTTCTGTTTCTGACGATTGCAGAGAAGTCTTTCATGGTAAGACCGTAATTTTCTGTTCTTGACGTCGCGCGCGCTAGTCGTGGCTTTTTGTCTTTTTTGTCATTCTTATGTAATCGCCTCTACCAACAACTTTATAACCCGACTATAGTGGATGTGGTAACATTGACGGAGATGTGATTTACAAGGACAGGTCAGGGTTCAATCATTGCAGAGGCAACCATGGGAAAAGGTCACGAATACATGGACAATTGATGGTTGTCTGTGAGTGACCATGCTTGCATTTTCTTCGAGCTAATGCCCTTGAGAAAGGCGCGAATCAAACTCTTCTTCTCTAATTATGGGTAGATAGTAGGGAAACTATGTTCTTTAACTGTGATAAGGCAACCAGTCTAGGAGAAGGAAAACTGAATTCAAAGAAGGTTTACCTTGCTTTAAAAATTGACCATGTTTTACACCCTACCCATGGTGGAAGGTTAGGGTAAATACGTAATCTTAAATACTCCCTCCTTATATTATCATCCTATAGTAAGTAAATCGGCAGAGCAGCATCAGTTGGACAGCGAGGGGGTATATCCCCTTTTTACTAACGCTAGACCAGGGAGATTGTTTTTTGCGTATGGGGTAGAGCTCCTTATCTATCAGCAGCTCCCTGCGTTACTGCATTAAGCTGTTCTACCGATTCATTGAGTTGCGAGGACCGGTATCAAACCCGGAACGTTGTAGTTCCTAGGTGGATGATCTGCTGACGGGAGCTGATGATAGGTATGGCGCTCTACCTCAGAGGCAAAAACAATCTGACTGGTCTAGCGCTAGTGAAAAGAGGGTAGACTCCCTCGCTGTTCTTTTGCTAACAACAATATGCGAACATCCTATAAGTGTGCTTCTTTCATAATTCTTGCCAGTTGTTCATTGTTTATGGACTGTTACTGTATACACTAGTTATACGATTTTAATAAACTTAGTTTAACATAAAGCCAGAACTGTGGGTCAACCGGTGTGAGTCAAACTCACTAACAATTGTCAGCTAATCACACTTGTTAACCATTACACCGCATTTGACGGCTTCACTTAAGATTATCGACACACTGACTCATACAGCTGTTAATAAATTCATCGAAAACTGTCAGAGGATCAGAGCAAGGATCGTTTTGTTTTCTTCAATATCAGTTTATGTCTAATTCTTTATTGCTTGTCTTTTCTCACATTTACTCTTTTCCTTTTCTCTTCTTTTTTTTTTTTTTTTTTTTTTTTCACCGTAAGAATAAAAGCAAATCGGAGGGAAGAAGAAACCAGCCATGCGTTTCGGCTCTTTCTCATTGGCTGAACGAAGATGCCATATGGGAATAGCGAGAGTTGATTGGTTCGTCGGTTGATTGACTCATATCGAGGCTGAATTGGTTGCGTAAGCACAAGACTCGAGTGAACGCCTTTCAGCTGGACCTACTGGAGTGTAAGCAAAAGAAAAAAAGAAAAGAAAGAAGAGAAGAATAAAGAAGCAAAAACAATGGGCGAATATCGCCATCGCCTTGAGTGAATCTGTATATATTCAATTGCCACAGGTATTCCTGTGTCAATTAGGCGTAAAACATATATAAGTGTTGTTCGTATATATATATATATATATATATATATATATATATATATATATATATAGATTAGTTTTCATATATATATATATATATATATATATATATAACATATTTCGAATTACACAAATTTGGCCCCTCAAGTACTCCAGTACATAGATAGATATAAACAAACTGATGGTTATGTAAACAGATTGATTAGTATGAACAGACAAGGGTATATTGATATGAAGAAACGAAGATAGATAAATAGATAGATTGATAAATAGATACATACATACAAATAGATTTATATCGTCATATATTTCCCATGCGGTGAAAGGAATAATGGAATATTTTGGTCAAATAGCGCTCATGGCTTTTCTGGTCCATAGATAGATAGATAGATAGATAGATTTAAACATGAGATGACTTTATATATATATATTATATATATATATATATATATATATGTGTGTGTGTGTGTGTGTGTGTTATATATAAGATATATATATATATATATATATATATATATATATATATATAAAGATAGATAGATAGATAGATTGATAGATATATAGATTTGAATATGAAGAGAATTTATAAAAGTTTGATATAAAGTAAAGTCGTCGGGGCGGCCTAATGTCGGTATCAGCCAATCGGCGAGGGATTATATCCCCTTTTCACTAGCGCTAGACAATGAGATTATTTTAGCGTCTGAGGTGGAGCGCCACACCTACCATCAGCTCCTTACTTTACCGCACAGATCCCTGTGCTACTCATACGCTGAGTCAGCGAGGACCGGTATCGAACTAGGAACCTTATGGTTTCTAGCCGAACGCTTTACCGACTGAGCTAACCCGGCCCCTATAAACAATGTGAAATATATAGATAGATAGATTCATATACAGGGATTTATATAGGCACATATTTCCCATACAATTAAATTAAAAATGGAAGAATTATTATGTTAAATTGCGCTCATACATTTTCCGGTTTATCAGATAGATAGATAGATAGATAGATAGATATATTTGAACAGGATTTCTTATAAAGGTTTGATGTAAACAATATTAGATAGATAGATAGATAGATAGATAGATGGAAATAGGAATAAGAGACCAATACATGAAATATTAAATATTGAAAAATATACGACCAGGATGTAAAAATGACATACTCTCTTACTGACATAATGGAGTAGAACTGTAATTCTGTTACCTCACTTTATTAGTTGAAATTTGATCTGTAACACACAGTGTATAAATGTTTTAACTATGTTACTGTTATGGTGTATAAAGAGTAGTATGAGGTATTGATGTAAATATGTACAAGGGGAAGAAAAATTATATACATGTGGATGTATAATACAACTGTGTGGTCAACAGAGCCATAATTAGATGATCATTCTAGTATCAGGCCATGAATCCTATATATAGCGTTCGGCTAGAAACCACAAGGTTCCTAGTTCGATACCGGTCCTCGCCAACTCAGCGTATGAGTAGCACAGGGATCAGTGCGGTAAAGTAAGGAGCTGATGGTAGGTGTGGCGCTCCACCTCAGATGCTAAAAACAATCTCCTTGGTCTAGCGCTATTGAAAAGGGGGTAGACTCCCTCGCTGACTGGCTGATACCGACTTTAGGCCACCCCGTCGACTTTACTTACTTACTTATATATATATATATATGTGTGTAAAAATGGAATTGAATCCGACAATATGAGGAAAAATGAATAAAGAAAAGAAAGTACAGAATGGATAATAAAAGATGAATTTAATCAATATCACTTACACATGTGTTTCGGTCAGTTTATCTTTGTGTACACGATTCAAACTATTATTATCATTAAATAAACAAATCATTATTATTTCATTTCATTGTTTATTTAATGATAATAATATAGTTTGAATCGTGTACACAAAGATAAACTGACATTTTTCCTATGTATATATATTATATATATATAATATATATATATATATATATATATATATATAGTCATCCACAGAAACGTGTTTCGACTTATCAAGTCTCTTCAGTGTGGTTAGACATTTTGTGAGCTACATACAGCCGGGATAAAACTCCGATTGATTCAGCATCAGCGGACAGATTAACAGCTTGGCTATCGTCACCCACATAATGCGAAGGGGTTTTATCTGTTTTAACACACACGTCTGTATGTATGTAAAGGCCATCATAGAGTGCTCAATTCTTTTATTGGAGAGCGTTGCGTTTACGCTTTAGTTGGCATCATCAGCGAAATCCCCTCCAAAGTGCTCAACTCCAGGGGGATGATAGCATATATATATATATATATATATATATATATATATATATATATATAGAGAGAGAGAGAGAGAGAGAGAGATGATAGATAGATAAAAACAAAATCTGATGATCTGATAAGTAGATATCAAAAGAGTTTGATATATATTTTTGGTTTGGTTTACTCAACGACATATCAACCTATCATGGGTTATTTAATTACAAATCTAATACATCTGATTGTTTATCTTTTATATATAATGGGATTCGATGTCTCTATGGATGTAACTGAAACTACATTACTGCTTACGTCAAATACCCTCAGGAATTGCATAAGTTCATCAATGAGTTATTAAATCATTAAATCAAATCATTAGTAGATAGAATGAAGAATAGCCCTGTATTATTTATACTCAGAAATTAAGTATCCAGCATTAAATGGTCCCCATTGTTGTGTTAAAACAGGTTTTAATAAATACATACCCGGGTTATTGATTTATACATAGTTTGTTTTATTCTAATATATATCTAATGTTATCTAATGTATAGAGTTTTACCAGAAAGTTATCTACAAACAATATAAGTTAATATACATCTAATGTTATTGTTTTGGGTTTTAAGTGTCAAAAATAAGACAAACGACTGGTAACAATGTAGACAAATGTATTGAACAAAAGAGTAGAAATTTACAGCAAAGAAAGTGGAGATTATGTTCGACCAATACAGTTACGTGCTGACTCGCATTTGCTTCGTCAAGCCACAACTGTTCCTATTACTTATAGTAGCTGTCGGCGCAACCATTTATGTCAATAGGTTATATCACCTATAACAGTTATCTAACATAAATTTTTCATAAATAATTAAATTATTTATAAACAATAGTCCCATAATATTCTTCTACATTAAGTTTTGATGATGTTCGTGTATTTACCTGTATCCGATTTAGGTGATCTTTTCAAGCTTCCTGGCCAACTTTTTTTTATATTTGGATGGAATTCGTGGATTAATCCACCAAAGTTCATATCCCGAGTACTTTCGAGGTGTGATGTGCTCCAGTTTTTTTTCAAAGCATATTAATTTTCAATGCAGTACTCATATTTTGAAATGCCTACAACACCTTTCCTATCAATTCTCCTCCTACTTCCAGCCTCCACATCTATTAATATACTTTGAAAAAAAACTGGAACACATCACCCCTGATGATGGCACTTTGAAGTGCCGAAACTACTTGGGATATGAACTTCAGTGGACTAATCCACGAATTTCATCCAAATATAAAAATAGTTGGCCAAAAAGCTTGAAAAGATCACCAATAAAATCGTTAAACAAGAGACCTGCCTTTTGTTTAATTCCATATATATATATATATATATATATATATATATATATATATATATATATATATATAAACTTGTTGGTAAATCCTCGCGGTGAGAAAAAAAACAGCAAATAGTTTGATTGTTAAAAATATACTACCAAACATCAACCGAGACCAAGATAATCGTACCAACAAAAAATAATCTATTAGTGCAATATCTTTGCCAAAAGAAAAAACAATTTATATGCATATATATATATAAGATATATATATACATACAAACCCGCCAAGAGACTAAAGCTAATAAGTAAAAAGTGCTCAATACCTAAGTAGAGCAAATAATAAAGATAAATTTAATGAGTCAGACAAACCTACTAAAAGTTTCGCTTAATGCTCTTCAGGGCTAAGATTTAGCCCTGAAGAGCATTAAGCGAAACTTTAGTAGGTTCGTCTGACTCATTAGATTTATCTTTTTATATATATATATATATATATATATATATATATATATATATATAACTCTTATCGATCTTACATGGAAATAAAAGTTATTCTACATTCATTTATAGATATGAAGGCTAAAATGTTATTTCTCAAACTTATAAGGAGTAAATTATTTGTGTTATTATTAGTAGATTAAATACATTTTAATTATATCTTCAAAGAGATATGAGCTGAACGAGATAGACAGACTGACAGATGCATACATACATACATATGCATAGACTGAGATAACTAAAATATATTAATATAAAATACACATATACATACGAACATATAAATAGAATAGGATAGATAGATAGATTCATTCTCTTTTGGAATATATAGTCGTGAATTTCAATTTTGATATGTGGGTTTTTGTTTTATTGTTTGTTTTTTTTTCAATGAATTATATGGAGAGCGAATGAACATGGATTGAATGAAGTGAGAAAATATCCATAAAGGCCACCTGTGTCTTCTTGGGTCGGGAATCTGCTGACAGATAATGGAACAATGTAATTACTTTCATGTTTGGTGGAAGCAAGTTAGCCATAAGCATTTTTAAAAGGGAACGAGTCGTTCTTCCCTTACAAACATTTTGGGTTTAATTTTCTTCTTTTTTATCTGTTTATTCTTTCTTTCTTCCTTTATTTTTTCTTTCTTTCTCGTGCAGATTTTTTCATATTCTTTTTCCTTTCTATTTTTCTTTCTTTCACTTTCAGGTCCTTCTTTCCTTCACATTTTGCTCAAAAAATTTTTTTTTAAATTGTTAACTCCAAAACGAGATAAAATCTGTTTCCTTATATATATGCCACTCACGGTGTCAGAGCCGGCTTTACATCTTACCGTTACTTACTTTTCCATTCACTTTCTCCTTATATTTTTGTGTTTGTCTTTCTTTCTTTCTTTCTTTTCTCATTATTCATTCTCTTTCTTCTTTCCTTCTTTCTCATTATTCATTCTTCTTTCTTTCTTTCCTTCTTTTCTCATTATTCATTCTTCTTTCTTTCTTTCCTTCTTTTCTCATTATTCATTCTTCTTTCTTCTTTCCTTCTTTTCTCATTCAATTCATTCTTCTTCTTTCTTCCTTCTTTTCTTCATTATTCATTCTTCTTCTTTCTTTCCTTCTTTATTCATTATTCATTCTTCTTTCTTCTTTCCTTCTTTTCTCATTATTTCATTCTCTTCTTTCTTTCTTTCCTTTCTTTCTCATATTCATTCTTCTTCTTTCTGTTTCTTTTTCTCATTATTCATTCTTCTTCATTCTTCTTCTTTCTTTCCTTTCTTTCAATTATTCATTCTTTTCTTTCTTCCTTCTTTTCTCATTCTTCATTCTCCACACCATTTCACTTTACTTCTTTCTCTGATTCACTTCTTTCTTTACTTTTGTTCTCTCGCAACAGTGTCTTTCTTTCTATTTTTATTTCTTCTTCTTTGTCTTTATCCGTAATTTTGTCTTTCTGTTCACTCTTTTATATCGATCTCCCCTCCATTAGTTATTTGGTTTTGTGTATTACACCTCGTTCTTCACCCTCTTCTTCACGGCTGTGGCATTCTTCTCTGTGTTTTTCCCCTTTTTTTTCTCACTATTCCCGCCTCTTCTTTTCTCTTCACTCTTTTAAATCAGCCCTTTCCTCCATTAGTTACTTTTATTCCTTCATGTGATTCCCCTCTTTCTTTACTTTTTAATTCAAACTCTATCTTTATTTATTTGTTCCTTCCCTTATTCCTTATTTTGTTATCCGTTCCTCTTTCTTTCGACACTTTCCTCCATTGGTTACTGTGTTTCACTTCATTCTTTACCTTTTTCCTCCCAACTCTTTCTTTCTTTCTTTCTTTCTTTCTTTCTTTCTTTTCTCACTATTTTTCCTCCATTTATTACTTTATTTCCTTTCCTTTCCATACCACACCTCTTTCTTTATCTGTTTTCGCTTCGTTTCTTTGTTTCTTTCCTTGTTTCTTTCTTAATGTTTTTATTCACAGTGGTGTCTTTGTTTCTTTCTTTTCTCATTATCCGTTTCACTTTCTTTCTCTCAACTCTTTTCTACCACCCCTACCTTCTATGAGTTAATTTTTATATTTCACTCGTTCTGTTATTCACTCTTTCATTATTTCATTCTATCTGTTTTATCTTTTCATCTGAATTTCATTCTTTTATATTTATTTCTTTGTGTATTTCTTTCTTTCTCTATTCTTTTATTTCTGTATTTCTTTCTTTCTACACATTTTTCTTTCAATGCATCTTTCTTTTTTTATTTCTGTATTTCTTTCTTTCCTTCTATATTTCGTTCTCTTATATTTCCTTCCATCTGATTTTCTTTCTTTATTTTATTCTTTCTATGTTTCTTTCTTTGTGTATTTCTTTCTTTCTCTATTCCATTCTTTCTATACTTATTCTTCCTGTATTTAGTTCTTCTCTTCTGTCTTTCATTCTTTCTGTATTTCATTCTTTCTGTATTTCTTTCTTTCTTATTTCCTTCGTTCTGTATTTCGTTCTCACTTTTTCTCGATCCATTTTAGTATTATTCTTTTTTTATCTTCCTTTAAAGAAGAAAAGAAAAAGTATTACATGTTTAGACATGTAATGCTTTTCTTTTCTTCTTTATCTCATTATGTACTTATTCTTTCTTTCTTTCATTCTTTCTTTCTTCTTTCTTTTCTTGTCTTGTCTTTCTTTCTCGAAGAGCCATCAGTCTTTTCGTATTTTTAATTATACCGATGTTACGTCAACAGATTTTTTTTTCATTTTGGATGTTTTCTTCCCATTTTCAAGATTGTTTATTATTAATGTCGAATATTTTTCTACTTACGATAAGATAGCAGAAGAAATAGCAATGTAATCCTGATACATCTTAATTTTTCCGATGCGATATTTACACTTACGTGATGTAATAAACAATTTTGAGAGTTAATCATTAATTTTGATTTCATTTTAATATTTAAATGAAGACGTCTTCACAGCTGGAAAACGTCTCGGTGAATAGATACGAAATAATGTGCGTAATGTTAACACAAAAAGAACTTAATCATGTTTACTCGTAATACTCATGACCAATGTGCAATATGCGTTATATGTACTAACAAACGGCGTTCATTATAATCATGGAATAGATCACCGAAGTTGAGCAGCGATGAACCTGTTCAGTACTTATGGGTATCCACTTAAGCAACAGCAGATACTATAGCAACATGAGCCCTTTCTTATCGCAATGACTTGATTCCGCATTAAAAGAGCCGAAAATGGTTTATATGGCATAAAATAAAACAACCAAGAAACCAACCAACCAATTAGGGGCTACCACATTTTATAATCCTTTCAAAAAGTAGATTTCAATAAATAAATTTCCTTTTTATTTTCATATATATATATATTATATATATATATATATATATGTGTGTGTGTGTGTGTGTGTGTGTGTTGTGCATATATATATATATATATATATATATATATATATAATATATATATATATATATATAGGCAGTGCTTTTGTGTATGCCTTACATAAGAAATATATTTTTCGAAAAGAAGGATGAGTTGTTTTTGACGATTATAAGCAAAACAAAACTAACAAAAATTGAACACACGTATATACACAGATATATATGTTAACGGTTTTCATTTTTATATGACATCACTCAGATTCTTTTGGTCGATATTTGGATACAAAAGGCTAAAATAGAAATCAATCACTGTCGTTTTATTTCTATTTTGTTTTTATATTATTGCAAATTAAAAACCTATCTCGAACAAATCATTGAAGCTATGGTTGACTTCACTACCATTTTTTTATATATTCTGATTAACATTCTCAAGACGTTTTTTATCAGCGGTCCCTATGCTTATTGATTAGCAGGGTGAAACACAAGATTATGCAAGTGTAAAAACCTTCATACTACCAGACCGAGCTCCGCACAACTTGTTTTTCTTTAACTTTAAACTTATTTCAATTTTAGGAAATTAAAGAAAATGTTGGTCATTAAAAGTAAGAGAACGGCACACATTTATATCGTATCAAATGTTTGAGTTTCAGAGGTTCGAATAATGTTAAACCTCCTGTAATAAGTATTTTGAATCCCCAAGAAACTATTTTAAGAAAATGAACGTTTCGTTTATTGTTCACTAGAAGTTGCTACCCGGTGTTGACTGGGTAGTGGGTGAGGTAAAAAAGTTAGTTTTGCATATCCATTATTATTAAATCCGAGGTCGATCCTCGTAGTATGCCCCATTAAAATCCCTATGAAAAAAAAACAGTTTATAAAGAAAAAATAATGTCTACTATTTAAAATATTAAATGCTAACAAAAATATATGCTGTAATCATTTTTTATAAATTATCCTCACGAATATAACTCAAATCTTCATTATTTTTCTCAAAAAAGGGGATCTGATGATAGTGAATATATATATACTATATATATATTATACTTTGTCGTTAATTGTTTATATTCATAGTTTCCTCGTGGACATACATACACACAAACTGCTCTTTTATATATGTATAGATTTCTGTGTTGATAAATTCAATATTGCTATATTTTTCGAAGACATCTCACCTGTAGATTTGAAACAATAACATGGATAGAAATGCAGCCTAAATGAAAAGAAGTAAAATATGTCTTACTTGCTAGTGAAAGCAAATGTTTGTGATGTAATAGTTATCATCGTAGGAAAATGGTCACAGCGAAACGAATTCAAATCCCTGACGAGGCTGTTTGCATTTCCCATAGCCTTAATAGCCTTTGGAAAGGTTTTCATTCAGCTATTCTTGTTCCAGCTATGGGTAAATACAGAAAGAGTCTTGCTTCTTTAGCCTCAGTTAGGCTACCGGTCTGAGAAAAAGAAAACTTTGAATTCAATCCTGTTAGACCATGCTTAAAACCTGACCTTGTGTCACATACTGCTAGTGCGAAGGGGTTAGTAAATACATACATACATATACACTTGTTAGTTATCGAGTTTTAATTTAAAGAATTACAATCTTCCTTTTCCTGGTACATGAGAGGGCATTATGGTTTATCATCTTAATTTAAGACATTCTTAAATAGTGAGTCTCTGTCATCTTAGAGGACAAGATGATAAGAAGATTCCGTTGCAGCGTTTGATTGCTTTAGTGGTGCGCTTTCAATAAATAGTAGGGACGCTAACAACCATAGAAATGCCAGGAACGGCAGCGCCTTACGACTGTCGAAATGACAAGTCTTCAATCCGACAGCTGGAAAGACAGAGCTACGAAATTAGGGTGTTTATCGGAGGATTCAAGACAAAGAAAAGTGGGCTAAAACCAGTGACACATGTCAATCGCAAGGTGAAGGGTTTCGGGATTATAGGCGGTCGCCTTTCTGGTTATACACATTTTCATCTCACAATCGAGATTCAAGGGCCTCTCTTTTCCCCATTCCAACACCTTACAATAGCGTTTTTGAGTCGTATAGGAAAGGTGGTCTTAATATTATACTCTTGATGTTAGATTTCATAAAGACCTCTACTGAAAACAATTAAAACTATTTCTCAGTATGTTTATTTGGTGTTACTATTAACTGGAAGGAAAACGTATTGTTTTATATGTTTCCCAAGGGAATTATAGCGAAGTGAATCGCAATCAGTCTCGTCCATCATTCGAACTCGGGTCGTCAATTCCGTTTCCAATGATAAGAATCCTTACTCAACGCGCGCTTATTTTACATCTACGTTGGTTGGTTGGTTGGTTGGTTGGTTGGTTGTTTTTGTTGGTGGATTTCATTTAATTTTGAATTATTCCATGCCAAAGTCAATTTAAAAATTATGGTTTCCACTTATATACGGTACAAAAACACATCTTCAAAGTCATTTTAAACAATATACTTAGTTACAATTTCTTTTTTAATGCCAATCTATTAACGGAGTTCAAAATAATTCTAAACATGATAGCAAACCAATCAATTCGAGGGGAAGTTCCCACGGAATAATTGCTTGCAACATCTTACTAAGCAAGATTCGAACTCCAGTCTTGCTATTATGTTCACCTTTGGACTAATGCCCTCGGGAAAGGTATGCATCCTCTAATCTACGCAGCTATGGGATAAATAGTACCCATACTATTCTTATACAAGGACGGCTTTGTCATTAAATAACCCACAAAAGTTGATACGCCAGTAAAAAAAGATACCAAACCGATCTATTTGACTCATACTTAGTTAAAATATCAATGTTTTAAGATCCACTATACTAATAAAGTTCACGGTCGTTTTGAATTGATAAACACTGAATACTTAATTACAATATCAATTTTTAAGAGCCAGTGTATTAAGTAGTTTAAAATCATTTTAAGAAGTCTCCATGCTGAGTTGCGACATCGTAGTAAGGGAGTTTGAACTCCAATCAAACTATTAGGTTCACTTTCGTACTTATACACTTGGAAAGGTATGACCCCCCCCATCTTCCAAACTATGGGCAAAATAGCACCACTATTGTTCTTCTACAAGGAAGTTATGGCATTAGATAACCTACGAAGGTTGATATGTCCTTAAAAAGAAAAAAAGAAATCATTTAAAACATTATGCCAAACCAATTTATTTGACTCATAAATTGATGCCTAACAGGTACTACCACTACGGATCAGAGTGGACCTGGGAGTAATAGCAATGCAGGGAATGGCTTTACACTCCCTAGAGCTCCAGAATCTGATTTTTTATTGCTGGGTGCATTTAGTGTCATATTCAGGACACCCATTTAGGGTCTATCTCTCTGCAGGGAATGCTGAGGACATTTTTTAGGCTCTGCTGAAAAGACCGTGTTCAATGTATGCCGTTAAAATCTCAAACTTTTGACAGAATCAGGATATTTGTCTGACACTGCAATCCGTCCCGATCGATAACTGATAAAAATACAACTGAAAATTCCATGAGCAGGAAAAGAGAAGTTTCATTAATAATTCAACTTTTCTATTCAGCGTCAGACAACCATGTACTCAAAATAATGTACTCAAACATCTGCTTGCTAATCTGGCTATAGTACTCTAATCTAATTTATAATTATCGCATATCACAAATTATGTTATTTTTTACGGTAATCAATATAATGATGTAAAGTGGTCCATACACTTTCCAAATATACCAAGAGAACAATCATCGAAAGTATTTTGCAGATTCAAAAAAACCTTGAATACCAAGAGAAATGCCAAAAGTCAAAACATCTTAGTGTTGAGAAATTTGGGTTTTAAGGCGTGTGTCAAATGTCCACTTCTACTTATAGACTCACCGACAACCATGTGACCAAACTCTTGGCCAACCACTGGCAGTTCTCTGCTGCTGATATTGTTATTATATCAGGCTGTTCTGATTAGCTACTCACAACTACTTTGAAACTTCGTGGACGATGGAACATAGGATTATATCACTGGACCTTTGATACTACGTAGGATTCCATAACTCAGGATTTATTCACTTACCAAAGGATTCCATAGCTCAGGACTTACTTACTTTAAGTCCTTTTAACTGGCCAAGGATGTCGGTCAGAAACTTAACACTTAGAATATAAATAGAATAAAAAATATTTAATAAGAAGTTAATTTTCTTCTAAACTAAAGATACCAGAAGTGTATTATTTGCGGTAGAATCTATATATTATTTTGTATTATCTAAAACTCAGACCAAAATCATGAAACGGGAGTCGTAGTAATAGTGTTAAAGCTGCAGATACTAAACCCTTTCACTCTTCACGTGGCTGTCAGTGTTTACTTTGACACATCTGAATGTCATATGTGGCTCTCAAACCGCTTTTAAAATACAAGATAAGATATATTGCGAAAATGTGTGAGTAGACACCTCGAATTTGCCGGGAACAGTGAAATGCTTTATAAAACAGTTAAACATATAGAAATGCCCGAGTTGGAAAAGGACTAGGCAGAATAAATATGGTGCTGGAGGTTTAGAAACAGTCACCGTACTTATATCAAAAGGGACAATGACAATCATACTGGGAGTTCTAACCGTGTTACTGGAATTTGTAATTGGACAATTTGATGATGATGATGATGATGATGATGATGATGATGATGATGATGATTGAGAGAGTTTCTTCTAACTGTACTGTAATTTCAGCTACTTACAGAACTACAGTGACTTCTCTAAGAGTGGACTTGTTATTCTGGTTGTTGCCATTGTTACTTGCAGATTATGAATATTGGGAAGTTGTTAAGGATCATATAATTTGTTTCTAGAACCGGTTTGCTCTGTCGGTAGAGCATCTGCCTAAGAACTACAAGTTTCCGGGTTCGATACTGGCCTTCGCCAACTCAGCATACGAGTACCACAGCTTAGATTTGTGCACTAAAGTAGAGATATGATGGTAGGTGTAGCATTCCAATTCTTAAATTCAAAACCAATTTCCCAGGTCTAGTGCTAGTGAAAAGGGGGTATACTCCCTCGCTATCCGGTTGATACCGGCAATAGGCCACTCCGCCGAGTTTATTTACTTTATTATTTAGAAGATAGTGTAGATGATTTATTAGAAAATTTTATAACTGTAATATCAGTTCATTGCAATTGGCAGTTTATGGTTAGTTGAAGTTTTCATTGGACTTGTCAAAAGATAGATAGTAATAGGCCCTACCAACTTGCGTACGGAGTCAGTTGGCTTGTTGGTTAGTTGGTTGAATTTTACGGCATGTCAAACTTTGCTTGGTTATTTTATGCCGAATACGTTTGTTTTTTTTTATTATTCATGTGGATTCATTAAAAAAAATTCAAACCCAATTTACTTAAACACTATTCTTTTAAACTTATATTTTCTGTTTACCCCATAGATGAGACCCGAAAAAGTACTACCACTCCGGGTCAGAGTTTACCAGGGAGTAATGGTGATTAAGGTACTCTCCACATTTACCAGAGCTCCATAATTGGAACTTCATAATTAGATTCAGTTTAACGTCACACTTTTTAAGACACTAAGACCCTCAGAAACCACATCTCAAGCCCATATATCATAAAAAGGATTGGGTTTGCCATAAGGGCAATAGGATTGGGATAATCATATAAGTACTATTGGCAGCCAATTGATCGGAGGGAAGAAACTCCGACCGCCTGTCTAGCCTAACTAAGGGCCAAAGTGGAGTGTTGTATGTCATGGACTACGTAGGATTCCATCGGTAAGCATCACGAGTTCGCAAATCAACCCTCTGTCGGCAGTGAGAATTCTACAAAACTTTTGAGTTACTTCGAGACATTTAATTTTCTTTTACCTCGATCTTGACCCTCCTCCTTATCAGAATGGACGTTCATTCTATCTGCTCCTGAACGTTTCTATTTTTATCTTTATACAATTCCTCTCCTCATACAAAATTAAAGCTTTAACTCATTCTCATTTTAAGCATTTTGATTTTGATTTATTCCATTACAAAAATGAAGCGTTTATTTAACGCTTTCAAATATTTTCATAATCTTACCATTCATAAATTTCATCGATTCCTTCGTGACGAGCAGATCGACGAAAAGGCATTCGGCGCTACCCTATTCAATATATATATATATATATATATATATATATATATATATATACATGATGAAGTTTCATGACATCGGTCATTGATATTGCGCTTATGATGGTTAATATATTTGATATACTTATAAGAAAAAATTACGTAGACAGAACTATTTATTTATT
>CM042142.1:33037506-33045006 GCA_023376005.1 Doryteuthis pealeii
ACGTTCAAGTCTTCTAGAAGTTTGTCATTGATCGGGATCCAGATGCTGGAGAAATCGTCCCATATTTTTTACCCAAGCGCTTTCAACCATTGCACTGGTCGTCCTAAGGGAATTGTTGCTTGTAGTGTTTGTTTGGTTTCATTCATTTGGATTTATCCGTTCATTTATTTATCCCTTGTTTATCAATTAGGAGAATCTATTTGTGGGGGGTGCTAAGGTTAGTGCGTTAGTTATTAAAAATGTTTAGTATTTCCAAATGTAACAGCAAGAAATTCATTATCTGTAACATAGTAACAGAAGGAATATACTTATTCAAAAACTCAGAGATCACTCTTGAAATAAATAAAATATAACATGCAATTCTGAAAAAAAAGTTATATGTGCAACCCAATGTACAAAAACGCCCTGTCGTCGGAGCCTAGCATACACTGACATTATACTCTGCATAGGGGTAAAACATCAAAACCACGGGTGTCTTGGGTATGAAACCAAACTGTATCTGGGAGTGAGGCCTCACTTCTGGAGTTCTGGGTAGTGTGTAGTATGTATTTATCAACCCGTTATTACGTGATTAATGTGATATTAAATCAATATCTAAATGTAGTTTAGCAGGTTTGAATTCAGAGTGTTTTCTTCTCCTTTACTGGTAGCTATACCGGAGTTAAAGATTCCAGTTTGCCATAGCATTTACCCATAGCTGGAGAGAGAGAATACTTTTCCTAAGTATAAGCGGGACGTGAAATGCAACCAGTCTCGCTTAGGATTTGAACTCTCATCGCTCTTGGCTAATTCCATGTCAAATCATCCAGGCTATGTCGCCCACCCCCTTCAATTTTTTGCAATTTGCTCCAGGCGTGGACAATCCCCACAATTTGAGCTTCCAATTCCAAAAATTGCCCGAAGTATGTCGAATTATTGCTCTTCAAATTGGGGTGGGGAGAAAATGGCGAGTTTTTGTAATCTATTTTTGTAAATATAAATATAAAATAAGTTCTAGAGCTTCTCTACTCCTACTAATTTGTTTATAAAAAGCTTTTGACCCATGAAATCGAGAAATGCTAACTAAAAAGTATTAAAGTTAACCAATTTTAATTTATTAATGCTTTCTGATTTTTTATAGCAAGATCAATAGGTGTAAAATCCAATGTGCCATTGCATGAATAACAATTTCTTTTTATTGTTATTTTACAAATATTATGAATTATTTGTACCGAAAAGATAGGTTTTTTTTTTTCTCAGAACCGAACCTACAACAAAATTCTCAGATGTCTGAGAGAGAGAGAGAGAGAGAGAGGGGGGGGGGGAGGAAAGTGATTTTTGGATATTAATCGTGGTATTGATCTAGTTTATTCATAGCAAGGTGTTAATGGTGAAACTACAATTGTATTGGCTACAAGGTCTTCCTGTTCAGGCTCAGTAGTCAACACAGTTGTAGTTACTTCACCATTAACCCCCAGATCTGTTAATTAGACAGAAATTAAAGCTCTAAAACTCATTTGACAGACAGAAATAGATTATAAAAGTCACCATTTTCCCTCCCCCCCCCCAAAAAAAAAGAAGAATCGGAGAGTAAAAAACAATATAACTCGGCCAAAGTTTGGAATTGGTAGCTCAAATTTTGGGTATTGTTACACTTTAACATAGTCAACACCTAGACAAATTTGGAAATATTAAAGTGAATGGGTGACAATTTTACGTTTTTCTGGATGATTTGACATGGAATTACCCTAAATGTAAATATAAACGTTAAGAAGACTACCACAACCTCCACACACACACATATATATATATATATATTATATATATATATTGCACAATGCATTTCTAAGATGCGATTGGATTTATCATCAGTGATGTTCCTTAGTTTATTTGGTGTTTCGAGTCTTTTTAATATCATCCGCTCGCTAAAGTGACCCGGCCGAGACTGATCACTGAGACGTGATCAGTTTCGGCCGGGTTACTTTAGCGAGGGGGTGATAAGAAAAAGACCCGAAATCCCCAATGGAACTGCATCCAACATGGTTGTTTGTCAGCACTTATTGCGCCGCTCTCAGCTAGTAAAAAAACTTCGGGTGTCGTCCTTTATACATTGTGATCGATCAATGAGCAATTATTTCCGGTCTTCAACGTAGGTAAGTTTCATTATAGTTAATGAATCAATTCTGCCCTCTTCCGCATAGGCGAATACTTTACTCTAACACCGGTGTTGTCCTGTGACGGATTGATTTTAACGTCATTTTAGTATGTTTTTTAATTTTGATTTTTCCACACACAACGACTTTTTGGACCATGTAACTATTAAGCACCCCAGGTGAGAGCTATTTTTTGAAAGGAACACCTTTTGTTTTCTCAAACTCTCGGTTGTTTGTTTAAAAACAGGCGATTTTTTGCGTTAGAATTTCACTGTAAGATTTTTTTAAAAGTTTGTACATGTATATTTACAACCCAAAGGCATGTTTTTATACTAAAATAGTTTAAGATTTTAATAAAAACAATAGTTATTTCATTTTATTGTTGTTAATTCAAGTTTTAAAACTTTAAACGAAAGACACGTTTTTATATGAAAGACACATTTTTATATTAAAATAGTTTTTATTTAATCAGAAGAGAAATGCAGATATGTTTATTTAAATGAAAATAGTTTTTATTTACAAAATATTTTTTATGTTTATTTAAATGAAAGGATGTTGGGACCAAGAAACCAATAAATAACTTCTTTTTTATTATCATAATCGAAAACTATTTTAGTATAAAAATGAGCCTTTGGGTTGTAAATATACATGAACAAACTTTTTTAAATCTTACAGTGAAATTCTAACGCAAAAAACGCGGGAGTTTACGGTGAAAAGCAAAAAGTGTTCCTTTCAAAACAGCTCCCAGTTGGGGTGCTTAATGGTTACATGGTCCACTTTTTTTTTACGACAACAACTTTTTAGCTGATTCTGCTTTTTCTGTTATTTTGGGTATAGCATTTCTTTTTTAAATTTTCAGTTAGTCCTATATATATACATAGATAATCGAAGCACCGCCTTAATACTATACTACGTAAACTAATTGTTTTTGTTTCTTGTACCAAGAGCGGTTGCAGACAAGTGAAAAAAAACAATGATACACGTCTTCTGATCAACTGACCTACGTGAGCTGAAATCTAACAATCAGCCCCTAGGGACAGTCCATCAGTCAGTCGAGAGGTGAGATAACGCCAAGTTGAAGAATCTGATGACCGGTCGATATGAGAGTCAAGCATAAGGCAATTGAACAAATGAGTCGAAGAGAGGAGAGTTCGTTAGAAACTGCAACGTTACCAAAAAACTTGAACGATTCCTTTCCAATAGACCAACCAGACGAAAATTCCCAAAGTGGCATTTGATAGCCAAAACACGTGTTGCAAAACCAAAAAGGATAAACATAAAAATGTAATATGTTTGCAGACTGATTTTTTACAAACAGAGAAGGAGAGAGAGAGGGAGAGAGAGAGAGAGAGAGAGAGAGAGAGAGAGAGAGAGACGAGCAAACAGACATGTACACACACACACACACAAACACACACACACACACACATACATATATATATTATATATATGTGTGTGTGTGTGTGTGTTTGTGTGTGTGTTTTTTTTGTGTATATATATATATATGTATATATATATATATATGTGTATATATATATATATATATATGGTGTGTGTGTGTGTGTGTGTGTGTGTGTGTTTGTGTGTGTGGAATAAAGGAAAAATATACAAAAAGGAATATATTTCGTTCCACATCTAGTTGTTTTGAGTTATTCCTTTTTGTCCATTTTCCTTTATTCCTTACCACATTCTGTCGGATTTACTCCAAACCACCTATCCTCATATATAATATATATATATAATATATATATATATAATTCAATATACGAAATTTTTTGGTAGCCACTTGAGGTAAGAAAAAATCCGGCAAATACCGTAGACTGTAAAAATATACATCACCTGCGAAAAAAAAATTGCCAAAAAAAAAAGACCAAGATAATCTTACCAACCGAAAATAATCGGTTGATACTATAATACTTGGCCAAAAAGAGTAACAATTTATATATATATATATATATATATATATATATATATATTATATATATATATATATATAAACCGCCAGGATACTCTAAAGTTAAAATGTAAAGAGTGCTCAATACCTAAGTAGAGCAAATAATAATATATATATATAAAGTTAAGCCTAATGAGTCAGATATACCTATTAACAGTTTCACTTAATGCTCTTCAAGGCAAAAATCTTTGTCCTGAAGAGCACTAAGCGAAACTGTTAGTAGGCATATCTGACTCATTAGGCTTAACTTTTTATATATATATATATATATATATATATAATATATATATACTAGCAAAAGTACCTGGTCTATCATGACCGGATTAAAAGGATTTTAGGAAAACCAGGGAGTGAGAAGCAAAAGGGAAGATTAATGGAATATAATTTATCAAATTCTTTATAAATTTTCTAAAAAATCACCAAGAATTCAGGTATTACAATGTTTGTTTATTTTAGGATTTTCTTTCTTTCCATTTAAAATATAATTCTAAAAAAATGTAATTCTAGACTAATGAGTGTTTTAAAACATGATTCTATTTTGATTAAAAAAAAACTTTATGTACATATAAAAAAAAATTAAATTCAGTTCTTAATACTTGTTGAGTTGAATGTATTCGGTGAATTCATTCTCTTTTTTACACCTTTATATATAATACCAAAAAGAATCTTATAACTGAGGTAGCCTTCTTATTTGTACGTAGAAAATTACCACGTATTAAATCAAATGAAAATTATTTGTTTATTCTATGAATATTTTTTCACACTGATTAAGAATCAATATAATTTGTTCTAAGAAATAAGACTTGACGACAAAAATTCAAATTCAATTTTTAATTACTTGTTGAATTAGAGTGAACAAAAATCTAATCGTTTTCACAAAGAATCTAAGAATTAAAAATGTGTTTTTATTTGTACTTTTCATTTAATTTTATGTGATTTTAATACACACCTATGAAGAACTGTGAAGAGTTCCACAAATTAATTGATTTTTGATTATTTAATTATATCATTGAATCAGTAAAAACTATAAAGTAAATGTTGTACTTTTCTTTATTATAACATATTAAAGTGTATGAGTGATTTTAATGCTCAGTGCAGTTAAAACCGTTGAGAGGAAGGCCCCGTAACGGTACACATTCTCTCCTGATGATCCCAAGCATTTGTAAACATCATTTGTTTTTCAATATATCAAATTCACACTGTCGGATTAATTTCCTTTTATTTTACACACACACACACACACACACACACACACACACACACACACTCATATATATATATTATATATATATATATATATATATATATATATATATATATATTCTACTCTACTATTTATTAACTTATTAGTCATCTCAAAGACATCCTTACTAGCTTAAAGTCCTACTTATACACTACATTCATAGAGTCATTTCAAGAGATATAAGAAGAAAAAATGTCCATTAGGGAAATTATAAGTCCTTATCTGCTCATATTTAGCTTCAATAATTCATATGCGTATTGGTGCGAACTATATGAGTATGTATGCGTATATATGTTATCTTTATGCATGTGTGTGTATGAAAGTATCTGGATGTGTGTGTGTGTATGTGTGTGTGTGTGCGAGGGTATGTGTGAGCATAGGTAGCGTATATGTATGTATATACATTGTTGCGTGTTTATTAAAAGGATAACTAAACTTTTGATGCCTCATCAAGTCATTTTCATAAATAAATGACTCAGATTGCTTACAGTACCTACTGTTGCTTAGGTGATCCAATTAAGAATTAAACAGGGTCATCCCTACTTAACTTCTGTGAGCTAGTGGGGACTGGTGTTTTCAGCGTGACTTGACCGTACAAGTTAGGGAAGTTGGCAGAATTTAATAGATGATATAATTGAAAGAAAAGTATTTCTACGAGGCTGGAAGGGTTGTTATGTACCCCCTTCTCATCGGGTACATAACCAGAGTTCTTATGATAGAGAGAGAGAAGAGAGTAGAAAGAGAGATATTTAGACAGATACATAACTTACTTGCTGTTTCTTTCTTCGACCATTTGATGTTTTTTCTCCTAAAGAACACAGTACTAACATTAAAAGATGCAGGCGGCTCTACGATGTTTTTGGGGTTGTTTTAGCTAAAGGCGGATTGGATAATCAATAAACATTCTGGATGAAAATCTACAACTATCAGCCCAAAATGTTGATCTAGGTCAGTGATTTACTTTCCAACAAGATAATGATCCCAAACATACATCTAAATTAGGGACTGCATTGCTGCAGAAAAAGTCTTCTTTCTATTCGCCATGCTGGATTCTACCTTGTCTAGTTTGGATTTTCTTGTTAGTTCTTCGTCTTCTTGCTTAGCCGGTCTTCTAACTAATACATGCTTAATTAATCAATAACGCATGTTGTTTTTTGAAGCTTTATTTGCCTTTTGTAACTAACTCATCCTCGCGCGGAGTGACAACCGGCTGAAACACGTCTGTTTCACCCAGTATATGGCTCTCAACTGATCTAATTAGATCTCACGTGACTTGCGACATTCTCGCCTCTGGGGTCCGCTGGGGGTCAGTAACCGTCACTGGTATATTTCCATTCCCTCAGAGCTCTCGCTACAGGGCTTGTTAAAAGCCCTACACCACCATGCAATTATAAGTTTTTTTTAATGTCCAAGTCTTCGGCTTTAGTACCGTAAAGAGGTCGGTAGAAAAAATTAATGACCAATATGAAGACCTTAGACCACTCCCCTTTAGTACAAAAGAGAGGTACTCACCCTAGGGGTTGTGATCTAGTTGTTATAATTTGTTTCAGCTATTAAAACAATAAGCTATCTTCCAGCTAAATTCAGTTAATAAAACAATTAGCTGTCCTCAAATTAGCTAACTTTCATCCCTCACTATCCAGATTAAAATCCCATTGAAGATTACAAGGTTGTTACAAACCTTGATTCTCTGAACCCATAACCAACAAATACAACAGATGAACGGCTTTGAAAAGTGCCGAGACTTATATACCTACCTAACAATTCTATAATTTCATAGCCCCGACTTTATGTTGCGTAGCCATTGCTATTAACATACTATGCCGTATTATGAGAGCGTCCTATTGTGGTGTAATTGTTAACTAAATAGTTTAGCAGATCCAGTATGACTGAATAACAAGTTCGATCCTCGCTGGATGCATAATACTTGTGATCTTGTGGCATATCCTAAGTGTGGCAAACGTCTTGGGTAAATATCTAGTTGCCCTAGCATTATTATTATTATTATTATTATTATTATTATTATTATTATTTGGTATTATGAAACTCAAAACGAACTCTTTTGATAACTCGCCCCCATCATCTAGAATGTCACTGCGGGAAACGAAAAAAAAAATTAATTAAAATCTTTTAAGATTTTAATTAACTCTCGAAAGAGAAATTCTGGCCAG
>CM042142.1:33050006-33090006 GCA_023376005.1 Doryteuthis pealeii
ACCAAATCGATAAGTTGGTCTTCATCAAAGAGCGACATAGATGGGAAGAGAAGATATCCGTTAAAAAAAGACTGTTTACAGAAACGAACGCTGAGTTCAACCACTGAAATTTTTGAAAAATGCATGTTCTGTTTTAAAAATAAAATAAATTTTATTTTTAATTTAAAAAAAATCAGAAGCATTATAGTATATAGAAAAACTCAAAAGAGTTTGTTGTAAAAGTTTATATAAAAATGTAAAGTGGGTATCAAAATAGTATAGTATATATTTTTCAGCTGTTAAAAAAAATATATATACAAGTCCACATGGTAATTTGAAAAAAGATGTTAGAGTTCCAAAATTTACTTGTGGCGTTGATAAGTCCGTAGTTATAGATGAAAGTCTTCAATAATTTTTTTAACAGCAATTACATAACAAACATTATATGTTTTTTCATAATGTTAAATTTCATATATATGTATATATATATATTTAAAAGATAGTGTGCTAAATTTATAAGTATATAGTGTTCAATACCATTGATAGAGCATGTATATCGCAGTTAGGGTTGCGTAGACATGAAGTCAACAGCGCTTGGTCACTGGCAGTTTTTCGCCTATGCGATTCTCAACCAAAGTCTTAGTTTGGAAATCTCATAAGCAAGAAACTTTCAGTTATCAAGCGCCGTTGACTCCATGTGAACTCAACCGTAAATATATATATATATATATATATATGTATCTATGTATGTATATATATGTGTATGTGTGTGTGTGTGTGTGTGTGTGTGTGTGTGTGTGTAATTGTGTACATATAATTATAGCATATTACACAAATAGGCCTGTATATTTTTGCAATGATAAAGTGCATGAAAATTTCCATTTGAAATACCGGCATTACCGAATTTCGACAAACATCTGAGGAAAACCTAAAGGAGCAATGGTCGAAACATTATGGATATAAAGAGCATAAGCACACTGGTTCAAACCTATGTATATAAGTGTAGCATAATCTTTATAACGTCAAAAAAGCTGCTTCTTTACATTCAATTAAATCAGCGGTTCCCAACCATCGGGTCGCGACCCAGTACCGGGCCGCGCGCCATTAGGTACCTGGCCGCACAGAACGAGTTTTCTTTATTATAATTATATCTTATTAGAAAGGATTTTCGTTCTAAAATACATATTTTCGTTTACAGAGATGTTGTTGATTATTAATTTATGAATAAAAGGTTTTTTATTATCTGTTGATGTTTGCATTTGACATAAGGCCACTGCGGATGATTTATTATTAGATTACGTCATTAACGATTATCGAGTAAATGTAGGCCGGAGAATATGAAAGCCGGTCCGTAAAAATGTTGTCTTAGATGAAACCGGTCCGTGGCGCAAAAAAGGTTGGGGACCGCTGCCATAAACAGTATAACAATGACATCCCACACATTTTGTGTGTGTCTTTTGGAACACGTTTTCTTTTCTGGTTTTGTATACTATTTTCGTTTATCATTTTCATGGTCTTACATATCATTTCAGTGCGACAGGAAGTGCAGATTGTAAATAAAGAAATAATAACATAAAATAATGATTTTAATAATTATATTTTATAATATAACATAAAATAATATAATATTAATATATAATAACATGATATAATTAACATAATATAACATAATAAAACATAATATAACATAAAATATATTCATTATTTATTACTATATATGATAAATATATTAATATATAACATATATTAATGACACAATATTATATATAGTTATATTAATATATAACATATGTTAATGTAAGAATTAATGTAAGAAATGTAAGAATATATAACATATATTATAACTATATATATAACATAATAAAACATAAAATAATAATTATAATGATTATATTATTATTAAAATAATAATAATAATAATAATAATAATAATAATAATAATAATAATAATAATAATACTATGAGATAAAATCAGATCACCTAATCCCAGCAAGAAGACCAGACCTAGTGTTGAATAACAAAAAAAGAACTTGTCAACTGGTGGATTTTGCAGTTCCAGCTGATCACAGCGTGAAGCTGAAGGAAAACGAAAAAATGGACAAATACCTGGACCTTGCCAGAGAACTGAAAAGGTTATGGAATAGGAAAGTCAAAATGATACCAATTGTAGTGGGTGCACTTGGAACGGTCCCAAAAAGATTGTAAAAAAGTTTGGAAAATCTGGAAATCAGAGGGGGAATCAAAACCATCCAGAATACTGCACTGCTGCAATCTGCCAGAATACTCCGAAGAGTCCTGGAGACCTGAGGAGACTTGTTGCCACTCAGACTCCAGTGAAAGACCATCAGATAACGCTGATGTGAAAAACTCAAAAGGGGTGAATAATAATAATAATAATAATAATAATAATAATAATAATAATAATAATAATAATAATAATAATAATAATAATAATAATTCAAACAATAATAGAATAAAAACAGATGCCGACAAGAAATCGAACTCGTTTCAGTTATCCTTGCGACCCTGTCTTAATTGTATTACCGCGTTCACCTATCGTCGGTAATTTTTCTCTTACTCACAATACTCGATGTTTGCTTCTTGCGTAAAAATTGAACTATGCAATACGACCTGGGCGTTGAGTTCAAGTATAAGAAAAATTGCATACAAAATCTAGTCTATCAGTGATAATTTGCTAATTAAATTGGTACACATCACTACTCTCATAAAAAAATATGTTGATGTTTATTTTTTTTATTTTTTTTTATTTTCTGTTTTGTAAAGTACCAACTAATAAAGAACCTCATTACAATTTTCAGTAAACAAGATATGCAAAACTCTAAAAACATATATTAAAAATCTTGTTAATGTTCTTTGTCACTGATTCCAGTTTTTTTAATCTTGTAACGTGTATATAATGTAAATAATGAAACAAATTAACTATATCATATGTATTTAATTAGAAAACAAAATTAGATACATTAAGGAAAACAGAAAAAAAAGATAAAGGAAAGATTATTACTTATCGGTATAGAGGCGCTTCTAAGAAAAATACGGAGTAGCTTGAAACACACAGTGTGCACAGAGCCAATATATGATTGTAATTCCTGATCCCAAGAGCGTGATACCTCTGTTTATATCAAATGGAGGTCCTCCATGTTCATTATCGGGCAGTCAGTGTTCCATCTCGAGTGTTGGCAGCGACATTGTAGCCATCAGCTGGACAATGAGTGAGTCTATCCACTTTTCACGAGCGCTTGATTAGGGAGATAGTTTTTGCGTCTGAGGTGGAGCACCATACCAACCATCAGTTCCCCTAAGTAAAATCGGCGGAATGGCCTATTGTCGGTATCGGTTGTACAGCGAGGGAGTTTATCCCCTTTTTACTAGAGCTAGACAAGGGAAATTTTATTTTCATCTAAGGTGGTGCGTCACACCTGCCATCAGCTCTCTACTTTACTGCACATACAAGCTGAGTTGGCGAGGGCCGGAATCGAACCCGGAACCTTGTAGTTCCGAAGCTGATGCCCTACTGACTGGTACCACTAAACTATCATTACTCCCAGGTACAATACTACTCAGAGTAGTATTACCTGATGAAAGTTCTGTCTACTAGTATCTCTCTGAAAATGATTAATATTAGATAGGAATGCTCGAAACCATATAACTATGTACAAAGTATTTGTATTAAGAATAGTTACTTGAAACTATAATTGTATACAACTGGTTATTTATTAGTTATTTGAAATAATATAATTACATAAAATACTTGAAATTATGGGCAAATTATTAGTATTATATATATATATATATATATATATATATATTTACCAACCCCTCCGCACGAGCAGGATGTGACACAAGTTCAATTTCTTAAGCGGGGTTCAACAGGTTTGAATTCAGAGTTTTCCTTCTCCTAGACTGGTTGCCTAACCAAGGTTAAAGAGCCCAGTCTGCCCTACTATTTGTCCATAGCTGGAGGGAGCGTAGGATTCATACCTTTCCAAGGGTATTAGCGCAAAGTTAAATGCAATTATCACATCCAGGATTTGAACTCGGGGCGACGAGTCCATTTCCCATTCCTTTAACCATCGCACCACGCTCTTCCTACTTATTAGTATTATATGGGAATACGCAAAATCATATAACTGTATGCATATTATTTTTTATTAAGTATAACTATAGAAGCTATGCCTCTAGGAATAAAAATGACCCTAGATCTACCGTTAAAATCAATCAATCATTGTGTGCTTTCGTCTATTTTCTCATACAAAAATGTCAAGTCTTATTTTTGTATAATATCCTCTTTTCTTTACATTTATAAATAATTTCACTATTTTGAATTGTCGTTTAGTATAATTTTTACCATTTTAGATGTGTCATATATTATAATTAAAATACCTTTCCAATTCCTTTTGATTTAATTCTCAGATAGTAACAAGACGTGTTTTCCTTATTCTACATGTTCTTAGAGATTGAATGTTGAAAGTTGTTGAAATATGTCTAGATTATTTTTTTCAGGTCGAAAAAGTTAATGTTTAATTATGCTTTTAAGCAAAACTTTATTTTTAATGGTTTATTCATCGAATTTTTCTTTTAATTAACGACTTCGAAAAAGCAAACCATTCAAGCTTTGTACCAAACGATGAGGAAATTCATTAGGTACCTATTCTAAGCTGCTAAAATATTACATCTTCTCCCACCTTCAAAATCATTCCTCTTCAACTATAGCTTTTTTCAATCACGTTTAGATCCCAACACCTATTCGGCCAGACCAAAATAATCTTAAAGAGATTGGTGCGTGACACTTCTAGCATGAATAAGGGCATTATTCTGTTGAGGTGTAAACTGTTAACTTCAAACCATCTTCAAATACCAGACCAGTTTCCACATAAGCTACAACGAATAAGAGTGTCAACTTGCCACCATATCTTACAATACCTCGAGATCATGAGCCCAGCACCTTCACAAGCACGTTTTCGTAAACGTGGGTAATATTACTAATGGAGAATCTATTGTTCAAAAAAAGGTTTTATCGAAAGTCTTTATCGAAAAAAAAAAGAAGATATCCAAGAAAAAAAAAACTTTACTTAAAAAAGAATCTGTGGACAAAACAAGATAACGATTTTTTTATAAATTGCAAGATCTCATGGCAATTACTGTGAATAAAGATAACTTTGAATAAATCGTTTTTTATTTTATTTTGACGAACTCTCTCTCTCTCTCTCTCTCTCTCTCTCTCTCTCTCTCTCTCTCTCTCTCTCTCTCTCTCTCTCTCTCTTCTTTTTCTCTCATTCTCTTTCTATCTGTATACACACACATGCACACTTGCGCGCACACACACACACACACACATATATATATAATATATATATATATTTATAAATATATATATATATATATGTGTGTGTGTGTGTGTGTGTGTGTGTGTGTAGCAATAGTGTATAGATATCACTCTCTCACTTGGTGTCTGTCTGATGAATACGAAAGAGGTACGAAACATAGGATCACAGAATTACTTCCATGCAATATATATATATATATATATATATATATATATATATATATATATATACTAATAAACACACACACTCACGCGCACACACACACACACACACATATATATATATATATATATATATATATATATATATATATATATATGGGTAAAAGAGAAAAATCAATCCGACAGTAAGTGGAGAAAAGTAGACAAATACGGGATGTTGTACTGGATGTATGTTTATCATATGTAGTGATGTCAACGTTATAATGTTTCGGTCTATCAGACCACCTTCAGGACACAGACTGAGTTCTTTATTGAATAATTTGGTTCTCTTACTGACGAGAATCTTACGATCGTGATTGGGAGGTGGAGTCACCTAATGATTATTTGCTATAAATGTTTAGGATAGTATTAGGAATCTTTTTTAAGTGGTGTTGCGGTGGTGAAGGTTTTTGTGGAGTGGAATTGGGGTAATTTGGGGTGGTAATGGAGGTGGTCTGTGTACACTAAACGCTGCATTTGGAGGAGATAGGGGTGTGAGTCGTATAAGATTAGTGAGTGGTAGAGTGTATTTTATTATGTGTGTTTATTTATTATTCAATTGTTTTTTTTTTAAGTGTGGTGTCGTTTTTTATTGTTTTATTTCTTTTGGGGGTGCCCTATATCTGTTGATGACAGCTTTGCCTAGGTGTGAAGAAATATTAGAGAAGCCTGATCTACAATTAACATTTAGTGTATTACTTATGGTGCTGGCCTCGAAAATTTGTTTTAATCGTTTGTTGCTGATGTATGCAAGCATGGGGGCGTTGTTAAAATTGAAGTTGCGTAGTGTTTTAGATATGTGTTGGAATAAACTATTGTTGTTGTTACCTAATCTAAGGTTGCGTTTATGTTCGTAAATGCGTTTTTTCAGGTTTCTGGAGGTTTGCCCTATGTATTTCTTATGGCAGTCTATACATGGAATCATGTATGTGCCTGCTTCTGATTTCACTTGTTATCGAGGGTTTTTGTTTAATAAATTGTGAATAGTTTTCGAGAATATTAAGTAGAGGTAGAATTATGTATCTGTGAGGGAGATTGGATTAATGGGGGTTGGGGGATTGTTCCATTATATTGATTTTGAGGGCTTTGGCCTTAGGGTGTTGCATAAAGGATTTGGGATATAAAAGGTTTCGGAAGGTGGTCTCTATGTGAGTGAATTCATCGTTCATTGTATATAAAATTTACACACGAACTGGAATCTAATAACTCCCTAGCTTTTTAAGACATCCTACTCATGAAAAACAAAAACAAACTGGAATTCAATGTCCACCACAAACCCACAGCCAAAAACCACCACATACATTACTACTCACACCATGACATACACTCCAAAAGAGGTATTATAATAGATTTTTACCTATCTGCACACACAAATACTTGAACGATGAATTCACTTACATATTATAACTATTAGATAGGAAAACTTGAAACCATATATATATTTGCCAACCCCTCCGCACGAGCAAGATGTGACACAAGGTCAATTTCTTAAGCGGAGTTTAACAGGTTTGAATTCAGAGTTTTCCTTCTCCTAGACCGGTTGCCTAAACAAGGTTAAAGAGCCCAGTCTGCCCTAATATTTTATCCATAGCTGGAGGGAGAGTAGGATTCATACCTTTCCCAAGGGTATTAGCGGAAAGTGAAATGCAATTACCACATCCAGGATTTGAACTCGGGTCGACTAGTCCATTTCCCATGACTTTAACCATTACACCACGCGCTTCCAACTAACTTGAAACCATATAACTATGCTAAATTAGCAGTATCAGGAATAGTTACCTGAAGCTATAATTATTTACTAAGGATTATTATTTTAATTGGTGACTTGAAAAAAAAGTTTAAGAAACAATGAATTATACTATCCTTATAACTTATCTCGAGTATGTGTTTCTATATACATCTATGCGTTAATTGTCGGCTCCAATCTCTAGCTTGGTACAGTCCTGATCTGCAAAGCCCGACTAGCCACGTTAATTTTATTTCATTTCTTTTACTTTCTTTTTTGATTTTCTTTCTTCTTTCTTTCTTCGTTATCATAAAGAATATCAACGAAATATATTTCGGTCAATATTTTGTGACACAGAGTTTCAACAATTAATTTTAGATCCAGCTGAAATCAAGAATGATGAGGATGTATTACGAAAACTTTTTGTTACTTTGATAGATAAACTTGAATGTTGCTTACTAGGGCTGATCCGGGCTTCCAGAGTCGCCACTGATATATATATATATATATATATATTATATATATATATATATATTGGCTAAATATATATATGTGCTAAATATATATATATATATAATATATATATATATATATATATATATATATGTAAGAAAGTTTTATAGAAAAACAACAAGATGTTAAACATTTTTGCTGACAGATATCTGTTCCGACATTATGAATATGTCTATTTCAAAGCAACATTGTAAGCGGAAAACGAAATGAATATATTAGTAATTACAAGGCAACGAACGCTCTCGATCAGTACCGGAATTTTTTTTAAAATTCTTTAAAAATACATATTTGTTGTTAAAAATAAAATAAATTTTATTTTTAAAATGTTTAAGCATTTTTATCATAAAAACTCAAAAGAGTTTGTAGTAAAAATGTGTATGAATATCAAAAAAGTTCAGGAAAATGTTCCGGTTACAAATGAAAGTTTAAAAATGTAACAAGTCCAGCAACATGAATCTGCAATATATATATATATATATATATTATTTATATATATATATATATATATATATATATATATATATAATTGGCTAAATGTATGAGACTAAAGGTGTGTATACTCAGACAGAAATCTATATAAATAAATGACAGTTCTGCTTGTTCGTGCAAGGTGTCCATTAAAACGACATATCCTATTTGGACTTGAAAATTCACTAGACATAAACACAGCTCTGTGATGTAAACATTTTAGTCTCCAAATAAAGAAAAAAATTTCCACCAATAAATGTTACCAAACGTGCAAGTGTACATACACAAAATATATCGTCTAAAAAGTTTCGTAAAAGTTAGCAACTAATTGAATTTAGATTTTTATAATATTTAAAGTATTTCATTTATTAAAAAAGAAAAAACATTACTAAATCCAAATTTTGTTAGGTTATTTGGTTTAATGGTATATAAACCTTCGTGGGTTATATAATGCGAAAGTCATTCAGGTAAAATAGAAAAACAGTAGTAGAGCTATTTAACACATAGCCGGGCAATGAGAGGCTTTATACCTTTCAGAAAGTGAACGTAATAACGCGACTGGAGTTATAATTCGTCTAAAGTATTGTCACAGTGCACTACGCTAGTCCTTACGCCATGGATACTTCCCCGCGTAATTCAGAGACTAATATCTATTAATAATGGAGATTCGCTTCCGGTTTTTGTCTGTAACAAAAATTACGTCACTGCTTACTTCACCTTACCCAAAATCGTCATAACATAGAATAAATACACTCAAAATTTGAACCTGCAACATTAGACACTCCTCATTGTTTTTTAAAACAAGTTTTAATAAATACATGACTGGTATTATATATCTATATATAGTTTGTTTTATTTTAATACATATCTAAAGTTTACATTTCAAATTGTTTTATTTTTTAACCCTTTAATGAATTTGATGATTTTACTTACTTAGGGTACAAACTCGCTGTCATTGAATTTTATACACCCACCCCTCAGGCAATATGTTTCAAAAAATTATTTTTACATCGCCCGGAGGGTGTTTTTTATTTTGTACTAGTGTTTATAATGGGGATTATGTTACATAGCGTATATATACTCTTCTTACATACTCGGCTATATAATATTGGAGAGTTAATCTCGGATGATAGAGAGAGAGAGGGGGGGCTTATTAGATTAGAGACGAGATTACTTGCTTTATTACTTGATACTCTGGTGATTCGTCTAACTCGTTGCTGCTACCTGATTCATTTCTGCTTCAGTCCGCCATGATATCTAGTTGACTTATCTGCTGGCTTCTTCTTCTTCAGCAGAACTGGGCATTGCTTGTTTTTAATAAATGATTAACAAGACTTTGTTTTTCTTGATCAAGTTTTTATTAGCCCCATATTTATTGGTCCCACTGCGGGGAATGAGATTGGACCCCGGAGAGAAGACAATCACGTTTTTTTCCTTCCAGATCTAGGTCAAATCTAAACTAAACTATCAAGTGTCTGTCATGGCGCGTAAATATCGCGTCTCTAAGGGTCAAGGGTTACCAACAGTCCCTGGTAGTTTTCCATGAACTCCCTGATTCTAAATCGACATACCTCAATTTAATTTTTTATCTACAGGGCTGTTCACACTTCATAACCTCTCATGAATTGTAACAATTTAATTGATTGGATAATTCATTTTATTTATAAAATTGTGCATGAACAAAGATTCTTAAACATTTTGCTTTTATCCATCATTCTAAATTGCATTCGAACATGTCGAAGGAAATACTGAAAGCCAAATGTGGCTCTCAAAACATTGAAAATGAGGTAGTTATACCTTTATATACATGACTACACACATATAACTTATTGTTGTGCAGCTGTGCACATGACTTGATTTAAATTGAAAAATCTTAATCCATAGCTTCTGTCCCGATTCTTTGTATTCAATCTTTGTATAAAATATTCAATCTTTGTATGAATGAATTAATTAATGTTTTGATATACTAGTTTAGTAACATCTACTTAAATCCTTCCCAATACTCATACATACATGCATACATTTTTATCTCTCACCATCTCTCGCTCTCCCTCTCCCTCTCTCTCTCTCTATATATATATATATATATATAAAGTTAAGAGTAAGGAAATGAATCCGACGGTATATGTATAGATAAAAGGGTATGAAAACACACAATATTGTTAAAATTAATATATTTTTATATCATTTTCATAGCTAATATTGAACAATATTTCGATTCATAAAAAATCATCATCAGACTACGTTTTTAATCCGGATTCATCGAGAGAGAAGCAGAAAATAATTTAAATTCCAACCGGAAGCATTCTTTTTCCAAAAAGCGTGTAAGCTATGCGATCGCTTCGTCTTTGCACATCCGCTGCGTGTTTTCCGCTAACGTCATGAACATGTTGCTACATTGTATTTCTTCAGTTTAACAGTTTTTGAAAGAAAAATAAATACTTCAAATTCAAAAATAGAAAAATTCTCTTTTTCAAAAAAGAAGAGTTTTAACCCGTTCATGGTCGCTTAGTATCGGATTTTTTCAGAAAAAAAAAGTTTATTTAATTATTTAAAAATAATTAATTTTTATGTAAAATATGAAAGGTGTAAGGGTGTATTGGGACAATGTGAAATTTAAATTTGTTAGGAAGTGTATGTCTAAAATGGTTATGTGAAAGGGATTTTATGATTTCGGAGTACAAGTGTCGCTAAATAAGGAGATGTATTATAAAATCCTTGTCTTTGGGGGATATTTTGGTGTGTGAGAATAACGGAAGATTCCATAATTCTACGTAGTGTTCTATTGTGTAAGTGAGTTAATATTTTGGTACCTTTAAAATCAAAGGTATGGTTAGTGTCTATAATATGTTTAGCTAGGGTGTTGTTTAGAAAACCTGGTTTAATATGATATCTATGTTCATAGACCTGTTTAGTCAAAGATCTAGAAGTCTCTCCTACATATTTTATTGTAACAAAAATTATCTACGAGTAACTATTCTTAACAAAAAAGTTTTCACACGATTATATGTTTTCGAGTATTGCTATCTGATACTAATCATTTCCGAAAAGACCTATTTTACTAATAGATGGAAACCTAGCAGATAATACCGCGCCGGTTCACAATAGATATGGAGTTACTGGCAACAAAGTGTACTTCATACTCCGCAGAAATCTACAAAAGTGGAGACACTCAATCAGATGCAGTTTTGTGATATGCTCAGGACACCCATTTTTGGATGCAGCAAGTATTATGCGTCTGAAGAACTCACATAACTGATATATATATATATATATATATATATATATATATAATAATATATATATGTGTGTGTGTGTGTGTGTGTGTGTGTGTGTGTGTGTTGTAAATGAAACTGGATGTGAATCCGACGGTATGTTGAAAAAAATGAATAAAGGAAAGAAGTATAGAATGGATAATATAGGATATTTTAATCAATTTTACTTACACGTGTTTCGGTCAGGAGTTTATCTATGTGTACACTATGAACGTGAATATTTTTTAAAAGTTCTTTTTCGAACATTTCGAAAATTCTCCGCTTTTTCCAACGATGAATTACATTTCAAATAAGGATTTACTCTGATGAAGGTCGAATTTTCTTTGAGTTCGGAACATTTCTACATTTTTTTCTATTATTATTATTTCATTTCATGTGGTTATTTAAAAATAATAATAGTTTGAATAATGTACACATGGATAAACTTCTGACCGTAACACGTGTAAGTAAAATTAATTAAAATATCCTGTATTATCCATTCTATAATTTCTTTCCTTTATTCTTTTTTTCAACATATGTATATATATATATATATATATATATATATATATATATATTATATATATATGTGTGTGTGTGTGTGTGTCTGTGTGTCTGTGTGTGTCTGTGTGTGTGTAAAAACTCTGAAGATGTCCCAACGATCGAAACCACGTTTGACCCACAATTCTTTTTCATAATCATTAATATTAAACCTCTACTTTTTTTAAAGCATTGATCACACTTGGATAGAGTACTGAAAACATACTACACCAAAGGAAACCTTGAAGTGCTACTTGGACACTATATATTAGGTATACCCAGAATCTTTCCATTTCCAGTGCAATTGGAATATGTCTAGAATAGTTTGGGATATTTTTCAGTATCTTTATTGCTACAGAAAAATGGTCTGTTTCTGGAGATAATGAGGTTATTTCCTATAAGTCTAACATAAACAAAGGGGAACAACTCTTGACTGATAAATTAATCATTTATTTTCCCATTGAACTAAACCTAAACACTAAAGTTCAGTTTGTGGTAGCGAATTGTATGAATTTTCTCGATGTTTACATACGCCATTTAGGAGCTTCGCCAAACGCACACACACACACACACACACACACACACACATATGTATATATATACATATATATATAATAGGGTTTGCTATGTTTAAAATAAAGTGTGCACATTAAAGGTGATTAGCATATATATCTAAACTGATTCTTGATAACTGTCAGTTTCTCACATTGAATTCTCCTATATTTGACAGCTGTCTCTGGCCGCACGGGTAAGCTTGACGGACGAAAGTTCATTCGGGTCTCAAACCCGGCCAGGGGTAGCTTTTAATGTATAACCACACTGATGAAAGGTAATACCTCGAAACACGTGTCTGTGGATTACTTATTTATTATATATATATGTGTGTGTGTGTTTGTGTGTGTGCGTAGGCCTGTGTGTGTGTATACCTCATCCAATCCTTGTGTATATAAATTCACATTCTTGTTTTTGTTATATTTTGTAGACGGTGTAAATGTTCTTTCATGTAATTTCAGTTTCTGCTATAAACTCTTTGTCTTGGAAAGTCATTGATTTTCGGTGTTCAGTCTCTGATTTTGTTCCGGGTTTATCGATTTTGATCACAAACAAACAATTTCCTAATTAGCGCACGCGGCCAATCGTTAAAAACAAACATGAATCAATCGATATAGGTTCCTTTCTCTCCTCCACTTTTTGTTTGGTTTTGTTTGGTTTTGCTTTTAGGGTGGTGATTTGGTACGATTTGCTTTTTTTATATTTAACGTTCGTTCATTCAGAGTGGCCTTTTTTATTGGTACCATAGGGCATATTTTTGTCTTCTCTCTCTCTCTCTCTCTCTCTCTCTCTCTCTCTCCCTCTCTCTCTCTCTCTCTCTCTCCTTATTTTTTGTATTTTTTGCACATACTTAGCAATTTTCGGTTGGTGCGTGTAATGATAAAACATCAGCCTGTGTGAATTTTCTGCTCGTAAAATATCTGTTACTAATTAATACGGCTGTCTCAAAATGGTCATTGTCGAAAATGGAAATACCGTACGAGGGAGAGTAAAAAAATTATCCGCACTTTCGCCATATCTTTATTATTGTCACACTGCGTTCTGCGCATGCGTGCTTATAGTTGGTACTGATTGCGCAATTTAGCTTGTTGTTGTTACAGTGTAAACATGGCCACCTCACTAGCAGTATGCACTAAGGAAGTGATCAGATTTCTCTGGTCGGAAAGAGTGTCAGGGACTGAAATTCATCGGAGGGTTTTATCACAATACGGGTACAGTGCACTACCGCGTAGAAGTGTGTATGCGTGGATAGAGAATTTTAAAAGTGGCCGAACAAGCGTGACGCACGAAGATGGGGCAGGACGTCCACCAACCTCCACCACTGAGGAGAAGATTCAGCAAGCTCGACAGATGGTATTAGCAAGCCGGCGAGTTATCATCGATGTGGTAGTTTTTTTCTCTGCTGATTAATCATGGATCTGCCTATAAAACCATCCACGATTAGTTCGACTTCCATAAAACTACCTCATAGACGACTACACTGGCTTCGATATATCGGTAGCACACAAAAAATAATGCCCCTTACTTATTTTCACGGAAACTACAACAGGCACAGGGAATACTATAACCATTGGATAGATCAATGGTTGATTGATTGATTCATTGATTTTAATGCAATATCAAACAGTCTGGGGTTATTTTATACCTAGGGGTTTGGGAATCATGTTCATCGTATTTAATTTTGTTATGTAGTGGTTTCTCAAGTGATTTTTTGCACACTGTCCAATAAAATCCTAATAATCTTTAAACATATATATTTAACCCATAGATGGGACCCTAACAGGTACTACAACTCTGGTCAGTTTGGAAGGAGCACTCGACTCACACCTGGTCTCCAGAGCCTCATTATCAGATGTAGTTTAATGTACAGTATGCATATCTAAAAAAAACTAGAGGTGATGAGTAAAAACGGATTTCAATTCTGAATTCAGCACCCCCAAATTAGGTTAAAACAGCTATTTTTGCGCTTGCCTTAATTTCTTTGTAAACCAGCGTAACCCTTTGTTTGTACAGAGTTAACTATTTATGATCCTTAGTAAACAATTATGGCTTCATGTAACAGTCTGTTATAGGGTATCAAGTTTTCCTATCTATGTGGAACTTTCTACTCCACAGTTTTATTGTCATGAGCCACCACTAACGTTGATAATGTTTATTTTACACTATCAATGTAATTTCGTAATAGACTGTATTTTGTATGTTATATTTTTGTTTCCATGAACGTCATGATAGCTACCCGGGTAATAGGTAATATTTTTATCATTCAGACATAAAAGGCGTCGTTAACTGCTTCAAATAGCATCGCAGTTTTATTCCATAAATAAAACACCTGCAGGAGCTAATTTCAACTGTCAAATGTAAAATGATATTTATCAGACTATTAATAGAGAGAAATAATTGTTTTTCAATATAAGATTATAACTTATGATGGTTTTCGTAGACATAGTAGTTACATACCGGCATCTTTCTCTATAATATCTGCTCAATTATATATATACGATTCTGCAAAGCTTTTTAGCTTTAAACAGAGGTATTATCCATCAGTGTATATATATATAAATATATATATAAAAAAGTAAAGTCGACGGGGCGGCCTAAAGTCGGTATCAGCCAGTCAGCGAGGGAGTCTATCCCCTTTTCAATAGCGCTAGACCAAGGAGATTGTTTTAGCATCTGAGGTGGAGCGCCACACCTACCATCAGCTCCTTACTTTACCGAACAGATCCCTGTGCTACTCATACGCTGAGTTGGCGGGGACCGGTATCGAACTAGGAACCTTGTGGTTTCTAGCCGAACGCTACCCTCCTATCCCCATATATATATATATATATATATATATATATATGAAATTTCCAAAATATATTAAGATTGTCATAAGGTTTATATATATAATATATATATATATATATATATATATATATATATATATGGGATAGGAGGGTTGGAGTAAATCCAACAGAATGTGGTAAAGAATAAAAGAAAAAGTGATCAAAAAGCAAAACTCAAACAAGTGGTTGTAGGAGATATATTATTTCATCCTACATTGAGCAGGACTTCATCAGTCAATTTTATATGAAAATATATAGACATATAAAATAGACTGATGAAGTCCTGCTCAATGCAGAACGAAATATATCTCCTACATCCTCTTATTTCAGCTTTGCTCTCTTTTTGTCCACTTTTTCCTTTATTCTTTACCACACACACACACACACACACATACACACACACACACACACACACACACATATATATATATATATATATATATATATATTATATATATATATGAAGTAAATGAAAGTGAATACGACAGTATGAATTAAACATTTTTAGAAAAAACAAATGATGTTATTAGTTCGCTGACAGAATCTGTTTTGACCTTTTAATAAAGCGGTCTTCTTCAAGAGCGAAATATTTATGATGGAGAGACGGAATAAGTAAACTGGTAAAAACGAACGTTCATGTTCGGAGGCGGAATTTTTTTAACACACAATATGCATTTTCAAAATTAAAAAAAAAAGAAATTCCGGCTCCGAATATGAACGTTCCTTTGTACCCCTCCTGTTTTTAACGGTTTAATTATTCCGTCTCTCCATCATAAATATTTCGCTCTTGAAGGAGACCGCTTTATTAAAAGGTCGAAACAGATTCTGTCAGCGAACTAATAACATCATTTGTTTTTTCAAAAAATGTTTAATTCATATATATATATATATATATATATATATATATATATATATATATATATATTACTCAAAGTCCCTTTTTGTTGAACTATTTTGGATATAAGGCATGGGCAAATGGTCACTCCTAGATATAGACTCGTTGACTACCACGTGATCACCGAAGGCATTTCTATTGTCCAATCACTGGCACTGCTGCTGCTGCTTCTGCTGTATTAATAGACCCCATTCTGAGCTTATGTCATTGATACTTGGATTATCTTGGACGACGGACTTACAAAGAATACCCTAACACCGGATTCTTATTGGCTTGCTTACTTACTTATTACATCTGGAACTAAGGATGCCGACCAGATACTTAACACTTTTAATATCAACACTTTTATGGCTTCGAGTTTTTCGTTGGTCGTGATTATCATCACTTAATTATATTAGTTGTCCAGCATGCGGAGTGATTTATATTTTGAGTTTAGAATTTAAAAACTATTCAATACAATGGCATGACGGTAAGCTGGTATGATATGGGTATGCAAACTGTCATGACGCCAACAAAAATACATCGATCAAAATGCAATCATGTATAAAAATAGGTACATATTCAAAGTTTAAAATGTTTAATCATTGACATGAATTTATAAACGTTTCTCTGATTTCTAAATATTTTGGTGACCTTAATTTAAGGATTACCCTCGTTAAAAGTAAAGTCAGAGAGGTGACCTACTGTCAGTATCAGCTGGACAGTAAGGGGAATCTATCCCCTTTTCACTTGAGATTGTTTTTGTGTCTGAGGTGGAGCACCACGTGTAACATAGGCTACCCACTTTACCGCATGCGATCCAAGCTGTGCTACTCATATACTGAGTTGGTGAAGGTTCGTATCGATTCCGGAACCTTGTGGTTCTGAGGAGGATGCTCTATCGACAGAGCTAAACTAGTCCCCAGAAGAACAAAACTATTAGATATACTTGATTACGATAGGTTTGTGTGTTAAGTATAATTAATGAGCATGCAACAGTATGAGGTTATGTATAATTAACTATAAAGGCGCCTATATATGTATTTAAAAATGTCAACTTGATAAACTTCATACACGAGGTGATAAAATAAGAAAAAAGTAAAGTCGTCGGGATGGCCTAAAGTCGGTATCAGCGAGGGAGTCTATCCCCTTTTCACTAGCGCTAGACCAAGGAGATTGTTTTGGCGTCTGAGGTAGAGCGCCACACCTACCATCAGCTCTTCACTTTACCGCATAGATCAGTTCTACTCATACGCTGAGGAAGCGCGTGGTGTAATTGTTAAAGTCACTGGAAATGGACTCGACGCCCCGAGTTCAAATCCTGGACGTGGTAATTGCATTTCATTTAGCGCTCATATCCTTGGGAAAGGTATGCATCCTACTCTCTCTCCAGCTATGGCTAAATAGTAGGGCAGACTGGGCTCTTTAACCTTGGTTAGGCAACCGATCTAGGAGAAGGAAAACTCTGAATTCAAACCTGTTAAACTCCGCTTAAGAAATTGACCTTGTGTCGCATCCTGCTCGTGCGGAGGGGTTGGTAAATATATATATACTCTGAGTTGGCGAGAGCTAGTATTGAACCAGGAACCTTATGGTCCCAATTCGGATGCTCTACCGACTTAGCTTAACCGCCCCTTAAAGGGGATAAAAACCACAATTAATATTCTTCATCTGATCCTTGCAAAACACAATAAGCTTAATTTTGTAAGCTTCGGGTATAATTTCTACCAAAGGCAATTCCCGGTTGTCAATTATATAAAGAAAACGTCTAAAATAATAAAGAATGTTTTCTCACAAAAAAAAAAAGACTCCCTTCTTATTCATCTCACCCAAGAGTGACCAGTGAAGAAAAGGAAATAGCGTGGGTGCAGCAAAAAGGATGGAACAGCGTGAATCTAAAAGTAAATTGTGCCTATCCAATGCAACCACGATTCTTTACGAAACATTATTATCAAAATATCTGAACTTATCAGTCAGAGAACAATCACCATTTTATGTTTATTTTCTTTCTTTCTTTATTTTCTATATTTCTTTATGTTTATTTCTTTATGTTTATTTCTTTACGAAACATTATTATCAAAATATCTGAACTTATCAGTCACAGAAAAATCACTATTTTATGTTTATTTTTAGGCAATTGCTGGTATTCACGCAGATGATGCACCAGTGTATACGGTACAAATATTCTTCATTGTCTTTGTTGTATTGATGTATTTATATAGAATGCAATTGTCATGTTGCAGTAGTATTGAATGACTGTGTCGCATGCAGTTAAATATTAAAAGATAAAACATTAAACTACGATTTGCCTGGTTTTGTTTTGGGGTTGGGGGCTACCTCTGTAGTGTGTCTTGGGTAGACTTACTCTGGCATAGCCTATACCTCTCCCAGTCTAGTTTAAAATTCAAAATTATAGATGTACTTATTACCTTTTAGTTATATATTATATATATATATATATATATATATATATATATATATATATATATATATATATCCAAAAGTCCAGAGAAGAAATCTTCCTTACGACACAAGAGTTTTAATTAAAAAAACCTGTCGCAGTTTGAGAGCTCAATATGTGCTGTTAATGTTATAGTCACAGAGCAAATATATAAGTAAAGAAATAACAAAAGACTTATAGATTTAGCATTATAGTCTATTTCAGGGAGCTTAGACAAAGTGTCTAACTCTCTCGACTGATGAATCGGGTGAGTTAGACACTTTGTCAAAGCTCCCTGAAATAGACTATAATGCTAAATCTATAAGTCTTTTGTTATTTCTTTACTTATATATATATATATATATATATATATATATGTGTGTGTGTATGTGTGTATGTGTGTGTGTGTCCAACCCATCCACATGAACAATATGTGACACAAGGTCAATTTCTATGCGGAGTTTAACAGATTTGAATTCAAAATTTCCCTTCTCCGAAAGTGGTTGTCGTACCAACTTTAAACAGTCCCGTCTGCCCTACTATTTCAACAGAGCTGAATGGAAAGCAGTTATATTTATGCCTTTCCAAAGTATCGTAGTGCTATGTGAAACGTAAATTGGTAGCCCAGTCCAATTCCTATGAATAGCTCCATAGACAAATTTATTATGAGTAGTTCTCCAAAAAGTGGGCTGTTTCTTATCTATTTTTACGGGAATTCCAACAAATACGTGTTGCATAGCGCCTTCTTCACTGGCACTAAATAATCATAATGTTGCATACCTCTTCTTCTTCACTTACTTGGACATCTATTCTTCTGCTGGCCGTCTTGGTATGCTTCTGATCGTCTTTGGTATTTCTTCTATCATCTTGGATATCTTCTAAGATCTTGCGTCTGGTGTTGACTTGGGGACTTCGGTCTGGTTTTCTGTTAGGGATTTCTCTCTATCAGAAGTCCTGTGTCCTTGTTAGGTTTTAGATAATAAACACAAGACTTCGATTTTCTTTTGATTTTATTTTATTCGGTAAATCCCCCACCCAGACATCTGCTAACTAACATAGCGCGCGCGAGTTCCAACTTAGGCAGGACCTAAAATGGCCGACTGCTCTGCCTGACGTCTAACTGCAAACTGGGGACTGAAAAAGGTCCCACGTGACTTCCCATATTTGGTGGGCTTCTGTAATTTTCCATGGAAGGACCCGACCATGATATGAAAAGGGTCATCCCCTCAGAATTACAGGGGATTGACAATAATCTTATGCAACCGCACAGATTATGTAACATACGGTTGTTTAGTTGTCCGTTACGGGGGACGAGCACTGGGATAACTTTTGACTGGCTTGTTGTGATAGGTGATGAGGAGAGAAAAAAACAGACCCCGAGTCTCCTCAGCAAGTGTAGACCTGTTATGACTTTAGGAGGTCTTTCTAGGATACGGGTTGCAGTATTTTTTTAACCAATTGTCTGAAAGAGATAAGAAAATGCTATCATCCAGAATTTCGAACTCTGAGCAGAATGCAATCACATTCCGTATTTTTGGCTGCATTATTTCACGTCTGTTCCGCTTCAAATCGCTACTGTACGCGAACCATTCTTTCTGGCATGTGGGTTTTGTATTTATGAGGATCAATTTCCGGTTTGGGATATCCGATTTACAGCTCGTCAGCAGGTACTTTTACTCGGCACGTGACAACATCGAGGTCATTTAGACATACGCACACACACTTCATACACGCTTACCCCCCACACACACACACACCTGCTGTCCTGCTGCACAAAATGACACCCATTTTAGGCATCGACCTACTCTACTACACGGCAAGCACAATAAAACATTTTGTATTTACCCAGATCCGTATATAACAAATTTTAGACTGGCTCCCTAAGAAAGGCTAAAGAACCCAGTCTGTCCTACTATTTACGCATAGTTGGGCGAGGAGAAGAGACGTATGCATGCCTTTTCCAAACCAGTTAAGCACAAACAATTTAGCCTTTGATTTGAACTCAGTTCGCCGATTCAATTTGGTTGAACTCGGGCCGCCAAGTGCACCTCATTTTTGTATTGAACAAGTTTTCAGCTAAAATAATATTTTTTACTTGGTCCGGACCATGGCGACTCATTTTTTCCATCCATGAAAAAAATAACAACCTGCCTGCCACACTTGTTAAAATAAAATTGATTTGTAATTAAGTTGATATATTTCTTTTTTTTAATTCAAATAATCAGTTTGATTATCTAATAGTCTAACCTAGGACAATCACCTCTTTTTTTGTTTTCTTTGTAATTATTCCGTGAAAGAAAGGAGTGGTCAACAGACCGTTACAATTAGTTGGCAGCTATTAGCGATTATCTTTTCAGACACACGGACGAGGCTAATTCTCTTTTAATTAAATTGAGGTGTTTTATACGTTTCTGAGAAAACACTCCCGCTTTCCCTACAAGATATTATTATCCAAAGTAAACGGTCCTCTGATCAAGGAAATAATAACCCTTTCTTTTTCATCTATTAAATAATTACTGCCATTCACGTTGTCACTGCACCTGGGTACACGATGTACGTATTATTCATTGCCAGTATGGCTTTAATACTTTTATGATAGACATACAAAATTCAGTGGCGAGGAAGACCTTAATTAAAATCTTCATTTCCAATATCATTATTAACATGATACATTTAACAACGCCTGGCCATATAGAGAAAATACGGAGGGGGGGGCGAAAATATAGGCTTCTATATAGTTTGCAGAAAGGATAACATATACAGACTGCACAAGCTCTGGAGAGTGTGGAGTGTCCCTTCATTGTCATTACTCTAAGGTCCACCTGGACCAGGTGTGGTAGTACTATTATATAATGAATAGGAATAGCCAATCATTGTCATAATGTAGTGTAAAATTTGAATGTAATCGTTATTTATGGAAAAGTTTAGATAAGTTTTATGGACAGGTTTTGACCGTAGGTTGACCTGTAACAGGATTCATTGATTGGTTAAATCAAATCATGTGACCAGGCAATACATGGGAAAATTGGAGAATTTTCAGATACAAATTAGAATTTTTACTTCTACCAGTCTCATCACATATTATACCGAACTTGTGTTCAATGGCGTCACTTAACCTCTAACACCACTGTTTTGGCAAGATACAGAATCTCCACCCTTCAACAGGATCTTCTCGCGAGGTATTATCACTGGCTCAGTCATGCTCTTCACCGACAACCCGGTGACATCATCAGTGAATCCATCGTCCCAATGCTACCTCAGGGCGGCAGGAAACGCCAAGCAAGATACTGAGCTGATCCTGAGCCCACCCATTCGTTAGTGGAACCGCGAATGACTGACGCTTATATCAATTTCGTTTGATCGCCGCGCATGGTCCCCCTTCATTAGGAATACAGTAAATTCGTTGGATGGAGTCGGCTCAATCGACCCAGGGTAAAAGCCGTCACAAGTACAAGAACAGGAATGATCTGTCGTCACTAATTGTTTTATCGCACAAAAAGGGATCGGTTTGATTAAAGTTCCTGAAAATTCTAGAAAAGGGTTCTCCTGTCGTTGTTATTCAAAAGCTTTGCTTAGCCTGGCACACTGATAACTGGTTACTTACTGTACCTAAAAGTAATTTATTTTTATAAAATTATTAAAAAATTACCAAATTTTTAAAATTATAAAAATATAATTATAAATTCTAATTATTTGCTAATTAATTTATTTATAATTGATAATTATCCATAATCCATATACTTAATCCATATAATATTAACATATTATATTAACATATAATCCATATAATTAATCCATAATTATCTATAATTAAATTATTCATTTACTATTTTGCTAATTATAAATTATAATTATAAAAATTACTAAATCAAAAAATTACTAAATTATTTTTAAAAAATATTAAAAACAGTGAAGTACCTAAAAGTAAATATCATTGATTTCAATGATACTTTTTAGAACCCTAAAAAGGGTTCTCCTATTACATACTGTACCTGTTGTTGTTATTTAAAAGCGTTGTTTAGTCTGGCACACGGATTACTGGTTACTTACTGTACCTATTGTCATTATCGAAGCTTCGTTTAGTTTGGCAAATAAGTTTCAACTGATTACTGTATCTGCTGTTACTATTTATTAAGCTTTGCAAAAGTGGTCTTAATTGCATAATGCTGGTTGGTTGGATTTTACGACAAGGGACACTCCACACTCCGTCAAACTCCAAAATTGTAACTTCACCACAGGATTCAGTTTAACGTCATACTAAGCTTTACTTAGTCTGGCACACAGGGTTTTGGAGTGCTTACAGTACTAAACCTTAAACGATGCCTCAGGTTGTAAATAGTTTGTTTTTTGGTTAGGAGGAAAGAGGTGGAGGAGGAGCTTTTGACTAAAGTAGTTTTGACTAACGAGAATATAGCCTATTTGGGTGGAAATCAGAGTTTTCCTCCTCTTTGATTGGCTGCCATTGTTAAATTTTTATGGGCCATACTTTGGCCTTAAAGCAGAAGCGCTTTTCCAGTGGAATTGGATCCCTGATAAAGGGTCCTTCGATAATGAACCTTCTGGTTCCTCTGGTAAAGAGTTCTCAATTCCTGGTAAAGAGTCCTTCGATAATGAATCCTTTGGTTCCTCTGGTAAAGAGTTCTTAGTTCCTGGTAAAGAGTCCTTCGATAATGAATCCTTTGGTTCCTCTGGTAAAGAGTTCTCAGTTCCTGGTAAAGAGTCCTTCGATAATGAATCCTTTGGTTCCTCTGCAAAAGAGTTCTCAGTTCCTGGTAAAGAGTCCTTCGATAATGAATCCTTTGGTTCCTCTGGTAAAGAGTTCTCAGTTCCTGGTAAAGAGTCCTTCGATAATAAATCCTTCCTCTGGTAAAGAGTTCTCAGTTCCTGGTAAAGAGTCTTTCGATAATAAATCCTTTGGTTCCTCTGGTAAAGAGTTCTCAGTTCCTGGTAAAGAGTCCTTCGATAATAAATCCTTTGGTTCCTTTGGTAAAGAGTTCTCAGTTCCTGGTAAAGAGTCCTTCGATAATGAATCCTTTGGTTCCTCTGGTAAAGAGTTCTCAGTTCCTGGTAAAGAGTCCTTCGATAATAAATCCTTTGGTTCCTCTGGTAATTGTACAAGTCCTTGTTGAGTATTGGTAAAGATCTGGTAATGTCCTTCCTCAGTGAGCGTAATTGTAATTATGACCAGTGGGGGGGGGTAAATAGTGTGTCTTCCACGCAATATTGTTAGTGATTGGCTGCAGGAGTAAATCACATAACCTTGGACAGTCTATAAATCTTGGTGGGGAATTAGAGCACATCTTATATGAAAATAATTCTAACAGCCATGCAAAGCCCAGTCTAACCTAATGCTCACCCCTAGCTGGAGGGAGAATAGTTGGATTCGTACCTTTCCCATGGGTATTAGCGTGAAATGCATACAGCAAAGTCCATGATTTGAACTCGTCTCACCGTGTTTATTCCAGACGACGGTAACCATTATACCACACACCTGCTGCTGTTATTTACTAAGCTTTGATCATGTGACAGTGCGGTTGGAGTTTGTATGATAAAAACGTCTTGGTTAGCTTAAAGTGTTATTTACTGTTACTTCATTTTGGAGTTATTTACTTAGATTTACTTTGTTCAGCACATATTACCAAACGTCAGATTGCTAACGCTTTTCGCTGTTGTTATTTACTAAACATTCTTTAGTCCTCTCGTGATGAAATGGTTAGCTAGGTAGTCTCGCAGATCCATTACTACTGAATAGCGATTGTCGCTGAATGCCCCCAAATTTTTAAAAAACTCGGGTCTTCAAGTCATCTGATCTTCAGGTCTCACTTGGTGCAAGTGTCGTCGTTCAGACGGACACGGACAATCCCGACTCCGCATAAAAGTAGTAGTAGTAACTACTAATACTACTACTACTACTACTAGTAGTAGTAGTAGTAGTATTTACCCTGCACCCCATGTCGGTCAAGCAAAAGGTCAAATTAATGTGGAACCACCCACGAGCCGAAGCTCATGGGAAGACAGGCACGAAAAATGCATGGAACCATTCGGTATTCTCCTTAAAGCGGCGCGTCAGACACTAACCAATAAACCAAGCTCGGTCCCTTTACATCAAGAGGGTAGGTGTTTCCTGGGAGCTGGCCCCTTGGGATCACGCCGTTAATTTAACACCGGTCCAGGGTCCGAAGCCACCAGACACAGGGCCCATAGTAGTAAACTGGTAAAGGTCCTCCAAGTAATTTCCCTCGAGAGAGACTGTCCCGACTTTTATCCCTCTTCACTGACCAAACCATCCCAACGAACAGGAGTGACAGGATGCTTACTAAGAGACATTCCCCATAACCTAGATGCTGGGAGTTTTTAAAAAATGTAGCTTTGCGAGGTAATTTATTTTATCTCTCGCTACACCTACGACCTTTTGTCATAGCCTTTCTATAGCGAACGGGTTGGGTAAATACCTACTAAGCTTTAGTTTAGTAGAGAGATTCCGGTTTGCTTACTGTGCCTACTGCTTTACCTGGATTAGGAGCTTCGGCTTCTGATCCGGTGGGTGAGCCAAAATGAATTTTGAGGTCCCCGCTTGAAAGAGACAGGACCGGGTTTATTGCCCTGTGCCTGAGGCACCGCAAAATGGAAATGCCGACGGGACCACAGATTTTTGCATTGACGATTGCGTGAGCCTCGGTTCGTGCGTTTCACCCGACATAAAAAAAGGCTTTATGCTAATCCGGCCTGGTGGAATTCCCGGAAAATAAACCTGCTGCTACTCATTGGTTCCCCATCCTAATATGTAGCAGTGTAATTGCTGCTTAACTTTGGTGATCTGACGGGAACGGGTGTTTTCCGTATTGCTTGTTTTGTTTTACGACACTTCAACCCTTTTCAGATCATTCAATGCTGAATCAAATTATTTATGATAAGCAAAGGACTCGAGTTGCTTACAGCACCTTCTTTTGCTTAAGAAGTCGCCCCATTAAGTATTGAACAGGCTTTTTGCTGCTTAACTTCGATGAAAAAGCAGGAACACGTGCTTTCAGTGTGATTTAACCGTAATTGAAATATATATATATATATATATATATATATATATATATATATATATATAGAGAGAGAGAGAGAGAGAGAGAGAGAGAGAAAGAGGGATTAGTCTGGTTTGGTTGTTTTGTTTTACGGTATATCAATCCTTTTCGGGTCATGTAATGCCGAATCATTCTTATAAACAAATAATTCAGGTTGCTTACAGTACATGCTATTGCTTAAGTGGTCACCCATTTAAGCACTTAACAGGTTCATCGATGCTTAACCTCGGTGATCTAGCAGGAACCCTTGCTTTCAGCATGAATTTACTGTAATGGATTATTTCTGTTTCCCGTAGCCGCAATTCTCTTCTAGTGTCCTTGTTTTTTACGGCTTCACTACTTGGACCCAAACAGAGCGCCTAAATGATAAGCTAGATGAGAGTTGCACAAGAATTCTGCGTCCGGTCTTAAAGAAATCATGGAAACAACATCCCACGAGAAAGCATTTATACGCCCGAATAAGAGGAACAAAGACATGCTGGGCAATTTTGGAGAAGCAAGGAAAACCTCATAAGTGACGTTCTGCCATAGAATCCTACATATGGGCTCGCCAATGTGCGCTGACCAGTGCGGGCCTACATCAATCAGCTCTGTGCGGAGTCTGGATGCTGTGCTGAGGACGTTCTTGGGTGATGATCGATTGGGACGTTAGTGAAAGATTATCATAGATATCCCTGCTGCCAGCACGACTTGATGATGATGATAATGATTGCTTTTTTTTTAATTGTTGTTGTCTTTTCTTTTTTCTTTTCTTTTTTCATGCCTGCGTGCGTTTAATATCAGAAATATGTTTTAAAACTTAGATTTGCCCTTTCCAAAACTATTTAGCTTTCATTTAACGTCACTTTGTATCACGATAAGAGCGCACAGATGCGTAAATTTCGACATTGAATGCGAGACAGCCGGCTTATCAAGCCAAATGCCGAATATTAATAACACGTGTTCAATGGGTCGACGCCTGCTGAGGATTACATTCACAATGGATCCAGGCAACATAAAATGCATAAAGGCATAAACGGGACGCTGCTAGGCAAATCAATCACCGTGAAATGGCCAAAGAGGGGCGGAGGCTGTATCGATATCTGAAGTTACGAAATCCCGAGGGGCGGAGGGGTTTTTATTTCGACTATCGGACGGGCTATATTTCAGTTTTAAGATGTTAGATACGCACCCATATTTTATAGTCAGTAGCCACCGCTAATTTGACAATCTGTATTAATGTGCAGTGATTAGATCATATCTGACGGTAAGTCATAAATATCTACATGCCTATTTGGAGTCGCGCTTTGCGTAACGGTTACGAAGTGGAATCGGCGATCCGAGTTCAAATCCTGAACGAAGGACTTTGCCTTTCATTTCAGAAAGGCATGAATCGATTATTTCTCTCCATACTTATGGGAAAATATTAGGGCACTCTAGGTTCTTTAGTTTTGGTTTGGCAACCAAGTCTTGGAGAAGTAAAACTTTTGAATCGATACCAGTTTTATTCCATTTTTTAAAATGACTCTCTTTCCCATCCTAGCCGCGGTGGAATAAATAGATACATGGATACGCACAAATAACAATAACAAAGTAAATGCACACTATCTTGCATATATATATATGGTCATCCACAGACACGTGCTTCGACTTATCAAGTCTCTTCAGTGTGGCTAGACATTTTGTAAGCTACCTACAGCCGGAATTGAAATCCGATCGGTTGGGTGTCCGGCACCTTAACCATTAGGCTGTCTTCACTTACAGAACAGGAAGGGGATTTTAACTGTTTTAATACACACATCGCTTTGTGTGTAAAGGCCGTCACAGAGTGCTCCATTTCTTATATAGAAGAGCGTTGCGTTTACGCTTGAGTTGGCGGCCGTCAGCGAGATCCCCTCCCCCCAGAGTGCTCAACCCTAGGGGATGGGGAGGATATATAGGGTCATCCACAGACACGTGTTTCGACTTATCAAGCCAAATGCCGAATATTAATAACACGTTTCAAGTTATATATATATATATATATATATATATATATATATATATATGTGTGTGTGTGTGTGTGTGTGTGTGTGTGTGTGTGTGTGTGTGTAGAATTAAACAAAAGACACATCTCCTGTTTAACAATTTGATTTTTGATCTCTTCAAGTTTACACACATTTTAAAATGCCTATAACACCTTTCTCATCAATTCTTCTCCTTCCAGCCTCCACATTAATATAATCTTTAAAAAACTGGAACGCATCACCCCTGATGATGGCACTTCGAAGTGCCGAAAGTACTCAGGACTTGAACTTTGGTGGCCTTATCCACGAATTCCACCCAAATATTAAAAAGTTGGCCAGAAAACTCGAAAAGATCAAAAATAAAATTGAAACAAAAGACACATCTCCTGTTTAACAATTTGATTTTTGATCTTTAAAGTTTACACACATTTTAAAATGCCAAGTGTGTGTGTGTGTTTGGGCAGCATTCTTTCATTTATGCATGTTGAATTAAACAAAAGACACATCTCCGGTTTAACAATTTTATTTGTGATTTTTTCAAGTTTTCTGGCCAACTTTTTAATATTTGGGTGGAATTCGTGGATTAGTCACCAAAGTTCATGTCCCGAGTACCTTCGGCTTTTCGAAGTGCCATCATCAGGGGTGATGTGTTCCAATTTTTAAAATTATATTAATGGATGTGGAGGCTGGAAGGTGGAGAATTGATGGGAATGGTGCTATAGATATTGTGTACTGCATTGGAAATTAATTTTGTTTAAGGATGGTTTGTATTGTTTTATGTATAAAGTTTCTAGTATTTGGAGTTTTTGTTTATTTTTTTTATTTGTGAAGAATGTGTGTATTTTCCGTTAGGATATTTCTGTAATTAAGTGGGGGCATGAATGTAATTTTAGGTATTGTGAAATGGAGCTATTATGTCAAATGGAGAGGTAGACGACGTGACAATGTCGTTGAGGTAAAACCATGTACGTTATTTTCATTTTCTGGGAGACCATATATATATATATGTATGTATATATATATATACAATATATATATAATAATATATAATATATATGTATAATAATATAATGAAGTATAATAATTTATATGTATAATATATATATATATATATATATATATATATATATATATATATATATAAGATAATGAAGTATAATAATTTATATGTATAATAATAAGTATATATATATATATATATATATATATATATATATATATATATATATACATAAATTTAGTGCCGTTTTGTTTAGAAGTGGATGAATGATAATGGATTGGATACCTGATATTAGATTAAATATTAATTTAACTCTAAAGAAAGACCCACCATATATGAACGGGTAACGCTCGCTGCAAATTTTCCCTCAACAAAATGCTGTGTATTTTACAATTACCCGATATTAACAGATTGATGAACAAAAATCGGATTTAATATCGAAGTTTAACTTCAATTATTGTATACTGCCTATTTGAAAATAGCGGGATTGTCTGGTCTCTGAGCATTAACGAAGCTTTCAGATTATTAACAGTAACGTTACAATTTGATTTGGTCTGGTTTGGTTTCTTTTTTTAATGGCATATCAACATTCATGGGTCATTTAATGCCAAAGCTGTCCTTGAACAGTGGTGGTACTATTTAACCTATCTCTGGGAAATAGAAATGTTTACACGTTTTTCAATGGTATTAATCCCCAAAGGAACGTATTAGAGCGACTGGGATTCAACGCACCTACTATATTATCACAGTCCAGCACGTTAGCCGCTACACAATGGGAGAAAACGGTACAATATTGTTTGTACAGTTTTCAAATTTCGAAGCCTTTCACACCATTTTTAACCATTGAGAATGGAAGAAAAACACGTGCGCTTTCTTTAATCTAAATGTGCCCAAAGAAAACTGTTTCTCTTTTTGAGAGAAAGAAAACTGCACTTAAAACATATTAAATATTTACGAAACGCAGACAAAGTAAATATAGGTTTTGATATTTTAAAAAAGTGTTTTCTCTTTTCAAAGAGACTAAATTAAAAGGTAAAAAAACGATTATTGTAGTGGCGGTTTAAGAAAAATAAATTGACCGAATCATCCCACGAGATTCAACCAATCATGGGTTCATAGATTCATATCTCTATAAGTGATATTAACAGAAAAAAAGTCCGAGAGTTTCCGTGACTCAATGGCTAATGTACTGGACAGCGACATCTTAGTGAGTTTCGAACGCCAGTCACCCTATTACTTCACTTTCGATAACTTTGGCATTAGATAACACGAAAAGGTTGACATGCTTTTAAACAAATAAAAGTGAAAAGGAAAAGAAAGGAAAGGAAAAACAGATAGGATAAGGGAGATGAATAATGAGTGGGATAGTAAATTAGAAAAGAGGGAAGGGCAATGAGAAGAAGATGAGAATAAATAAGATAAGTTTAGAAAGAGAAGCTTTGGCATTAAATAATCAACGAAGGTTAGCATGCCATTAAAAACAAAATAAAAGGCACTAAAAATCATAGAAAGAACGATCCCCAACTCCCCAAAAACAACAAACAAAAACAAAAGTAAATAAATAAAGGAAAGAAAACCAACTTAGAATAAGAATTAAAGTATGACAAGAAAAAAAATGAACGAAATAACGTAAAAAAAATTTCTAAAGAAATAACTAAAGAAATTTAGATAAATGAAAGAGAAATGATGAGTAAGGTAGGTTGATTTCCATCTTTTTTGAATATCAAAACGATTCACTCTAGGAAAGTGTTCAGATTAAAATGATAGCTTATATTAAAATCATCATCCGTTAATTTGTTCCCAGCTGAGTCATACTTGTTTGCTTTTATTCATTGATAACAGAAAAAAATAACTGTTTTACAATATTTTGTAATATTTTTATTGAGGTATCTCAATTAATGAGATAAATTGATTTTATCTGAACTGTTGGGATGAGGTGGGGGTTATAATTTCAATTTAAATGCTACTTTTGATATATCTTATTAAAATTATTTTAATAAAATGAAGTAATAATCTTTTCTGGATTGAAATAATAAGATTTCTGAGCCATTTTATATCTAAGTGTATTATAAACAAGGATTTTGGGAGGCTTCATATTAGACGATGTTTTAAGAGAGAGAGAGAGAGAGAGAGAGAGAGAGAAATAGGAAACGTGAACCTAATAAAGATTAATGAAAGTAACTATAATCTCAGCATAATATAAGAAAATAAAAGAAACTACAAAAAATAGAAAAACTAAACAAAAAGCAAAAAGTAAAACAAAAAACAAAAAACGAGACTGAATTCATTAGGCAACACTAGGTAACAGGTACTATCATACCGAATCATAATCGACCTCCAATTAGGTACGATACAAATGTCTATCTTCACAATTATTTTAGAAAAGAAAACACTTCGTATGATTCAGTGGAATGGATTAAAAAACAGAGTATGGAGACTCATGCCTTCTGAAGCAAAAAAAAGTTGTTGCGTATATATATATATATATATATATATATATATATATATATATATATAATATATATATATATAATTGATTCAATTAGTATGTCCTCTTCATTTATTAAAAACCTTCATCAGAATGAACTTAATAATTTACAACTTTTTGGCACAAAAGAGGAAAATATAAAAAGTGTTAAAGAAAACAAGAGAAAAAAAGGAAGACAAACACATAGTGAATGAAAAAGAAAAAAGAGAATATATATATATATATATATATATATATATATATATATATATATATATATATATATATATATACCTTTGAAAGGAAGGAAAAGCTCAATAAACCGTCATTCTGTAATAAATTTATTTCGACCAAAACTTAAAAGGCTTTTAGAAATGTTATTATACAGTGAGATTTTGAAGATCCCATGTAGAATTATCCCTTACTACCAGTTTTGGATACCTTACATATATATACATATATATATATATATATATATATATATATATATATATATATATATATATGAATAAGTTTTTGGCACAGGAGAGTTTATAGAGTATTAGTAAGTAGTGAGAAATAAAACGATGTTTTATTACAAAATGAAATATGGGGGGTACAAGGGCCCTTTCGTCCGGTTCTTTTCAAGTATAATCAATGGCAATTAAAAGTCAATTGTATAAGAGAAATATTCATGAAACAAATCGAGGGGAGTCGCGCAATTAGTACGGATATCCATGACAATCTCTCGCCAACCTTTCCTATCATTCATTTTCTCAGGGAGGTCCTCTGCGTAGCATCCAGCATCTTTGCATAGCTTGTCAATGTAGGTCGTTGATGGGCGGCCCACACTAGCATGTCCGTGTGTTGGCTTCCACAGGAGAACGTCGCTTATGAGCTCATCCTTGCTTCTCCAGCAGTGTCGGCATACCTTGTCCGTCTCACTCGAATGCATTCTTGTGCAGCTTCCATCCAGTTTGTTCTCAAGGCGCCTTGTTAGGGTCCAGGTGGTGCAGCCATACAGCAGCACTGATATAACCACAGCCTGGAAGAATTGTCGTTTTAACTTGTCAGTGAGATCGGATTTCCATATATATATATATATATATATAATATATATATATATATAATTGTCGAAATACAATTATGGGTCTATCACGGTAGTGATCTGGTCAGGAACCTATAAGGACTAATAGATATATATCAAGCTGGAATATTCTCTTTTGTACAATTATTATACCTTTATGCTAATAGCATATTGAGCGCTCTTAGGTAAACTATTAATGCCACTACAAGGGAAACGCACTTTTGGCTTTACAAGGAGCTCACAAAAAGAATGAGCGTTCCTGATATTTTGAATGATATATTGTATTAAGAAATATTCCTTATATTCTTCTTGATAGACACTATATTATATTATATATATATATATATATATATATATATATATATATATATATATTCTATAACAAAGAAGGTTCGCAAAAAGGATTATGTTTTTTTTTAAATACAGAATATAAAAAAATAACACTACATCTCCCAATAACACACAACATAACAACAATAACGACTCTGATAGGTACATCATACTTCCCAATAATCCTATCACTGATAAAATAAATAGAAACCTAAAAAAGATAGGTATTAAAACAGTTACTCACTCCACTAAAACAATCAAAAACATTTTACAGAATAAAAATAATCATAAACACATACATTCCGAAGCTGGAGTCTACACAATAGATTGTTAAATTGTAACAAAAAATATGTAGGAGAGACTTCTAGATCTTTATGCAAACGATTATCTGAACATATATATCATATTAAACGAGGTTTTCTAAACAAAGCCCTAGCTAAACATATTTTAGACTATAACCATACCTTTGATTTTAAAGGTGCCAAAATATTAACCCACATACACAATAGAACACTACGTAGAATTATGGAATCTTGCGTTATTCTCACTCATCAAACCATCCCCCAAAGACAAGGATTTTTTAATATATCCCCTTATTTAGCGACACTTGTAGTCAGAAATCACAAAATCCCTTCACATAACCATTTCCGACATATACTTCCCAACAAATTGTCAAAAACTGTTACAATAAGATATACATGACTGTCGCTGACCGAGAAACGCGTGGTGTATGTGCTTATATTTGAAACTAACGCATAACCTTTTTGCAACATCAATGTTTTCGTTTTGAATTCATATTATTTTCGTCTCCGTTCTCGATAAGTCCAGAGTAAAGAAACAAGCTTTAATGATGATTTTTATAAATCGAAATATTGTTCAATATTAGCTATGAATTTATATAGCATATTGTGTTGTTTTCATATCCTTTTATCTATACTCATATATATATATATATATATATATATATATATGTGTGTGTGTGTGTGTGTGTGTGTGTGTGTCATATGTAGATATAATATATAATATATATGTGTGTGTGCGTGGGTGTGTGGGGGTCTTTGTGTGCTTTGGTTTTATTTATGTGTGTGTATTTTATATAAGAAATATTTGTTAATAAAATATATATTTCAAAATATTAGGAATGCTCGTTCTTTTGGTGAGTTCCTTGTTAAGCCAAAAATGAAAGATGATAATTTATCTAAAAAATATTGCATGCCATAGCCACTGTTATATGCAGTGAATAGATTTTAATTTTCAAGCGAAAAAGTACGACTAAAAAAAGAAAAGAAAAAGACTGAAGATGTGTCATAGCAAAATATTTTTAAAATGAGACTAATTAGATTCTCTCCTGGGGGCAAACAGTGACAACTGACGATTTTAACATAATATGCAACATTACAGAGGAGTTAACTTGCAAAATGTTCCTACCTTTTTCTGTTTCTTTGTTTCTTTCTATTATATATATATATATCAACCCCTCCACGCGAGCAGGATGTGACACAAGGTCAATTTCTTAAGCGGATGTTTGAATTCAGAGTTTTCCTTCTCCTAGACCGGTTGCCTAACCAAGGTTAAAGAGCCCAGTCTGCCCTACTACTTATCCATAGCTGGAGGGAGAGTAGGATTCATACCTTTCCCAAGGGCATTAGCGCTAAGTGAAATGAAATTAGTACATCCAGGATTTGAACTCGGGGCGACGAGTCCATTTCCCATTACGTTAACCATTACACCACGCGCTTCCATTAGTTTCTTTCTAATTATCCATCTATCTGTCTGTCTGTCTCAGTCAGATCACATTTATCTAGGTAGCTCCCCATGATCTGTAGGAGGCGTGATAATAAAGGACGTATCGACACTGACATAATCTCAAAAGTAAGACTAAAATGAATACCTGTGCACTAATAAGCAACTTATATTATAAAATTATAAGCTGTAGATATGTAGATATGTCCCTCTTGATGAGAAATGTTTTAACTGTTGGGATTACATTTCTCGACTAATAGGGAACATTAGAAATAATTACCACCCATGTTTGCTAGTAGGCACAAGGTGGCGGGGCGAGCAGCATTATAAAAGGAGAAGCGGCAAAATCAAAACCTCGCGAAAAGTAACAACGTTTCAGGTTGCGTTACTCTCCATGGACCGGGGGTTTTGCGCTCCCAGTAAGCGCGTGTAACATGGCACACGATAACATATTTAACATGCAAGTCTTCACACTTTCTTTTTTACCAGCTACTGTTGTATACTCTCTTTCCTTACTTTCGTACTTCTATTATTCTTCTTCCAGCGTCTGGTCTTCGTCTTGGGGACTTCGTATCTGGTCTTCCATTGGGGATTTCTCTTTATCAGAAGCCCTGTGTAATTGGTAATTTTTAGATAATAACACAAGACTTCGATTTAACTTAGATCATATTTTATTCTGAAATCCCCACCAGACTACCTGCGCAGATTGAGTCGGCATCGTGTATAACACGACTGACCACCGTCGTGGTTTTGGCCGATCTAACTAAAAATCTCTCTAATCTAAACCGGAAGAGGGTCTTCTCCACCGATTCTCACGGTATCCACAGGTCAAGCCATGTCATTCAATCTTTCAAGGCCACCGGCTGAACTTATAACAGCCATTTTGGTTTCTACACTACTGTACATAAGTATTAGGAATCTAATAATTATGTAACACTACATATCAAAGGCTCAAGACTAAAAATGGCCACAAAAATCGTAACAATAATCTCTTCGGCATAAAATAACCAAATAATTGACATGCCGTAAAATTCAATCAACCAACTAACCAACCAACTAACCTTAGTGCTCTAAGCCCCGCCAACCGACTATTTTTCCACATAGCTACCACAATCTTTAGTAGTGCTGATGGTGGGGTGGGGGCATCTTTCATGTTATAAAAGAAACAATAATATATTTGACATAAAATAACCCAAACGTTTAAATGCCGATAAAATCCAACCAATGAAACTGAAAATGGGCTTTTGTTACAATTTTTGTGGCTATCCTTAAGCTTCAAGCAAGAGTACTCTCTAGCGGAGATCCCTTGTGTTAAGCAGAGCGCAATCCTTAGTGAAGAAACCTTTGGTTGATCCTTGGTGTCCCTCAGTGTTGGTTATAATCATTTGATTGTCGTCAATGTCGAATAACGTGCAAATGAACGGCTGTCAATATCAGTAATTAGATACTTAACTAACCACGTATTCGTGCTGTTGATTGGCTGGCGTTTAAAGCACGTGACCTCGCTGAGTCTTTAAGTTTAAGTGGTGGATTCCAGCACGTCTTATATACATAGAAAAATGCAGCTTTCAAAAACATTCAAGGAAAAACTCAAATTTTTTTAAAACATGGAAGCGAAAATGTGTCTTCCTGTTGAACTGCAGTCATTGAAAATAAATGTGATTACAATTTAGATAAATTCAACTTAGATATATTTTCATATCCTCTCTGGGAAAAGCAATATCTTCCGAACATACTAAATAATTTCATTATAGAAATGGCTAACGAAAACAAAGTTCTACTCTAGACAATCACTGACCATACTTTTTTTTATTATTATAGAAATGCACTTAAAAATTTATTAAGGAATTGTCCGTGGTCAGGAATTGGGAAATGTGTTGCCGACTGAGAGAAAGAGCCTTTTACATTTCTAATAAATCACCGTGCGTGGTAGCGGACAACAGCAGCTCAAACAGATTGTTAACACTTGAATGATTTAAATAAAAACAGATAAATCGAATGGATGTTCAATTAAATGAACAGTGCCATAAAAGATGAAAGTAATTCGAGAAAAGCCGGCACAAGCAGAAGGCAATCAATACTCGATTAACAAACAAAACGTCCGCCTCATTCAAATTCTTCACAAAACACAGATTGAATGAAAGTGACTTTCTGGTCTTTTATTGGATTACACACAGAGAAGTTTACAGGGTTATGGTACAAGTAGGTTCCCGTAGAGACTGAATATATATATATATATATATATATATATATATATATATATATATATAGATAATCTACTGAGTCAGACGAACCTACTATTAGTTTCGCATAAAGCTCTTCAGGGCTAAAATCTGAGTCAGATTTTAGCCCTGAAGAGCTTTATGCGAAACTAATAGTAGGTTCGTCTGACTCAGTAGATTATCTTTATTACTTGGCTCTACTTAGGTATCGAGCACTTTTTACAAATTAGCTTCTCCTAGCGGTTATATGAATATATTATATATCTTATATACTTATATATACATATAAATTGTTTTTTTCTTTTGGCCAAATACTATACCAATAGATTATTTTTTGTTGGTACGAATATCTTGGTCTTTTCTTTTTTTCAAAAATTTTTTCTTCCTGGTTGATGTTTGGTAGTATATTTTTACAACCAAACTCTCTGCGGGTTTTTTCTCTCCGCAAGGATCTACCAACACGCTTGGTATATTATATATATATATATATATATATATATATATATATATATGTGTGTGTGTGTGTGTGTGTGTGTGTGTGTGTGTGTTGTGTGAACATTTTTTTGTGTGTATATGTGTGTGTGTATCTATACAGTTTGGCAATATGCAGAATGTATGCATGTATGTTATGGTTAAAATAGATTCCCGTAGAGGCTGAATATATATATATATATATATAATATATATATATATATATACCAAACTTATTGGTAAATCCTCGCGGTGAGAAAAAAACCTGCAAATAGTTTGATTGTAAAAATATACTACCAAACATCAACCGGGAAGAAAAAAATTTTGAAAAAGAAAAGACCAAGATAATCGTACCAACAAAAAATAATCTCCGAGTCTCTTTAGTCAGATCTTAGCCCTGAAGAGCATTAAGCGAAACTTTTAGTAGGTTCGTCTGACTCATTAGATTTATCTTTATATATATATGGTGGGGATGTGAGGAATGAAAGAACAAAACTCAGACAAAAGTGTGTAGGATATATTTTGCTAGAGCTTTCAGCTCAGCATCATCAGTCGTTTTATGAATTATCAGATTCTGAAAGCTCTAGCGAATATATCCTACACAGTTTTGTCTGAGTTTTGTTTTTTCATTCCCACATCTCCCACAATTCTGTCAGATTCATTCCAATCCTCTTTCAACACACACACACACACACATATATATATATGTGTGTGTGTGTGTGTGCGAGTATGTGTTGATATCTATGCAGTTTACTCATAATTATGCAGTATGTATGCACATGCAACTGCATATGAATAAAGAATAGAGTTGGATTTTTACATGTGTGGATGGGCCTTATCCATCTTGTCTACCTGAACCAGCACGCAAACGGTTGTTTTGAAAATAAGTTGGATATCTGTGGTTTTAAAATGTCCATATCTGACAAAGCCCTCCTCTACTCACCTCCTCAGTCTTTATTATTTCCCTCCTTCCATCACATCCTTTCCTGTCAACTCATTATGTGGTCAATTATAAAGAAATGTAAAGCTGAAATAGATTAATAATTTGATAACCTAAAGGTAATATTATTGCATATATATATATATATATATATATATATATATATATATATAATATGTCAATATAGAATTTTTTAATTTCGCATTAGCGGGAAACAGTTTGTAACCAAACGGCGTTAACTTCATGTCCACGTTATCCTAACTTTGATATAGTTGCACGAAATTGAGACTATTAACTTAGAAATATAGCACACTATATTATCAATGTACATCTCTCTCTCTCTCTCTCTCTCCTCTCTCTCTCTCTCTCTCTCTCTCTCTCTCTCTCTCTCTCTACATATATATTTACACACACACACACACACACACACACACACACACACACACACACACATTGTGTACCTTTTGACACATTTTGTATTCTGAAAAAATCAACGTTCCATTTATTGTTCATTTCTAACTTGGTAAATACAGCTTTAAACTCGGCACTTTTATGACATACCTTGTATATATATATAAGCAGATCATTTTTTTTTGTATTTGTGAATATATTAGGGTGGCCAGCAAGTAGTTTTGTACATTTTCCAGCCACTTATCTTTAAAATCAACGGATAATATGGAAATGAGAGACTCAGTATTCGCCGAAGATCGGAAAGTCTGTCTTTATGATAAATTATTGATTTTTATGTGTAAAAAAATCAGATATAGTCTGATGTAGGTATTGACTTAATAGAATAGGGCACGTAGGTTTAATGTTTGTCAATCGTGTGTGGGTCACGGCTGGAAGTTGAAGGAAACTCCAATGAAATACCCAGAGTACTTCTGTAGAAATTTGTCGCCCCCTCTTTACTCTATGCCTTTGTCCTCGGAACACTGTTGCTGATGAAAATAAAACTATATTTGCTATAATTTGTCGTCAGAAGCGTTTTTAAAGATGGGTGTGTTCTATACGATTTCGGCCATTTTCTGATTCTGCGTCCAAGCAATGATCTAAGAAGCTGCATCTGCAGGCTAACTGGGTGTTGCTCTATAGTAAAACTTTACATTTATAGTGTAAGTATAAAACGTTATATCGCGATTAAAATTGGGAGCAAAATCGGATCTAATAAAAGTTATTTGTCTGAATTTTTTGAGATGAGGCTTGATTATTTGTATTTTAACAACGGATATAATGGTTGAGCTAATAAAGTTTTTAGTGAAAATAATCTGGAGGATGCTGGTTCAATCCGACGACAGGTGACGATAACATAGAATACTTAACATACCTTAATATGTGTACCCGCTCATGATTAATGAAACGAGAAAAATCCACCCAAATTGATGAAATAACGGGTTTATTTCAAAGTTCTATGAAAGGTCCCAATTACGACATGAAGCCTCCGATTTCGACAAGAATTTAAAAATTTCGACAAAAAAAACCTGTAGAAAACCGGGGGCACATTGGCTGAAATGTTATGTTCATAACAATAAAGATGAGGACAATAGTCCGAAAAATCTAAATAATACATAAAAAGGTTCCTTAAAGCAAGCACGTTCGTTGCATTATTTAAAGTTTCACGAATATAATCAGAACTTCACACACTTTTGATTAGAATTTCGCATAATATATATATATATATATATATATATATATATATATATAATATATATATACCAACCCCTCCGCACGAGCAGGATGTGACACAAGGACAATTTCTTAAGCGGAGTTCAACAGGTTTGAATTCAGAGTTTTCCTTCTCCTGGGACGATTGCCTAACCAAGGTTAAAGAGCCCAGTCTGCCCTACTATTTATTCATAGCAGGAGGGAGAGTAGGATTCATACCTTTCCTAAGGGTATTAGCGCTAAGGAAATGCAATTACCACATCAAGGATTTGAACTCGAGACGACGAGTCCATTTCTCATGACTTTAACCATTACACCACGC
>CM042142.1:33095006-33122506 GCA_023376005.1 Doryteuthis pealeii
TCTTTCTCTCTCTCTCTCTCTCTATCTATCTATCTATCTATATATATATATATATACATATATATATATATATATATATATTTGTGTGTATATACATATGTAAAAACACAAGGTACAGTTGCAACCCAGCTTCAATAACAGAAGATATTCCAACTGTACAAATTCACGCAAATACGCATTTTTCACTGCACTTACAACAATAATAATCTAAAATTCCTTAATAAATTAAATTCCGAATTATTTTTGTTTTTCAAATTTTTTTAATTTACATACCGTACGACGTTCCTAATTACGTTGCCGTGACAAACTCCCTTGCAATTATAACGGTCTCCTATATATTTCCCTAGAATTTATTTTTTCCAAATCATTATTTGATAAGACTCGTAACAGAGCAAAACGTAATAATTCATATATAAACGCACCATGTAACTGATTTTCATATCTTACTTTTCTTCCATATATCCATATGTAATGAATAATAGGCTGAGATAGATTAAGGGGCTTATAACCTTTCTGGCCCAGGGTCCCAGTTCACTGTCAGTACGCCCCTGTTGTCTAGAGTTATAAATAAAAACTAATCATGATATGAACAAGAGGGAATAGATTTGTAGCCGGTGAACCAGCATCAAAACTTTTCCTACAAAATATACGTACCTATCAACGAATAGTTTATAATCTATATTTTTTATTGCATAGACTCATGAGTACATACAATCATAGGTAATTTTCACCTTTAGTTGTCAAAATTCCTAGCATAAAATTGTGCGTGCGCATTATCTTAAACGAACTTAATTGATATTAAGAACACATTTTATGATATTTTTGTGTTAAAGCATGCAGTTTTATTGTTTTCGAAAAAGATTTGTTTATTTCGCACGGAGATTTTAAAAAAAGCTACCGGCTAAAAAAGTCCAGGGTGGTTACTCTAATTGCCTTATTTGCTAGGAATTTTGACAACTAAAGGTGAAAATTACCCAATCATAAATGTATATTTAAAGCTTGCTTTTGATAATATTCTGCCTAAATTGGTGAGAATTCATAATGTCATTATGCAACCATTTATTTGAAACTATTTCTTTATTATTTGACTTAATATTTTATGAGGTCTGACGTGTATTATTATGATTTTTCGAACCACTGTACTCATTTTGTGATATGTAAACACAATATTTCAGCCACTGTATCTTCCGATAATAAACAATATATATATATATATATTAAGGATTTACTCTGACGAAAGCCGCTATTTCTTTGTATACTAAACATTTCTGTATATTTTTTTCTATTATTGTTATTTCATTTTATTTTGTAATTAAAATAATAGATAGAATACATGGAAGCATAGATAAACACCTGGCCGAAACACGTGTCAGTAAAACAAAGTAGGATAAATTCTATTTTATCCATTCAACATTTTATTTCCTTTACTTTTTATTTCAACATATATATATATATATATATATATTGTGTGTGTGTGTGTGTGTGTGTGTGTGTGTGTGTACTTATTTATTCAATGATCGTGATGCTTCTTGTGGCGCATCTTGGATTGACAGGTGTAAAAAAAATGACGTCATTATTTGAATGAGATCTTCAAAAGTTCTTCGATACCTGGTTTGATAAACAGTCAAACTATTAAAAAGGATTCCCCAGGTTGGGTCATTGCTATGCTCGGATAGATATTGGATACCTGAAGAAGGTCGGAGGATACAGCGACCGAAACCTTGTTTTCTTTTTTCCCGTCGGCGGTCTCACTCAATCTCTCAAATATCACCTCTTACTCTACCTTTCTCCGCTTCGCCACGTCATTCATCTTCAAATCAAAAACAATGCCAGGCATCCTCTCTGATACCATCCTTTAAACTTTTCCGTTACCTATACTCAAACTTTTCCCTAACCACCATCATGGTTCCACGTCATTATTCATTGTCACACTGAATCTCTTTATCACTCCAGCACTTTCTCTTTCTGGTATTCTATCTCATTTTCTCGATCTCTCATTCTTTTTCTCATTTCACCTCCCTATTAGCCTTTCATCGGTCTTACTCTCCCCGACACTATCCCTCATTTTTCTCCCTTCTGTCTTTTAACCATTGCTTCTCCATCCCTGCTTCTATATCTCTCTTACCCTCTCTCAATCTATTCCTCTTCCTTCCACTTTTTTCTTCTCATTTCATCTCTTTAATCGTCTTCTCTCGATATTCTCCTCCCCTTTTCACTTCAAATGTGCCCTCCTACCTCCGTTAATCAATTCTGCACCATCCCTGCCTCTCTCTATCCCTTCTACACTCTCTATTGTTGTCATTCTCTATCTCTATCTTTTTTCTCATTTCATTTTCATTATTTTCGTGTGTATGTCTGTCAATCATTCCTCCTCTGCCCTTGCTTCGCCTTATACCCCCTCTCTCTCTCTCTCTCTCTCACACACACACACACACACACTCTCTCTCTCTCTCTCTCTCTCTCTCTCTCTCTCTCTCTCTCTCTCTTTCTCTTTCTCTTTCTCTCTCATTCTCTATCTTTTTTCTCGTTTCATTTTAATAATTTTAATAATTTCCTGTCTATGACAGTCAATCATTCCTCCTCTGCCCTTGCTTCTTCTTATACCCCTCTCTCTCTCTCTCCCTTCTCTCTCTCTCTCGCTCTCTCTCCCCTTTCCCCCTCTCTCCCTCCCCTCCTCTCTCTCTCTGTCTCTGTCTCTGTCTCTCTCTCTGTCATTATGTCCCACTTATCTCCTTTTCCTCGTTTCATATCCCTTTCTAGACTTTATCCCTCCTTCGGTCTTAACCTCCCATCCTTTTTCCTCCCTCTGTCTCTGAATCATTACTCCTCTGTCCCTCTTGCCCTGTCTCTTTCTATCCATATAAACTTTTTCTCATTTCATCTTCCTATCCCCCATCACTCGATCTCCTCTCCCCTATGCCTCCTCTCTACATCTCTCACCCAATCCTTCTCCATATCCTTACCGCCCTCTCTTTTTCCGCACCTCTCTCCAACTCAACCTCCAACTCTCCCCTTCATAACTATTTCTTTGAGCTTCAACGCGTTGTATATAACAATCAAATTCGAATTGACACACTGCTGCACAAAATGACGTCCTTTTAGTCTGATTGTGACATTTTTTTTTAATAAATTTAATGCTTTTAAGATAGAAAGTGCCATCAAAGAAAGAAAGAAAGAAAAAACAACGTTAGCTACATAAATAAATAAAACAACATAGATATAATAGAAAGCAGCAGACGCACACACACTGCACGATCGGGCAGAAACTGTGATGTGACAGAAATGTCACTCAGTCACTCAGGATATTTAATTTGACGAACGAAGAGTCACGTTTTTCGCGTCAGTTTTCTCAGCCCCATTTTTGTTTTGTCTTTTCTTTCTTTCCTTAATCTATTTCAGAGATATTGAGACTTGTGTCATGTGGATTGAAGATTCGTGAACAGGATTTCTTTATTTATCTGTCTACGTTTTCAAGGCGTTGGCAAAACCGTTTACTGATTGTCGGTAAGGAAGTACGCCATTTTCTTCCATTGTTGTCACAGGCGTTGTCATCTTTTTCAAGGTCAGGCTCTATCACCCGAGGCCTTTCTTCTATTGTATGGATTTCAGGAAATTCAGTGTTGGTGATAGATTCTTTTTTTCTTTCGTAAACTAGTTCTTGATTTGTTTAATGTTTAATTTATACATTTTCTAAAAGAAAAAGAACAAATAAGAAATAGAAAGAAAAGGTATAGGCTTAAAGAACTAGTCAGTCTATTTTAATATCTGTCCTTCTCGCTGTTTAAGAAAAAGATCTAAGCAATAGACTTAATGTTAACATTTAAAGGAAAAGCGACAGTTGAAATGTATTCGTTTGAAATATTATAACAATCTATATTCAGCTAGGTTAATATTCCTCTTTAAGCTTTCAGAAACGTATAAAATAAAACCCAATGCATGATGAGGAGTGATCAACATTATTACGTCTTGGGGATGCACCCGGCCACCCGAGTTAAAATTCTGGATGAAGTTATTTTTGTTTCACTTGGCGAATTTTGCTTTTTAAAAAAGTCATGAATTCATCTCTTTGAACATCCACCCACCCCAGTAAATACTATTTGTAAATATTGAGTAGATAATTTTTAATTTCTTTATTATTGTCGAGTTGACTTTTACACTTTTTTTACCCAGACTCATTTACGATTATGGTACTAAGAAACACAACCCTTATTTCTATATATTTGCATTTCTATATATTTGCATTTATGCGTCACAGTCTATGGCAAAGTTTTCTAGATCTAATATTTGTAAACAAAGTCTTTAAACAAAGGTAAATATTTGATAAGTTTTATGGACATTGGGCATGCTAATGTGGGCCGCCCAGCCAGGACCTACATTAACCAACTATGTGAGGATGCTGGATGCTGTGCAGAAGAACTCCCAGAGGCAATGAATCATAGGAAAGGTTGGCGAGAGATTGTCATGGATATCCGTGCTAATAGCGCGACATGATGATTATGTTAGAATAGGTTGTGTAACTAGCTAGATTATAATGCAACCTATCCGGGGGGGGTCAACTACAAATTAGGAGTGCGACCCATCCATGAGTATATACAGTAAATCTATTTAAATAGATAAAATAAAATAATCTGTATGTTTATTCTTCTTGCCATTTTTAGCTAGATTTTAGGTTACCCATTACTATCTTATATATACATTACTATCTATAGACAAAATAGACTTGTTATCCTTCTGCTACATAATGAATGGCTAGACGGGCGGTCGGATAGGCCCTCTCCGATCAATCGGCTGACCATATCAAGCCCTAGTACCTATATGGTTGTTCCGACCCTATTGTTCTCATGGCAAACCCCCAACCTTTTTTATCATATATGTGCTAGAAGGCGGTTACTGAGGTCTTAATGTCTTGAGAATGACCCTAAACTCTATCTGGTGGTGAGGTTCCAGTTCTAAATGTCTGTGGAATGTAGAGCACCCCTTTATCATCATTGATCCCTGATTTACTCTGACCCGGAGTGGTAGTGCCTATTAAGGTCACATCTATGGGTTAAATAGAAAAATGTGTTTATTAAAAAAATTGAGTATCCATTAAGAATGAATTTATTTCAAAACTTTGTCGGGATTAAATGACTCATCGAGGTTAATATGCCGTAAAACCAAAACAAACGCACAAACAGACAAAAAGAATGAATGGGTTAGCTTAATTATTTTGTAGTGTAAAATATTCAAATATAATAGTTAGCGTCAAACCATAGGAAATTACAAAGTAAGTTCAGATACGTTTGACAAACAAGCTTTCACCACTGGTTGACGTGTGGTGGGATTTTTGATTGGTTGACGAAGTCACATAGCCAATTTTTAGGAAACAGGGGGTTGACAATACCAATCTATAGGAAAATTAAGAGATTAGACGAAAGAGCTTTTGAATTCAGACACCTAATTTGAGTCTGCTGATTTCTTCTCCGCGAGTTGTGTTAAAGTAGATCTCAGGAAATAAAAATTTATGCATGAAAAAATGAAATAAACCTCCGTGGTCCTGATATTAAGAAGTACTAACAAAGATGGAAACGGGGAGATCCAACACCACATACACCCGAGACAGCGAAGGAGAAACTGGAAGAGATCCCATCACGACTAGCGAGAAATATGGTTAGAAGATAGACCACAGAAGAAAATTATAAGAGTATTTAGCATTTGGTAAGGCAACGGGTCTAAGAGAGAAAAAAAACTCTGAAATCAAAGGAAGTACTACTCCACTAAAAGAAACTGACCCAAAGTCAGATGCTGCCGATAGCGGAGAGGTTGGGTAAATACATACATTTTTGTTTTAAAATCTAAAATATGATTTGTAACATATGAATAGCTGAGCAACGTATATGATAAATTGATAACGTCTAGACTGCTGTCTAGACATCTATATTTCATTGAAACGTCAGTGCCATTCCTCGACGCTTTTGATCAGCAGTCTCGATACTTTAATCGGAAGATTTTAGCAAAACAAAATATTATAGAAGTGTAAAACTCTACATACATCCAATTAAAAGGAGCATCTCTTCAAGAGAGGAAAAAATGCCAAAAATTCACAGGTATAGATTTTAATTATATATAAGCGAAACTATTAGTAGGTATATCTGACTTATTAGGTTTAACTTTATTATTTGCTCTAGTTAGGTATAGAGCTCTTTTTACATTTTAGCTTCAGATAATCCTAGTGGTTTATATATACTAGCAAATATATCCCCCCTCCGGGTGCAAGTATTTAAGTTTTAATATAATAAAATATCATATTAAATTAGAAAGGCTAATGAAACTGAATAAGAATGCAGATAAAAAGATTTGGAACAGAGGGAGTATAATCGAAAAATAGAACAACTTTGAAACTAACTCTTCCATCATTTTCCATTACTCCCATCTTTCATTGCTAAATTTTCCTAATTTAACTATTTAGTTAAAATAGGAAGTAAAGAATAAAATTAGTTATTTCTTCTTGTTAATGGATTTCTTTTAAGATTTATCCCCGAGATTTTTGCTCATATTCAATAAGATAAAACCAAACAATTAGAAATCAATAATACTAAACATGTATTTATTAAAATCAAATTATTAATATCAATATGCAAATTAGCCTTCCCATTCACACTTTAAACCGCTATTTTGTTGTATATATAAATACAATTGCATGTTATTAGTATGTAGATATGGTCAACAGTATTAATTATGTAAAACAATTTTATTAATAATTGAGATTTAAATAAAAAATAAAATCATGGAGAATGTGATGTAAATAACAAAGGGAATTGTGAATAGAGTAGTGATATAGTTTCGGTTACAGACAGACAAACACACAATCTCCATTATAATAGGAAGATATATATATATTTCATATATATATATATATATATATATATATATATATATATATATATATACTTCTTTTCTTTTGGCCAAGTTTATTAATCGATTATTTTCTTTTCTTTTTTTCATTTTTCCCCAGATGAAGTTTGCTAGTATATTTTTACTATTATTATATTTGTATTATATTTTTTATTCAATTCTCCTCTTCATAATACAGCAAAAATACGTTAAGATTCATTCAATTTTCGTCGAATTTTAATTCATAATCTAAAAAAAACATTACATTGTGGCCATACCTACTATGATACATAGTCACATAAAGATAACAATTTGGCATAGATTTGTTTTGCTGAGGAAATAACAAAGACATCTGATAGAATGAACCAATAGAACGGAATGTTGCATACTCATACACATATGAGTAGGGAATGTTGGGTACATACACAAGTGTTCTTTTACTGGAGAGAGGGGGAGAGATAGACACAGGTAGATAGAGAGATGCATATACTTCTTTGGCCATTCGTGATCTCTAGTCGCTTCTATTCTTTCTCTCTGACCTCCATTTCTCTGTTCTTGCTGGTTGGTCGTCCTTGATTTATTTCTTCTTCAAGGTCAGTCTTGTTGCCAAGACATTCATCAACCACAAAACCATATTATTTATTTAAACTTTTATTTACTTAACTAAACATATTTCTCTAACTAAACACATCGCGCGTGTGCAGGTGAGCCCCAGCTAGAGCAGATATATCTTATCTGCCTGACGTCCAAGCTGAAACTAACTGGTTAACTTGGTCCCACGTGACTTCACGTACTTCGCGGGCTTTCTGTAATATTCCATGGAAAGGCCTGCCCGTGATATAAAAAGGGGCCATCCCTTCAGAAATACAGGGGGTTGACAATAATCTATGCATAGCCCATGTAACAGAAATATGGAAACTAATTTATTATCTTTAACATGTTAAAACAGGCTTTCATTTCTTTCAAAGATTAATACATTAATCGGAAGATTTTAGCGAAACAAAATATTATAGAAGTGTAACCACTTTATATACTCCCTGGATCTGAATTCAAAAGATTTTTTTATTGTTTTTTTTTAAACTGAAAATTCAAGGATTTGTGGGTCAACCACTGACATTAAAGAAGCGAGCCATATCAAAAGTTCACTTTCGTATTAAAAGGTGCTTAGATCAATGGAAAACTCGCTGGAATACGTGTATTGAATTACAATTGAGCTATTTGGGAGAAAATAAAAGTTTACTCTCTTCCTCTTCAGCACCACTGATACTTTTTGAACACATTTTATATATGTAATAAAATAAACCTACAACAAGCAGTAGCAGCAATAAGGTTTATCGACTAATAAAAAAGCCGCTGGAATAAGTGTGTTCAATCCCGGGGGACTACTAATTAAGGTTTCATTTGTTTTTCATTTTCGTATCGGTAAATACAGCTTTTGTATTGATACTTTTTAATACTCGCATTACTTTTTCATCTCGTATAAAAAGGTTTTGGTGTTTTTCATTTTCGTCTTTGTAAATACAGCCTCGGTATTGATACTTTTTAATACTCATATTACTTTTTAATCTCGTATAAAAAAAGTTTTGTGTTTTTCATTTTCTATGAATAGTCATTCTCCAAATGATATAATACACCAAATTATACTTGAATTCAGAGTTGTCCTTGTCCAAGACCGGTTGTCATATAACGAAAATAAAGAGACCAGTCTGTCTTACTATCCAACCATATCTAGGGGGATAATATGTTGGATTGAAACATTCCTTAAGAGTATTAGCACTGTATATAATGCATATATAATTGTGGTTTCTAGCCGAACGCTCTACCAACTGAGCCACAAGGTTCCTAGTTCGATAGCGGTCCTCGCCAACTCAGCGTATAAGTAGCACAGGGATCTGTGTGGTAAAGTAAGGAGCTGATGGTAGGTGTGGCGCTCCACCTCAGATGCTAAACACAATCTCCTTGGTCTATCGCTAGTGAAAAGGGGATAGACTCCCTCGCTGACTGGCTGATACAGACTTTAGGCCGCCCCGTCAACTTTACTTACTTTATAATGCAAACAGCCGTCTACAGGAGTAAAAATCTGTCTCCGGGTCGATATTCCACGGCGATATCCGTTGCGCATCGAGACTCGGTGATTTTAAAGGTTCCCTCAGTTAGTTACCAAGACAAGGACAAGTCAAGACCTAAGTTTGGGGTTAGGTGAAATTGGACTCGGAGAATAGAGTTCAAATCTCGGACGAGATTGTTTGCATTTCTAATATACTTTGAAAATGTATACATCCAACTATTTCCTCTCTACTTAAGCCAGATAGTAGGACAGACTGAGCTTTTTAACCTAGTTTAGGCAACCAGTCTAGGAGAAGGAAAATTCTTAATTCAAACCTATTACACTCCGTTTAAGAAAGTGATATTGTGTCACATCCTAATCGTACGTATATATGTTAGTGAAATCACCTCCCCATAATTGGGGTTGGGGGATAATTTATAGATGATCCCCTATACTGCAATTACCTTTCTGTTAAACCGATTGCCGTATGAATGCAATAGAGTCTGATGTATTGCTGAAATATGCTATATTCAAAATGTGGAGGCGCATGGTGTTATAGTTACAATCGTAGAAAATGGATACGGCTACGCGAATTCAAATCCTGTCGGCGGCTATTTGCATTTTACATAGCGCTAATACCATGGGAAAGGTATGAATCTAACTATTTTCCCTACTGCTATATGTAAATAGTAGGGTAGACTGGTCTCTTTAAACTTGGGTAGACAGCCATTCTAGAAGAAGGAAAGCCCTGAATTCAAACCTGTTAAACTCTGCTTAAAAGTTAAACTTGTATCACATCATGCTCGTGGTAGAACGATTGGTATATACATGCATTGATATTATTCCGTTGACTCTATGTATATTACTGATGTACGTAGTGGTACATATATGTACCATTGCAAATATTTCAATACCTATTTTTTTGAAACACTATTAAGAATATATATTTTATTAATAACATAGCAGTATCTATATATACTACTTAAAGAAGGCGGAAACAATTTTAAAAATTATGTTATAACTAGAACTTTTATTCAAAAAGTGATTTAAAAATAAAACAAATATAGGAATCCATTCCCAGCCAAATAAGTATACATATATTCATTTACTTATTTATACAACTTAAAACCTGTTATTATATCATATTATACAACTTAAAACCTGCTATTATATCATATTGTATGCGTTCTGCCAGTTAAACCCTGTTTAAAAATGACCTTGTGTCATCCGGCTTATGTGGAGTGGTTGGTAAGTATATTCTTACTAGACAGGTTTCCGTACCAGGGTTCTATAGCTCAGTCTGACGAGTTGTTAAAAGATGGTATATCTATACATATATAAATGGCAGTTGTGTGTATGTGCATGTCCGGAGGAAACTTCGAATATAAAACAATTAACGACTAAGTATATATATATATATATATATATATATATATATATATATATATATATATATATATTAAATATCACCAGGGCTTGATTTTTGAACAAAAATAATAGAGATTTAATTTATATTCGTGAAGATAATTAGAAAAATAAAATTTAAATGATAACGACATGGAATCTTTTGCATTTGGCATTTTAAATAGGAGACGTTAATTTTTATTTTCAAATTGTCTGGATCAATGCAACGTCTTTCTTTACATAGGGATTTTAATGGGGCATCTTGTGAGGATCGAACTCACAATTCAACAATAATGGATCTACAAGACTACCTTTTTTACCCCTCTACCCAGGCAGCACCGAGTAGCCGCTTCTAGTTCAAAATAAAGTAACTGTTTTGACGTGTTTTATATGGCTCAGTTCATGGCTTTTGGTGTTAATTTATGAATCAATCGTACTCTTCCCACCAAAGAAAAAGAATTGACTCAAGATCCTTTGATCACCCTTTCTCTATGGCGTTTTGAATGTAACACTTTTGTAGATTATATCTTAAATCCGATGGTCAACCCTATTTCTCCAAATCCGATTTCTCTTAACTTATTTATAAATGCTGCCAACAAATCAGTACGTAGGCGTGGTTTCGTGTGAAATCCGACCCATTCTAGCCTCTGTGGCCTTCCATACATTTTCCTGCCTCCGTAGCCACCGCAACAGTTCGCATGATCTTCTAAACTTGAGCTGTTCAACTGAGCGTTGTTTGGGAATCAGTGAATTCTTTTATCTTGGCAAAGCCCAGACGCCTTTCGTGAACATTGATTGGCTTGTTGGGGTAACTGAGTTGACAGGCATGAACCGTAACGATCGCTTTGACCAGAGGTTATCAATTCCACTTCCATTATTCTTTATATCAACTAAGTCGATCTTCCTTCTACCTACATGTATCTACACATGCGTGTTTCGTTTAATTACTATTGTGATTTTATTATTATTATATTTCTTATCTGTTTAATATTCATCAGAGGCTTCGTTGTATTTCTATCTTTCTTTCCTTTATTGTTTCTTCATTTCTCGTCATTTCTCTTCTATTTTATCTCTTTTCTTTCTTTCTTTCTTCTCTTTCTTTCTTTCTTCTTTCTTTCTTTTCTTTTTGATTATTTTCTTCTTGTTCTTACAGCTGTATTTCCTTCTTTCTTTTTGTTCTTTTATTTCATTTTCTTTCTTTTTTCTTTTCTTTTCTTCTTTATATTTTTTTTTTTTTTATTTATTTATTCGTTTGTTCTTTCTCTATAACCCTTACTTCTTTCTTTCTCTCTTTTCTTCTTTCTTTTTTTTTTTTATTTTCTTGTTCTTACATCCGTATTCCCTTCTTACTTCTTTCATTCTTTCCTTCCTTTATGTTCTTTCTTTCTTTCTTTCTTTCTTTCTTTCTTTTATATTTTCCTTTTCTGAAATTTATTTATTCGTTGTTCTTTCTCTATAACCCTTACTTCTTTCTTTCTCTCTTTCTTTCTTTCTTTTTCTTTTTTTTTTTCTTGTTCTTACATCCGTATTCCCTTCTTACTTCTTTCATTCTTTCCTTCCTTTATGTTCGTTCTTTCTTTCTTTCTTTCTTTCTTTCTTTCTTTTATATTTCCTTTTCTGCAATTTATTTATTCGTTTGTTCTTCTCTATAACCCTTACTTCTTTCTTTCTCTCTTTCTTTCTTTCTTTTTCTTTTTTTTCTTTTCTTGTTCTTACATCCGTATTCCCTTCTTACTTCTTTCATTCTTTCCTTCCTTTATGTTCTTCTTTCTTTCTTTCTTTCTTTCTTTATATTTCCTTTTCTGCAATTTATTTATTCATTTGTTCTTTCTCTATAACCCTTACTTCTTTCTTTCTCTCTTTCGTTCTTTCTTTTTCTTTTTTCTTTTCTTGTTCTTACATCCGTATTCCCTTCTTACTTCTTTCATTCTTTCCTTCCTTTATGTTCTTTCTTTTTTTCTTCCTTTCTTTCTTTTATATTTTCCTTTTCTGCAATTCATGTATTCCTTTATTCTTTCTCTATAATCCTTAATTCTTTCTTTCTTTTTGTATTTTCCTTTTCTGCAATGTATTTATTACTTTGTTCTTTCTCTATAACCCTTCCTTCCTTCTTTCCTTCCTTCTTCCAGCCTTTCATTTATTTTATTTCCTTCTTTCTTTGTATATTTTCATTTTTCCGCAATATATCTCTGTTCTACTTTTTTCTTAGACGTCCTTTCTTCCTTCTTTTCTTTCTTTGTTCGTTCGTTCCTTTATTGTTTTATTTCTTTCTGCATTTTCCTTTATCATATAAATATATTTCTCTCTCTCTCTCTCTCTCTCTCTCTCTCTCTCTCTCTCTCTCTCTCTCTCTTCTCTCTCTCTCTCTCTCTCTGTATCTGTACCTGTGTGTATGTACCTCCGTGTACGTGTGTGTTCTCTGCCAATCTCCCCGCACGAGCAGTATGCGACACAAGATCAATTTCTAAGCGGAGTTTAACAGATTTAAATTCAAAGTTTTCCTTCACCTAGACCTGTCATACAAACGTTAATGATTCCAGTATGTCTCACTATTTTATGGAGGGGTAATAGATGGATTCATACATTTGTTTAAAGGGTATTAGCGCTATGTGAAAGGCAAACAGCCTCTTCCAGGATTTGAGCTCTGATCGCCATCAATTTCTTACGGCGATAACCGTGCCTCCTTTATAATATAATATTTTAAATCAGATGGTCAACCGATTTTGTTTATATATATATATTATATTCTTCATATGTTCTTTATATATTCTTCATATATATTCTTCATATATTCTTCATATATTCTTATATATATATTCTTCATATATTCTTACTATATATATATATTAGAATATGACAAATTCTTACTATATATATTCTTCATATATATATATTCTTCATATTATATCTTCATATATATTCTTCATATATTCTTCATATATTCTTACTATATATATTCTTCATATATTCTTCATATATTCTTACTATATATAGGACATAATCTTTTATGTAGAATATGACATATTCTTACTATATATATTCTTCCTATATTCTTCATATATATTCTTCATATTATATTCTTCATATTATATTCTTCATATATTCTTCATATATTCTTACTATATATATTCTTCATATATTCTTCATTATAATATATATATATTATATTCTTACGGCGATAACCGTGCCTCCTTTATAATATAATATTTTAAATCAGATGGTCAACCGATTTTGTTTATATATATATATATAAATTGGATATAAGTCCGATCGTATATGAATATATAAAAATATGAAACAACAATGTATTCAGAGGATGAGTATTAGACAACCTTCCTTTTGAGTATTATTTATCTGTCATTTCGTAATTTCTGAATAATATAAATATAGAAAGAAAAAGAGACACAAATTCGAGTACTTTACTCTTTGCTTAACGTTCTATTTCAAAACTCTGTGAAGTAATTCGTATTAGAAATTATGGGCAATATTACCTTTAGGCACCCCTTTTTGATCTCGATTAAGAAAGGACATGTTTTTCATTTACACCGTCAATATCCGGTTGTTTGTTAGGGGTTATGGTTAGGGGTTAGGGTTAACGGGTTAGTTTTATGATTTTTTTTAAATCTAAAAATCGTCTATTAAAACAACTGGATATTGACGGTGTAAATGAAAAAACATGTCTTTTCTTAATCGAGATCAAAAAGGGGTGCCTAAAGGTCATATGATCCGAAATTATTTTAAACATTTGCTAATAGCATTACTCTACTTTACTGTTTATTTGTTCGAAATTCATTTTAATTCTAAACTGTAAATGTTACACCTATAAGAATTTAGGTGGATTTAACTTCAGTAGCTAATACCATTTTCTTATAATCCACCAGGTGACCTCAGAAAGTCACCAAGCACAAGACATTACATATTTACATAATACTCATTAAACAAATAGTTATAACAAAACAGACTTTATTGTCTGAGCAAAGTCCAACATAAACAATACGAAATAAGCTAAGACGAAAGTCCTAAGGGAAAATAGTCCTTGAAGAAAGTTGAGCTATATACATTAAAGGATTGTCACTTACTTCGTAATTGTGAGCACGTGCGTGGTCACCTCCTTGTTATGACATGGTGTGTGTAAAATGCACGGTTGTTTATGCAGGTATTCCGGGCCTGGTGAGCCAAATCCTCTATGAAGAGTATAAAAGCGACCGCGTAAAGACTCACGTATATATATTTACCAACCCCTCCGCACGAGCAGGATGTGACACAAGGTCAATTTCTTAAGCGGAGTTTAACAGGTTTTAATTCAGAGTTTTCCTTCTCCTAGACCGGTTGCCTAACCAAGGTTAAAGAGCCCAGTCTGCCCTACTATTTACCCCTAGCTGGAGGGAGAGTAGGGTATTAGCGCTAAGTGAAATGCAATTACCACGTCCAGGATTTGAACTCGAAGCGACGAGTCCATTTCCTATTACTTTAACCATTACACCATGCGCTAAAGACTCACTTATAAGCCTGTAGTTAGGGGGCAATGCCCCTGCAAGTCCAAATGGACGGAAACACAAAAGTCTTGTACATATCTGGAGAATCCCACCACAAAGAGAAAGTAACTTTCGCGTGATGCATTTAGATAGCTAGGTTGCAACGCCCTCTAGCGGTAAACCCAAGCAGCAAGGAAAGATAATCCTTTGCCAATCTCGACCCCATCCAAACAAGGGGAAGATTATCGCTACAAGCCTAAGGTATTTACTATAACGGGTTAAAATACGTTTATATAACTATTTGGTTTGGTTTGTTTTGTTTTACGGCATATCAACCTCAGTAGGTCATTTAATGCCGATAAAGTTTTGAAATAAATCAATTCTTAATGGATAATACAATTTTTTTATAAATACATTTTTCTATTTAACCCATAGATGGGACCCTAACAGGTACTACCACTCCGGGTCAGAGTGGACCAGGGAGCAATGGTGATGAAGGGGTGCTCCACATTCCCCAAACCTCCAGAACTGGAACCTCACCATCAGATAGAGTTTAACGTCATTCCCAGGACATATAGACCCGCAGCCACCGCCTTCTAGCACCCATATGGTGAAAAGGGATTGGGGCTTGCCATAAGGACAATAGGGTTGGGAAAATCATATAGATGCTAGGGCTTTGACGTGACCAGCCGATTGATCGGAGGGGGCCTCTCCGGCCGCCCGTCTAGCCCAAGATAGGGCCAAAGTGGAGTATTGCATGTCATGAACTGCTCATCCACCTGGGCTCTATCCTTAAGCATCACGGGTCGCCACCTACGGCGAACAGGTGGCCCCATTGGGGGGTCTTACCCCTCTGCAGAGGTGCAGTCGGTGCATTCTAACGCCCCAGCCGACAGGGCGGTATAACTATTTGATATACAATGTTATTGCTAATCTGATCTATTCTTTTAGCTAATCCCTTTCTTTATCTTGCCTATATTGTCTATATCAGATATGAGAAACCATAAAAATGAAAGTCTATTCTTATCTAGATCTACCTGTACATCATCGACTGACATATATGCACCGATAGAGAATAAGCTTCAAATTGATAGAGGTGTGTACAGAACCGGTCTCAATTTATGTGTTCCGTACAGCATATGCCTTTGTTTATGTGCACCTGTATAGAATTGAATTTGTTCGTTAAAATCAGTTCATTGGTTTGGTCAGTTGGATTTACGTCATGTCAACGCTTGCTGGGTTATTTTATGCCAAAGACTTTTTTTTCTATTCATGCTTCGTGGGTATTCGATTTTTTAAGCACACATATTCAAACTCATTTTAAAGACATAGATAGGACACTTACAGGTACTACCAATCCGGGTCAGAGTGGAACTGGGAGTAATGGCAATGAATGGGTGCTCCATTCTCCCCAAATATGGAACTTCACCATTAGATGCAGTTTAATGTCATACCCAGGATACTAAGAACCTCAGCTACCGCTTTCTAGTACGTATTTGATAAAAATGATTGGAGTTTCCCACAAGACCAATAGGGTTTGGACAATCATATAGGTGCTAGTGCTTGATGTTACCAGTCGATTGATTGCAGGGGCCTCACTGACCACCCACCTAGCGTAAGTAAGGACCAAAGTCGACTGCTGCAGTTGTGAGCAACTAGTAGTCACTTATGACCTTCCATATGATACACTTGATTTAGTAATCAATTCATCATAAAATCAATTCGCACTACAATCACCAACACTTACCAGTCTCTCAATGAAAAATCTACACCTAATCCCATATTTACATAGTAATGAGGAAGGGGGAGAATGTTGATATTTATATACAATTAAAAGAAATCCCTAACAAAAAGGTGAAAGAAAAAGAAAATGTATAATAAAAATAAAAGGATTATTAGTATGCCCACCTCAGTAATCTGGCTGAAAAACTAGTTCAACGGTCGAAAAATTGCTTGGAGAGGGGTAAAAAATTAAGATAAGAATGAAATTAAAAAAATAAATTTCACCTCAAACGCCGGAGAAATTGAATTTCTGCCATCTAATGGGGATAGCAAGGAGAATAAAACGAAAAATCGGAGGGGGTAAAGTTTTCGTTGTCAGATCGCCCATCTAGCGTAAGTAAGGACCAAAGTGGACTGCTGCAGTTGTGAGCAACTAGTAGTCACTTATGACCTTCCTTATGAAACACTTGATTTCATTATATATCTTTTTATTATTACAAGTCGTCGGGGCGGCCTAATGTCGGTATCAGCCAAACATCGAGAGAGTCTATCCCCTTTTCACTAACGCTAGACCAATGAGATTATTTTAGCATCTGAGGCGGAGCGCCACACCTACCATCAGCTGATCACTTTACCGCACAGATCCCTGTGCTACTCATAAGCTGAGTTGGTGAGGGCCGATATCGAACCAGGAACCTTGTGATCCCTAGCCGAACACTCAACCGACTGAGCTAAACAGGCCCTACTCCTGTTTTATTAGTTGTGTTCTCACTTGTCCACACCTAATTTCTCTTGATCGACCTTTAGTGTAGCTGTCGACAATTTAGATAATGAAAAAGAAAAAAAGAAATGTTAAAAGAAAGAAAGACACAAGAGATAGAAATCAACATAAAACTCAAGAAAAAAGAAAATATAAAGAATAAATAAAATGAAAAAAAATTTTAATTTAATTTTTTTTTTAAAGTGCGAATAAAAAGGGAGTGAAAAAACAAACCCAGAAAACCAAGAAAAATATCACCCAGAGTGTGTGGATAGGTTAGAGTAACCTCCCTTTATTTAGTTAACTTAGAATGACCGTCGTGGTGTTATGCAAATATTAGTGACAGGTTGTCGGTAAGTCTTTACTTAATGACTGGTGGGCGCCGCCATTGGCATTCTGGACTTTGTAACGTCGTATGAAACGGTCGATTCGTGTTGCTCTTCTTACAATGAGTAAAAATGCTACTGTGGGTGGGGGATTAGTTGATTTTTGGCGAAGGCTATATTAATAAAACATTAGATGAGGATTGAAATCCGTTGAAATGTCGTGCACACCAGCGGGAAATAGAAAGCGATATACAAATGCGAGTGGATCTCATGAATTATCAGAAGGACGGCTTTTTCTGATTTAAAATGAAATTCATATAAATGAAAGGTGACTTGCGTATCCATGTTAAAACAATCAAATTATCTTGGATGTTGTGTCTTTTTTTGAAAATCAATTATGTAGCAACGATTTACGACTTGCAGTATCTGATATATCAATAAATATTTATAAGTCTTATTAAAAAAAAGGAAACCTTTTTTAATTTTCTCACAAGAAATCGCAATTTCCTTATGTATTTGCTATATAAAATCTGTATGATTTTTCTGTGTGTGAGTTATCCTGTCAAACATAGGATCATAGCCACATTTCAATGACAAGGTTACTATTTCAGTATCAATTATGCATTCACCAACCCTTCGACACGAGCAGGATATGACGCACAGTCAATTCTTAAGTAGTGTCTCACAGGTTTAAATTCAGCGTTTTCCTTCTACTAGATCGGTTGCCATACTGTCATACGGTGCCTAAATAATAAGAATGGAATCATCTATGTTTCCTATAAAGAATATTAGATGAAACCCCCAAAGAGATAAAGAACGAGATCTCACAAAACTCGCTAATTACTCTGTTCACCTTGTATTTTAACTTAGTAGACCTTTTTCCCTATCCTTAATACTTGTTATGTTTATTTCTATTACTTCTCTGTTAACTTTTATACCCGAATTAAACACCTACCAAGGATAAAGAGCCTAATCTGCCCAAATATTTACCCATAGCCAGAGGGAAAACAAACGCATACCTTTCCCATGCGTATTGTTCATTATGTGAAATACAACCAACTTTTTCCAGGAATTGAACCCATGTAGCCTCGTCCATTTCATACGATGATAACCATTACAGAACGGACGCCTCTATTTCAGAAGTAAACAAGTTCTTATGGTTGGAGTATTTAGCCCAACGTCCTCTTGGTTTAGAATTCAGTGTTTGTTCTTCTCCTAGACTGGTTTGCTTACCCACAGGTTGAAAACCTAGTCTACACGACTATTTACCTATGGCTGGAGGGGTGATTATAGGAGATGAATTTATGTCTTTCCCGAGGGTATTAACTTCGTCTAGGATTTGAACTTGGTTTGCCGAATCCATTTCTTGCGACGATAACCACTGCAATACCACGCTCTACGATGGTAACCGTTACGTTTTAGTGTGTGTGTGTGTGTGTGTGTGTGTACTTTGTACTAAAATCGATGTTTGGTACTTTTTTTATTCTTTTAGTTGTGTTGGGGTCTGATTTATGATAAGCAATATCCCCTGAAGCCCGGAGGTCGAGAACGTTTGCCAATGTCTGGTGGATATTTTTTTCTGATGATATACTCTTCTATATCATCGTTTCCTTCACCGTTTCCTTCATATCTTATCTCCGTTTCCTTCATTATTTCTACATTTGCTACATTATTTCATTTCCCTTTTTCCTTCTTTCTTCCAACTCTTTCTTTTCTTTTCATTTCGTTGTGTCTCTTTTCTAGCTTCTTTTCTTTTATTTTTTTACTTTGTCTCTATTATTCCGTTTCATTTTTTGGGGCTATATGACCTTTAGGCACCCCTTTTGCTTACTGATTCATTAGTACATTTTTTCATTTACACCGTCAACATCCGGTTGTTTGTTAACAGACGATTTTTAGATTTTTAAAAAAATTATAAAACTAACCCCTAACCCTAACCCCTAACAAACAACCGGATGTTGAGGGTGTCTATGAAAAAATGTACTTATGAATCAGCAAAGCAAAAGGGGTACCTAAAGGTCATATGATCCCATTTTTTAAACACTTTTTCTTTTTTTTTTCTTTTTAACTTCGTTGTTTCTTTCCTTTTTTGTCTAATTATCGCTTCTTCCGTATACACTTTCTTTTTTTCTTTACTTCTTTTTCCTTTTTTTTCTTCTTCTTCTTTTCTTTTGTCTCTATCATTTCCTTTCTGTTTACATTTCTTTCTCTTAAGTCTCTTTCGTTTTTTCTTTACTTCCTTGTTTCTTTTCTTCTTCGTCTAATGTTAACTCCTTCTTTTTTACTTTCTCTTCCTTATTTGATTTCTCTTCTCTTTATTTGGTTTAGTTTGGTTTGGTTTCTTTGTTTAATGTCATATCAACCTTTGTGAGTTATTTAATGTCAAAGCCATCCTTGCAGATTAATAGTAGTAGATCTTTTTAACCCATATCTGTAGTGATGAGGTGTGGTTCGTGCCTTTCGTAAGTCTATTAATCCGAAAGTGAACATAATAGCATGACTGCAGTTCGAACTCGTTTACTACAATGTTGTAGTCCAACGCATTAGTCACAGGGACTACCCCTTATTATTTATTTTTGTCAACACTCTTTCTTTTCCCTTGATTTCATTGTATGTATTTACCAATCGTCTATCTATACATATATAAAGGGCAGTTGTGTGTATCTGTATGTCCGGAGGAAACTTCGAAAATAAAACAATTAACAACAAAGTAAATATATATGCACATTCACTATCAACCAGGGCTTGGTTTTGGAGCAAAAATAATGAAGATTTAATTTAAATTCATGAAGATATCTAAAAAATAAAATTCAAATGATAACAACATGGAATTTTTTCTATTTAATATTGTAGACATAAATTTCTATTTTCAGAGTGACTGGATCAACGCAAGGTCTTTTTTTTACATATGGATTTTAATGGGGCATCCGACGAGGATCAAACTCATGACTGGGTAATAATGGATCCGCACGACTAACTTTAAAAATAACCCCCCTCTACCCAGGCGACGCCGGGTAGCCACTTCTAGTCTCTACTAATGGAAGTATGTAATACAAGGTCAATTTATTTAAGCGGTGAAAAGCTTGTTTGAATTAAGAATTTCCCTTCTCCTGGGTTGGTTGCTTAAATAAGGCTAAAAACCTAGTCTGCCCTTCTATTTCCTCATAGCAAGGGGAAATACAGTCTCGGATTTGAACTCAGTCACTGATTCCATTTCATACATGCAATAACCGTTACGAAAAGTGCACCTCTTTATTTTGCTGTATCTCTTTTCTTATTTTTTGTTGTTTTGTTTTCTCTTCTTTTTAACTCGGCTATTATCTCATTTCTCTCTTCATTTATTTCTTTTAACACATAATTATTTTTTCTTGACTTTGTTGTTTCTTTTCTTTTTTCTTTTTTCTTTTTATATCTTTTCCTTTTACCGCTTATGCCATTTCTTTTTACCATCATTTAATTTTTCAGACCATAGGAACTTTAGGCACCCCTTTTTGATCTCGATTAAGAAAGGACATGTTTTTCATTTACACCGTCAATATCCTGTTGTTTTAACAGACGATATTTAGATTTTCTTTTGAATTATAAAACCCCTAAAAAACAACCGGATATTGACGGTGTAAATGAAAAACAAGTCCTTTCTTAATCGAGATCAAAAAGGGGTGCCTAAATGTAATATCGTCCAATTTTTCTTTTTATTCAGTTCTTGTTTTTAACCCTAATTTCTACTCTTCTTCTATTCTCTGACTTTGTCTTTCATTTTTCTCCACTCGCATTGCCTTCCTTTCTTTTTCTAAGTTTCTTTCTTTCTCTTTCCTCCTTCCATCCTCTTGGAACTAAAGCAAACTCTTTCCCCATTTCCTCAGACATTTTCTCGCCTTGTTACCATTTCCATCCCATTCCACTCGTACAAAGAGCCATTATTGATCGCCCCGTCGACTAGTAGCAGATCCTGCACAAATATCAATATGGCGTCCGCGCATGCTCACAACTGTACACGACTCCAGGCTAAGAAAGTCCTGTGCTTGTCGAACAAAATGTGGCCAGTGACCGTTACCTGATCGCCATATCCGGTTGACTTGCAGACCAATCAAAATGATTCTCAGGAGTTTAAATGCACAGCTTATATTCCTACGCCAGAGGTCACTTGCTTGCGGCGAATAATAAAAAAAAAATGCAGACAAAACTTCGTCAAAAGCAATATTAACCAAGGTATGTTGACTGACTCATAAGTAGAGGATTTATTAGACGGATACCTTGGTTGGTCGTTGAGACGGTTGCGCAACAGTTATGGTCACTGAAAGCAGTGTAAAAAGGAGATGGGTATCTATGCATTTCTGATTTCTCTTTTTCTTTCTTTTCTCTCTCTCTCTCTCTCTCTCTCTCTCTCTCTCTTTCTTTCTTTCTCTCTTTCTCATTCTTTATCTCTTTATTTTCTCTTTCTTTCTTTTTCTCTTCTCTCTCTCTCTCTCTCTCTCTCACTCTCTTTCTCTCTCTCTCTCTTTCTCTTTCTTTCTTTCTTCTTTCCTCTTTCTCATTCTTATTCTTTACTGTCTTCTTCTTTCTCTTTCTTTGTTCTTTGTTTCGTTCTCTTTCTCTTTCTCTTTCTCTTTCTCTCTCTCTCTCTCTCTCTCTCTCTCTCTCTCTCTCTTTTCTCTATCTTTCTTTGTTTCTATCTCTCTTTCTCATTCGTTATCTCTTTCTGTCTCTCTTTCTTTCTTTCTTTCTCTTTCTTTCTCTCTCTCTCTCTCTCTCTCTCTGCTTTTTCTTTATCTTTCTTTCTTTCTATCTATCTCTCTCTCTCCCTCACTCTCCATATAACCCAATCTATTTATCTATTCTTTAGCCTATTTGACATTATCAATCTTATATCACGTCATCCCAATCATTTTTATACCAATGAATTCTTGTTTATTTTATTTTCAAGCCTGAAGACAATAATCGGTATTTTCTTATACTAATTAATCACCAGTATCCGAGTATAAGACGAAGCCAGAAAGTCCTGTGGTTATTTGGATATCTAATATACAGGCCCGCAGAATGATCTAATGGATTACGAATTACCGCCATGCGGGGGCTAGTGGAGCTGAGTGGGTGGGAAGTGTATCTTTGAGTAACAACAACCGTGCCATTTTAATTAGGTAAGAACTTCTATGGAAGTCCTGAATTAAATTTTATACAGAGACCATCATCCTACTACGTTAACCAGGTCTATTAATTTATGATTAATTCCTCTAAGGATCCCTGAAGGCTCAAATCTTTAGACGCATGCGACTGAAATATAATATATATATATAGAGAGAGAGAGTTTCATAATTTGCTTGAAGCATTGTGTATGTATTGGTTAGGAGGTTGATTTAGAAGGCTATCACAATGCAGTTTGGAAAAAATAAAAATGATAATACGGTAACAATGTTGTTGTGTGTTGACCTGTATTTTTATTCATTTTTTATTCTTTATACAGGTCAACACACAACACCATTGTTACCGTATTATTATTTTTTATTTATTCCAAACTGCATTGTGATAGCCTTCTAAATCAACCTCCTAACCAATACATATATAAGTATAGCTGCACTGATGAGGGTAAACCCGAAACGCGCGTCTGTAGATTGCTTTATATATATATATATAATATATATATATATATATATATATATCAGTTGCATATATATTTGGACACCTCACGTGGTGTAATTGTAAATGAGCTAGATTATCAAACCATTGGTAATGAGTTCGATTCTCACTGGGCGCTCCATACCTCTGACCTTGTGACACATCTAAGCTAAGCTCAGTAAATAACAATATATATATATATATATATATATATATATGTAATTCATAGAATAAACTTTTTATTGTGTAAGAGACAAAACAATCATCATCATATATTATTAGGAAAATAAATTTTTACCTTAAAATGTAAGGATTATAGCTGAGAAGGAAATATGAAATTATGACACTCGATATAACATATTTTATTTTGTTGTTGATAAAACATTCACTTTGAAATGATTAGTTCTTATGGTATTTTCTGTGCTGCAAATAAAGATTCAGTTTTGTTGTTGTTGACGGTACCTAGCTTTGTTGACTTCATGTCTACTTACCCTAGATTAAATAGATATGCTCTATCACTAATACTAATCATTTTACTTATGAATACAACAAGCTATATATATATATATATATATATATATATATATAATATATAATATATATATATATGTGGGGGTATATCTGAAGAAGAAATGCAAGTGAATCCCACAGTATGTAATATTGTAAAAAATTCAAAAAACACAAGTTTCATAAACGAATAATGTTTATTACGCCAATGCTGCAGTGTTTAGGTCACACACACATACATTTATCACGTAGTATAAAAAGGGGGATGCCGTTACTTGAATTAAATAGGGTATTTTTCCATTGATTAAACTTAAATAAAATTACACACACATACTCACACATACATATACACACATTTTACTTAGCATAAACGGGGACGTTGTTACGTAGTTTAACTTTTAAGACGCTGACGTTTGTCAACAATTTGTAAATAGATTTTTTTCTTCCTCACATTTGAAGTTCAACAAAAAGAAACCCAACACACCAAAAACAGAGGCTCGCAGACTTTTTGTTTTCAGTAATAATTTATTTTTTCCTCAAACCAACGAAAGCCCTGATAAAGGTATATCTAAACAGACCGAAACACTGCAGCATAAACGTAATAAATATTATTCGTTTGTGAAACTTGTGTTTTTTCAATTTTTACAATATTATATATATATATATATATTATATATATATATATATATATGTGTGTGTGTGTTGTGTGTGTGTGTGTGTTGTGTGTGTGTAATTTACAGTTAACTCTAAGTAACAGGAAGTCTCCTCAGGTCTCCAGAAATGTTCAAAGTATCTTAGCAGATTTCAACTGTGCTGTGGTATTGATGATTTCTCTGATTCCCAGTTGAACCAATTTATTTTCCAAGCCTTTCGAAACTTTTCCGACGGCACCAGACACAAAATCTAGTCTTTTCAGTTCTCTAGCAAGTCCGAAGAATTTCCCTATCTTTTCGCTTTCTTTTCTTTTCTCTCTATGATTACAACGTATTTCATTATTGTAAAAAGATACTAAGTTTGGTCTTCTGGTTGGAATTGTGTGATCCGTTTGTATCTCCCAATTCCAGAGTTATATGTGCTTCATTTTCTTGGAATTATTGTTTGCACGATTTTCAGTTAATCACCTTTCCACTCCAGTCGTGTCTACACTTGTGTTTCCTTTGTGTCAGTTTGCTACATTCGCTTTCTATGTCGTTAACTTTTTCATCCCTCTCACCACATGACCTACACTTACTGTTTTCAATTGTTGCTTTGACATAATTCGTTCTTATGGAGTTATTTTGTTCTGCTATTCAAAGAAATTAACTTCGTCTATTGAGGTTTCCTCTTCTCAGTCATGCCTGGATCTTCTCATCTGCAATTTATTTCATTTCTAGCTCAAAGTGTTATTTGTCTCCCTGAGAGTCATTCGCACCTGTCTTAACTGGCGGTTCACTGTGACAGCAAGTCTCCTTAGGTCTCCAGGATACTTCTGAGTATTCTAGCCGATCTTAACAATCATGTTGTTTAGATAGTCTCCATTCTTCTGATTCCCAATTAATCCAGACTTTTTTCCAAGCCCTAAGGGACCGTTAAATTACAATTGGTACGAACTTTATCTTTATATTTTCCAGTTTTTTTTTCAGATCTCCGGACAGGCACAAGTATTTGTCTATCTATTCGTTTTCTTTCATTTTCACTCTGTGATCCGCTGAGACCCCATATCCACGAGATGACAATTTCTCTTTTTCTTGTTAATTAACAGTAGGTCTGGACTCATAGTCGACATAAGAGGATCCATCTGTATCTCAAAGTTTCATTCTCTAGGAAAGATTCGCTTTGTGCATATACCATTTATTATTATGAGTTTTTCACACCTGCCGTAGCTGGTTGTTCACTGAAGGCTGAGTTACAGCAAGTCTCCACAGGTCTCCAGGACTCTTCTGAGTATTCTAGCCGATCCCAATAGTGCTGTAGTTTGGATGGTCTCGAATCTTCTTCTGATTTCCAATTCATCCAAATTCTTTTCCAGAGCTTTGGGGAGCGTTCCAAGGGCACCAATTACAATTGGTACGACCTTCACCTTCATGTTCCACAGTTTCCTCAGTTCTCTGGCAAGGTCTAAGTATTTGTCTATCTTTTCGCTTTCCTTCATTTTCACTCGGTGATCAGCCTGGTCGGTATAATCCACGAGATGACAGGTTCTCTTTTTCTTGTCAATCAATACCAGGTCCATCATTCTTCTTCCACGTCACTTCTTTTGTAAAAACAAATGTGTGTTTATTTTATTTTATTTCATTGGCTTTAGCGATAATAATCTATAGGTGTTCAATGAAATGATAACAATGCAGAGAAATGTGATATTTTTATATCAGCAATAAATCGACATTGGGCGAGTGCAACAACACAGGAAAATGCAGAATCGAAAGAATGCGCGCTATTTTTTTAACGTTGGTAATCACCAAAATGCTTTATTTCTATTCCTTTTTTTGGGGGGGGTCTTTCTTTCTTTTTTTTCTTTCTTTTGTCCATCATATTTGTTTTCCTTTTGTCACTTTCCTTTTATTCTTTAAAATTTGTTTGTTTTCCTTCGGTTTCATGCTCCCTGTTTTGGCTCCTTTTTTTTCATTTATTTCTTTCTTTCTCTTTTCTGTCTTTCTTCCTTTCTTTTCTTTCTTTCTTTGAGGATCATTATTGTCTTCTTTTCGTTCACATTCTCTCTTTCTTTAAAATCTTTTTGTTTTGTTTCTCTTTCGTTCTGAATATGGCGACCTGTTTCTTATGATTTTCAATTGAAATATTATGGGATTCTTTCTTTAATTTTTCTTCTTTCTTTTTGTCGTTTTTCCTCTCTTTCTTTCTTGCCTTTCTTTTTGTCCATCTTTTAATTGTTCTTTTTCTCGTTTACTTCTTTTATTTTCTTTCTATTAAATTATTTTTTCAGTTCTTTAATGTTATAATCTTATTTGTTTTTTCTTTAAAATATTTGATTTTATCTTTGTTGCTGTAAGAACCTCTGTATTTTTTTCAGTAGTAAGATTATGTAATTTTATTTCTTTCTATCCTCCTTTCTTTCTTTCTTTCTTTCTTTCTTTTTTTTATTCTTATTTCTTGCTCTCCCTGTTATTTCCGTGTATTCTTTTTTTACTTTTTTCTATTTTTATTCTTTCCATATTTTCTTGTTTTTCTGTCTTTCTTATTTTATTCTTTAATTCTGTATTTCTTTATTTCTTTTATTCTTTCATTTCATATTTCCTAGTTTCTTTTTTTCATTTCTATTTTCATTTCTATTTTCATTTCTATCTGTTTTTTTTTCATTGTTTTATTGTTTTTTTCTAGCTTCATTTGTTTTATTATCAAATCCCTTGATGCTGAAAAACTCATTGTTTCTTTTTTCCTTCTTTCTTTCTTTCTTTCATTCATTCTTTCTTTCTATCTTTCTCGATTTCCCTGTTAATTCGTTATTTGTCCTTTCATCGTTTGTTCTTCCATTAATTCTTTTTCATTCCTTTATCATTCATTTTGTTTGTCTTCACTTCTTTCTTTCTTTTCTTTGTTCTTTATATCTTTCAAATTTCTTTCTTGCTATTTTCTTGTGTTTTCCTCATTAGTTCTTTCTATCATAGTCCATCCTTTTCGTCAATTTACTTTCTTTTATTTTCTTTTGACTTCATTCATTATCTTTCAAAAGAGGTGTTCTGTTGTTTTTTTTCTTTCTTGCTTTTCTTATTGTTTGTTTGTTTTTTCTTTTGTTTCTTTCTATTAATGTATTCCTTCATATATTACTTTATTTTTTA
>CM042142.1:33127506-33130006 GCA_023376005.1 Doryteuthis pealeii
TGGTGTAATGGTTACCGCCGTAGCAAATGGACACGACGAGACGAGTTCAAATTCTGGGTGAGGCAGTTTGTATTTTACTAAGCATTAATACCCTTGGGAAAGGTATGAATCCAACTATTCTTCCTCCAGCAATGGTAAATAGTAGGGAAGACGAAGTTCTTTAACGTTGGTTTGGCAACCAGTCTAGGAGAAGTAATACTTTGAATTCAATCCCGTTGAACTCCGCTAAGGAAATTGGCATTGTGTCACATGCTGTTCGTGAGGAGGGGTTGGTAAATATAAATATACAAAAAAGTGTCCAGTTTAGCTGAATCGGTAGATCATTCACCTAGAATTAGCAAGATTCCGGGTTCGATACCGGTCCCACCAGCTCACGGTATGAGTTGAACAGATTGGTTTGGTTTGGTTTGTTTTGTTTTACGGCATATCAACCTCAGTAGGTCATTTAATGCCGATAAAGTTTTGAAATAAATCAATTCTTAATGGATAATACAATTTTTTTATAAATACATTTTTCTATTTAACCCATAGATGGGACCCTAACAGGTACTACAACTCCGGGTCAGAGTGGACCAGGGAGCAATGGTGATGAAGGGGTGCTTCACATTCCCCAAACCTCAAAAACTGGAACCTCACCATCAGATAGAGTTTAACGTCATTCCCATGACATGTAGACCCGCAGCCACCGCCTTCTAGCACCCATATGATAAAAAGGGGTTGGGGCTTGCCATAAGGGCAATAGGGTTGGGAAAATCATATAGGTGCTAGGGCTTGACGTGACCAGCCGATTGATCGGAGGGGGCCTCTCCGACCGCCCGTCTAGCCCAAGATAGGGCCAAAGTAGAGTATTGCATGTCATGAACTACTCATCCACCTGCGCTCTATCCTTAAGCATCACGGGTCGCCACCCACGTCCAACAGGTGGCCGCATTGGGGGAGTCTTACCCCTCTGCAGAGGTGCAGTCGGTGCATTCTAACGTCCCAGCCGACAGGGCGGTGTACAGATTGGGTAATCTGATATGTGCGGTAAAGCATCTAGGAGCTGACTGAAGGTATGACACTTCAGAAAAAAAAAATATCTACCTGATCTAGCGCTAGCGAAAAGGGGATAGACTACCTGGCCGATGCCGACAATAGACTACTCGTCAGACTTTACTTTTATCATATTAAGAAAATTCTTATTTCACGCTGTCGGTGGGATTTACAAAGCGCTGATTGTATTCCTTGCAGAGGAATAAAACCCCTACCCTCCAATAAAACATGGGTAATTTTCACCTTTAGTTGTTAAAATTCCTAGCATAAGATTGTGCGTGCGCATTATCTGACATTAACTTAATTGTTATTAAGAACATATTTTATGATATTTTTGTGTTAAAGCATGCAGTTCTATTGTTTTTGAAAAGTTTCTAAGATTTGTGAATTTCGCACGAAGACTTTCAAATGGCTACCGGCTTGTTTCAAAGTGAATGTCAATTGGCTAAATTCCTAGCATAAAATTATCTAAAATGAACTTAATTGTTATTAAGAACACATTTTATGATATTTTTTATGTTAAAGCATGCAGTTGTATTGTTTTCGAAAAAGTTTCTATGGTTTGTTTATTTTGCACGGAGACTTTCAAAATAGCTACCGGCTTGTTTCCAAGTGAAAGTCAAGGGAGGTTACTCTAATTGTCTTATTTTCTAGGAATTTTTACAACTAAAGGTGAAAATTACCAAAACATGTAGGGTCCTGGGTATGAGACTAAACTCCAGTTGTTGGTTAAGCACCAGTTCTAAAACTCTGGAGAGTGTGGAGTATCTATCCATTGCAATTAAACCACATCCACTGTGACCCGTAGTGGAAGTACCTGTTAGGGTCCCATCTCTGGGTCAAGTGGAATTATTTACAAATTATTTGTATTAGATAGGAATACTTGATGAAATATAACCGTGTGCAAAAAGAACCTTTTGATATTGCACAAAAATGTAAATATATACAAACAATGTGCGTAATGATTCTAGGCGGATTAACATACCGTTGAAATCAACCAGGAAAAAATAACTATATGGATACTTCAAGCGGCAAACTGGAAAAATTGCACATAAGATGCCCTGAAAATAGCTACAAAGAGGTAACCTAAAGACAAAAAACTAAATCTCTATTAGTTGTACAATATAATATTTATTATATCAAAGCAATTATAGATAATACGTTGGAGAATAGTTTGTCGCTTGAAGTATCAATATAGTTGTTTTTCTTTCCCTTTTCTGTATTTTGTTGTTTTACTGCTTCTTCTTATGCTATTTATGTTGATATTGTTGTGTCTAGGTGTTGTAATTAGTGTATTGTACTCGTCTTTTATATTCCTTGAGTCCTATAATTATTTCATTGGGGCATTCTTCAATGATGACGAGTCTTCTTACCCCATCTTTTCTTGAAACATAGAGTATGTCATTTCTCGAGTCTAAAGCCTTGTGCATCGTCATCAATTTTCTTGTACTCTGCGTCAAATTACAAC
>CM042142.1:33140006-33150006 GCA_023376005.1 Doryteuthis pealeii
CGTTTTTCAACTACTAAGGTATCGGCACAAACCCTTTAGTAATTCTTTCATAAAAAGGAAGACAACATGTATTTCTCGATTAAATTATCTTCTAACGATTCTATAGAAACTTTATTAACTAAAGCAAATGAACTAAATAGTTAAAGCGGAGTTGGCATATGGCAACGATATATGTATTAATATAAGATGAATTTGGCCATGTGCCTGTCTAAATAAATGATATACGTGGTCTGAAGAAGCTCGTTGGCCCTAGATACCCACGAGTGGAAATGGTCCATAACCATGATACCCATGGTATTTAAGGCCTTTTTATTCACAAATAACTTTGCTCTGTTTACAATAATTAAACATTCAGCTTTCATACGGAAGCTGAACTCTACAACAAACTACTGGTAGAGAATATGACCAGCCTAGAATCACCGTGTACCATGAAATTTGGTACCACACCAAATTATATATATATATATATATATATATATATATATATATATATATATATATATGCTGTAGATAGAAGGAAAGTGGTCAAGAAATGATCAACTCAAAACAAGTCACAGGGTGATACGTTTCGTCTGTATTCTGGAATACAGACGAAACGTATCACCCTGTGACTTGTTTTGAGTTGATCATTTCTTGACCACTTTCCTTCTATCTACAGCATATCGTCGGATCCTAAACCCATCCACCCTTCCTTCATATATATATATATATATATATATATATCACGGCGAATTCACAAGAATAATGTTTTATTGACTGAGCAAACTTAATAGTTTAATTTCTGTATTTCTATACAGAAACGACAGAAGATACCAAAAAGCTTATACATAGCTGTATAAGGTGAAACGTTCTACTGTGCAGTTTTTTGCAACTAAAGTTCTTGAGGTTATTGGTTAAAAAAGTAAGTTAAACACTTACTTAACATTTCACTCCCTGAGAGTTTTTAATACCCACCTTAGTTGTTGGCTTACTGGAGGCTGAATGAGAGTAAGTATCATCAGGTCTACAGGACTTTTCTGAGTAATCTAGCCGATCTTAACAATGCTGTTGTTTGGATGATCTCGATTCTTCCTCTGATTTCTAATTAATCTAGACACTTTTCCGAACCCTTCGGGACCATTCCAAGGGCAAGAATTACAATGGATACGACAGTTACCAGTTCAACGATTTTGTCACTTCTCTGGCTAGGTCAAAGAAATTTTCTATCTTTTTGAATTATTATTATTATTATTATTATTATTATTATTATTATTATTATTTTTCACTGCTTTTGAGTTTTTTACATCAGCGTTAGCTGAAGGTATTTCACTGGAGTCTGAGTGACAACAAATCTCCTCAGGTCTCCATGACTCTTCTGAATATTCTAGCCGATTGCAGCAGTGCAGTAGTCTGGATGGTCTCAATTCTTCCTTTGATTTCTTGATCCTCCAGTCTTTTTTCCAAGTTTATTGGGACCGTTCCAAGTGTACCAACTACAACTAGTATCACTTCACTCTCATGTTTCACAGCTTTTTTCAATTCTCTGGCAAGGTCCAGGTATTTGTCCATCTTTTAAATTTCCTTCATCGTCACCCTGTGATCTGCTGGGACCGCAAAGTCCACCAGTTGATACGTTCTCTTTTCTTTTTTTTTCTTTCTTTTTTAATCAATACTAGGTCTGGTCTCCTGGCTGGGATAGGAGGAACCGTCTTTATCTCAAAGTCCCAGAGAATTGAAGGCGTTTCATTCTCAAAAACAGATTCTGGTTTAAGTTAATTTATTATTATTATTATTATTATTATTATTATTATTATTATTATTATTATTATTATGTTAACTCATCTGCTCCTTTTTCTACCCTTCTTATTCTTGCTGACTGGGTTGAGTCCTCTGTTTTCTTTCTGCATCGGAACGGTCCCGGTTTTGAATCAGATATTGGACCTCTGTCCGTTTCCAAATGTTCTCATTTATGAAAATGAAGACATATTTATGATTTTGATGTACATCTTTATTATTCTTTATTATTCCCCATATTCTAACGCCCGCGGAAAAAGAATTAAGAGGACGCCATTTTGCGTCCAGCCAATGGGCCATCTTGAACCTAACTCAATTAACTTTCCCACAGCTGGCTGTCACGTGACAATTTCAACCACTGAGAATATCTCGTCACAGGTCAATCAGATATAAAAAAGCCTGTCTGTCAAACTTATCTGAACTTAAAGCTAACCGGTAAATTCAAATCTTTTACACTACATTACAAAATGAATTGTTGATCATTGCGCTAACCCGTAACGCTAACCGGTAAATAACGTAAACATATAAAAAGTTTACATATAAAAAACGTTAACATATAAAAAAAACATAACGCTAACAGGTAAATTCAAATCTTTTACACTACATTACAAAATGAATAGACTAACCCATTTATTATGTAACATCATGCTGACATTATCTAAGCTTCACCCCACAAGATATTTGTGAGAGATCGACAGATTATTGTAGGTAACAGAAACAAACACATTAGCGATATTTGAACTGAAAGTTCCACTGAATAAAGAAAAAAGGCCTTTCTTTTAACCGAGAGAGATTTGTTTGTTCTCTTAAGATTAGATTGTTCGTCGTCATGATGGCGAATACTGATTTCTTTGATGGTTTTATTCTGTATGATGGAACGTTTCTTTCGAGATTATCTAGAATTCTGCATTCTTAAACCGAGGGGATTGTCAAGGCTCAAATAATATGAATCAAAGATCTCAATCTGAGAAGCGTATATTGATAAAGAGATTTCGTTGTATCAGTCAAGTTTATATCGAAAGATCTCAGTCTATTCCATTTCAAGTAGTTTTGTTAAACTATTTAACTATTTATTGTTTACTAGAAGTGGGGGATTTTTTAAAAGTTAGTCTCGCAGATCCATTATTACTTATTTAGATCCTCACTGGATTCCTCATATATGATTTCAATCTGAGATGCGTATATTGATAAAGAGATTTCGTTGTATCAGTCAATTTTACATCGAAAGATCTCAGTCTATTTCATTTCAAGTAGTTTTGTTAAACTATTTAACTACTTATTGTTTAATATGGATATAGGAGGGATTTATAAAAAGTTAGTCTCTCAAATCCATTATTACTTATTTAGATCCTCAGTGGATGCCTTATAAAATCCCCACGTAAATATATTACAATATGGTAAGAAATTTTAATTCAATAATTTACAATTAAAAAAAAAAAACAATATAAATGATGCGATTAATTCAATCAATCAACATCAGATATCAATTACCTTCCGTTACTATACAAATTTTAATTTCTAATATCTTCCCAAATATTGATAAAATCATTATTTTTACTCAAAAACCAAGCCCTAGTGATAGTGAATGTAAATATATATACATTTACTTTGTCGTTAATTGTTTTATTTTCGAAGTTTCCTCCGGACATACACATATACACAACTGCCATTTATATATGTATAGATAGATAAAATCAATATATTACTAAAATGTAAAATGTGAAAATGTTCTTTATTTTCCGATAGCAGCGTTCTTTTTTCTAAAAACGTGACGTGATTGGTATTTGAAAGAATATTTGAAATTTACCGTATTTTCTTGAAATAATAATAATATAAATGAATGTAATTTAAAAAGAAAAATAAGAAAAGAAAAGTAACTAATCCACATGTGACAATGTTCATAAGAATATTTGTTTGGTCATATTTAGGTTAAAAAAAAGAATTCTAACTCAGTTGAGGTAACACCATTTAATTCTAATGTCCTGGTGAATGTGTTATAACAAACCACAATAAATTTATCTTTTGGAATGGTTCATTTTTTCTTATTTATATTTTTACATACCGCCGGATTTATTTTTACAGCCCCATATATATATATATATATATATATATATATATATATGTGTGTGTGTGTGTGTGTGTGTGTGTGTGTGTTTGTGTGTGTGTGTGTGTGTGTGTAAATTGAAAATGGAAGCGAATCCGACGGTATGTTGGAATTAAAAATAAAGGAAAGGACACGTGTTTCGGTCAGGAGTTTATCCATGTATACATATATTCTATCTATTATTATTTGAAATACAAAATAAAACAAAACAACAATAATAGTAATTGTACAAACATTTCTTTTTAGTATACAAAAATATAACGCCCTTCGTCATAGTAATATGTTGAAATGAAAAATAAAGGAAAGGAAATGTTGAATTAATAAAATAGGATTTATTTTATTTTACTGACATGTGTTTCGGCCAGTAGTTTATCCATGTATACATGTATTCTAATTATTATTATTTTAAATAAAAAATAAAATAAAATAATGATAGAAAAACTACAACATTTTTTTTAGTATACAAAGAAATAACGATCCTGCAAGGATTTACTGCAAGAAACAGTGTTTTGTCATCCATCGTCATTTTTTTAAATATTATTTGTAAGGTCGACAGACGTTTTCACCAGCCTCTACAAGTTAATAACTCACGTATATATATATATATATATATATATATATACGTGAGTTATTAACTTGTAGAGGCTGGTGAAAACGTCTGTCGACCTTACAAATAATATTTTAAATAATGACGATGGATGACAAAACACTGTTTAGGCAGAAAATATTGAGGAATAAGAAAAACAGAGGTTTAAAAATAACAAATAATTCCGAGGTTGTTGGTCGGAAAGAAAACTGGATAAATCATGAAATTTTTCGGTACTCACAACCTGAAAACGAATGTCTATTTTGTTGGTTGAAATGGCAGAGTAGATATCAGATTCAGCTAGTATTCAATAACCGGATCGAATTGTTGGACAAATTGTTGTGTCGCTAGATTTTATCAGCGTCTCGGTGTCAGTTTTGGTTTGCCGCGAAAGCTGCTGTTCTTCGAAATGTCATCTGCTGCGTACCGCCGTAAGCATTCTCTCGTAGCGGGGAAAAGATCGAATGAATTGTTGATTTGTACTCCCGTTTATATACGTGCTGACCGGCTCCAATTTTGGTAATTTTCTTTCTGGCAGTAATGGTTTACGAACCTTCCAAAGTATGGACGTATGTGTAAACAACACTCGTGATTTGCCTTATCCAATCAAATTCTAGAGGCTTTTTAATTATTTTTTTAATCTATACAAAATTGTAGAATTTTTTAATTTGTATAAGAGTCAGGTTTGGCGCGTTTTTTATATTTTTTTCTTATTGGTTATAAAATATAGGAGTTTATCTTATAAACTTAATGAGGTGAATTTTGCCTAAAGAGCTGGCAATACGAAACAGTGATTATATATGCGCCCGGAACGTTTTCTTTACCGCAGAGCCAGTGTGTTTCCACTCCATGGATATTTTCGACCTAGGCTCGTGGTTGCCACATCAAGTTTAGATAGTCTAGTCTGCTTTACAATCTACCCATAGCTGGAGGGAGAATATAGTTCTTTTAATAGAACATGCTTATCCGTATACATCACACATTCCTCTGTAATGTTACATGATTTGCCCCTCTTAGACACCCAAAATTTGATAACAGGACTCTGTCTAAAGCACACTGTTTGATTCAGAATTCGAACGGTTAGCGTCGTAGGAAACTGAAACGAAGTCGAGTTCAAATCCTGGACGAGGCTGTTTGCATTTTACATCGCGTTTGAGAAAGGTATGGATTCAACTATTCTTTTTCCAACTATGGATAAATAGTAAGATAGAGTGAGCACTTTAACTTATAGAAAAAGAAAACCTCTTAATCAAATCCCGATAAGAGCCGATTTAGTTGAGTTGGTAGACCGTCCGCTTTGGAACCACAAGTTTCGGGGCTCGATACCGGCCCTTGCCATCTCAACTCATGAGTAGCCCAGCTTGGATATTTGCGGTAAAGTGGGGAGCTCAGGCACAAAAACAATCTCCCTGGTCTATCACTAGGGAAAGGTGTTGGACTCCTTCAAAGTTCGGCTGATACCGACAATAGGCCACTCCGCCCCTTTATTTTTAATTTTGAAAATTGACCCAGTATCACATCCTGATCTTGCTTAGGAGCTGGGTAGATATATACAGAACCTCAGGGTGAGGTTTCAAGAGCATATAGGGCAAGTATGTGGACGATATTATCTTCAAACAAAGTGATGACAATAACAGAACAGAGTTGAAAATATTGTTATTTCTCATAGTAAAATTCAGTTATGTATAGAGTCTATGGTGTCTTTTTTATTTACATTCCAGACAAAAGAGGTCATTTTGCCGGACTGTATTTTAGATGATTTTCAGTTTTGTAATCTGAAATGGTAATATTCTTGTTTAGATAACGACATTCTGGCATGCCTCTGTACTATTCCGTTAAACCATTTGGTGTAAACTGTCTGCTGACTAATTGGAATGATAAATCTACTATATAAAGGAACTAGAGTTCATAGTTTTTTACAGAAAGAAAACACCATAAAATGAAAGTCGTTATATATAACAATAAAGAATAACTCGTACTATTATGGAATAAAATTTGTTACAGAGTGTTATTGTTGGAGTATTTGTGTTATAAGGTGTGCTCTAATTCCCCACCTTGATTTATAGACTAGCCTAGGTCACGTGGTTTACTCCTCCGGCCAATCAACAGGCCATACTGCGTGCCTAATACATTACTTAAACACTGATACTTGCCACTGTTCACTTGCAATCATTGAGGAGGAACTTACGACCATTGACGAAGGAACTGAGGACTCTTTACCAGAAGAACCAAAGGATTCATTATCGGAGGACTTTTAACCAGGGATCCAATTTCACTGGCCAAGCGCTCGGGCTTAAGGCCTACAGGATGGCAAAACACATTGTAACAGTTATCCATGGCATAAAAGCAAAATTTAAAGAAAATAATAACCATTTTCAGATGTCACGAACTCATGGTGTCAAACGTGCCATTACGTCCCGGGGAAGAGTCAAAAGTTTATTAAGTCGGCTCTCCATAGGTCCTCTAGACTGCATCCAGTTTCCGCAGCAGAGTTAATTAATGTGGGTCCTTGCTATTCGGCCAACGCTGGTTTATACATTTGTAGGAGTTCACAGGAAAACGTCGCTCGTGAGTTTGTCCTGCTTCTCCAGCACGGTGAAATTCCTATATTGGTCTTCTTACTTGTATGGTTTGTGAGATGGGAGGTAAGTAACCATACAGTTGCTGTTTTGTTCGGTGCTGTTATATTTCTATTTTTCAGATTTTGATTTTCAATTGAAAGCAACTGAAATATAAAATTACATTCTCTTGGGCGAAAACATAGCCAGGCACCAAGGGATTTTTCAAGCAGTCCTTGTATCGTTTCTGCTGCCCCTCTGTCACAATGGTCAGTAGAGAGATTTGTCATATATTTACCAGCACCTCCGAACAAGCAGGATGTAACACAGAACTATACGGACAGAAAATAGGTTCAAACAACCTGAAGAAAAATGACGATGTTGCTCTGAGTACAACATGTACATGGGGGTTGAATAATGTTGATACACCTCTTATTTTGGAACATATGCACCTATATATATATATATATATATATATATATATATATATATATATATGTGTGTGTGTGTGTGTGTGTGTATATATATATATATATATTTACCGACTCCTCCGCACGAGCACGATGTGACACAAGGTCAATTTTTTACGAGGAGTTTGAATTCAGAGTTTTTCCTTCTCCTCGACTGGTTACCTAGCCAAGGTTAAGAGACCAGTCTGCCCTGCTATTTACTCATACCTGGAAGGAGAGTAGTTGGATGCATACCTATCCCAAGGGTATTAGCCCTATGTGAAATCCAAACAGCTTTGTCCAGGATTTGAACTCGGTTCGACGAGTCCATTTTCTATGACTCTAACCATTAACCATGCGCCACTATGGGATTTGCCATATAAGCAATGAAGAAATAACCCTTATAATTCTGAAATAAAATTTGTGTTACATAGTGTTATTTGCAAGTGTCTACGTTCACTTTCCATCTTCATGAGTAACGCACATGAACGTTTTGGTTGTCCAATTTTTATCGGGAAATTCATCTCTTCAGCGCCTCGATCGGTGAAGCTGGCTCCGAAGAAAAAGATTACACCAGAGATTGATATCTCACGTCTTTTCAAAGTCTTTAGATTTGATTGATTCGTCATGGAATTGTGCTGTTCAATAGGGCATTCGAATCTTTGGAAGTTGATCAAAATCCATTTGTGAAGAAAGAGGGAGAGAGAAAAGGTGGATTGAGTGAGGGAGAGAGAGAGAGAGAGAGACGAGTGAGGGAGAGAGATATTTTTGAATCCCATTTTCAATGGAGAAAATTGTTGTATTTGACGTGGCACAATCTTTCTATTTTTATTTCTACATATTCATCTGTTTTCATACGAAGTTACCCTTAGTAAATATCACTACCGATGGCACATTTCGTAGTGTAATCGTTAGCAAGATGGATTGCCAATCCATTGTTTGTATGTTTGCTTCTCACTGAGTGCTCAATACATGCAGCCTTCTGCCACAACTCAGCTGAGTTTAGTAAATTAACTATAGACAGCCACTAACCTCGCTATTGATTCACGATCTATATCTAGAACATATCATAATCATTTGGAAATAAATAAATGAATTAAAATTGCATAGTTATCACCGTTGAGAAATATCTATTAATAATGGAGATTCGTTTCCGGTTTTTGTCTGTAACAAAAACTACGTCACTGCTTACGTCACATTACCCAAAAACGTCATAACATAGAATAAATACACTCAAAATTTGAACATGCAACATTAGACAGTCCTCATTGGGTTTTTTTTTAACAACAATGAACTAATTTAATTTTACGTTGGGCATTTAAGCAACACAAGATAATTTGGACAGGTTAAAATTTGGTGAAAAAATATTAGAAATAATGATTTGGCGATTAAGCGACTTCAGATAATTCAGATTTGTATTTGTGCATTTTATCTTGGATGATTTGGACGATCTTATTTTTAACCAGAGGGTGGTGCAAGATGTTAACGGACGGAAGATTTAGGAACAAATGTATTGATATATAGATATTTATTAGTATTATTTTCGCACCATATGACCTTTAGGCACCCCTTTTGCTTTGCTGATTCATAAGTACATTTTTTTCATTTACACCGTCAACATCCGTTTGTTTGTTAGGGGTTAGGGTTAGGGGTTAGGGTTAGGTTTAGGGTTTAGTTTTATAATTTTAAAAATCTAAAAATCGTCTAACAAACAACGGGGTGTTGACGGTGTAAATGAAAAAATGTACTTATGAATCAGCAAAGCGAAAGGGGTGCCTAAAGGTTATATGGTCCTTATTTTCTTTCATCATATTATATTTATATGTATTTCGTACTATTCGAAGAAGAGGAACAGATGTTAGTTGAAGTTGTGTAGTTCTAACTAACGGCAAAATGGAATGCCAATTCAACTGTGCATCCCTATGTGTGTTACAAAAGTATTATCGATTTTTTTCTTTCATCTTTCTGTCTTAAAATCTAATATGCATTAGTTCGGTAGCTTCAACGAGTGGGTAGTTAACCCTTCATTCTCACTCGGATTGGTAGTATCTGTTAGGGTCATATCTATAGATCAAATTCGGTTGGCATCCGTCCGTCTACTAAAGACGATGGCGTAGTGTTCACTTGTTTTTCATTAATATTTCTCTGCAGCTGCGTGAGTGGTTGAACAGACCACTTTTTGAATGACAATCTCTGATGCAGTGACCGCAAAAAACAGTGATGCTTGCTGGATTTGTTGTTGTCTCTCCTTCCTTTTGCCTCTCTTTTCTGCGGCGGCTTCTTTCCTCTCTTTTTCACTCCTTCTCGTTCCTTGTTTGACGAGGAGTCGCCAGGTCGCACAGTCTTTTGCACAAGCCTCCCATGTGTTGGTTTCGATATGGCATGTCTTCATGTCCCTCTTTCAGACATCTTTAAAGCGCAGTCGTGGTCTCCCTACTGGTTGGGTGCCCTCTACTAGTTCACCATACAGTATGTCTTTGGGGATACGGCCTTTGTCCATCCTCCTGACATGATCAAGCCAACACAGGCG
>CM042142.1:33155006-33227158 GCA_023376005.1 Doryteuthis pealeii
AACCGGGGTCAGTCATGGTTTCGGGGCTGAAGCATCATTACCATTTATCCAGAGCGCCTCAGCAATAACTCATACCACCTGGCACTTTTTGGTTATTCGTCACAGGGCGGAAATACCAGTTCCAAGCAGATGCAGATTCTGCTGATTTTGGAAGTTTTGCTATCTGATGGGGTTTTTTTTCTGCTGGTGATAAACGTAGCTTAATCAAATATGGTGCGGTAAAATTAGGAATAAAAAGAAGGCCGTTTTTTAACAGGATTTTAGAAAGAAGACAAACACTCGGTGTGATGGATAGATTTCGGCTCGACAAAGAAAGAAACGAGAGAGAGAATTTAAACATATATGCTATTTATATATACAAGGTGTGTCATAAAATTATCGGGATTGATGCTGTATTTACCAAGGTCGAAATGAACAATGTATGGAACTTTAATTTTGTTCAGAATACAAGATGTGTCAAAAAGTACAAAAAATTTCGATACTTATTGACACACCTTGTATATTCATCTCAATGTTCAAAAAGAAAAAATGAAAAATATGAATGAATAAAAACTTGTAAAATAAACAATGAGTAAACGAAAGAAAAATCAGAAAACCTAGAAAGGAGGGAAGAAGGAAAAGTGAGTGAAAGAAAGAAGAAAAACAAAAAGCATAAAATATAAAATAAAAGCAAATAAATCAAGAAAGGAAGGAAAAAGAGAGAAAGAAAAAGGAAAACGCATAAAATATGAAATGAGTAAAGTCAGAAAAGAAAGAAAGAAAGAAAGAAAGAAAGAAAAAACAAGGAAGGAAGGAAGGAAGGAAAAAGAAAGACAGAATAACAAAAACGTGCAACATATCAAACGGGTAAAGAAAGAAAGAAAGAAAGAAAGAAAGAAGAAAAAGAAAGGAAGGAAAAAGAAAGACAGAAAAACAAAAACGTGGAACATATCAAACGGGTAAAGAAAGAAAGAAAGAAAGAATGAATGAAAGAAAGAAAGAAAGAAAGAAGAACATGAAAGGAAGGAAAAAGAAAGCTAGAAAAACGGAAACGATGAATATATCAAACGGGTAAACCCAAGAAAATCAATAAGAAAAGAAAGAAGGAAAGAAAGAAAAAGGAAAGAAAGAAAGAAGGAAAGAAAGAAAGAAGAAAGAAAGAAGGAAAGAAAGTCATCCGGTAATGACAGTATGATGATCTTCTAAAAGAAGAACTTTGTAAAAGCAATTCATTTATCTTTGTGTGGGGAAGTGACATTACAGTAATGGGAAATCTCTCTCTCTCTCTCTCCCACCCCTCTCTCTTCCACTCTCTCTCTCTATTTCATCCTTTCTCTCTCCCTCTCTCTTACTCCTCTCTCTTTTCTATCTCTCTCCCTCCTCCCCTCTCTCTTCTCTCTCTGTCTATTTATCTCCCCCTCACTCTTTCCCTCCATATATCTCCCCTCTGTCTCTCCCCCCTCTCTCTCTTCCTCCTCTTTCTCCCTCACTCTCTCTTACTCCTCTCTCTCTTTCTCTCTCTCCCTCCTCCCTCTCTCCCTCTCCCTCTCTCTCCCTCTCTCTCTCTCTTACTCCTCTCTCTCTCTTTCTATCTTTCTCCCTCCTCCCTCTCTCTCCCTCCTCTCTCTCTTTCTGTCTTTCTCCTCCTCCCTCTCTCTCCCCTCCTCTCTCTCTCTCTTCCACTCGCTCTATCTATCTCCCTCCCTCACTCTTTCCCTTCATTCATCCCTCTCTCCCCCCCTCTCTCCCCCCTCTCTCCCTCTCATCAGAGATTTGTGAGACACAACCAAACCGCAAAGGTTCAGCTGTTGTGGACAGCCGATTCCTCCATCGATCTCCACCAAAACTTACAATCACTAAAGATGATGAAAGCACCTTTGTAAATGCACAGTTCATTTCAGTCGTCTTGTTTATTAATTTCATCATCTTGGCTCGATTTTTCAGCTGGCTCATATGAATGTCACACTATCGAAACGCTTCACAGACAGACAAAAGTCTATTGACTCGGAGATTCTAACACTCGACACGAGATTCAGAGTTTCTATATTTACAACCACCATATTGTGCGCGTCCTATCGGGGTATAATGGTTAGCAGGCTAGTCTCGCAAATCCAATAAAACTGAAATAGCAAGTTCGATTCTCAGTGGACGTCCTATAATTATAGCCTTATGTCACACCCTACTCATGGTTAACGGAAGGGGCCGGGTTAGCTTAGTCGGTAGAGCGTTCGGCTAGAAACCACAAGGTTCCTAGTTCGATACCGGCCCTCGCCAACTCAGCGTATGAGTAGCACAGGGATCTGTGCGGTAAAGTAAGGAGCTGATGGTAAGTGTGGCGCTCCACCTCAGATGCTAAAAATTATCTCCTTGGTCTAGCGCTATTGAAAAGAGGATAGACTCCCTCGCTGACTGGCTGATACCGACTTTAGGCCGCCCCGTCGACTTTACTTACTTATATATATATATATATATATATATATATATATAAGGAATATATATTAGTTTGTATATATATATATTTAATTACATGGACATTTTTACTGCAACACCGTGGGTTTCATGCATTTTTATTCATTAGGCAGATAATGAATGCAAAAGCATGAAACCCACAGGGTTACAGATAAAAATATCCATGTAATTAAATATATACACACAAACTAATATACATATATATATATATATATATATATAAGTCATCCACAGACACGTGTTTCGAAGTCTACTTCTCATCAATGCGGCTCGACTTTTTAATAGCAACCTCTAGCCGGGATCGAAACCCGACAGAATTTTCGTCTGCCAAGCTCCTTACCCTTGCGGCCATCAGCGGCTGTCAGTCTGGAGTGAACAATTAATTGATACCTCCCTACGGGGAATGTTTTTACAATAACCAGAGGACTCCAGTCTGTAAACAGGCGAGTAACGGCTTACACTAAACGTTGAAATATCAATTAATGTCCCCCCTACAGTACCCACCCATGGGAGTTGGGAGCATATGTATCAGTCATCCACAGACACGTGTTTTGAAGTTTACTTCTCATCAGTGCGGCTCGACTTTTTACTTAATACAATAAATAATAAATTCCCCAAATATATATATATATATTCACAAACACGTGTTTCGACTTATCAAGTTTCTTCAGTGTGGCTAGACATTTTGTAAACTACCTACAGCCGGCTAGACACTTTGTAAGCTACCTACAGCGAGATTCCCCCTGGACAAAGCTCTTTGTATTTCATACATATATATATATATATATATATATATATATAGGGAGCGGAATAAGTAACGCCCTTTTTTAATTAAATTAAATAATTAAATTAAACAAAGGGCGTTACTTATGCCGCAACCTGTATATATATTAAATGCAAACAGCTTCGTCCAGGAATTGAACCCGGGACGACGGGTCCATTTCCTACGACTCTAACCATTACACCATGGGCGTTGTTCGACATAAGTCTTTGCTGGTCTGCCCATTTTGATGTGTCCATGTATAGGTGTCCCCCGGAGAACATCCCATGAGTTCATCCTTACTTATCCAGCTGAGCGCAACATGACTTGTTCGACTTATTTTGATGGCTGGTGTGATGGGAGGTAAGTGACCGCATAACGGCTTAGAACCACAAGGTTCCGAGTTCAATACCAGCCCTCGCTAACTCAGAGCATATGTCTGGTAAAGTGAAGAGCTGACGGTAGGTGTGGATCACCGGCTCAGATGCCAAAAAAATCTCCTTTGTATAACACTAGTGAAAAGGGGGTAGAATACTTCGCTGTCTGGCTGATACCAACTTTAGGCCACACCGAAGATTTTACTTTATATACATATATATATATTGTGATGTGGGCCTACAAATCATCACCCCCTCCTAATGTCTTACTTTAAAATACCGTTTCTTCGTCCTACATTGTGCTACTATTTCCCTCACAAACCAGCAATAGTTAAAGTAAAACATTCGAAATCCTGGAGAATGCTGATTGGATAACAATAGCGAATCAGGGAATGGAATAGTAGCGCCCCCCCACACCCCAAAAAGGTTAATTCCGCGCGGAGAAAACTGCAGGACAACCAGTTGCAGAAATAAATCAAAGCCTTAGGTAACTTGTCTCTAACACTCTTTGCTCGTGATTGAACAAGCGACTCTTCTCTTCTGACCTTCACAGGTCTGTTCTCCTCCTCTCCCAGTTCTTCCACTCCTCCATTTTCTGTTCCACCTCTCCTTCGTTCCTTGTTTGATTTACGTCGTTGCTCGCTCTAGTCTATCGACTGAATGACTATTTTTTCTCCCCCCCCCTCTCAGAGAAGCCGATGTTTTTATCTCCAACCTCTACCCATAATGCCTCTATAAAGAGGCCTTTCATTCTCCTCTCTAACTTTTCGATGTTGCATGCCAGCATACACCCACTCATCGTTCACCCGATCAGTTCCGATGTCTCAGGCAAGGTGGACTTGCACGTGAAGCAAGTCCTCGTCCGTTTTGCCCGAGGTAAGTATCTTCTCTCACTACAGTGTGGATGTCGTCCATGCCAGAAAACGCTCAGCAGAGGGAGAATCCAGAAAACGAGCTAGAAACCTACTCATGGGACATTGTATCATCTTCGTTATTCATTCTATCGATCCGGCACAAACCCAACCGCGGAGATGAAGAAAAAATAAAAGAGAAAATCTTCTATCAATGAATAGGAGGGAAATGCATAAAACGACCCCATATAAATGATTGGAAGTCTATATAGTTCTGATAAGAATAAATAAAAGAAGCTAAAGAAACGAACTGCCAAATAAGATAAGTTTATCATCATCCAATCCCACGTCTCTTCCACATACATTGATAATATCAACATATTCCGCGCATATATCTAACCAAGAAAGAAAATTAGGGCTCCCAATATTCTTAGTCATATTTGCTCTCTCAATTTGATGAATACATTGATGATGTTCTTATTCCGTTATTTCAAAACTTTTGATTGTTTTTCTTATTTATTGTTATGATTAAGTTTTTCGACCAAGTTACCTTTAAGCACCCCAGGGGCGACCTGGATTCAGAAGGACATGTTTCGTTTTGCACCGTCAACATCCGGCTGTTTGTTAGGGTTAGGGTTAGGGCTTAGGGTTAGGGTTAGTAGTTAGTTTTATAATTTTTAAAAATGCGTCTAAAAATCGTCTGGTAACAAACAACCGAGTGTTGACGGTGCAAAGCGAAACATGTCTCTCTGAATCCAGGTCACCCCTGGAACGCTTAAAGGTAACTTGGTCCAATTTCTTTTTCTAAATTAACACGCGCATTGTTTTGTTTATATCGGTAATTTGTTAAATGGATCAGTTTGCCATAGTATTTTACCCCCAAGCTGGATGGAATTTACTTGGATTCATACCTTTCCCGGTGATATTAGCACTATAAAAAATACAAACTGCCTCGTTGTAGATTTGAACTCGGGATACCGTGTCCGTTTCCTACGATAATATCCATTACACAGACAGCACCCAATTCAAATATGAAAAGAAAATTATCATGTCTAAGTGATTCTTTGGCACAGTTATGCTACCATGTGCCATGAGATTGGGGTTTTAGAGTATTAAATACGTTTTTATGACGCTGATTTAATAGCAAAACATGCCAATCTGAATTGCCATACTGTTATGACCTGTTTAAGGGTCAATAAATAATAACTCAACACGGGTATAAAATGTAGGGAACAGATTGTATTCAGCAATATATATCAACGTACAATGGAAGGGTTTCCTTGTTTCAGCTTACACGAAGAACTGTATCTGGTACTACTGGTATTTACATGTGTCCCACTTTCACACGATATGGCACAAGGCCGTTTTATGTGGGGACCACCCACAATTGGGGTGGTAGGTAGAAAAATTGCGTCGATCTCTTCGGCAAGGGGGCGCCTCAGGCGCTGGGCAATAAACCCAACCCTGCCCCTTTAAGTGCAATGAGGCAGGTATTGCCTGGAGGGACGGCCCTCTGGGATCGACGCTATTAATTTAGCATCCCACCGGTCCAGAGGCCGAAGCTCACTGGACCCCCGTCCCAAAGGACGGGTGGGTGGCAGCTGTAGTAGCTGGGACTACTCGTTTGAGTAGCTTTACTCTGTTAAATATTGGGTAAGTCCATGTCCGTGTCATAGGTGAGTCACCTACAACACATACTATCGCATTTTCTCGTATATATATACAGGGTGGTTAAAAAAAAGTATTGAGATGTTTTTGTACTTTTTGACGCACCTTGTATTCTGAAAAAAATTAACGTTTCATTCATTCTTCATGTTTATCTTGGTAAATACAGCATAAACATCTGTACTTTTCGATACACTTTGTATTCTGAATAAAATTAAAGTTACATTTATTGTTCATTCTTATGTTGGTAAATACAGCTTTAATCTCGATACACCTTTATAATATATATATAATATATATATATTAATATATATATATAAAAGTTTATAAAATAAACGGTGCGAATCGTGTTATGCTGGATGATATGAAATATTGTCTTGACTTTCAGTATTGTAAGTGATTTTTGTTTGTTCTATTTTTATTTTATTTTTTTTAGTTTGTTAGTTTAATTGCATATAACCTTCCTGTGTTACTTAATGTTAAAGCCATCCTTGTAGAAGAACAGTATCGATAACATTTAACCCATATCTGGAGAAAAGGGTATTAGTCCGAATGAAAAAGTAATATTGTGACTAGAGTTCGAACTCCTATACTACGGTGTCGAGAGAAACGGCGATAATTTTGTTTTCAGGAGAAATAGAAAATCATCACTCTCCCCGAAAAAAAGATTAGCTTTTGAATAAGAGATCTGAAATGATAATCAGATGCAGGCACATTAACAAAATCATTTAAGTTCGTTAGCTCCAGATTCTGAAAAGTAATAGATAAATAAATGAATAAATAGATAAGAAAGAAAGTAAAGAAAGAAATACAGATCATGGGTTATTTTGCAAATGCGATCAGCAGCTGATTTCCCCCCATTTTCGTTCGGCTAGAAACCACAAGGTTCCTAGTTCGATACCGGTCCTCGCCGACTCAGCGTATGAGTAGCACAGGGATCTGTGTGGTAAAGTAAGGAGCTGATGGTAGGTGTGGCGCTCCGCCTCAGACGCTAAGATAATCTCCTTGGTCTAGCGCTAGTGAAAAGGGGATAGACTCCCTCGCTGATTGGCTGATACCGACTTTAGGCCGCCCCGACGACTTACTTATTGATGTAGGGACACATGGTTGGCGCTTATAAGGAAAAAACTAAAAATGATTTCGGCTATCAAAAAGAAGCATACAGCATATCTGATGATTCAGTACAACTTCTGAAATTAAGAGTAAATAAAAGAACGCGTTTGTGGATGAAATATATATATATATATATATATATATATATTATTATTATATATATATATATATTACTCCCACTTGTTGAGTTCTTTAAATAGGGATTTAATTGTAAATTCACCGTCTGGCGTATAGCTAACCCTCACTTTGTTTATAAAGTTAGAGGACTCTCGTGAAAAGAAAGTTGTCAGGGTAGTCTAATGTCGGTATCAGCGAGACAGAGAGGGGTCTATCCCCTTCTCACTAGCGCTTGACCAAGTAGATGTTTTTGCATCTGAGATGAAGCGCCACACATACCATCAGCTCCTCACTTTTCCGCACCCTATGCTACTCATACGTTGAATTGGCGAAGGACGGTATCGAACCAGGATTCCAAGTCAAGTGATCTACCGACATTAAACTAAACCTGCCATATATATATATATATATATATATATATATATATATATATATATAATATATATTAAGAAATTTGAAAAAACAAGTGTTCCAAAAATGAAATGAAATTATTAATCAACGCTTAAACGTTTCGGTTTCTTTAAACCTTCATCAGGATTTATTAAGGGTGAAGAATTGATGGATGTATTATAGATGGCATGAGATAAAAAATCTTTATGATCTGAATTCTTAATATTTCGATTTATTTCCATATTTACTCCCATATATTATAATATATATATATATATATATATATATATATAATATATATATATATTGAATCTATTGATGGTGTGTTTGTAGTAATGTTTGTTAAGTCTGCATATGTGTATTCCCTTATATACAACATACATGTCTGTGTGTATATTATCCAACCTCTTCGCCACGGACAGGATGCGACAAAGATCATCTTTTAAGCGGAGAGCAGCTCGTTTGAATTCAGATGTTTCCTTCTCCTACATAGGTTGCTGTATCAAGGCTAAATAACCTAGTTTAAGTAACCATGTTTGTCATTCTACTTATCCATAGCCGAGGAAAGACTAGATGAATTAATCGATTTCCCTTGGGTATTATCACAAAGTGAAATGCAAATAGTCTCGTCTGGGATTCTAACTGGCGCTAGCTGAGTTCCATAACTTCCAACGACAAACGTTACACACCGCGCGCCACCACAAAATAGGACAGCCCATGTCTACGTTTAATTCCCCTGACCTGATGACGTGGCGTGCTTTCATTGGTTATTTAACTTGCTACATCTATAATTCATGAGGTCAAGCTAACGCTGCTGTATAATTTGCAATAATCGTTATTATTCTGGTTTTTCTTCAATTTTGAAAATCTGAAGCTTTTATTGCGGGTTTAATAATCAATGACTGTATTGCCCACATTTCATAATAAGCTCTTATGAATTTTAATATTCTGCAATTAAATAAACAACAGCAATATTTATTATACCTCAAAGAATATTGGCTTGAAGTTCAAAGAAATATGTAATTTTGTAAATGTGCGTAGAAACTTAATAATGCATATTGATGAGAACTTAAATCAAGAGAATGAAAAAATTATGCTCATTTAACTTGATTTATAGTTACACTAGTGTTCCATCGTGCCTAAAATATATTTAACGAACATATCTATCTATCTATCTATCTATCTATCTATATATTTGTATATGTATAAGTATTAACTTACCGGTGGGTATAAGAGCGATCGTTGGAAGCGCACAATATCCAGAGGTTAAGGTTGAGAAAAAACAAATACAAAGTGCTCAATACAATGTAGAGCATAAATTTATTTAAGAATGGAAATAAGTAACCTACTCGAGTTTCATCGATAGATTCTTCAGGGTTACTTTTAAATTAATCGAGTTTACGATTAATCTTTGGTGTTTATAAACATGCCCGTTGGAATGGGATACATACTATATATATATATATATATACATATACATACATATATATATATATATATATATATATATTATATATATATAAGTTAAAAGAAAGGAAATTAATCCGACAATATGAGTATAGATAAAAGGATATGAAAACACCACAAAATGCTGTTAAAGTGAAAACATTTTATAGCATATTCATAGCTGATATTGAACAATATTTCGATTTAATAAAAATCATCTTCAGAGCTTGTTTATACTCCGTGTTATCAAGAGCGGAGACAAAAGTCATATGAGTTCAAAACACATATGAGTTTTTGATAACACGGAGTATAAACAAGCTCTGAAGATGGTTTTTATAAAATCGAAATATTGTTCAATATCAGCTATGAATATGTTATAAAATGTTTTCACTTTAACAGCATTTTGTGGTGTTTATATATATATTATATATATATATATATATATATATATATATATATATGTATATATAATATATGAAAGTAAACAAACAATCTTTTTGAGATGGCGATAGCCGACAATTTTTGGGAGAATATGTGCTTAATTGAAGTCATACCTAATTTAAAAAGTAATTAGTTGATAATTAATGAATTAGGTGAGCATATCTGTTCAAATGTAAGGCGTAAAAAAATCGAGAAAAAGTCACTCTCTGTAAGGCTTAAACAAATCAAAACATGCAGACATGTACATACAGAGATTGACTTTTTCTCGATTTATATATATATATATATATATATATGTGTGTGTGTGTGTGTGTGTGTATGTATGTATGTGTGTATGTGCGTGTGTGTGTGTCTATATTTATGCATATGCGGGATCTTTCTGGAACGATGAACCTTCTTGTCGCGATCACGTCAGTGTGTCGAGCTCCGAGTTTGCGTGAGATTGGTGTTCAAGGCCGTCGTAAATGTAAGTAACCAATAAAGACTGATAATTCTTTGAACCCCATAGTAGCTTCTCGTTCTAAGCTGCTGATGTGATGATATGGCTGAACAGATACCGGCATCCGCGAGGCCCTATATACCCGGATACTCAAGTCATAGTTCGAGTTCGGACAGCTCTGCAATTTGTCGACGGCTAGATGGACGTTGAAGATGAGCCACATTGAAGGGCCTCTTTGACTGTTCTGCACTACTTGATAAATATTGTTTTTTTTTTTAAGGAAGAAATGATAAAATAGTGCAAGGAATGATAAAATGATAAAATAGTACAACTTTCATGTGTGCGCATCCACGTGCGCGCGCACGTGTGTGTGTGTTTGTTGTTGTTGTTGTTAATGTTGCTTTTGGGGATATTTTGCATGCCAAAATGTTTGGGTTATTTAATTTACAGCTTAAGGAATTACGTACATTTTACATTTATATTTTCATTTTTGTTTTGTTGTTTCTTAACAGTTGCACAGAGTTTGATGATATTAAGTATTTCTATCTAATACGAATAATTTGGAGAAAAAAATCCATTGGAGACATAGATGGGACATGAATAGATACTACCATTTAGGTAATTGTGATTCGACCCTAAAATCATCAACGACTTCAGTCACTTCATCTAACGAAGGTTTATATCTACAAGTTTCTAAGAACTGCAGATTCAAAGCAGCTCCACGATAAAATAAAAATTAAAATATCTGTAAATTACAAAGAATTCGGTTCTTTATTTTCCGAACGAAGGAATCTAAACATCAATTGTTACATAATTGTTAGTACCCTAACACTTATTTACAGTAGTGTAGAAACCAAAATGGCTGTTATAAGTTGCAGCCGACGGCCTTGAAGGATTGAGTGACAAGGCTTGACCTCAATTCTGATCCTCCTTCTGGTGGATACCGTGAGAATCAGTGCAGAAGACCTTCTTCCCGTTTAGATTAGAAAGAGAGTTTAGTATCAGTATCGGCCAAACTACGAAAGTGGTAAGTCGTGTTAAGCGCACGGCCGACTCCATCTGCGCAGGTAGTCTGGTGGGGATTTCGGAATAAAATATGATCTAAAGTAAATCGAAGTCTTGGGTTATCATCTAAAAACTACCAATGACACGGGGTTTCTGATAAAGAGAAATCCCCAATGGAAGACCAGATACGAAGTCCCCAAGACGAAGTCCAGACGCTAGAAGAAGAACGTAATATACCAAAGATGAGCAGAAGAATAATAGAAGTAAAGAGAGTATACAACACAATTTTCAACATCATCTTTTGTTAATGCACTTAATCCAGTGGTAAATAATTTTTAAAATATTCAAAGATAAAGAACAAGTTTAAATCAATAGGACACAAACCTATTGATTCAAACTTGTACATACATGTGTGTTTTAAAAAAGATGGTTAAAATTTACAAAGATAATAAAAGATAGAAACGAAAGTAAAGAAAATATAGCGGAGAATGAGACCTAACAAATAAAAATAAAGTAAATTAAGAAAAATTAGAATAAGAAAAATATGTAAAAAAAAAAACTTTAAAAAAACTCAAAGATATATTCAATAAAAGTGAAAAAAAGACAGAAATGAGTTTTCTAAATTTATAGCCACGAGTAGAATCTTTTTTTCAAGTCTCGTTAGGATGTGATTTGTGGGGTTTGAACGTGACTTGAAGTTATGGTGTCACTAATGGAAATCTCGAAATGGCCACCATTTTGGTTTCTCACTTATGTAAATAGGAATGGGAGAAATGTGAATGCATAAGTAATTCTCGTGTTGCAAATTGTTTTATGAATTTTATGCGAATGTCCCTTTTTATGGATTTGCGTGGATACGAATGCTTTTGAGGTAATGGTAGAGAGATCTAATGTTTATTTACAAGGAAGAGTAGGAAAGTGTGATAAGACGAGAAAAACGGAAATGATATGGAAAAATATACCGTATTTGTAACATTGGAAGTAAAAGTATGTCTTACAATTGAGAATGGCCCGTATTTACAGGCTGTTCTAACGGATACTGGGGTTGGAGACTATATAAATCTTCTTCTTCTTTCTTCTTCTTCTTCTTCTTCTTCTTCTTCTTCTTCTTCTTCTTCTTCTTCTTCTTCTGTTCCCTCCCAGGCTCTCCCCCCCTCTCTCTCTTTATATATATATAATAATAAATATATATATATATATATATATATATATATATATCACCCTCTCTCTATCTCTCCCTCTATCTTTCTCAGTCTGTTCATATATCTCTAATAATATCAATATATTTTGTTCATATGTATCTATCTATCTATTTATCTCTGTTAATATATATAAGTATCATAATCCGATTCTCTCTGAAAGGTCTCTCAATTGGAAAAATTGGAGAGTGGAACTGTTACATCAGGAATTGATGTAATCTATTGTTGGTAGGTAGTATTAATTTAAAAGGATCTTAGCAAAGAAAATGCGGTTTGACTGATGGAATACGACCTCAGTGTTGTTTGAGCCCGTGGCTTTCATTGGAGTAAAGTTACGAGATCATTGTTGAATCTTGAATTTTAGAAACTAAATAACGTTAATCAGTGAGAATTCGTCGGTCAGAATGGATCTCTCCCAAAATGCTCTGGTTTCCCCTAGTCCGTAAGATTAAAGAGTTGTCAATAAATACATTGTGCACAGAAAAGGTCTTGATTATTCATCCTTTCGCCGAGAAGGGATGATGCGAAAAATAAACAATATGGCAACGGACGGACAGTGTTTACAGAGAGATGATAAGAACAGAACGGCATCAATGAAAAGAACAAAATAAATCACAAAGAAAAAGAAAGCGAATCAGTAGGAATAACAGCGAATATTGAAAAGTGCTCAATACGTACGCAGAGCCGGTTTAAAGAACCGAATCAGTAACATAAGTTAATTACCCGAGTTTCCCCGAGAAGGATCTTCAGGAAAACTTTGACAGAAAGTAATTGGAACAAACGGATGCATATATACAAAATCATTCGATAAATTCGCCTCAAAAGGATGATGTTTGACTGTCAAAGAGCCATTTATTCTTGGATCTACATCCGTTTGATATCTCAGGTCTTTGGTTTTTTAAAAATCTTTAGAATTTGGAGGTATGCGATAGCCAGCTTTTCTTCCATATAGAGAATGTAGAATTTATCACCTGTCGGTAATTGCGAGCTCTTTTAAAATTCTCCCACTTCAGGATTGGGCTCACGCCATATTTATCTTTGATATCCCAGACATATTTAAAAAGGGCGGTACTATGCATATACCTCATATGCACAAAGCAGCTTTATGAATCTTGAGTAATGAGATAGGGTAGATATTGGTGTAATGGTACTTCTGGATTTTTAGTGATATTTTAGTGATATTTCTATAGTTAGTTTTTTTCTTTTGGGGAAAAGGAGTTAATTGGGTAATTGGTGGTGTATCTTATTTTCAAGTGTGTCCACCTTGGACCTTTTAAACAATTTGCAGAAAGGATCAAATGTGTGTAGGTTTAATGTGGGATAGATTCCAATACAATCTTCATCAGATGACCTTAGGTTTGAACGTTGTTTTGTAGTCTTAGAATCATTAGTTTCATTGTCTTCTAGTTTTCCTCAGTAAACAATTATATATATATATATATATATATATATATATATATATATAAAATAAACGACTCAAACAAGTGGGATGGATTCCAATACAATCTTCATCAGATGATGACCTTAGGTTTGAACGTTGTTTCGGGATCTTAGCATCATTATCAATTAATGTATCGTTTTTGCTTAAATACCTTGAGTACACCCCAAATAGTTTTTATTTTATTTTATTTCATTTTGTACATACATTTGTATACTCGGCTTGTATGAAATACATTCATATATATTCTGAATTATCTTGATGATCCTTGTCGGTGAGACCTGGGTAGTTAACTTTAGTCGTTGATTTGGTTCGTTAAACAGGCTCCACACGTATGTATTTAGTATTTTTCAAATATTCATTAGGTTGGCTCTTTCGGTTCACACTGTCTAAAGTGAACTTTCTTTTTTTTTTTTTTCATTCCCCTTTTTTTTTATTCCATTATCTCCTCGGTATTTCCCCCACTTAATAGAGTGAATAGTGTATATAATATACCACTGAGTGTTCGGTATGAATTCAAACGCGACGCCTAAAACAACCTCTAACCCTGTTTCAACGCTAAGGAGTCCATTATCATACCTTCTCTCTTTTTCTCTCTCTTATTATATTTGTCCCCCACTGGCTTCACCCCCATTCGTTTCTTATAAATTTCCTTCACAATCTGACTTTTATTCGTCGCCGGTGTATAAACTTTGAAACGCACCGGTTGAAAAGGCCTTCGGTATCCCCCCTTTAATTTATATTTTATTCCTTAAATAAAAATATTCTCCCTATTTACATATGATTCCTCCACTTTAAGTGCATACAATTCTCCTGTACCAAAAAACCTAATTATATATATATAATATATATACGAATATATATTGTGTGTTGTGTGTGCTCTGTGTGTTGTTGTGTGTGTGGAAAATGTACCTGAATCCAACGGTATGGTTGAAAGGAAAAATAAACAAAGGAAAGAAAACTAGATCCAAGGAATAACGGCCCTTCGTCCAGAGTAATATTGATTTGTTTTTAAAAGACTCAAATACATATATACTCTACGGAAGGAGTTACCCTTGATATATTAAAAGATTTTGTTAGTTTTCTATCATTATTCATTCTATCATTTTATATATTACAATTAACTAATAAATAGAATACATGTGGTACATGAAATAAATCCTGCCCGCGAAACAACGTGTTAGTAAAATAGCGAATATATTTAATATCCCATTCACATTTTGTTTCATTTAGTTTATTCTTTACCTATCTCAAACACCATCACACACCACACACACACACACATATCTACATATGTATATAATATAATAAATAAAATGAAATATGAATAATTAATTATATAATTATATATATACTTACTATATTATATCATATTACAAATGAAATTCCTTTAGCCAAGCCACCCCTTTTTCATATGGGTGCTAGAAGGTGGTGGCTGCGGGTCTAATGTCCTGGGAATGACGTTAAACTCTATCTGATGGTGAGGTTCCAGTTTTGGAGGTTGGGGATGTGGAGCACCCTTCATCACCATTGCTCCTGGTCCACTCTGACCCGGAGTTGAGTACCTGTTAGGTCCCATCTATGGGTTAAATAGAAAAAATGTTTTATAAAACTTGTATTATCCATTAAGAATTGATTTATTCAAACTTTGATGCATTAAATGACCCACTGAGTTGATATGCCGTAAAACAACAACCACCAAACCAAATCAAAATGAAATTACAAACAGCATCTGGATGTGTAATTAATATCATACATAAAGGTAAATAGGTGGATTACCGTAAATGTCACAATAAAAAAGTCTAGAAGTAGTCTTGTCTTAGATGTTGTTTGATAAGTGGATTATGAGAGAGTTACGGTCGCTGGTAACAGACGGTATAAAATTGTTTGCATTAGAAAATAAAGACCAACGATAAACAGATAAACTGGCGGCCGGTCTTTTGAGCTTTCTTTCTTTGTCAGCTTTTCACCCGATTCCAGTCCTTTCCGACTGTCCGCCGACTCTTTGCCCATCGTTGTTCCGGGTCTGTGACTCCTCCCAGTTCGGACCACTTATCAGAGTATGCAGAACATATCCTTGACCAGACTATCCAAGCCCCACTCACTCACGCACACGTCACAACGCACAGTACTATCTTTATATTCCTCTCTCTCCCTCTCTCTTCTCTCTTCTCTATAATATATATATATATATATATATCACTATATATTATAAGTAATTCTTATAATAATGACACGCCCATCGCCATCAAATCAGTTTGATAGTGATTATTATGGGACCTGAGGTTTTATTTATATTTCAAATACATACTCGAGACATTTCCCAATTCTCAGCGTTCCTGTTGCGAGGCTAAAATACACAGGCTGTAAGGCTGGTGCTTCAGGTTATTGACACATGTTCTCTATTCTTCTCTTCAAACTACATTTTCTATTCTTCTTTCCCTTATTTTACTCTTCTTTTCTCTTATTTCCTTTTATTCGTTTTATTTTCTTTATTTCTTTTTTTCTTTCGGTCCACCATTCGATTTCTTTCTTTTCTTTTTTTCTGTCGGTCTTTTTCTTTTCACATAATTTTATCTCTTCTTCGTCTATTTCTTTTCTTTTCTTTCTTTTTCTTTTTCTTCCTTTCCCTTTCTTTCTTATTCTTTCTTGTTTCTTTTTCTCTTTTTCTTCTTTCATCTTTTCAGTTCTTTCTTCTTTTCTTCCTTGGACTCATCGTTATACTCATGCTCGACATTCTTTTTCAGCAGTGATTCTTATCATTATATAGCATTTTTTCATTCTCTTTTCTCTTTGTAAGAGTGCAAATCACGCATCACAACTTTTCGATCTCAGCGTCTTATTTTTTTTTTTTTTTTCCTTGTTCACTATCCGACTTTCTTCATCGTTTTAAGCTTCCCTTTCTCAGAATTTTGGAGTCTTCTCTCTTTCCTCTCTTCCTTCACTCTACTTCCACTCATTTTTTGTAATTACTCTTCCTTTCCTTTTTTTTTTTTCTGTACTATTTTCACCAGTAATTTAGTATTTCATAACTTACATATTCCTCTCACTGTACATTATTTATCTATAGGTTACTATTTATTCGCATTATAATTGTGGTGCCTAAAATTTTGGCAGCGAGAAACTCGATAAAATAGGTCCAACATATATTCCTTTTCCCTTAAAGATTTAATAACAAAACTCTTGCCAATGGGAATCTAGGGTAAACGTATATTTTAAACTAAGCCCAGAAAAACCATTGCCATTTTGGCCAAGGACATTAAGCGAAGGTCAGTGATCATACGTATTGAAGTCTGGAATGTCATACTCCTATTTAGTATTTATTCGTAAAAAATCAACTAATCTTGGCACAATGTATGTCAATGAAATATATGAAGTGTGCATCTAATTAAAGGGAAAAATTGTGGATACAATAACAGTAAGATTAATAATCTTCTAGATAAATCTTCCAGATCAGTTAGTGTATCAGATGGTGAGAAATGTATGAACAAACAATCGACCGAAATCAGACACAGGTAAATAAAATAAGGTGCGTCGAGGCAACGAACATGTATCAGTGAAATAAAGGAAGAAAAAAAAACAGCTAACAAGGAAATGAAATACAACAACACACCAGTCCACAGCGCAGAAGATTGCATGAGGAAACAGAGAAATGAAAAGTAAAGCAAAAGTAGCAAAGAATACCATAAGTTAGATTCGCGGAATAGTGCCTCACAGGCGAAAAAAGAGAAAAGAGAAAAGGAAACACTCGCCGAAAAATGCCCTGCAGGGAAGGAAGATTAGAAAATAAAATATGAAAAGAACTCTGCACAAGTCGAGAGAAACTGAAATACCGACAGGACAGCACGGACTAGGGCAAAGAAAGATTAATAAAGAATGACATGGAGTAGGAACAAAAAATGATAAGAAGAAAAGAACACGGAAACGGTAAATGCATATAATACAAGAAAGAGTCACTCGGAAAAAAAATCGAGAGTATTGCAATGTTATTTGGCATAACTGTTGTTACTAAGATTAGGATTCCAGAGATATTAATTAAAAATGTAGTTAGAATAAAGTAGGAAAAAAATCCATTTGAACTCAGAAAATAAATTACAAATTATAAGAATAAGTAAAAAATTAAGAAAATTAAATCGAAGTTAAAAAAATATATTGTTGTGGATACAGAATGAAATAACAATAATATAAAGTAAATATAAAAATAAATAAAAAAGGTATTAACAATATATTTTCAAAATAATAGCAAAGAAAGAAAAGTATATTATATTTGTTCGGAGTTACATGCCAAGAGGTTACGGAAGTAAGGAAGAAATTAGTGAAAAGAATAGAGATAGAAATGTGTCATTCCTGAACACCAGACCTTAGGCAGTCTTGTGGCGTATTTCTTAAGCCTCGGCTACAGGACCGCCTGAGAATTGATTCGGATGTCTACGAGTTATTTTGAAATATAATAACTCTCAGAAAAACGCACAGCACGGCATATCACTTAAATAGTTATCGAATCAACTGAATTTAGATGGCGAGTGGTACGCTCGTCATATATAGTCCTCTATATCACTAGCTATATATATATTCAACTATATATTCAAGTGGTATTGAAAGTATCAATATAGAGAGAACGAAAGGGACATTCGCAGGGGATGAGTGAGACGGAGTTATAAGAGTAGAACGAAACAAGAGGGAACAAGTTGCAGTAGGAACTCTGTCACATCCTGGTAGGCCCAGATGAAAGATCTAAGACATCGTGCGTATTGTGCGAAGGTGTTTTCGGGGGAGTGCAGAAGTGCTGTGAAGTTTGGTACCGGCGTATTTCGCCCATCAAAATCCTGGACAATTTCTGTTCCACCTTTCATGGGGATCTTGATTCTCATTACCTTGAAGTGGTCCCAGACTGGGAGAACTCAACATGTCACATCAGACTGTGAGACAAATCTCGAGATTGGGTCATTAGCCATCAAAATCGAGTCCAGGCGTGGTCACCACTCGGGAAAGACATTGGAAAGCGTCTTCAGGGTGGAAAGCTGAACAAGAAGAAAGAGTCTCAGAAAAACCAGGACCGGGGCAGTCTTATCGTGAATTCGATGACTCCCGGTCTTTATTTTCTCTCGTTAACGGCTCGAGCTAAGAAACAATCTTATTTTAGTCATTGAGGTGAATTCACCATTGGAGTGGTAACTGTTAACCAGCGACCACAGGAACTTTCCCCGGCCACGTGTATTCAACCTGTCTCCACTATCCAACTTATCCCAGTCCAGAGATATCTTAAGGACATAGAACTTACTTAACTAATTTCTAGTATTCGATCGATCTTTATCGGTATATTCCAACCCTATTATTTTACCGTTCTTCTTTGAATTGTATCTATGAAATTTGATTAAAAAAATATTTAAAAGTTACTACAACCCAATCCAAGAATGCAGTTGATATAATATGTATGGTTGGTCCATTTATGATTAGGTTGGGGTTTTGTTTTGTTTTTACCGGCATACGTGTTTCACCAATATGAAACATTTCAGTGTGAGTTATCGCTCAGAATATAATTATAAAATCAAGCCCATTTTGACATAATAAAGTTTTTAGAATAAATCAATGCTTTCCTATAAACAGAATCATAAATTTGATGTTGTATTGCGTATGTGGTATATTATGTTTGGTCTGAAAATATAATATTAAACACCTTCCAGTAGATTTTTAAAAAATAAAACCAGTTAATAATACTACAAAAGTTGTTCGGTATTCTTAAAAAAACCCTAATTATTGTTTTCTACAACCAGGCTGTACAAACAATTCAACACCTAAATTCAGCGTCAAAAACTGGACAATAATTGCCAAATTGTTGATTATCCTTTAGTCATATACGAATGTATACCAAGTACGATTAACCACCGTTAGTCCGAGCCGATTACTCAAGGCTATTTCAAAAATAGGCATCGGTTCACCTACCACAAAAAAACAGCCTTTCTGTGGAGAATGACCTGAAAATATGAATAAAGACATTAAGAATAATATCGAATTTCCAACGTGTAAAAGGTCAACAAATTACTGATTTTGCTTGCTTTGGTTGGTTTGGTTTGTTGGATTTTTACGGCACTGTCAACCCTCGTTGGGGTTAATTTTTTATATGCGAAGATATTTTGATTTCATTCTAGAATGGCATCAAAATGTTTTCTAAAAAGTTAATTTAAAAAACAACGTTTTAAAAACACCACTTTTTCTATTTTAACATCCATACACAGATGAACCCTAAGGTACTTACTTGACCATCCGGGTCGCATTGATTATGGGAGTAATGGCGATGAATCCGTATTTCATCAACATTCCAGAGTCCAACTTGGAAATTCACTCTCTAGATGAAGTTTAAAAAAAACGTCATCACAGAATCAAGACCCAGCCCACCTTTCTAGCACATTATCGAAAAATGATTGGAGGTTTGCCGTTAAAGGTAATAGGGTTGGGGAAAATCAATTTATGTCTAGGGCTGGACGTGGCAGCGATTGATGCGGACAGTGGCCCGAATAGTCCGGAACCGCCCGTCTGGCAATGGTCAAGTGGAGTGGTTGCCATGTCAGGGACTGCTCAGTTCAGTCCACAGTTTTCCCGTCTTTTAATCATTTGCAGGATAGCCTCCACGGCCAACAGTGGCCCTATTTGGGAGGGGTGCTGACCCCACTCAGCGGTGCAGTCAGCATATTATCTACTGTCCCATGCCGACAGGGGTCGTTTAAAAAAAAAAAAAAAAACACCAAACTGTTGTCCTCCTTCCTTAGTGAAAAGGTGGAAATATTCTAAATTAATTTTAGAAAAGCTTTATTTCGGTTCGACAAAAAATGATGGCAATTAAAACTTAGAGGGTGCTCTCTTATGTGTGTGTGTGTTATTAAATGTTATTTAGAGCAGGTAATAACGATACGAAGCAAAACCCATCTGTGACAGCGTCCGAATACAGGGAAGGTAACCCCTCTAAATATTTTTCAAATAAAGGGGGTTTCTGGATATGAACTACTGCATCTGATGGTGAGATTCATAGGTTCTGGAACTCCTGGAGAGTTTGGCAGTTTCATTTCACTACCATTATTACTCCACAGGTCCCACTATGGCAGGAGAGATAGTGTCGTCCTATACATTGGGGTTGAGCTATGCATTTTCCGGAATTGTTGCTTCGCGTCGATGAATTTCTGCGATCAAGGTTTGCTATTTTTTCTTTAAATCCACAGAACTGAGGATGGACCTATTGATCGGAGCGTCTTTATAAAAGAGGTTGGGAGGTTGTGAAGATGAGCACACCAGTTGTTAGCAACTCCAAAACGAAGGCAACACAAATCACCGTCAACTTAATAAATAACAGTTTTTTTATTATATATATATATTATTAATATATATATATATATTATAACCCTTCGCATGAGCAGGAGCGACAACCAAGACACAACACAAACACACACACACACACTCAATTTGGTGGCGTGTGTTGTGTGTGTGTGTGTTGTGTATGTGTCTGTATCTGTTGAACTGGATTCCCAATAAGAAGTATTACAATCATTAAACATCATAGCACTGAGGACTCGTATTTGCTGTAAATCACACACACACACACACATACACCAACACATAAATATATAATATATTATTATACATATATATTAATGAATAAATAATATAAGGTTTTACATATCTATTTATATTTGTTCACTAAGTCACAACCATTGGTTTATTATATTATAGCTTCTTATTCTTTTTAATATTGAGCACTCTCCAATTACTGCATTTTTGGCAAATAGTACCGTTTCCAGTAAAGCTGAAAACAGTGACAATCCCACACTCTATGTATTATAACTATATATATATATATATTTATATTATATATATATATTGTGTTGTGTGTGTGTGTGTGTGTGAAAAGGTAGACAAATGTGAATTAAATTGACATTCCCTATAAGAATAGCTTCATTCTTAAAAACGAAACGGATATTTTTTAAAGTATTAGAAGAACATTATGAAGAAATTTTTTTCTATTACTACTTCCTCATATCCCAAAATAGCAACTCAGTTTTAAAGGAGGTCCAAAACCTTTGCGCTGTTAGCAGATTTTATATAGAGACAAAATAATAAACCAATATAAAAAAAACATGCAAGAATATTAACCAACAATGCGTATTTTGAGAAGAAAGAAGAAGCAAGAAAGAAGAGAAAGAAGAAGAAGAAGAAAAGAAGAAGAATAAGAAGAAGATTTTCTTTGAAAAAATATATCTTCTTTTAATAACCCCCTTAATTATAGTTCGTATCATGTTGTTTTTTGCGTAACAAACTGATATGAAAATAGCGAACAAACTACAAATGAAAACGAGGGCTGAATAGAAAATGTCGGCAAGTCACGTACATGAAGCGCATACTAATAATCTGGCGGACATAGGTTTAAGGGCCCTTGTGTTCGACATTTAGGGCGTGTTTGAAGTAGGTCAAGGAGATTTCAGAAAAGGGTCGAGTCGTCTTTGAAAATGGTGTGTGTGTGTGTGTATGTGTGTGTGTGTGTGTTGTGAAAGGAAGGAGGGGAGGGAGAGAGAGAATTTGAGAAAAGGTTGGTACGGTCTTTGAAACGAGTGTGTGTGTGTTGTGTCATAAGAGCGAGAGAAGAGAGAGGAGAGAGAGAGAGAGAGAGAGAAGAGAGAGTGGGTGGAGAAAGAGATATGTAGATAGATAGATAGAGGAGAGAGATAGAGAAAGATAGATTATATATAGAGAGAGGAGTGAGAGAGAGGGAGAGGATTTTGGAGAAAAGATTGGTTTCGTCTATGAAAATTTTGTGTTGCGTGTGTGTGTGTTGTGTGTGGATAGAGAGAGAGGAGAGAGATGAGAGAGGAGAGGAGGAAGAGAGGAGAGAGAGAGAGAAGAGAGAGAGAAAAGAGAGAGAAGGGGGATATAGAAGAATCCGTCGTAAAAGCAGAAAATGTTTGTAAACCGTGCTTGTTTGAAAAAAAAGAAGGAGCTGTTGAGTTGAAATTTCAGAATGCAAGAAAGGAGAAAGGAAAGAGGGGAAAAAAGGGTTGATGAAAAGGGAATAAATTCGGGTAAATGAAGGAAAAGGAAAGAGATGAAAAAGAGGAAAGAAAATGGGCAGTTTCATCAGAGCGTAAAAAGAACCGTTTATTGGAAGATAGAGACCAGTCGACTTATCCGATCTTAGGTCATGGTTATTCGTGACTAAGTGGATTTATTGATAGCAGAGCCTACTTTAGGGGGGAGAGACGTCCATATATCCTCGACCAGCCCACAAATTTGTATCTCCCTATTGGCCGCCTGAAAAGCGTAGGATGTGGGGTTAGTCCCTGAATCTGAGGACTCCTAAGAGGGTAATGGCCAAGGAAGCAGGCAATATTTGATTTTCTGACTCATATTAAAGCATAGGGTTCATACAGTAAAATGAACTTGTGCCATATTCAAAATAGCGTGAGGGGTAATTAAAGAATCGTTTACAACATAAGAAGATAACCTGATAGACAGAAGAGTTTAGAGAATAACACAAGAAAAGGAAAGAAAGAAGAAGGAAAGAAGAAAAGCAAAAAAAAAAAGAGGAATTGAAATAAATGATAAAATGTCAAAGAAAGAACATTTAAAAAAGGTACCTTCCTAAGAAAAAGAAAGAGAAATGAGAAGAAAAGAAAGAAGGGAAACGAAGGAAGGAAGTAAGTAAGAAAGAAAGAAAACATAAAAGTAAAAAATAGATGTAGGAAAAAAAGATAGAAGATGGAAGCATTAAGACACAAATGAAAGAAAGAAAGAAAGTAGAATTGGCGGGAATTTGATAAAGAAAAGAAATAAGAGAAAATTGAGAACTAGTAGTAGAATAAAGTAAGTAAAAGAGAAGAGAAGAAAGAAAGAAGAGAAGAAGAAGAAGAAAGAAGAAGAAGAGCGAAGATATTACTTTAATACACATGCGATTTGTGACCTCTTCAGAGGATTATTGTTTCCCCAAATCCATGCATCTTCTTCTTAAGACGGGTCGTAGATTGTAAATAACAACCTTGCGTAAAAGCAATGAATGATGATTAGATCCATGTTGATTTTATTTGAGAAGAGGCGTAAGATACTTATAAACTTAAGTGGATAGTGTACGAGATCCATTAAGTTCAAATGGTTTATAATTGACAAGTATTTTGATTTTCCCTGTGTCAGTTTTTGGATAGCTTTTGGGTTGTGATTTTCGATGATTCCACGTCACTGATTAGGTGACTGATCAAATAACATCTAAAGATATTTTTTCCATATGAGATAATTCACTCTCGTCTTTAAAAAAGGAGTTGTTTACCCCAGCCAGTTAAGAGAAGAATTACTCTAACACCAAATTTTTAGTTTAGGTTTGTGTGAAGAGTCCAAGTGTTGGGTATGGTTGGGGCTATTCTTCAGACTTTTCCGTAATCTATATACTATATATCGTAATTACTGATTCTAATGATATTTCTCTAGCCTAGCGCGCTATTCTCATTTGTACAGATGTTTACATTCTTATTGTATTTTAAAAATTATGATTATATTTTCTTTTACTTACCTGGGTCCCAAAAATGTTATATGGTCTCTCTGGCGTCACTGAGAACGCCCCACCCTGAGAAACCACTGCTGTGTCCGCGGCACACTAATGGCCGCGAAAGCTTCCCTTGGGGTGCGGTGAGTGTTGAGGACGTGAATCGTCCCTCTTTAATATTGTTTTTTTATTCTATTACTTTAAAATATTTTTTGTTTTAATCAATATTTTTGTTTTAAATATTAAATTTTTTTGTTTTAATAATCAAATATTTTTGTAGTTTTAAAAATTAATAATTTTTGTACACTTAGAATACAGGAACTTTTTTTCCAATCTATCTTTAGAAACAAGGTATTTTTTACATGATTAAGTTTTTTTGTTGAAAAATTTATTATTTTTTAACTCTATTTGGATATTTGATATTTTTTTTATTTTAACTTTAAAAACATTAAAATATTTTTAACTTTAACTTTATTTTATTTTTACTCATTCAATTATTTTTGAATTTTTTTTTGCACAACCGATTGAAAACTTTGTCTTAGAAACTGTTTATTTCTACTTAAGTAATTTTGTTTGTTGAAAATTTATTAACCTTTTATTCCATTATAACTGATGGGTACAACGATCAATTTATTTGCTTGAGCTCACTGTGCCATGAGATGAAAAAAGGTTGAAAAAAGCTCTGCCTACTTACATTCTTTCTTTTCTGGTGCGAGTGGTGTAGGCTCGACCTAGTAGAAAAATGGACTCGATTTCAAGAAGTAATATTGTATTTTAACGACGCACCACAACCTGTTGTTGGAAATGGACTCGTCAACTCCCGAGTTCAAATCCTTAGACGAGGCTGTTTTACATTTTATATAATAGTGCCGCTCATTAAACCCATTGGAGAGGATTTTTGCATCCAACTTACTCCCCTCCCCACTTGCGAGGAATAGTAAGGCAGTTGTGCCTCTTTAAAAAAACCTTGATTGCAACCGTCTATGGAGAAGGAAAGACCCTGATCAAAACTGGTTAAACTCCTGGCTTAATATAATAAGTTGAATATGTGTGTCACATTCTGCTATGCGGGTGGGTTGGGTAATTATATACAACATACTCTCTTGAGGCAAGCCTCCGGGCGTCTGATCGTGGTATGGTTAGCAAGCCTATCTCTCATATTCATAAATACTAAATAGCGATTTATCCTTGCTGGATCCCTAACTGGTGACCTTGTAATCAACATCCTTGGATAAATTCTTGAGCAATTCCAAGGTGTCAGCAAAAAAGACAATATTGCCTGCAATTGGACAGGAAGTGTCCCTTATTTCATCCAGTGAGATTCATTTTAAAGTGCATTCCTCTATATAAAAATATTCTAATGTCTCGTTTGGTGGGGTGCTGTTTCATATATATAATATCGTCGGTGGGAAGTAAAAATCGGCACCCGAGTTCACTCCCTGAACGAGGCTGATTTTGCGTTTCGCTTTGGCGCTACGAAAAGGCTTGGGTAGGACTGACTGTGTTCTTTTCAGACTTGATAAGTTAACTAATTTAGGAGAAGGAAACTGTGAATTCAAACAGCTTTTTCAAATGCTTAAAAAATTGACNCAATTTTACGGTTTTTCTGGATGATTTGACATGGAATTACCCTAAATGTAATATAAACGTTAAGAGACTACCACAACCTCCACAACACACGACCACACATATATATATATATATATATATATATATATATATATATTATATATATCGCACAATGCATCTCTAAGATGCGATTGGATTTATCAATCAGTGATGTTCCTTAGTTGTATTTTGCGTGTTCGAGTCTTTTTAATATCACCCCCTCGCTAAAGTGAACCGGCCGAGGAGCTGATCACTGCAGACGTGATCAGTTATCGGCCGGGTTCACTTTAGCGAGGGGGTGATTAATAAAAAAGACCCGAAATCCCCAATGGAACTGCATTCAACATGGTTGTTTGTCAAAGCACTTATTGCGCCGCCTCTCAGCTAGTAAAAAAACTTCAGGGTGTCGTCCTTTATACATTTGTGATCCGATCAATGAGCAATTATTTCGGTAGCATTCTTCAACGTAGGTAAGTTCATTATAGTTAATGGAATCAATCTCGCCCTCTCCGCTAGGCGAATACTTTACCTCTAACACCGGGTGTTGTCTGTGACGGGATTGATTTTAACGATCATTTAGTTATGTTTTCTAATTTTTATTTTTCCAACACAAAACGCACTTCTTTGGAGCCATGTAACCATTAAGCACCCCAGGTGAGAGATGTTTTGAAAGGAAACACCTTGCTTTTCAACCGGTTGTTTGTTTAAAAACAGGTGATTTTTGCGTTAGAATTTCACTGTAAGATTTTTTTAAAGTTTGTACATGTAATTTACAACCCAAGGCATGTTTTTATACTAAATAGTTTAAGATTTTAATAAAAACATAGTTATTTCATTTTGTTGTTGTTAATTTCAAGTTTAAAACTTTAAACAAAAAGACACGTTTTTATATGAAAGACACATTTTTAATCAAATAGTTTTTATTTAATCAGAGAGAAATGCACGATATGTTTATTTAAATGAAAATATTTTTTATTACAAAATTTTTTTTTATGTTTCATTAATGAAAGGATGTTGGCACCAAGAAACAATTAATAACTTCTTTTTTATTATTCATAATCGTAAAACTATTTTAGTATTAAAAAATGAGCCTTTGGCGTTGTAAATTATACAATGAACAACTTCTTTAAATCTTACAGTGAAATTTCTAACGCAAAAACGCATGGGAGTTTAACGGTGAAAAGCAAAAAAGTGGTTCTTTCAAAAACAGCTCCAGTTGCGGTGCTTAATGGTACATGGTCCACTTTTTTTTTTTACGACAACAACTTTTAATGATTCTGCCTTTTTTCTGTTATTTTGGTATAGGCATTTCTTTTTTAAATTTCAGTTAGATCCTATATATATACATAGATAATCGAAGCACCACCTTAATACATATACTTACGTAAACTAATTGTTTTTGTTTTCTTGTCCAAGAGCAGTTGCAGACAAGTGAAAAAAAACAATGAGGCACGTCTTCCTGATCAAACTGACCTACGTTGAGCTGAAATCTAAAACAATCAGCCCCTAGGCGACAGTCCATCAGTCAGTCGAGGAGGTGAGATAACGCCAGAGTTGAAGAATCTGATGACGGCGATATGGGAGCAAGCATAAGCAAATTGAACAAAATGAGTCGGAGAGAGGAGAGTCGTTAGAAAACTGCAACAGATTACCAAAAAACTTGAACGATTCCTTCTCCAATAGACCAACCAGACGAAATTCGCCAAAGTGGCTTTTGATAGCCAAAACACGTGTTGCAAACCAAAAAGGATAAACATAAAAATGTAATATGTTCTGCAGACTGTTTTTTTACAAACAGAGAAGGGAGAGAGGAGGCTGAGAGAGACGAGAGAGAAAGAGAAGAGAGCAGAGACGAGCAAACAGACACTATACACACACACACACACAAAACACACACACACAACACACATATATATATATGTATATAATATGTGTAGTGTGTGTGTGTGTTTGTGTGTGGTGTTTTTTTGTGTATATATATATATTATGTTAATACTATATATGTGGTATATATAGTATATGTGTGTGTGTGTGTGTGTTGTGTGTGTGTGTGGATTGTTGTGTTTGTGTTGTGTGCGAATAAAGGAAAAATTACAAAAAAGAATATATTTCGTACCACATCAGTTGTTTGAGTTATTCCTTTTTTGTCCATTTTCCTTATTCCCTTACCACATTTGTCGGATTTACTCCAAACCACCTTATCCTTCACTATATATATATATATTATATATATAATATATATAATATATATATAATTCAATATACGCAAAATTTTTGGTAGGCCACTTGCGGTAAGAAAAAAATCCGGCAAATACTGGTAGACTGCTAAAAAATACATCACCTGCGAAAAAAAAATTGCAAAAAAAAAAAAAAAGTACCAGATAATCTACCAACCGAAAATTAATCTTGTGATACTATAATACTTGGCCAAAAAGAAGTAACAATATATATACGTAATATTATAGATATATTATATTATATATATATATATATATATATATATATATATTATTATATATATAAACCGCCAGGCTACTCTAAAAGTTAAATGTAAAGAGTTGCTCAATCCCTAAGTAGATCAAAAATAAAGTTAAAACCTAATGAGCTAGACTATACTATTAACGTTTCAACTTAATGCTCTTCAAGGCAAAGATTCTTTGTCCTGAAGAGTACTAAGTGAAACTGTAGTAGCATTATCGACTCATTAGGCTTAACTATAATATATATATATATATATTATATTATATATATATATACTAGCAAAAAGTAACCTGGGTATTCCATCTTTGACCGGAAATTAAAGGAATTTTAGGAAAACCCCAGGGAGTGAGAAGCAAAAGGGAAGATTAATGGAATATAATTCATCAAATATCTTTATAAAATTTTCTAAAAAATCACCAAGAATTCAGGTATTACAATTGTTTGTTTATTTAGGATTTTTCTTTCTTTCCATTTAATAATATAATTTCTAAAAATGTAAATTCTAGACTAATGGAGTGTTTTTTAAAACATGATTCTATTGTTGATTTAAAAAAACTTCATGTACATATAAAAAAAATTAAATTCTCAGTTCTTACTTAATCACTTGCTTGAGTTGAATGTATTGCGGCGAATTTCATTCTCTTTTTTACACCCCCTTTTTATAATAATACCAAAAAATCCTATAATTGAGGTAGCCTCTTATTTGTAAGTAGAAAATTACCATACGTTAAATCAAATTGAAAAAATTATTCGTTATTCTATGAATATTTTTTCACACTGATTAAGAATCATATAATTTGTTCTTAAGGAAATTATACTCGATAACAAAAATTCAAATTCAATTTTAATTACTTGTTTGAATTAGAGTGACAAAAATCTAATCGTTTTCACAAAGATCTAGAATTAAAAATGTGTTTTTATTTGTACTTTTCATTAATCTTATGTGATTTTATTACACACCTATGAGAACTGTGAGAGTTCACAAATTTAATTGATTTTTGATTATTTAATTTATATCATTGAATCATTAAAAACTATAAAGTAAATGTTGTACTCTTCTTTATTCATACATATTAAGTGTATGATGGATTTTAATGCCTCAATGACATCTCTTTCTTGAGTTACAGGTGACGCGTACATCCCAAAACAGCTACGCTCCCCTCAATCTCTCTCTCTCTCTCTCTCTCTATATATATATAGATTTATATATATATATATTATATATATATATATATATATTTCTCCTGTAACCCGGTTAGAGCTCTTTGGAGGGACTTTAATAAACTTTCACTGCCAGCATAACGCAATGATAATCTGTTTACAGTTGTTTGATCTCTCCGATGATCGCAAAGTGTATACCCAGATGTATGCATTTAAACAGTTAAAAACACTGCACCCTTTACGCAGCTGGCGATGGCCTTAGAGGTTAACGGCATCGGGCAGACGTAAAGTCAGTCTGGTTTTCGCTCTGGTTGAGTTAGTTGCTGTGTCTAGTCACATTAATGAGACGTGTCTGTGGATTGACTTATATATATATATATATTATTATATATATATAATTATATAGTAAGGGTGGCTGATTGTGCAGTTAAAACCGTTGAGAGGAAGACCCGAAACGCGTGACATTCTCTCCTGATGATCCCAGCATTTGAAACATCATTGTTTTTTCAATATATTCAAATCACACTGTCGGATTAATTTCTCTTTTATTTTTACACACACACACACACACACACACAACATAATATATATATATATATACTATATATATATATATATATATATATATATATTCTACTTCTATATTTATTTAACTTATTAGTCATCTCAAAGACATCCTTACTAGCTTTAAAGTCCTACTTATACACTAACTATTCTAGAGTCATTTCAAGAGATATAAGAAGAAAAATGTCATTAGGGAAATTATAAGTCTATTCTGCTCATATTTTAAGCTTCAAATTCATATGCGTATTGGTGCGAACTATATGAGTATGTATGCGTATATATGTTATCTTTATGCATGTGTGTGTATTGAAAGTATGGATGTGTGTGTGTTGTATTGTGTGTGTGTGCGAGGGTATGTGTGAGCATAGGTAGCGTATATGTATGTATATACATTGTTGCGTGTTTATTAAAAGATAACTAACTTTTGATGCCTCATCAAGTCATTTTCATAAATAAATGACTCACATTGCTTACAGTACCTTCTGTTGCTTAGGTGATCCAATAAAGAATTAAACAGGGTCATCCCTACTTAACTTCTGTGAGCTAGTGGGGGACTGGTGTTTTCAGCGTGACTTGACCGAATACAAGTTAGGGAGTTTGGCAGAATTTAATAGATGATATTAATTGAAGAAAAAGTATTTCTACGAGGCTGGAAGGGTTGTTATGTACCCCCTTCTCGTCGGGTTACATAACCAGAGTTCTTATGATAGAGAGAGAGAGAAGAGAGTAGACAGAAGATATTTAGACAGATACATAACTTACTTGCTGTTTTTCTTTCGACCATTTTGATGTTTTTTCTCCTAAAGAACACAGTTTACTACATTAAAATTGAGGGCGGCCTCTACGATGTTTTTTGGGTTTTTTTAGCTAAAAGGCGGATTGGATAATCAATAAACATTGGATGAAAATCTACAACTATCAGCCCAAAATGTTGATCTAGGTCAGTGATTTACTTTCCAACAAGATAATGATCCCAAAATACATCTAAATTAGGGACTGCATTGCTGCAGAAAAAGTCTTCTTTCTATTCGCCATGCTGGATTCTACCTTGTCTAGTTTGGATTTTCTTGTTAGTTCTTCGTCTTCTTGCTTAGCCGGTCTTCTAACTAATACATGCTTAATTAATCAACAACGCATGTTGCTTTTTAAAGCTTTATTTGCCTTTTGTAACTAACTAATCATCGCGCGGAGTGACAAGCGGTTGAAACACGTCTGTTTCACCCAGTATCTGGCTCTCAACTGATCTAACTAGATCTCACGTGACTTGCGACATTCTCGCCTCTGGGGTCCGCTGGGGTCAGTAACCGTCACTGGTATATTTCCATTCCCTCAGAGCTCTCGCTACAGGGTTTGTCAAAAGCCCTACGCCACCATCCAATTATGAGTTTTTTAATGTCCAAGTCTTCGGCTTTAGTACCGTCAGATGTCGGTAGACAAAATCACTGTGACCAATATGAAGAGCTTAGACTACTCCCCTTTAGTACAACAGAGAGTTACTTCCCTAGGGGGGATCTAGTTGTGATAATTCGTTTCAGCTATTAAAACAATAAGCTGTCTTCCAGCTAACTTCAGCTGATAAAACAATTAGCTGTCCTCAAATTAGCTAACTTTCATCCCTCACTATCCAGATTAAAATCCCATTGAAGATTACAGGGTTGTTACAAAACTTGATTCTCTGAACCCATAACCAACAAATACAACAGATGAACGGCTTTGAAAAGTGCCGAGACATATATACCCACCTAACAATTCTATAATTTCATAGCCCCGACTCTATGTTACGTAGCCATTGCTATTAACATACTATGCCGTTTTATGAGAGCGTCCTATTGTGGTGTAATTGTTAACTAAATAGTTTAGCAGATCCAGTATGATTGAATAACAAGTTCGATCCTCGCTGGATGCATAATACTTGTTATCTTGTGGCATATCTTAACCGTGGCAAACGTTTTGGGTAAATATCTAGTTGCCCTAGCATTATTATTATTATTATTATTATTATTATTATTTGGTATTATGAAACTCAAAACGAACTCTTTTGATAACTCGCCCCCATCATCTAGAATGTCACTGCGGGAAACGAAAAAAAAAATTAATTAAAATCTTTTAAGATTTTAATTAACTCTCGAAAGAGAAATTCTGGCCAGGATTTCACAGTAGGACTACCGGTTCCATTTTGAATACGTTTTCTGTCTGATTATGGCGCTCATTAAATAAACAACTTCTAAGAAGCGAGATAACATACAAGGTCCGTCTAAAAACTTAAAAAGGAGAAAATAATGACACTATTTTATTCTTCAGGTTGACAATACCGACTGAAAAATCAGCTAACTAATGCCAGCATGGAACATACGGGAGAAATCAGTCAATGTTCAGCTGTGTAATCTTGAATTGCTACTAGTATGTTACGAAATTGGAACACAAGATCAAATCCTGTGTCAAACTTCAGGACATTATGGTAGGATTGTAATAAAGAAATAAAACAAGGATGAACGACTAATCGATGATTTTAACTGCGGGTCAACAAATAAATAAATAGATAAATCCCACACACAGATGGGGTAAATGATTAAAACTCCAGACAGTGCGGCGGTTATACTCAAAGGAGTTCCCTTTGAATTTGATGAGGACAGTCAGGTTAAATTAAACCTAAGCACAGGAGCCACTATGCCATGGAACTCCACCACTCAGACTATTGCACAAAACTATTCGAATAATTTATTAATATATATATATATATATATATATATATATATATATATATATGTGTGTGGTGTGTGTGTGTGTGTGTGTGTATTCCTCCAATGTTTTTTTATATATGTATCTGTTTATATTATTTGAATTATTAAGACTATTGTCCTCATCTTTATTGTTATCTGTACAAAGGTTTGGCCGTTGTGCCCTCCGGCCTTCTTCGGGTATTACTTGTCGGACTCGGGAACCTTCTCTTCGAACTCGGCAACCTTCTTGTCGTAATCGGGAGCCTTCACGGAACTCTGAACCCAACCCATTATTCAATCCACGGGTGTATACTCTTCTCATTCTGCTAACCATGACCGAGTAAAATTTGTAAACAGTGTTAATTATTATTCTATGTTACTGTCGCCATTGACCAGGATTGAACCTGCAGTCTAGAGATAACTCTCACTTAGAACTGTCTTAAACCAACGCCTATATCAACTATACAATGTATCCAATTGTAGGTCACATCGGCCGAAACGTTGTGCAGATAACAGTAAAGATAAGGACAATAGTCGGAATAATCCAAATAATAAAAATTATCAAGCCACATCTAAAAAAAAAAAAAAATCAGAGAAATGTATCTGTAACAATCAGTTCCTGTCAATATTTTTTTGAAGATCATTCTCAGTAATAGTTGTAGTAATAGATCATGCTCAATAATATATGGGTAGTTAACTCTGCTACTGAATCGGTTCTCTAAACCGGTTTGACGTATATATTGAGCACTTTTCTATATTCCTTGTTATTTCAACTCATTAGGTTTATTTCTTTTTCTGACAGTCAAATTGTGATTTGCTCGATTTATTTTCTTTCTCTTTTCCCGCGAGTCAATTTCACTTCATATATATATATATATATATATATATATATATATATATATATATATATATATATATATATATATATATATATATATGAAAGGTAAAATGGATATGAATCCGACAATATGTGTAGAAAGTTTTGTAGAAAAAACAACAAGATGTTTAAAGTTTTACTGACAGAAATCTGTTTCGACATTATGAAGATGTCTTTATCAAAGCAACATTGTAAACGGAAAGAAGAAATAAATATATCATTAATCTCGAGGCACAAAACGCTTTCGATCAGTACCGGAATTTTCAAATAATTTTTAAAAATGCGTATTTTTTTTTGTTAAAAATAAAATAAATTTTATTTTTAAAAATCATAAGCATTTTTATCATTAAAAAAGCTCAAAAGAGTTTGCAGTAGAAGTGTATATATATATCAAAAAGTTCAGGAAAATGTTCCGGCTACAAAAGAAATTTTTTTTAAATATATATATATATAATACGTCCAACAGTACAATAGATGAAGATGGAAAAATTTCAGGAATCTGTAATGACAGATAGTCGAAACAGATTTCTGTCGGCAAAACTTTAAACATCTTGTTTTTTCTACAAAACTTTTTACACACACACACACACACATATATATATATATATATATATATATATATATATATATATAAAATTTTTACTTGAAGGCACTTACAACGCATGTATCGCATAAAATTCGATACGTTTTCTTATAGAAAATGAACTTGACAAAACTTTTTCTTATAGAAAATGAACTTGACAAAACTTTTCTATAAGAAAAAGTATCGAATTTTATGCGATACATGCGTTGTAAGTGCCTTCAAGTAAAAATTTAATATATACTTTATTCAGCAACGTTTCTAAATAAACAAACATCCAAAAATCTTATATATATATATATATATTATATATTATATATATATATATATAAGGTCATCAGGGTGGCCTTAAGTTAGAATACACATGACAACGAGGGATTCTATCCCCTTCTCAGTATTGCTAGACCATGGAGATTGTTTTGGCGTCATAGGTGGAGCGGCACACCTACTATCAGCTCCTTACTTTACCGCACAGATACGCTGAGTTTGTGAGGGTCGGCATCGATCCAGGAACCTGAGCTAAACCAGCCATATATATATATATATATATATATATATATATATATATATATATATATATAATCAATTGTAATATTATGGATTTGGACTCATAACTTAGAGTTTCATGGCAATGCAATCAACAGATGAGTCAAATGGTTGAGATCTTAAAAAACAGTAGTCAAAAGGTTGAGTTTTTTTTTAAATTAAAAAAAAATCTCAACCATTTGACTACTGTTTTTTAAGATCTCAACCATTTGACTCATCTGTTGATTGCATAACCATGAAACTTTAAGTTATGAGACCAAATCCATAATATTACAATTGATTATAAATCTGCTCTGCTTTATTAGCATTGAGCACCTTTTCATGCCAATACTTTTCTCATTTTCTCATTCATTCTCTATTCATTATATATATATATATATATATATATATATATATATATATATATATATATATATATGTGTGTGTGTGTGTGTGTGTGTGTGTATTATATATATATATATATATATATATATTATATATTATATATATATATATATATATTTGTAGGCATTTTGTCGAAAATAGCAGAGAAAGATTTAGAGTTTAGCTTTTATTTGTTATTTCTTGTTATCGAGCGAGATGTCACGACTGGTTGAGGGCAGTTAAAAAAAACTGTATCATTTGATGTAGCCTAAGTACGTGTAATTTCGACCAAATTTGGTCATTGCCGAAGACCTGGGCAATCCTATATTTTGGAGTTCAGGATTTTTTGGTGCTCAAGGAATTTTGTGGAAGATAACGTTCATCGTGTGCTAGTGATGCCGTTTGTGAACGCGTACATCGTTGACGCTGGTTTTTTTTTTTGGGGGGGGGGTAGAGATAGCAGCTAACAATCACGTGACTCTAAATTCACCGAGGCCATAGGATTTTGCGCCTAAGTTAGACGAAAGTTGCCCTATGTGGACTACACTAATATAGACTGACTTTAACGACAGTTACGACATCTCGGTCATCAACAATAAAAAGATGAATAAAAAGTTAACCTCAAATCCTTGTCTATTATTTTCAATATATATATATATATATATATATATATATATATATATATATATGAGAAAGGGTAAACAAATCCGACGGTATATAAATATTTGGTTTTGGTTTGTTTTGTTTTACGGCATATCAACCTCGGTGGGTCATTTAATGCTGACAAAGTTGTGAAATAAATTAATTCTTAATGCATAATACAATTTTTTTATAAACCCATGTTTTCCTATTTAACCCAGAGATGGGACCCTAACAGGTACTACCACTCCAGGTCAGAGTGGACCAAGGAGCAATGGTGATGAAGGGTTGCTCCACATTCCCCAAACATCCAAAACTGGAACCTCACCATCAGATAGAGTTTAACGTCATTCCCAGGACATGTAGGCCCACAGCCACCGCCTTCTAGCACCCATATGATAAAAAGGGGTTGGGGCTTGCCATAAGGGCAATAGGGTTGGGAAAATCATATAGGTGCTAGGACTTGACGTGACCAGCCGATTGATCTCGTGGAAATGAATAGGAGGCATTACATTCGGAGCGACTCTTGTAGGGGCGTGGTATGCTGGCTTTTGCTGCAGGCCCATCACTGGTGGAAATCTATCACCAGTTGTGGTGCTTTGTAGCAGAAAACCTGCTCTATCCAATGATGTCATCATACTTACCAGAATATGTAGACCCTCAGCCACCGCCTTCTAGCACCCATATGATAAAAAGAATTTGGGGTTGCCATAAGGGCAATAGGATTGGGGCAATCATATAAGTGCTAGGGTTTGACGTGGCCAGCTGATTGATCGGAAGGGGCCTCTCCGACCGCCCTTCTAGCCCAAGAAAAGCCTAAAGTGGAATATTGCAAGTCATGGACTGCTCAGCCACCTGGGTTCTATCCTTAAGCATCACGGGTCGTCACCATTGAGGGAGTCTTATCCCTCTGCAGAGGTGCAGTCGGTGCATTCTAATGCCCCAGCCGATAGGGCGGGATATATAAATATAAAAAATATGAAGAAATAAGTATTTAGAGGATGCATTTATTTATAAATTATATCATACTAACATTTAATGTTTAATGTCTCGTTTTTTTTTTTATCAAACCATCTTCAGGGTGATAGTAAAAGTGTTAGTCTATCAGTGATAATTTGCTAATTCAATTGGTACACATCACTATTCGCATAAAAATATGTTTTTCATCCTACAATTATTATTACGGTCAAGTCACGCTGAATGTGATCGTGAAAATATATATCCTGTAAGTATGTATAAATTAATTGTTCACCCCTGACTGACAGTCACCAAGGGTGTATGGGTCAGGAGTTTGGCAGACGAAAATTCTGTGTGGTTTCCCTCCCGGATAGAAGTAGCTGTTAAAAAAGTCGAGCCGCACTGATGAGACGTAAACGTCGAAACACGTGCCTGTGGATGTCTGATATATATATATTAAAAAGATAGTGTGCTACATTTATAAGTATATAGTGTTCAATATCATTGATAGAGCATGTATATCGCAGTTAGGGTCACGTAGACATGAAGTCAACACCGCTTGGTCACTAGCAGTTTTTTATCCTATACGATTCTCAACCAAAGTCAACTCAACCGTAAATTTATATATATATATATATATATATATATATATATATATATATATGTGTGTGTGTGTGTGTGTGTGTGTGTGGTGGGGGGTAATTGTGTACATATAATTATATCATATTACACAAACAGGCCTCTATATTTATGCGATGATGAAGTGCATGAAAATTTTCATTTGAAATACCGACACTACCGAATTTCGACAAACGTCTGAAGAAGACCTAAAGGAGCAATGGTCGAAACATTCTGGATATAAAGAGCATAAACACACTGGTTCAAACCTATGTATATAAGGGTAGCATAATCTTTATAACGTCAAAAAAGCTGCTTCTTTACATTCCTTAAACCAACTGTCCCCAACCATCGGGTCGCGACTCGGTACCGAGCCGCGGGCCATTAGGTACCGGGCCGCACAGAACGAGTTTTCTTTATTATAATTATATCTCATTAGAAAGGATTTTCGTTCTAAAATGCATATTTTCGTTTACAGATATGTTGTTTATTATTAATTTATGAACAAAAGGTTCTTTATTGTCTGTTGATGTTTGCATTTGACATAAGACCACTGCGGATGGTTTATTATTAGATTACATCATTAACGATTATCGAGCAAATGTAGGCCGGAGAATATGAAAGTCGGTCCGTAAAAATGTTGTCTTAGATGAAACCGGTCCGTGGCGCAAGAAAGGTTGGGGACCGCTGCCTTAAATAGTATAACAATGACATCCCACACATTTTGTGTGTGTCTTTTGGAACACGTTTTCTTTTCTAGTTTTGTATACTATTTTCGTTTATCATTTTCATGGTCTTACATATCATTTCAGTGCGATAGGAAGTGTAGATTGTAAATAAAGAAATAATAACATAAAATGATAATTATAATAATTATATTTTATAATATAACATAAGATAATATAATATTAATATATAATAACATAATATGATTAACATAATATAACATAATAAAACATAATATAATATAAAATAATATATTCATTATTTATAACTATATATAATACATATATTAGTATATAACATATATTAATGACACAATATTATATATAGTTATATTAATATATAACATATATTAATATATAACAAGTGTTAATGTAAGAATTAATGTAAGAAATGTAAGAATATATAACATATATTATAACTATATATATAACATAATAAAACATAAAATAATTATAATGATTATATTATATTATAATAATAATAATAATAATAATAATAATAATAATAATAATAATAATAATACTATGAGATAAAATCAGATCACCTAATCCCAGCAAGAAGACCAGGCCTAGTGTTGAATAACAAAAAAAGAACTTGTCAACTGGTGGATTTTGCAGTTCCAGCAGATCACAGGGTGAAACTGAAGGAAAACGAAAAAATGGATAAATACCTTGACCTTGGCAGAGAACTGAAAAGGTTATGGAATATGAAAGTCAAAATGATACCATTTTGTAGTGGGTGCACTTAGAACGGTCCCAAAAAGATTGGAAAAAAGTTTGGAAAATCAGGAAATCAGAGGGAGAATCGAAACCACCCAGAATATTGCACTGCTGCAATCTGCCAGAATACTCAGAAGAGTCCTGGAGACCTGCGGAGACATGCTGTCACTCAGACTCTAGTGAAAGACCATCAGCTAATGCTGATGTGAAAACTCAAAAGGAGTAAATAATAATAATAATAATAATAATAATAATAATAATAATAATAATAATAATAGAATAAAAACAGATGCCGACAAGAAATCGAACTCGTTTCAGTTATCCTTGCGACCCTGTCTTAATTGTATTATCACGTTCACCTATCGTCGGTAATTTTTCTCTTACTCACAATACTCGATGTTTGCTTCTTGCGTAAAAATTGAACTATGCAATACGACCTGGGCGTTGAGTTCAAGTATAAGAAAAATTGCATACAAAATCTAGTCTATCAGTGATAATTTGCTAATTAAATTGGTACACATCACTACTCTCATAAAAAAAATATGTTGATGTTTATTTTTTATTTTTTTTTTATTTTCTGTTTTGTAAAGTACCAACTAATAAAGAACCTCATTACAATTTTCAGTAAACAAGATATGCAAAACTCTAAAAACATATATTAAAAATCTTGTTAATGTTCTTTGTCACTGATTCCAGTTTTTTTAAATCTTGTAACGTGTATATAATGTAAATAATGAAACAAATTAACTATATCATATGTATTTAATTAGAAAACAAAATTAGATACATTAAGGAAAACAGAAAAAAAAGATAAAGGAAAGATTATTACTTATCGGTGTAGAGGCGCTTCTAAGAAAAATACGGAGTAGCTTGAAACAGACAGTGTGCACAGAGCCAATATATGATTGTAATTCCTGATCGTAGGAGCGTGGCACCTCTGTTTATATCAAATGGAGGTCTTCCATGTTCATTATCTGGCAATCAGTGTTCCATCTCGAGTGTTGGCAGCGACATTGTAGCCATCAGCTGGACAATGAGTGAGTCTATCCACTTTTCACGAGCGCTTGATTAGGGAGATAGTTTTTGCGTCTGAGGTGGAGCACCATACCAACCATCAGTTGTAAAATAGGCGGAATGGTCTATTGTCGGTATCGGTTGTACAGCGAGGGAGTTTATCCCCTTTTTACTAGAGCTAGACAAGGGAAATTTTATTTTCATCTAAGGTGGTGCGTCACACCTGCCATCAGCTCTCTACTTTACTGCACATACAAGCTGAGTTGGCGAGGGCCGGAATCGAACCCGGAACCTTGTAGTTCCGAAGCTGATGCCCTACTGACTGGTACCAATAAACTATCATTACTCCCAGGTACAATACTACTCAGAGTAGTATTACCTGATGAAAGTTCTGTCTACTAGTATCTCTCTGAAAATGATTAATATTAGATAGGAATGCTCGAAACCATATAACTGTGTACAAAGTATTTGTATTAAGAATATTTACTTGAAACTATAATTGTATACAACTGGTTATTTATTAGTTATTTGAAATAATATAATTGCATAAAATACTTGAAATTATGGGCAAATTAGTATTATATATATATATATATATATATATACCAACCCCTCCGCACGAGCAGAATGTGACACAAGGTCAATTTCTTAAGCGGGGTTCAACAGGTTTGAATTCAGAGTTTTCCTTCTCCTAGACTGGTTGCCTAACCAAGGTTAAAGAGCCCAGTCTGCCATATTATTTATCCATAGCTGGAGGGAGAGTAGGATTCATACCTTTCCCAAGGGTATTAGCGCAAAGTTAAATGCAATTATCACATCCAGGATTTGAACTCGGGGCGACGAGTCCATTTCCCATGACTTTAACCATCGCACCACGCGCTTCCTACTTATTAGTATTATATGGGAATACTCAAATAACTGTATATAACAAATATAACTGTATGCATATTATTTTTATTAAGTATAACTATAGAAGCTATGCCTCTAGGAATAAAAATGACCCAAGATCTACCGTTAAAATCAATCAATCATTGTGTGCTTTCGTCTATTTTCTCATACAAAAATTTCAACTCTTATTTTTGTATAATATCCTCTTTTCTTTACATTTATAAATAATTTCACTATTTTGAATTGTCGTTTAGTATAATTTTTACCATTTTAGATGTGTCATATATTATAATTAAAATACCTTTCCAATTCCTTCCTTTTGATTTAATTCTCAGATAGTAACAAGACGTTTTTTCCTTATTCTACATGTTCTTAGAGATTGAATGTTGAAAGTTATTGAAATATGTCTAGATTATTTTTTCAGGTCGAAAAAGTTAATGTTTAATTATGCTTTTAAGCAAAACTTTATTTTTAAAATAATTCATTGAATTTTTCTTTTAATTAACGACTTCGAAAAAGCAAACCATTCAAGCTTTCTACCAAACGATGAGGAAATTCATTAGGTACCTATTCTAAGCTGCTAAAATATTACATCTTCTCCCACCTTCAAAATCATTCCTCTTCAACTATAGCTTTTTTCAATCACGTTTAGATCCCAACACCTATTCGGCCAGACCAAAATAATCTTAAAGAGATTGGTGCGTGACACTTCTAGCATGAATAAGGGCATTATTCTGTTGAGGTGTAAACTGTTAACTTCAAACCATCTTCAAATACCAGACCAGTTTCCACATAAGCTACAACGAATAAAAGTGTCAACTTCGCACCATATCTTACAATACCTCGAGATCATGAGCCCAGCACCTTCACAAGCACGTTTTCGTAACGTGGGTAATATTACTAATGAGAATCTATTGTTCAAAAAAAGGTTTTATCGAAAGTCTTTATCGAAAAAAAAAAAAGATATCCAAGAAAAAAAAACTTTACTTAAAAAAGAATCTGTGGACAAAAAGATAAACGATTTTTTTTATAAATTGCAAGATCTCATGGCAATTACTGTGAATAAAGATAACTTTGAATAAATCGTTTTTTTATTTTTATTTTGACGAACTCTCTCTTCTCTCTCTCTCTCTCTCTCTCTCTCTCTCTCTCTCTCTCTCTCTCTCTCTTTCTTTTTCTCTCATTCTCTTTCTATCTGTATACACACACATGCACACTTGCGCGCACACACACACACACACACACACACATACATATATATATAATATATATATATATTTATAATATATATATATATATATGTGTGTGTGTGTGTGTGTGTGTGTGTGTGTGTGTGTGTGTAGCAATAGTGTATAGATATCACTCTCTCACTTGGTGTCTGTCTGATGAATACGAAAGAGGTACGAAACATAGGATCACATAATTACTTCCATGCAATATATATATATATATATATATATATATATACTAATAAACACACACACTCACGCACACACACACACACACACACACATATATATATATTATATATATATATATATATATATATATATATACTAATAAACACACACACTCACACACACATATATATATGTGGGAGTAAAAAGAGAAAATCAATCCGACAGTAAGTGGAGAAAAGTAGACAAATACGGGATGTTGTACTGGGTGTATGTTTATCATATGTAGTGATGTCAACCTTATAATGTTTCGGTCTATCAAACCTCCTTCAGGACACGGACTGAGTTCTTTATTGAAGGATTTGGTTCTCTTACTGACGAGACTCTTACGATCGTGATTGGGAGGTTGGGTCACCTGATGATTATTTACTATAAATGTTTAGGATAGTATTAGGAAACTTTTTTAAGTGGTGTTGCGGTAGTGAAGGTTTTTGTGGAGTGGAATTGGGGTAATTTGGGGTGGTAATGGAGGTGGTCTCTGTACACTAAACGCTGCATTTGGAGGAGATAGGGGTGTGAGTCGTATAAGATTAGTGAGTGGTAGAGTGTATTTTATTATGTGTGTTTATTTATTATTCAATTGTTTTTGTTTCTTTAAGTGTGGTGTCGTTTTTTATTGTTTTATTTTTTTTTTGGGGGGGGGGTGCCCTATATCTGTTGATGACAGCTTTGACTAGGTGTGAAGAAATATTAGAGAAGCCTGATCTACAATTAACATTTAGTGTATTACTTATGGTGCTGGCCTCGAAAATTTGTTTTAATCGTTTGTTGCTGATGTATGCAAGCATGGGGGCGTTGTTAAAATTGAAGTTGTGTAGTGTTTTAGATATGTGTTGGAATAAACTATTGTTGTTGTTACCTAATCTAAGGTTGCGTTTATGTTCGTAAATGCGTTTTTTCAGGTTTCTGGAGGTTTGCCCTATGTATTTCTTATGGCAGTCTATACATGGAATCATGTATGTGCCTGCTTCTGATTTCACTTGTTATCGAGGGTTTTTGTTTAATAAATTGTGAATAGTTTTTGAGAATATTAGGTAGAGGTAGAATTATGTATCTGTGAGGGAGGTTGGATTTATGGGGGTTGGGGGATTGTTCCATTATATGGATTTTGAGGGCTTTGGCCTTAGGGTGTTGCATAAAGGTTTGGGATATAGGAGGTTTCGGAAGGTGGGCTCTATGTGAGTGAATTCATCGTTCATTGTATATAAAATTTACACACGAACTGGAATCTAATAACTCCCTAGCTTTTTAAGACATCCTACTCATGAAAAACAAAAACAAACTGGAATTCAATGTCCACCACAAACCCACAGCCAAAAACCACCACATACATTACTACTCACACCATGACATACACACCAAAAGAGGTATTATAATAGGTTTTTACCTATCTGCACATACAAACACTGGAACGATGAATTCACTTACATATTATAACTATTAGGTAGGAAAACTTGAAACCATATAACTATGTTAAATTCTTATAGTAGGAATTTACGAGAAACAAGTTGAAGATTACCCAAATTCTACTATTGGTATCATACTTTTTTCTTTTTCTTTTTTTCTTTTGTTTTTTTTCTTTTTACATCGTTATAGAACTCAATATAGTTTCTAGTATTAGTAGTAGTTCATTATTTTGAAAGATATTATGTTGAAAAACTCTAGGGACTGGCATTTTTGTCATCTGCTACGAATTTTAAAAGCGAATTAAGAATAATTAAATCTATTATTTAAGGTCGAACTTTGTCTAAATCGATAAGTAGTAACATAATAACCATCATTAAAAAAAGAAAAATATCATTACATATGCAGTTTATTTTTAATAGATTTAAAACTAATTGTTTTGGTCAATTTCGACGCGATCCGCCATTCTGTCTATTTTTCAATGGTTTTATGCGCTTGTTTGCAATTTTTATGTAACATTCGCGATTGCAAAAATTTTTTACCTAAAATCAGGTAATTATCCGATTTTAATGAAATTTTCAGTATTGATTTATCAATTAATGAATTTTATAATGCATCAGTTATTTTCATAGTTACCTGTAGCTCTAATTATTTACTAAGGATTATCATTTTTATTGGTGACTTGAAAAAAGTTTAAGAACTAATGAATTATACTATCCTTATAACTTATCTCGAGTATGTGTTGCTATATACATCGATGCGTTAATTGTCGGCTCCAATCTCTAGCTTGGTACAGTCTTGATCTGCAAAGCCCAACTAGCCACGTTAATTTTATTTCATCTCTTTTACTTTCTTTTTTGTTTTTTTTTTCTTCTTTCTTTCTTCGTTATCATAAAGAATATCAACGAAATATATTTCAGTCAATATTTTGTGACACAGAGTTTCAACAATTAATTTTAGATCCAGCTGAAATCAAAAATGATAAGAATGTATTACGAAAACTTTTTGTTACTTTGATAGATATACTTGAATGTTGCATACTAGGGCTGATCCCGACTTCCAGAGTCGCCACACTGATATATATATATATATATATATATATATATATAATATTGGCTAAATATATATATGGGCTATATATATATATATATATATATATATATATATATATATATATATATATATATATGTAAGAAAGTTTTATAGAAAAACAACAAGATGTTAAACATTTTTGCTGACAGATATCTGTTCCGACATTATGAATATGTCTATTTCAAAGCAACATTGTAAGCGGAAAACGAAATGAATATATTAGTAATTACAAGGCAACGAACGCTCTCGATCAGTACCGGAATTTTTTTTTAAATTCTTTAAAAATACATATTTGTTGTTAAAAATAAAATAAATTTTATTTTTAAAATGTTTAAGCATTTTTATCATAAAAACTCAAAAGAGTTTGTAGTAAAAATGTGTATGAATATCAAAAAAGTTCAGGAAAATGTTCCGGTTACAAATGAAAGTTTAAAAATGTAACAAGTCCAGCAACATGAATCTGCAATATATATATATATATATATATATATTATATATATATATATATATATATATATATATATATATATATATATTGGCTAAATGTATTGAGACTAAAGGTGTGTATACTCAGACAGAAATCTATATAAATAAATGACAGTTCTGCTTGTTCGTGCAAGGTGTCCATTAAAACGACATATCCTATTTGGACTTGAAAATTCACTAGACATAAACACAAGCTCTGTGATGTAAACATTTTAGTCTCCAAATAAAGAAAAAAATTTCCACCAATAAATGTTACCAAACGTGCAAGTGTACATACACAAAATATATCGTCTAAAAGTTTCGTAAAAGTTAGCAACTAATTGAATTTAGATTTTTATAATATTTAAAGTATTTCATTTATTAAAAAAGAAAAAACATTACTAAATCCAAATTTTGGTTAGGTTATTTGGTTTAATGGTATATAAACCTTCGTGGATTATATAATGCCAAAGTCATTCAGGTAAAATAGAAAAACAGTAGTAGAGCTATTTAACACATAGCCGGGCAATGAGAGGCTTTATACCTTTCAGAAAGTGAACGTAATAACGCGACTGGAGTTATAATTCGTCTAAAGTATTGTCACAGTGCACTACGCTAGTCCTTACGCCATGGATACTTCCCCGCGTAATTCAGAGACTAATATCTATTAATAATGGAGATTCGCTTCCGGTTTTTGTCTGTAACAAGTTACGCCACTGCTTACGTCACATTACCCAAAATCGTCATAACATAGAATAAATACACTCAAAATTTGAACATGCAGCATTAGACAGTCCTCATTGTTTTTTAAAACAAGTTTTAATAAATACATGACTGGTATTATATATCTATATATAGTTTGTTTTATTTTAATACATATTTAAAGTTTACATTTCAAATTGTTTTATTTTTTAATCCTTTAATGAATTTGATGATTTTACTTACTTAGGTTACAAACTCGCTGTCATTGAATTTTCTACACCCACCCCTCAGGCAATATGTTTCAAAAATTTATTTTTACATCGCCTGGAGGGCCTTTTTTATTTTGTACTAGTGTTTATAATGGGGATTATGTTACATAGCTTATATATACTCTTCTTACATACTCGGTTATATAATACTGGAGAGTTAATCTCGGATGATAAAGAGAGAGAGAGGAGGGCTTATTAGATTAGAGACGAGATTACTTGCTTTATTACTTGATACTCTGGTGATTCGTCTAACTCGTTGCTGCTACCTGATTCATTTCTGCTTCAGTCCGCCATGATATCTAGTTGACTTATCTGCTGGCTTCTTCTTCTTCTTGAGCTGAGCTGGGCATTGCTTGTTTTTAATAAATGATTAACAAGACTTTGTTTTTCTTGATCAAGTTTTTATTAGCCCCATATTTATTGGTCCCACCGCGAGGAATGAGATTGGACCCCGGAGAGAAAACAATCACGTCTTTTTCATTCCAAATCTAGGTCAAATCTAAACTAAACTATCACGTGTCTGTCATGGCGCGTGAAAATTGCGTCTCTAAGGGTCAAGAGTTACCAACAGTCCCTGGTAGTTTTCCATGGACTCCCTGATTCTAAATCGACCTCAATTTAATTTTTTATCTACAGGGCTGTTCACAATCCATGACCTCTCATGAATGGTAACAATCTAATTGATTGGATAATTCATTTTATTTATAAAATTGTGCATGAACAAAGATTCTTAAACATTTTGCTTTTATCTATAAATTGCATTTAAACGTGTCGAAGGAAATATTGAAAGCCAGATGTGGCTCTAAAAACATTGAAAATGAGGTAGTTATACCTTTATATACATGACTACACACATATAACTTATTGTTGTACAGCTGTGCACATGACTTGATTTAAATTGAAATATCTTAATCCATAGCTTCTGTCCCGATTCTTTATATTCAATCTTTGTATGACTGAATTAATTAATATTTTGATATACTAGTTTAGTAACATCTACTTAAATCCTTCCCAATACTCATACATACATGCATACATTTCTCTCTCTCTCTCTCTCTCTATATATATATATATATATATATATATATATATATATATATATATATATATATATATATAAAGTTAAGAGTAAGGAAATGAATCCGACGGTATATGTATAGATAAAAGGGTATGAAAACACACAATATTGTTAAAATTAATATATTTTTATATCATTTACATAGCTAATATTGAACAATATTTCGATTTATAAAAAATCATCATCAGACCATGTTTTCAATCCGGACTCATCGAGAGAGAAGCAGAAAATAATTTAAATTCCAACCGGAAGCAATGTTTTTCAAAAATGCGTGTAAGCTATGCGATCGCTTCGTCTTTGCACATCCGTTGCGTGTTTCGCTAACGTCATGAACATGTTGCTACATTGTATTTCTTCAGTTTAACAGTTTTTGAAAGAAAAATAAATACTTCAAATTCAAAAATAGAAAAATTCCCTTTTTCAAAAAAGAAGAGTTTTGACCCGTTCATGGTCGCTTAGTATCGGATTTTTTCAGAAAAAAAATTGTATTTAATTATTTAAAAATAATTATTTTTTATGTAAAATATGAAAGGTGTAAGGGTGTATTGGGATCATGTGAAATTTAAATTTGTTAGGAAGTGTATGTCTAAAATGGTTATGTGAAAGGGATTTTATGATTTCTGAGTAAAATAATTTCGCTAAATAAGATGTATCATAAAATCCTTGTCTTTGGGGGATATTTTGGTGTGTGAGAATAACGGAAGATTCCATAATTCTACGTAGTGTTCTAAGTGAGTTAATATTTTGGTACCTTTAAAATCAAAGGTATGGTTAGTGTCTATAATATGTTTAGCTAGGGTGTTGTTTAGAAAACCTCGTTTAATATGATATCTATGTTCATAGACCCGTTTAGTCAAAGATCTAGAAGTCTCTCCCACATATTTTTATTGTAACAAAAAATATCTACGAGTAACTATTTTAACAAAAAAGTTGTCACACGATTATATGTTTTCGAGTATTGCTATCTGATACTAATCATTTCCGAAAATACCTATTTTACCAATAGATGGAAACCTAGTAGATAATACCGCACTGGTTCACAATATATCTGGAGATACTGGCAACAAAGTGTACTTCATACTCCGCAGAAATCTACAAAAGTGGAGACACTCAATCAGATGCAGTTTTGTGATTTGCTCAGGACACCCATTTTTTAGTGCAGCAAGTATTATGCCTCTGAAGAACTCATATGGCTGATATATATATATATATATATATATATATTATATATATATATATATATATATATATATTTTGTGTGTGTGTGTGTGTGTGTGTGTGTGTGTATGTAAAATGAAACTGGGAGTGAATCCGACGGTATGGTGAAAAAAATGAATAAAGGAAAGAAAGTATAGAATGGATAATATAGGATACTTTAATCAATTTTACTTACACGTGTTTCGGCCAGGAGTTTATCCATGTGTACACTATGAACGTGAATTTTTTTTTAAAGTTCTTTTTCGAACATTTCAAAAATTCTCCGTTTTTTCCAACGAATTTCATTTCAAATAAGGATTTACTCTGATGAAGGTCGAATTTTCTTAGAGTTCGGAACATTTCTACATTTTTTTCTATTATTATTATTTCATTTCATTTGGTTATTTAAAAATAATAATAGTTTGAATAATGTACACACGGATAAACTTCTGACCGTAACACGTGTAAGTAAAATTGATTAAAATATCCTGTATTATCCATTCTATAATTTCTTTCCTTTATTCTTTTTTTCAACATATATATATATATATATATATGTGTGTGTGTGTGTGTGTGTGTGTGTGTGTGTGTGTCTGTGTGTGCGTAAAAACTCTGAAGATATCCCAACGATCGAAACCACGTTTGACCCACAATTCTTTTTCATAATCATTAATATTAAATCTCTAGTTTTTATAAAGCTTTGGTCACACTTGGATAGAGTACTGAAAATATACTACACCAAGGGAAACCTTGAAGTGCTACTTGGACACTATATATTAGGTATACCCAGAATCTTTCCATTTCCAGTGCAATTGGAATATGTCTAGAATAGTTTGGAGTATTTTTCAGTATCTTTATTGCTACAGAAAAATGGTCTGTTTCTGGAGATAATGGGGTTATTTCCTATAAGTCTAACATAAACAAAGGGGAACCACTCTTGACTGATAAATTATTTATTCTCCAATTGAACTAACTCTAAACCCTAAAGTGCAGTTTGTGGTAGCGAATTGTATGAATTTTCTCGATGTTTACATACGTCATTTAGGAGCTTCGACAAATGCACACACACACTCACATACACACACACACACACATATATATATATATATATATAATAGGGTTTGCTATGTTTGAAATAAAGAGTGCACATTAAAGGTGATTAGCATATATATCTAAACTGATTCTTGATAACTGTCAGTTTCTCACATTGAATTCTCCTATATTTGACAGCTGCCTCTGGCCGCACGGGTAAGAGGCTTGGCGAACGAAAGTTCATTCGGGTCTCAAACCCGGCTAGGGGTAGCTGTTAATGTATAACCACACTGATGAGAGGTGATACCTCGAAACACGTGTCTGTGGATTACTTATTTATTATATATATATGTGTGTGTGTTTGTGTGTGTTTGTGTGTGTGTAGGCCTGTGTGTGTGTGCGTAGGCCTGTGTGTGTGTATACCTCATCCAATCCTTGTGTATATAAATTCACATTCTTGTTTTTGTTATATTTTGTAGACGGTGTAAATGTTCTTTCATGTAATTTCAGTTTCTGCTATAAACTCTTTGTCTTGGAAAGTCATTGATTTTCGGTGTTCAGTCTCTGATTTTGTTCCGGGTTTATCGATTTTGATCACAAACAAACAATTTTCCTAATTAGCGCACGCGGCCAATCGTTAAAAACAAACATGAATCAATCGATATAGGTTCCTTTCTCTCCTTCACTTTTTTTTTTGGTTTTGTTTGGTTTTGCTTTTAGGGTGGTGATTTGGTACGATTTGCTTTTTTTATATTTAACGTTCGTTCATTCAGAGTGGCCTTTTTTATTGGTACCATAGGGCATATTTTTGTCCTCTCTCTCTCTCTCTCTCTCTCTCTCTCCTCTCTCTCTCTCTCTCTCTCTCTCTCTCTCCTTATTTTTTTGTATTTTTTGCACATACTTAGCAATTTTCGGTTGGTGCGTGTAACGATAAAACATCAGCCTGTGTGAATTTTTCTGCTCGTAAAAATATCTGTTACTAATTAATACGGCTGTCTCAAAATGGTCATTGTCGAAAATGGAAATACCGTACGAGGGAGAGTAAAAAAATTATCCGCACTTTCGCCATATCTTTATTATTGTCACACTGCGTTCTGCGCATGCGTGCTCATAGTTGGTACTGATTGCGCAATTTAGCTTGTTGTTGTTACAGTGTAAACATGGCCACCTCACTAGCAGTATGCACCAAGGAAGTGATCAGATTTATCTGGTCGGAAAGAGTGTCAGGGACTGAAAATTATCGGAGGGTTTTATCACAATAAGGGGACAGTGCACTACCGCGTAGAAGTGTGTATAAGTGGATAGAGAAGTTTAAAAGTGGCCGAACAAGCGTGACGCGCGAAGAGGGAGCAGGACATCCACCAACCTCCACCACTGAGGAGAAGATTCAGCAAGCTCGGCCGATGGTATTAGCAAGCCGGCGAGTTATCATCGATGTGGTAGTTTGTTCTCTGCTGATTAGTTATGGATCTGCCTATAAAACCATCCACGATTAGTTCGACTTCCATAAAACTACCTCGTAGATGACTACACTGGCTTCGATATATCGGTAGCACACCAAAAATAATGCCTCTTACGTATTTTCACGGAAACTACAACAGACACAGGGAATACTATAACCATTGAATAGATCAATGATTGATAGATTGAGAGTGATTTTAATGCAATATCAACCAGTCTGGGGTTATTTTATACCTAGGGGTTTGGGAATCATGTTCATCGTATATCCAAATTTACTTTTGTTATGTAGTTGTTTCTCTAGTGATTTTTTGCACACTGTCCAATAAAATCCTAATAATCTTTAAACATATATATTTAACCCATAGATGGGACCCTAACAGGTACTACAACTCTGGTCAGTTTGGAAGGAGCACTCGACTCACCCCTGGTCTCCAGAGCCTCATTATCAGATGTAGTTTAATGTACAGTATGCATATCTAAAAAAAAAATAGAGGTGATAAGTAAAAACGGATTTCAAATCTGAATTCAGCACCCCCAAATTAGGTTAAAACAGCTATTTTTGCGCTTGCCTTAATTTCTTTGTACACCAGCGTAACCCTTTGTTTGTACAGAGTTAACTATTTATTATCCTTAGTAAACAATTATGGCTTCATGTAACACTCTGTTATAGGGTATCAAGTTTTCCTATCTATGTGGAACTTTCTACTCCACAGTTTTATTGTCATGAGCCACCACTAACGTTGATAATGTTTATTTTACACTATCAATGTAATTTCGTAATAGACAGTATTTTGTATGTTATATTTTTGTTTCCATGAACGTCATCATAGCTACCCGGGTAATAGGTAATATTTTTATCATTCAGACATAAAAGGCGTCGTTAACTGCTTCAAATAGCATCGCAGTTTTATTCCGTAAATAAAACACCTGCAGGAGCTAATTTCAACTGTCAAATGTAAAATGATATTTATCAGACTATTAATAGAGAGAAATAATTGTTTTTCAATATAAGATTATAACTTATGATGGTTTTCGTAGACATAGTAGTTACACACCGGCATCTTTCTCTATAATATCTGCTCAATTATATATACGATTTTGCAAAGCTTTTTGGCTTTAAACAGAGGTATTATCCATCAGTGTATATATATATAAATATATATATATAAAAGTAAAGTCGACGGGGCGGCCTAAAGTCGGTATCAGCCAGTCAGCGAGGGAGTCTATCCCCTTTTCAATAGCGCTAGACCAAGGAGATTGTTTTAGCATCTGAGGTGGAGCGCCACACCTACCATCAGCTCCTTACTTTACCGCACAGATCCCTGTGCTACTCATACGCTGAGTTGGCGGGGACCGGTATCGAACTAGGAACCTTGTGGTTTCTAGCCGAACGCTACCCTCCTATCCCCATATATATATATATTATATATATATATATATATATATATGAAATTTCCAAAATATATTAAGACTGTCATTAGGTTTATATATATATATATATATATATATATATATATGGGGATAGGGGGGTTGGAGTAAATCCAACAGAATGTGGTAAAGAATAAAAGAAAAAGTGATCAAAAAGCAAAACTCAAACAAGTGGTTGTAGGAGATATATTATTTCGTTCTACATTGATCAGGACTTCATCAGTCAATTTTATATGAAAATATATAGACATATAAAATAGACCGATGAAGTCCTGCTTAATGCAGAACGAAATATATCTCCTACATCCTCTTATTTCAGCTTTGCTCTCTTTTTGTCCACTTTTTCCTTTATTCTTTACCACACACACACACACACACACACACACATATATATATATATATATATATATTATATATATATATATATATATATATATATATATATGAATTAAACATTTTTGAAAAAACAAATGATGTTATTAGTCAGCTGACAGAATCTGTTTCGACATTTTAATAAAGCGGTCTTTTTCAAGAGCGAAATATTTATGATGGAGAGACGGAATAAGTAAACTGTTGAAAACAGGAGGGGTACAAACGAACGTTCATGTTCGGAGGCGAAATTTTTTTAATACACAATATGCATTTTCAAAATAAAAAAAAAAAATTCTGGCTCCGAATATGAACGTTCGTTTGTACCCCTCCTGTTTTTAACGGTTTAATTATTCCGTCTCTCCATCATAAATATTTCGCTCTTGAAGAAGACCGCTTTATTAAAAGGTTGAAACAGATTCTGTCAGCTAACTACTAACATCATTTGTTTTTACAAAAAATGTTTAATTCATATATATATATATATATATATATATATATATATATATATATATATATATATATATATTCCTCAAAGTTCCTTTTAATATTAACACATTTATGGCTTCGAGTTTTTCGTTGGTCGTAATTATCATCACTTAATTATATTAGTTGTCCAGCATGCGGAGTTATTTAAATTTTGAGTTTAGAATTTTAAAACTATTCAATACAATGGCATGACGGTAAGCTGGTCTGATATGGGTATGCAAACCCGCCCGGTTTCGACCGGGGGTCCGGTGAGCTTCGGCTGCTGGACCGGTTTTGTTATAATAATAGCGTCGATCCCAGGGGGCCATCCCCCCAGGCAACACCTGCCCCCTCGATTTAAAGGGGCAGGGCTGGGTTTATTGCCCAGCCCCTGAGGCGCCCCCCTTGAGGGGGAATGCCGACGGGATCGACGCAATTTTTCACCCGCCACTCCATGAGCTTCGGCTTGTGGGTGGTCCCACATAAATAGGGCCTTGTGCCTGACCCGTACAAGTGGGGTACGTGAAAAATATCATGCAAACTGTCACGACGCCTACAAAAATACATCGATCAAAATGGCAATTATGTATAAAAATAGATACATATTCAAAGTTTAAAATGTTGTAATCATTGACATGAATTTATAAACGTTTCTCTGATTTCTAAATATTTTGGTGACCTTAAATTTAGGATTACCCTCGTTAAAAATAAAGTCAGAGAGGTGACCTACTGTCTGTATCAGCCGGACAGTAAGGGGATCTATCCCCTTTTCACTTGAGATTGCTTTTGTGTCTGATGTGGAGCACCACGGGTAACATAGGCTACCCAATTTACCGCATGCGATCCAGGCTGTGCTCCTCATATACTGAGTTGGTGAAGGTTCGTATCGATTCCGGAACCTTGTGGTTCCGAGGAGGATGCTATATTGACAGAGGTAAACTAGTCCCCAAAAGAACAAAACTATTAGATATACTTGATTACGATAGGTTTGTGTGTTAAGTATAATTAATGAACGTGCAACAGTATGAGGTTATGTGTAATTAACTATAAAGGCGCCTATATATGTATTTAAAAATGTCAACTTGATTAACTTCATACACGAGGTGATAAAATAAGAAAAAAAGTAAAGTCGTCGGGTTGGCCTAAAGTCGGTATCAGCGAGGGAGTCTATCCGCTTTTTCACTAGTGCTAAACCAAGGAGATTGTTTTGGCGTCTGAGGTAGAGCGCCACACCTACCATCAGCTCTTCACTTTACCGCATAGATCACTGTTCTACTCATACGCTGAGGAAGCGCGTGGTGTAATTGTTAAAGTCACGGGAAATGGACTCGTCGCCCCGAGTTCAAATCCTGGACGTGGTAATTGCATTTCATTTAGCGCTGATATCCATGGGAAAGGTATGCATCCTACTCTCCCTCCGGCTATGGGTAAATAGTTAGGCAACCGGTCTAGGAGAAGGAAAACTCTGAATTCAAACCTGTTAAACTCCGTTTAAGAAATTGACCTTGTGTCGCATCCTGCTCGTGCGGAGGGGTTGGTAAATATATATATATATACTCTGAGTTGGCGAGGGCTAGTATTGAACCAGGAACCTTATGGTCCCAATTCGGATGCTCTACCGATTTAGCTTAACCGCCCCTTAAAGGGGATAAAAAACACAATTAATATTCTTCATCTGATCCTTGCAAAATACAATAAGCTTAATTTTGTAAGCTCTGGGCATAATTTCTATCAATGTGCCAAAGGCAATTCCCGGTTGTCGGTTATATGAAGAAAACGTCTAAAATAATAAAGAATGTTTTCTCACAGAAAAAAAAATTCCTTCTTATTCATTCCATCCAAGAGTGACCAGTGAAGAAAATGAAATAGTGCGGGTGCAGCAAAAAGGAGGGAACAGCGTGAATCTAAAAGTAAATTGTGCCTATCCAACGCAACCACGATTCTTTACGAAACATTATTATCAAAATATCTGAACTTATCAGTCAGAGAACAATCACCATTTTATGTTTATTTTTAGGTAATTGCTGGTATTCACGCAGATGATGAACCAGTGTATACGGTACAAATATTCTTCATTGTCTTTGTTGTTGTATATATGTATTTATATAGAATGCAATTGTCACGTTGCAGTAGTATTGAATGACTGTAACGCATGCTGTTAAATATTAAAAGATAAAACATTAAACTACGATTTGCCTGGTTTTGTTTTGGGGTTGGGGGCTACCTCTGTAGTGTGTCTTGGGTAGACTTACTCTGGCATAGCCTATACCTCTCCTAGTCTAGTTTAAAATTCTAAATTATAGATGTACTTATTACCTTTTAGTTTATATATATATATATATAATCCAAAAGTCCAGAGAAGAAATCCTCCTTATGACACAAAAGTTTTAATTAAAAAACCTGTCGCAGTTTGAGAGCTCAATATGTGCTGTTAATGTTAGAGTCACAGAGCAAATATATAAGTAAAGAAATAACAAAAGACTTATAGATTTAGCATTATAGTCTATTTCAGGGAGCTTAGACAAAGTGTCTAATTCTCCCGACTGATGAATCGGGAGAGTTAGACACTTTGTCTAAGCTCCCTGAAATAGACCATAAGCTAAATCTATAAGTCTTTTGTTATTTCTTTACTTATATATATATATATATATATATATATAATATATATATATATATATGTGGTGTGTGTGTGTGTGTGTGTGTGTGTGTGTGTGTGTGTGTATTTATGTGTGTCCAACCCATCCGCATGAGCAATATGTGACCCAAGGTCAATTTCTAATCGGAGTTTAACAGATTTAAATTCAAAATTTTCCTTCTCTGAAAGTGGTTGTCGTACCAACTTTAAACAGCCCCGTCTGCCCTACTATTTAAACAGAGCTGAATGGAAAGCAGTTATATTCATGCCTTTCCCAAGTATCGTAGCGCTATGTGAAACGCAAATTGGTAGCCCAGTCCAATTCCTATGAATCGCTCCATAGACAAATTTATTGAGTAGTTCTCCAAAAGTGGGCTGTTTCTTATCTATTTTTACGGGAATTCCAACAAATACGGTTGTTTAGTTGTCCGTTACGGGGGACGAGCACTGGGATAACTTTTGACTGGTGTGTTGTGATAAGTGATGAGGAGAGAAAAAAACAGGCCCCGAGTCTCCTCAGCAAATGTAGACCTGTTATGACTTTAGGAGGTCTTTCTAGGATAAGGGTTGCAGTATTTTTAAACCAGTTGTCTGAAAGAGATAAGAAAATGCTATCATCCAGAATTTCGAACTCTGAGCAGAATGCAATCACATTCCGTATTTTTGGTTGCATTATTTAATGTCTGTTTCTCTTCAAATTGCTGGTCTGTACGCGAACCATTCTATCTATGTGGGTTTTGTATTTATGAGGATCAATTTCCGGTTTGGGATATCCGATTTACAGCTCGTCAGCAGGTGCTTTTACTCGGCACGTGACAACATCGAGGTCATTTAGACCCACGCACACACACTTCATACACGCTTACCCACACACACACACACACACCTGCTGTCCTGCTGCACAAAATGACACCCATTTTAGGCATCGAGCTACTCTACTACACGGCAAGCACAATAAAACATTTTGTATTTACCCAGCCCCTCTGCTACGATCCGTATATAACAAAAGGTAAATTTTAGACTGGCTTCCTAAGAAAGACTAAAGAACCCAGTCTGTCCTACTATTTACGCATAGTTGGGCGAGGAGAAGAGACGTATGCATGCCTTTTCCAAACCAGTTAAGCACAAACAATTTAGCCTTTGATTTGAACTCAGTTCGCCGATTCAATTTGGTTGAACTCGGCTAAAATAATATTTTTTACTTGGTCCGGACCATGGCGACTCATTTTTTTCCACCCATGAAAAAAAATAACAACCTGCCTGCCACACTTGTTAAAATAAAATTGATTTGTAATTAAGTTGATATATTTCTTTTTTTTTAATTCAAATAATCAGTTTGATTATCTAATAGTCTAACCTAGGACAATCACCTCTTTTTTTGTTTTCTTTAGTAATTATTCCGTGAAAGAAAGGAGTGGTCAACAGACCGTTACAATTAGTTGGCAGCTATTAGCGATTATCTTTTCAGACACACGGACGAGGCTAATTCTCTTTTAATTAAATTGAGGTATTTTATACGTTTCTGAGAAAACACTCCCGCTTTCCCTACAAGATATTATTATCCAAAGTAAACGGTCCTCTGATCAAGGAAATAATAACCCTTTCTTTTTCATCTATTAAATAATTACTGCCATTCACGTTGTCACTGCACCTGGGTACACGATGTACGTATTATTCATTGCCAGTATGGCTTTAATACTTTTATGAAAGACATACAAAATTCAGTGGCGAGGAAGACCTTAATTAAAATCTTCATTTCCAATATCATTATTAACATGATATATTTAATAACGCACGGCCATATAGAGAAAATACGGAGGAGGACGACGAAAATAAAGGCTTCTATATAGTTTTGCAGAAATGACAACAGATATAGACTGTACAAGCTCTGGAGAGTGTGGAGTGCCCCTTCATAGTCATTACTCTAAGGTCCACCTGGACCAGGTGTGGTAGTACTATTATATAATGAATAGGAATAGCCAATCATTGTCATAATGTAGTGTAAAATTTGAATGTAATCGTTATTTATGGAAAAGTTTAGATAAGTTTGATGGACAGGTTTTGACCGTAGGTTGACCTGTAACAGGATTCATTGATTGGTTAAATCAAATCATGTGACCAGGCAATACATGGGAAAATTGGAGAATTTTCAGATACAAATTAGAATTTTTACTTCTACCAGTCTCATCACATATTATACCGAACTTGTGTTCAATGGCGTCACTTAACCTCTAACACCACTGTTTTGGCAAGATACAGAATCTCCACCCTTCAACAGGATCTTCTCGCAAGGTATTATCACTGGCTCAGTCATGCTCTTCACCGACAACCCGGTGACATCATCAGTGAATCCATCGTCCCAATGCTACCTCAGGGCGGCAGAAACACCAAGCAAGATACTGAGCTGATCCTGAGCCCACCCATTCTTTAGTGGAACCGCGAATGACTGACGCTTATATCAATTTCGTTTGATCGCCGCGCATGGTCCCCCTTCATTAGGAATACAGTAAATTCGTTGGATGGAGTCGGCTCAATCGACCCAGGGTAAAAGCCGTCACAAGTACAAGAACAGGAATGATCTGTCGTCACTAATTGTTTTATCGCACAAAAAGGGCTCGGTTTGATTAAAGTTCCTGAAAATTCTGGAAAAGGGTTCTCCTGCCGTTGTTATTTAAAAGCTTTGCTTAGCATGGCACACTGATTACTGGTTACTTACTGTACCTAGAAGTAATTTATTTTTTTTAAGATATTAAAAAATTACTAAATTATTAAAATTATAAAAATATAATTATATATTATAATATACACATTATTTGCTAATTAATTTATTTATAATTTATAATTATCCATAATCCATAATCCATATACTTAATCCATATAATATTAACATATTATATTAACATATTATATTAACATATAATCCATATAATTAATCCATAATTATCTATAATTAAATTATTCATTTACTATTTTGCTAATTATAAATTATAATTATAAAAATTACTAAATTAGAAAATTTCTAATTTATTAAAAAATTATTAAAAACAGTGAAGTACCTAAAAGTAAATATTGATTTCAATGATACTTTTTAGAACATTAAAAAGGTTTCTCCTATTACATACTGTACTTGTTGTTGTTATTTAAAAGCGTTGTTTAGTCTGGCACACGGGTTACTGGTTACTTACTGTACCTATTGTCATTATCGAAGCTTCGTTTAGTTTGGTAAATAAGTTTCGACTGATTATTGTATCTGCTGTTACTATTTATTAAGCTTTGCAAAAGTGGTCTTAATTGCATAATGTTGGTTGGTTGGTTGGTGGATTTTACGACAAGGGACACTCCACACTCCCCCAAACTCCAAAATTGTAACTTCAACACAGGATTCAGTTTAATGTCAGACTAAGCTTTACTTAGTCAGGCACACGGGGTTTCGGGGTGCTTACAGTACTAAACCTTAAACGATGCCTCAGGTTGTAAATAATTTGGTTTTTGGTTAGGAGGAAAGAGGAGGAGGAGGAGGAGCTCTCAAAGTAGTTTTGACTAACGAGAAGAGAGTCTATTTGGGTGGAAATCAGATTTTTCCTTCTCTTTGATTGGCTGCCATTGTTTAGTTTGTATGGGCCATCCTTTGGGCTTAAACCAGGAGCGCGTGTCCAGTGGAATTGGATCCCTGGTAAAGAGTCCCTCGATAATGAATCCTTTGGTTCCTCTGATAAAGAGTTCTCAGTTCCTGGTAAAGAGTCCTTCGATAATAAATCCTTTGGTTTCTCTGGTAACGAGTTCTCAGTTTCTTGGTAAAGAGTCCTTTGATAATGAATCCTTTGGTTTCTCTGGTAAAGAGTTCTCAGTTCCTGGTAAAGAGTCCTTCGATAATAAATCATTTGGTTCCTCTGATAAAGAGTTCTCAGTTCCTGGTAAAGAGTCATTCGATAATGAATCCTTTGGTTCCTCTGGTAAAGAGTTCTCTGTTTCTTGGTAAAGAGTCCTTCGATAATAAATCCTTTGGTTCCTCTGGTAAAGAGTTCTCAGTTCCTGGTAAAGAGTCCTTCGATAATGAATCCTTTGGTTACTATGGTATAAGTCCTTCCTGAGTATTGGTAAAGATCTGGTAATCCTATATCCGTCATCAGTGAGCGTAATTGTAATTATGACCAGTGGGGGGGGGGTAAATAGTGTGTCTTCCACGCAATATTGTTAGTGATTGGCTGCAGGAGTAAATCACGTAACCTTGGACAATCAATAAATCTTGGTGGGGAATTAGAGCACATCTTATATGAAAATAATTCTAACAGCCATACAAAGCCCAGTCTAACCTACTGTTCACCCCTAGCTGGAGGGAGAATAGTTGGATTCGTACCTTTCCCATGGGTATTAGCGTTAGATGCATAGAGCAACGTCCATCATTTGAACTCGTTTCACCGTGTTTATTCCAGACGACGGTAATCATTACACAACATACCTTCTATTGTTATTTTCTAAGCTTTGATCATGTGACAATGAGGTTCGATTTTGTATGATAAAAACGTCTTGGTTAGCTTAAAGTGTTATTTACTGTTACTTCATTTTGGAGTTATTTACTTAGATTTACTTTGTTCAGCACATATTACCAAACGTCAGATTGCTAACGCTTTTCGCTGTTGTTATTTACTAAACATTCTTTAGTCCTCTCGTGATGAAATGGTTAGCTAGGTAGTCTCGCAGATCCATTACTACTGAATAGCGATTGTCGCTGAATGCCCCCAATTTTTTAAAAAACTCGGGTCTTCAAGTCATCTGATCTTCAGGTCTCACTTGGCGCAAGTGTTGTCGTTCAGACGGACACGGACAATCCCGACTCCGCATAAAAGTAGTAGTAGTAACTACTAATACTACTACTACTAGTAGTAGTAGTAGTATTTACCCTGCATTCCATGTCGGTCAAGCAAAAGGTCAAATTAATGTGGAACCACCCACGAGCCGAAGCTCATGGGAAGGCAGGCACAAAAAATGCATGGATCCATTCGGTATTCACCTTAAAGCGGCGCGTCAGACACTAAGCAATAAACCAAGCTCTGTCCCTTTACATCAAGGGGGTGGGTGTTTCCTGGGAGCTGGCCCCTTGGGATCACACCGTTAACACCGGTCCAGTGTCCGAACCCACCAGACACAGGGCCCGTAGTAGTAAAGGGTAAAGTAAACTAGTAAAGGCCCTCCAAGTAATTTCCCTCGAGAGAGACTGTCCCGACTTTTATCCCTCTTCACTGCCCAAACCATCCCAACGAACAGGAGTGACAGGATGCTTACTAAGAGACATTCTCCATAACCTAGATGCTGGGAGTTTTTTTAAAAATGTTTCTTTGCTAGGTAATTCATTTTCTCTCTCGCTACATTTACGACCTTTTGTCATATCCTTCCCATAGCGAACGGGCTGGATAAATAACTACTAAGCTTTAGTTTGATAGGGAGATTCCGGTTTGCTTACTGTACCTGCTGCTTTAACTGGAGTAGGAGCTTCGGCTTCTGATCCGGTACGTGAGCCAAAATAAATTTTGAGGTCCCCGCTTGAAAGAGACAGGACCGGGTTTATTGCCCTGTGCCTGAGGCACCGCAAAATGGAAATGCCGACGGGACCACAGATTTTTGCATTGACGATTGCGTGAGCCTCGGTTCGTGCGTTTCACCCGACATAAAAAAGGCTTTATGCTAATCCGGCCTGGTGGAATTCCCGGAAAATAAACCTGCTGCTACTCATTGGTTCCCCATCCTAATATGTAGCAGTGTAATTGCTGCTTAACTTTGGTGATCAGACGGGAACGGGTGTTTTTCGTATTGCTTGTTTTGTTTTACGACACTTCAACCCTTTTCAGATCATTCAATGCTGAATCAAATTATTTATGATAAGCAAAGGACTCGAGTTGCTTACAGCACCTTCTTTTGTTTAAGAAGTCACCCAATTAAGTATTGAACAGGATTTTTGCTGCTTAACTTCGATGAACTAGCAGGAACACGTGCTTTCAGTGTGATTTAACCATAATTGAAATATATATATATATAATATATATATATATATATATATATATATATATATCATTGGCAATTCAGTCTCGAAAGACTATGATAAAAGTTTTTGTGTGCCTCTGAGGTTGCAGCGCCTCCTGTGACTATAAAGTCCGATGTTTGAGAAACATTCTCGACCACAGATTTTGCATTTGTAGGTTGTCCCTGTAGATGATGATGTCCCGATGCTTTGTTGCCGTTGCTTTCTTATGGACCTCTTAGCTTCATGGTGTTGTATATATATATATATATATATATATATATATATATATATTATATATATATCGATAGAGAGAGAGATTAGTCTGTTTGGTTTAGTTGTTTTGTTTTACGGTATATCAATCCTTTTCGGGTCATGTAATGCCGAATCATTCTTAAAAACAAATAACTCAGGTTGCTTACAGTACATGCTATTGCTCAAGTGGTCACCCATTTAAGCACTTAACAGGTTCATCGATGCTTAACCTCGGTGATCTAGCAGGAACCCTTGCTTTCAGCATGAATTTACTGTAATGGATTATTTCTCTTTCCCGTAGCCGCAATTCTCTTCTAGTGTCCTTGTTTTTTACGGCTTCACTACTTGGACCCGAACAGAGCGCCTAAATGATAAGCTAGATGGCAGTTGCACAAGAATTCTGCGTCCGGTCTTAAACAAATCATGGAAACAACATCCCACGAGAAAGCATTTATACGGCCACTTACCTTTTATCACATCAACCGCCCGAATAAGACGAATAATACATGCTGGGCAATTTTGGAGAAGCAAGGAAAACCTCATAAGTGACGTTCTGCCATAGAATCCTACATATGGGCTCGCCAATGTACGCTGACCATTTCGGGACTACATCAATCAGCTCTGTGCGGAGTCTGGATGCTGTGCTGAGGACGTTCTTGGGTGATGATCGATTGGGACGTTTAATGAAGGATTGTCATAGATATCCCTGCTGCCAGCACGACTTGAATGATGATGATATAATGATGAGTGCTTTTTTTGCTTTGTCTATTTTCTTCTTTTTTTCTTTTTTTCAAACTTTTTGCACTGCTCCTTAAATATCTGAAATATGTTTTAAAACTAATTTACCTTTCCCAAACTATTAGCTTTTCATTAACGTCACTTTGACACGATAAGAAGCGCACAGATGCGTAATTTCGACATTGAATGCGAGACAGCCGGTTATCAAGCCAAATGCCGAATATTAATAACACGTGTCCAATGGTTCGACGCCTGCTGGGATTACATTCACAATGGATCCAGGCAACATGCATATAAAGGCATAAACGGAGACGCTGCTAGGCAAAAATAATTCAACATCACCGTGAAATGGCAAAAGAGAGGGCGGAGGCTGTATCGATATCTGAAGTATACGAATCCCGAAGGCGGAAGAGGTTTTTATTTCGACTATCGGACGGCTATATTTCAGTTTTAAGATGTTAGATACGCACCCATATTCTAAGTCAAGTAGCCACCACCTAATTGACAATCTGTATTAAATGTGCAGAATGATATAGATCATATCTGACGGTAAGTCATACTAATCTTACATGCCTATTTGGAGTCGCGCTTAGCGTAACGGTTACGAAGTGGAATCGGCGATCCGAGTTCAATCCTGAACGAAGGACTTTGCCTTTCACTTCAGAAAAGCATGAATCCATTATTTCTCTCCATACTTATGGAATAATATAGGGCACTCTAAGGTTCTTAGTATTAGGTATTTGGCAACAAGCTCTTGAGGAAGTAAAAATATCTGAATCGAACAGTTCTTATTAGTATATTTAAAAGACTCTCTTCCATCCTAGCCGACGAGATGAATTAAATAGATACATGAGCATACGCGCAAATAACAAACATAACAAAGAATAAATAGCACACTAATCTCGTATATAATATATTAATTGGTCAATCCACAGACAGCGTGTATTCGACTTAATCAAGGCTCTTCAGTAGTGCTAGACAATTTTGTAAGCATACCTACAGACGAATTGAAATCCGATCAGCAGTTGGGTGATCCGGCCACACTTAACCATTTTAGGCTAGTCTTCACTTACAGAACAGGAAAGGAGATAACATGCCTTTTAAATACACCTCGGCTTTAATGTCGTAAGGCCGTCACACGAGTCTCCATCTATAATAATAGAGAGCAGTGCGTATACGTGAAGATTGCGGTCGTTAGCAAGAGAATCCTCCCCTGATAGATAGAACCACTATAATATCCTCCCCAATCCAACTAGATGAAGCACTCGGGCGGAGGGGATCTCGCATAACGAACGCCAACTCAAGCGTAACGCAACGCCTCAATAATAGAATGGAGCACTCTGTGACGGCTACACACAAAGACGATGTTGTGTAATCTAAAAACAGATTAAATCCACCCTTCCTGTCTAGTAAGCATGAAAGACAGCTATGAGTATAGGATGACACGACACCAACCGATACGAGATATTTCAATATACCAGGCTGCTAAGGTAGCCTATACAAATGATCTAGACCTGAAGAGACTGATAATCGAAACACGTGTATGTGAGAATGAGACATATATAATATATAACGAGATACGTGTGACATTTACTATTCGTTAATATATGTATATGCGCGATACCAATGATATAATCGATATATATTCCACCGCAGGAACTTAGGATAGGCGAAAAGAGAGATACTATTTAAAAATGATAAAACTCGAGTATCGTTCCAAAATATTACTTCTCCAAGATCATGTAATGAACACAACCAAAACAAAAACCTAGAAAGAATGACACCTAATATTTCTTCCATAAGATATGGAGAAGACAATAATGGATTACATGCTTTCATTAGAAGTGAAAGGCCAAAGTCCTTCGTTCAGGAATATTAGAACTTCGGATACGCCGATCTCCAACTTACGTAACCGATACGCTAAAGCCGACTCCATAGGCATGAATAAGAATAATTATATAAGACTTACCGTCAAGAAATAATAGAATCTAATCACTGCACAACATATAATACAGATGTCAATACAGCCGGTGAAAGCAATACTGAACATAAAAATCAATGGGATGACGCATACTAACACTTAAAACTAGAAATATAGCCCGTCCGATAGTCGAAATAAAAACCTCCTCCGACCCTACAGGATTATCGTAACCTATCAGATATCGAAACAGCCTCCGACCCTCTAAGGCCCATTACACAGGAATGAAATATGAAATATTACGACCAGCAGCGTCCCGTTTATGCCTTTATGCATTTAATTGATATGCCTGAGAATCCAATTATGGAATAAGTAATCCATCAAGCAGGCGTCGACCCATGAACACGTGTTATAATATCGGGCATTTGGCCGATAAGCCGGCAATGTCTTCCATTCAATAAGTTCGAACATTTACGCATCTGTGCGCTTATATTCAGATGATAAACAAAGTGACGTTAAATGAAAGAAACCTAAATAGTTTTGGAAAGGGCAAATCTAAGTTTTAAAAACATATTTTCAGATATTTACAACGCGACGCAGGCATGAAAAAATATTATGAAAAAAAGAAAGACAGAAAAGACAACAGCAACAAAATCAGCACTCATCAATTCTATACTACATCATCAAGTACGTAGCTAGGCAAGCAGGAAGATATCTATGACAATCCTTCATTTAAACGTCCAAATCGCACAATCATCACCAAGAACGTCCTCAGCACAGCATCCAGAACTCAGCACCAGGACTGATTCGATGCTAGTCCCGAAATGGATCAGCCGTAATTGGCGAGCCCCATATGCTAGGAATTCATATGACAGCACCGTCACTATATGAGTTTTCCTGCTAATCTCACAAAATGCCCCACGCACTGTATTATTCGTCATTATTCGGAGCAGGATATGATGTGATAAAGTTAAGTGGCGATAATCAATGCTTACTCGTGCGGATGTTGTTATCATCGATCTATGTTAGGACCGGAACGCAGAATTCTTGTCAAACTGGCATCTAGCTATATCTCATTTAGGCCGCTTGTTTGAGAGTCCAAGTGTGGACACGTAAACAACAAGGCAACACATAGAAGAAGAAATTGCGGGCTCACGAGAATGAGAAAATCATCCAACTGTACAGTAAATTAACAATGCTGAAAGCAAGAGGTATTCCTGCTAGATCACGAGGTAAAGCATCGCATGAACCTGTTCAAGTAGCTCTCAATAGGGTGAACCACTTGAGCATAAGCATGTCATGTAAGACAACCTGAGTTATTGTTATTAAGAATAGAGATGCGAGCAATTACCATGACCCGAAAAAGGATTGAATTATACCGTAAACAAAACAACTAAACAAACAGACTACTCTCAATCTCTACTACTCGATATATATATAATATATACATCCTATATACCTAATAACAATATATATAATATATATATATATACAACACCCTGAAGCCTAACGAGGTCCTAAGAAAAGCAACGGCAACAAAGCATCGACGACTACATCATCTACAGGAGACCAACCATTACAAATTGCAAAATCTGTGGTCAGAATGTTCTCAAACATCGGACTAATCTATAGTCACAGGAGGCGCATGCAACCTCAGAGGCACACCAAAACTTTTATCATAGTCTTATTCGCAGACTGGACATGCACATAGATAAATAATATATTATATATATATATAATATAATAAATATAATATATAATATAATATTTCAATTATGGATTAAATCACACTGAAAAGCACGTGCTTCCTGCAAGTTCATCGAAGTTAAGACAGGCAAAAATCCTGTTCAATACTAATGGGTGGACTTACTTAAAACAAAGAAGGTGATGTAAGCAACTCGAGCTCCTTTGCTTATCATAAATAATTTGATTTCAGCATTGAATGACTGAAAGGGTTTGAAGTGCTCGCTATAAACAAAACAGCAATACGAACACCCGTTCCCGTCTGATCACCAAAAGTTAACAGCAATATACACTGCTTACACTATTAGAATGGGGAAACCAATGAAGTAGCGCAGGTTTATTTTCCGGATACCACCAGACGAGACAATTAGATAAAGCCCTTATTATGATCAGGTTGAACCAACGACCGAGGCTTCCACGACAATCAAGTCAATGCACAAAATCTAGTTAAAAAGGTCCCGTTCGGCATTTCGCATTATTTGCAAGGTGCACTTCAGAAGGCACAGGCAATAAACACCAAACGCAGTCAACTGTCTCTTTCAGCTGGGAGCCTCAAAATTTATTTTAGGTCACGCATACGATCAGAAGCCGAAGCTCTACTCCAGTAAAGCAGCAAGAGATAAGAAGCCAAACCGGACATCTCCCTATCAACTAAGCTAGTAAAGTATATTTATCCAGACCCGTACGCTATGGGGAAGGATATGACAAAAAGATCGTAAAATGATACGCGAGAGCAGAAAAATGAATTACCTTAGAAACAGAAACATTCTTAAACAAAACTCCAAGATCTAGGTTATGCGAGATGTAATCTAAGTAGCATCCTGTACACTCCATGTTCGTATAGGATGTTTGAGGACAGTGAAGAGGATAAAAGTCGGGACCAGTCTCTCTCGAGGGAATTACTTGGAGAGGACCTTTACTATTATATTCTACCCTTTACTACTACGGGCCCTGTGCTGGATAGACGTGGTCGGACACTGCGACCGGATAAGTTAACGGTGTGATCCCAAGGGGCTCAGCTACCCAGGACACCCAACCCATGATGTAAGGGGGGAAAAACAAAGAGGCTATGGTATTCTTAGATAGTCTGACAGCGCCGCTTAAGGTGGAATAACCGAATGGGATCCAATGATTTTTGCGCTAGCCTATCCCATGAGCTTCGGCTCAAGTTGGGTAAGGTGAGTCCACCATTAATTTGACCTTTTTGTTGACGACATAGGAATGCAGGAGATAAAATTACTACACTACACTAGTAGTAGTCAGTATTAGTGATTACTACTACTACTTATTATGGCGGAGTCGGGATATGTACGTGATACCGGATCTGAACGACAACAACTTGCGCAACAAGTGAAGACTGAAGATCAGATGACTTGAAGACCCGATTTTTAAAAATTCGGAGGGCATTCAAGCAACAATACAGCTACTTAACAGTAGTAATGGATCTGCGGACTACCATAGCAACCACTTTCATCACGAAGAGGACTAAATGTCATATAGTAAATAACATACAGCGAAAAAGACGTTAGCAAATCTGACGTCTTGGATAATATGCTGCTGAAACAAAGTAAAAATCTAAGTAACATAACTCCAAAATGAGTAAAGAAAAAACAAAAAGTAACAGTAAATAACAACTTTAAGCTAAATCCAGACGTTTTATCATTACAAAATCGAACCTCATTTCACATGATCAAAGCTTAGAAAATAACAATAGAAAGGTATGTGATTGTAATGATTACCGTCGTACATGGAATAAAAACAGGTAGAACCGATTCAAATGCATGGACGTTGCCATCTATGCATCTAACCCGCTAATACCCAATGGAAAGGTAACGAATACCAACTATTCTCCCTCCACTAGGGACAAGTGAACATAGCGTTAGACTGTGGCTTTGTAATGGACATGTAAGAAATAATTTCAATATAACGATGTGCTCTAATTCCCCACCAAAGATATATGATTGCCAAGGATTACGTATACTCCATTGCAGCCAAATCAACTAAACAATATTGCGTGGAAGACACACTAATTACCCCCCCCACTAGGTATAATTACCAATTACGCTCACTTGGATAAGACGAATATAGATACCAGATCTTTACCAACTACTCAGAGGACTTATAACCATAGTACCAAAGATTCATATCGAAGAGAACTCTTAACCAGGAACTTGAGAAACTCATTACCACGAGGAACCAAATGATTTATCTATCGAAGGACTCATTACAAGAAAACAGAGAACTCTTTACCAGAGGAACCAAAGGATTCATCATATCGAATGAAACTCAGTACCAGGAACTGAGAAACTCTTTATTAACAGAGAACAAATGATATTATCGAGGACATCTTACCAGGAACTGAGAACTCTTTACCAGAGAAACCAAGGAATTCATTATCCAAAGCGCACTCTATTACCAAGAAACTGAGAACTCGTATACCAGAGAAACCAAAGGATTTATTATCAGAAGGACTCCATTTACCAGAGAAACTGAGAAACTCTTTAATCAGAGCGAACCCAAAGGAATACTACATTAAATCGAGGACTCTTACCAGAGAGATCCAATTCCAACTGGACACGCGCTCCTGGTTTAAGCCCAAAGTATGGCCCATACAAACTAAACAAATGCGCAGCCATACAAAGAGAAGGAAAAAATCTGATTTCACCCAAATTAGACTCTCTTCTCGTTAGTCAAAATACTTTGAGAGCTCCTCCTCCTCCCTCCTCTTTCCTCCTAACCAAAAACCAAATTATTTACAACCTGAGGCATCGTTTAAGTTAGTACTGTAGCACCCGAAACCCCCGATGTGCCTGAACTAAGAAGCTTACGTCTGCACAATTAAACTGAATCCTGTGTTGAAGTTACAATTTGGAGATTTAAGGGGAGTGTGGAGTGTCCCTTGTCGAAAAATCACCAACCAACCAACCAAACATTATGCAATAAGACCACTTTTGACCAAAAGCTTAATACAATAGTAACAGCCAGATTACAATAATCAGTCGAAACTACTATTACCAAACTAAACGGAAGCTTCTCGATAATGACACATATAGGATACAGTAAGTAACCAGTACACCCGAAATGGCCAGGACTAAACAACGCTTTATAAATAACAACAAACAAGTACAAGTAATGAAGGAGAACACCTTTTTAATGTCTAGTATCATTTGAATCAATATACTTTTAAGGTATTCACTAGTTGTTAACTAATTTAATAAATTAGAAATTTTCTACTTTAAGTAATATTATAATTATAATTTATTAATTTAGCAAAATAGTATAATGAAATAATTATAATTAGAGATAATTATGGATCTAAATTATATGGATTATATGTTAATTATAAATGAGTAAATATAATATGTAATAATATTATATGAATAATTAAGTATTATGAGAATTATGGATTAATGGATAATTATAAATTATAAATTAAATTCAATAGCAAAATAAATGTGATATATATCAATAAATAATATACATTAATAATAAAACAAGTTATTTATAAATTTTAATAAATTTAAGTAATTTTTAATATCTTAAAAAAAAGTAAAATTACTTCTAGCATACATAAGTAACAGTATCAGATTGACCATGCCTAAGCAAAAGCTTTAAATAACAACGGCAGAGAAGAACCCTTTTCCAGAATTTCCAGAACTATTAATCAAACCGACCCTTTGGCGAATAAAACAATAGTGACAGACAGATACATTCTGTTACTATGTACTATGTGAACGGCTTTTACCATGGGTCGAATGAGCCGACTCCATCCAACGACAATTTACTGTATCCTAATGGAAGGGGGGACCATAGCGCGGCGCGATCAAAACGAAATGATATAGCGTCAGTCATTTTCGCGGTCCACTAAAAATGGGTGGGCCTCAGTACAGCTACAAGTATCATTGCTTGGTGTTTCTTGCCGCCCATGACCGGTTAGCATTGGACGAATGATCACTATGATGTCACCGGACGTTGTCGGGATGAAGAGCATGACTGCAAGCCAAGTGATAATACCTTTGCGAGAAGATCCTGTTAGAAGGTGGAGATTCTGTATCTATGCAAACAGTGGGTGTTAGAAGAGTTAAGTGACGAACCATATGAACACAAGTTAACGAATAATATTTAATATGTGATGAGACTGGTAGAAGTATAAAAATTCTAATTTAGTATCTTGTAAAATTCCTCCAATATTATTCCCATGTATTGCCCTGTTCACAATGATACTGATTCTACAACCAATCAATGATCCTGTTACAGGATCAAAAACCTACAGGGGTCCCAAAAAAAACCCCTTTTTTAGGGGTCCTATCAAACTAAATCTAAACTTTTTCCATAAATAACGTTACATTCATTATTACACTACATATTGAACAATGATTTGGCTATTACTATTACAATATAATAATAAGCTACTACCAACACCTGGTCCAGAGTGCGACACTTAGAGTATATGACTATGAGGGCACTCACACTCTCCAGAGCTATGCTACAGTAATATATCTGTAAATGTCATTTCTCTGCAAAACTAATATAAGAAGCACTTTATTTCGTCATCCTCCTCCGTATTTCTTTATTGGCCGATGCGTTATAAATAATATCATGCTTAATAATGATATTGGAAATGAAGATATAATAAGGTCTTCCTTCGCCACTGAAATTTTGAATGTCTTTCATAAAAGTATTAAGCCAATAACTGAGCAATGAATAATACGTACATTCGTGTACCCAGGTGCAGTGACAACGTGAAATGAGCAAGTAATTATTTAATAGATGAAAAAGAAAGGGTTATTTATTTCCATTGATCAGAGGACCAGTTACATTTGGATAATAATATCTTGTAAGGGAAAGCAGGGAGAATGTTCTCAGAAACGTATAAAACTACCTCAATTTAATTAAAAGAGAATAGCCTCGTCCGTGTGTCTGAAAAGATATCGCTAATAGCTGCCAACTAATGTACGGTCTGTTGACCACTCCTTTCTTCACGCGAATTAATACTAAAGAAAACAAAGAGGATTAGTCCTAGCGGTTATAGACTATTAGATAATACAAACTGAATTATATGAATTAAAAAAAAGAAATATATCAACTTAATTACAAATCAATTTTATATTTAACAAGTGGTCGGCAGCAGGTTGTATTTTTTTCATGCGGTGCGAAAATGAAGATACGCCAATGCCGTCCGGACAAGCTTAAAAATATTATATTTAAGCCGAAGTTTCAACCCAAATTGAACGCGAAACTGAGTTCAAATCAAAGGCTAAATTGTTTGTGCTAACTGGTTTGGAAAAAGGCATGCATACGTCTCTCTCCTGCCAACTATGCAACGTAAAAATAGGACAGACTGGGTCTTAGTCTTTCTTAAGGACGCACAGTTCTAAATTACCTTTTGTTAATATACGGATCGTAAGCAGAGGGCTGGGTAAATACAAAATGTTTTTATTGTGCTTGCCGCTATTAGATTAGAGTAGCTCAGATGCCTAAAATGGGTGTTCAATATTTGTGACAGCAGCGACAGAACAGGGTGTGTGTGTGTGTGGGTAAGCGCTGTATGAAGTGTGCTGTGCGTGGGTCTAAATGACCTCATGTTGTCCACGATGCGAGTAAAGCACCTCTGACGAAGACGTAAATCGGATATCCCAAACCGGAAAATTGATCCTCAAAATACAAAAACCCACATAGATTATTTTTAGGAAATTAATAGACGGGGTTTAATTTTTCGCGATACAGCAGCATTTGAGAGAAACAGACATTAAATAATG
>CM042142.1:33227258-33273244 GCA_023376005.1 Doryteuthis pealeii
AAGAGAGGATAAGAAGAAGAGAGAAGAAAGGCGAGAAGAAGAAGAAGAAGAAGAAGAAGAAGAAAGAAGAAAGGGCGAGAAGAAGAAGAAGAAGAAGAAGAAGAAGAAGAAGAAAGGCGAGAAGAAGAAGAAGAAGAGAAGAAAGAAGAAGAAGAAGAAGAAGAAGAGAGAAGAAGATTAACTCCACGACTCTACAATAGTAGAGAAAATAGAAGAAGAATGAAAGAAAAAGAAAAACAACAAGAAGTACTTTGGCGTGGTTTGATTTAATTAACGGCATATCAACTCCTTATGGGTTATTTAATGCCAAAATTTGATTCATCTTTAAATATTAGATAGTATTCATAACTATTTTCTGTTTCCTTGCATCTTTAAAAAAAATACATATTTTTATTTGTTTGTACACAGTTATATTACTTCAAGTGTTCCACTCCAGTACAAATAAACCCTACCGGCTGGAGATTTAGAATACACCGACTGCACCTCTACAGAGAGGTAAGGCTCTTCCCCTCCAATGGAAAACTGGTGGCTAATCAGTCCATGACATGCAACACTTCTCTTCGGCCCTTATTTACGTTAGACGGGCGGTCGGAGAGACCCCCTTCAATCAATTGGCTGGACACATCAAGCCCTAGCACATATATGATTGTTCCAAACCACATTGCCCTCATGGCAAGCCCCAACATGGTTATCTGTTGGTCGTGATTGAGGACCCGTGATGCCTGAGGGCGGGATTCTGGTAACTGAAACACTTTACTTTGGGTCTTACTTAGATTAGACAGGCGGTCGGACAGGGCCTTCGGCTGGTCATGTCAAGCCCTAGCAGCTATATGATTGTCCCAAACTATATTTCCCTCATGGCAAGCCCCAACGTGGTTATCTGTTGGTCGTGATTGAGGATCAGTGATGCCTGAGGGCGGGATCATGGTAACTGAAACACTTCACTTTGGGTCTTACTTAGATTAGACGGTCGGTCGGACAAGGCCTTCGGCTGGTCATGTCAAGCCATAGCACCTATATGATTGTCCCAACCTTATTGCTCTTATGGCAAGCCCCAACCCTTTTTATCTTATGGGTACTAGAAGGAGTGGTTGAAGGTCTTGATGTCCTGGGAATGACGTTAAACTCTATCTGATGGAGAGGTTCCAGGTTTGGAGGTCTGAGGAATGTGGAGCACCCCTTCCTCACCATTGATCCCTGGTCCACTGGACAACCTATTTATACTCATTGCTCCCTGGTCCACTCTGACTCGGGGTCGTAGTACCTATTAGGCTTCCATCTATTGGTTAAATAGAAAAAGGTGTTTATAAAAAAATGTGTATCCATTAAGAATAAATTTATTTCAAAACTTTGTCGGCACTAAATGACCCACCGTGGTTGATATGCCGTAAACAATACAACGAATCTCACTAGATACTAATAGGTATACGAAGCCAAGATTCTGTTTTTGATACCAGCTCTCGCCAACTCAGCGCAATGATTGAACAAGCGGACTCTCTTCTTTCTGACCTTCACAGGTCTGTTCTCCTCCTTCCCAGTTCTTCCACTCCTCCATTTTCTGTTCCACCTCTTCCTTCGTTCCTTGTTTGATTTACGTCGTTGCTCGCTCTAGTCTATCGACTGAATGACTATTTTTTCTCCCCCCCCCTCTCAGAGAAAGCCGATGTTTTTATCTCCAACCTCTACCCATAATGCCTCTATAAAGAGGCCTTTTCATTCTCCTCTCTAACTTTTCGATGTTGCATGCCAGCATACACCCACTCATCGTTCACCGATCAGTTCCGATGTCTCAGGCAAGGTGGACTTGCACGTGAAGCAAGTCCTCGTCCGTTTTGCCCGAGGTAAGTATCTTCTCTCACTACAGTGTGGATGTCGTCCATGCCAGAAAACGCTCAGCAGAGGGAGAATCCAGAAAACGAGCTAGAAACCTACTCATGGGACATTGTATCATCTTCGTTATTCATTCTATCGATCCGGCACAAACCCAACCGCGGAGATGAAGAAAAAATAAAAGAGAAAATCTTCTATCAATGAATAGGAGGGAAATGCATAAAACGACCCCATATAAATGATTGGGAAGTCTATATAGTTCTGATAAGAATAAATAAAAGAAGCTAAAGAAACGAACTGCCAAATAAGATAAGTTTATCATCATCCAATCCCACGTCTCTTCCACATACATTGATAATATCAACATATTCCGCGCATATATCTAACCAAGAAAGAAAATTAGGGCTCCCAATATTCTTAGTCATATTTGCTCTCTCAATTTGATGAATACATTGATGATGTTCTTATTCCGTTATTTCAAACTTTTGATTGTTTTTCTTAATTTATTGTTATGATTAAGTTTTTCGACCAAGTTACCTTTAAGCACCCCAGGGGCGACCTGGATTCAGAAGGACATGTTTCGTTTTGCACCGTCAACATCCGGCTGTTTGTTAGGGTTAGGGTTAGGGCTTAGGGTTAGGGTTAGTAGTTAGTTTTATAATTTTTAAAAATGCGTCTAAAAATCGTCTGGTAACAAACAACCGAGTGTTGACGGTGCAAAGCGAAACATGTCTCTCTGAATCCAGGTCACCCCTGGAACGCTTAAAGGTAACTTGGTCCAATTTCTTTTTCTAAATTAACACGCGCATTGTTTTGTTTATATCGGTAATTTGTTTAAATGGATCAGTTTGCCATAGTATTTTACCCCAAGCTGGATGGAATTTACTTGGATTCATACCTTTCCCGGTGATATTAGCACTATAAAAAATACAAACTGCCTCGTTGTAGATTTGAACTCGGGATACCGTGTCCGTTTCCTACGATAATATCCATTACACAGACAGCACCCAATTCAAATATGAAAAGAAAATTATCATGTCTAAGTGATTCTTTGGCACAGTTATGCTACCATGTGCCATGAGATTTGGGGTTTTAGAGTATTAAATACGTTTTTATGACGCTGATTTAATAGCAAAACATGCCAATCTGAATTGCCATACTGTTATGACCTGTTTAAGGGTCAATAAATAATAACTCAACACGGGTATAAAATGTAGGAACAGATTGTATTCAGCAATATATATCAACGTACAATGGAAGGGTTTCCTTGTTTCAGCTTACACGAAGAACTGTATCTGGTACTACTGGTATTACATGTGTCCCACTTTCACACGATATGGCACAAGGCCGTTTTATGTGGGGACCACCCACAATTGGGTGGTAGGTAGAAAAATTTGTCGATCTCTTTGCTTCGCAAGGGGGCGCCTCAGGCGCTGGGCAATAAACCCAACCCTGCCCCTTTAAGTTGCAATGAGGCAGGTATTGCCTGGAGGGACGGCCTTCTGGGATCGACGCGTAATTTTATTTAGGCATCCCACCGCGGTCCAGGAGGGCGCGAAGCTCACTGGACCGCCCGTCCCAAAGGAGCGGGTGGGGGGGTGGCAAGCTGTAAGTAGCTGGACTATCTCGTTTGAGTAGCTTTTACTCTGTTAAATATTGGGTAAGTGCATGTCCGTGTCATGAAGGTGAGTCACCTACAAACACATACTATCCGCAATCTTTCTCGTATATATAGATAAAGGTGGGTAAAAAAAGCACTGAGGATCGTTTTTGTAAGCGTGTTTTGACGCACGTTGTATTCTGAAGAAAAAAAAATTAAACGTTTCATTTCATGTCTTCAATGTTTATCTTATGGTAAAGTACAGCATAAACATCTGTACTTTTTTCGACAACAGCACTTTGGTATTCTGAATAAGATTAAAGTTACAATTTACGTGTTCATGGTCTTATGTTGGTAAACTAGCAGCTTTAATCTCGAGTAGCACGCGATTATATTATCAGGTATATAGTAATATAGAATATATAGTATTATATCTGTGTGTGTGTGTGTATGGTGTGTGTGTGTAAAGTGGTGGAAAGACATGCTATCGTATGAGGGTACTGTTATGAAACGGTGTCGGAATCGTTTTATACTTGGATGATAGTGGAAATATTGTTTGACTTTCAGTATTGTAAGTGATTTTTGTTGTGTTCTAATTTTTATTTTATTTTTTGTTTAGTTTTGGTTAGTTAATTGGCATATAACCTTCCTGGTGTTTACTTAATGTTAAAGCCATACCTTGTAGAAGAACAGTAGTCCGTACCATTTAATCACCAGTATCTGGAGAAAAGGGGTATTCAGTCCGAATGAAAAAGTAATAGGTTAGTGGACTCAGAGTGTCGAACTCCTTATAACGCTACGGGTGTCGAGGTGAGAAATGCACGCGATTAATTTTTGTTTTCAGGAGAAAGTAGAAAATCATGCACTTCGTCGCCCGAAAAACAAGATTAGCTTTTGAATGGAGGATTGGAAACTGATAACAGGACTGCCAGGCCCATTAACAAAATCCTTTAATGTTCGTTAACTTCAGATTCTGGAAAAGTAATGAGATACGAATAAATGAATAAATAGATAGGAAAGAAAAGAAAGAAAGAAATACATGATCATGGTTATTTTGCAAATGCGATCAAACGCTGATTTCCCCCCATTTTCGGTTCGGCTGAGAAACCAACATAAGGTCCTAGTTGATAGGCCGGTCCTGCCGGCTCAGCGTATGAGTAGCACAGGGATCTGTGTGGTAAAGTAAGGCGCACTGGATGGTAGGTGTGGCGCCGTGCGGGCCTCAGACGCTAAGATAATCTCCTTGGTCTAGCGCTAGTGAAAAGGGGATAGACTCCGCTGCGCTGATTTGTGCTGATACCGATGTGACTTATAGGCGCGGCCCGAACGACTTACTTATTGAGTAGGGACGCATGGTTGGCGTCTTATAGAGGAAAAAAGTGTAAAAATTGATTTCGGCTGATCCCAAAAGAAGCATACAGTTTCGTATCTGATGATTGAGTACAACTTCTTGAAATTAAGAAGTAAATAAAGCAGCAAGGACGCGTTTGTGGATGAAATATGAGTACATGGGAATATATAATATAGATAATGATATATTATATATATATATATATATGGTATGTATACTCGTCACGTGTTGTTTGAGTTCTTTAAATAGGGGATTTAATTGTAAAATTCCACCTCTGGCGTATAGGCTAACCTCACATTTGGTTACAAAGGTTAGAATGACTTTCTTCGTAAAAGTAAAGTAAAGGTCGACAGGGTAGTCTAATGCTCGTATCAGCGAGACAGAGAGGGAGTCGATTTCCCTGCTCACTAGCGCTTGACCAGTTATGTTGTTTGCCATCTGAGATGAAGCGGCCACACGATACGCATCAAGCTCCTCACTTTTCCGCAAACCCTAAGTGCTACCATAACGTTGAATTGCGCGAAGGACGTGGGTATCGAAACCAGGATTCGCCAAGTCAAGTGATCTACGCGCATTTAACTAAAGCCCTGCCATAGTATTAACCGCGTATATATATAGTATGTATAGTTATATATTATAGGTAGTATATTAAGAAGTTGTAAAAACAAGTGTTCCAAAAGAGAGGAGATGAAATATGTTTAATGCGACACTTAAACGTTGTCGTTGTTTCTTTAAACCTTCATACAGGCTGTTTATTATGGGTGTGAAAGAAAATTGATGGATTATATACGATGGCGGGGATAAAGAAAGTTTGATGTCTCGCTGGCCATCTATATGACATCCATGCAGATTTCTGTCACGCCCTTAATAGATCCTGCATGAAAGGTTTAAAGAAACGCGAAACATTTAAGTGTCGACTAATACAATATTCATCTCTCTTTGGAACACTTGTTTTTTCTAAAGTTTATTAATTATTGGTCGGATTTGATTTCCATATTTACATCCCATTATATAGTATATATAGGTATATATATATAAGTATATTACTATACTGAGCAATTATGGCAACCCTCGCGGGTGTCAAGTATTTAAGTTTTACATTGTAAATAAGTATTGTATTAAATTAGAAAGGGCTAATGAACTAATAAGGAATGATCCAGCATAAAGTTATGAAGCAGAGGGAGTATGATAAGATTTGAAACAGAGGGTGAGTACTAAAATGATAAAAAATGGAACAACTGGAACTTATTCTTTCCATCACGTCTCGCTTTCATTGTTATTTTCTCTAATGTTAAGTATTTAGGTTATAAGAGGAAGTAAAGAGATAAGGGAAATGACAGTTATTTCATCTGTTATGAGTTTCATTTAGAGATTCATTGAAGAAGGACTTTTGCTTATATTCATAAAATAAAACGGCAAACGAGTTAGAAATGCAATAATATCTAAGCAGCATATTTATTAAATTCGATATTTTTAAATATTATATGCAAAATTGAGGCCTTCCCGTTTACACTGGTAGGAGCGCTATTAAGTTTGTAAATATATAAATTAATTGCATGTTGTTACTGATGTAGACATAGTTTGAACGAGTAATTAATAATATAGAGATATTATTAATAATCTGAGAGTTTAAGATAAAGATAGAAATCCTTAGAATGCGACGATTAATAACTAGAGAATTGTGACTGAAGTAGTTTAATATAGTTTCGGTTGCAGACACAAGAAAACACACCACTTCATTATAATAAGGATATATAGTATATATGAGCTATCGAATCTATGTTATGGTGTGTGTTTGTAGTAAATGTTTGTTATGGTCGCTATTGGTGTAGGTCCTTGATATGGCAAGACATAGCATGTCTGTGTGTGTAGTATTATCCAACCTCTCCGTCGACGACAGGATGCGACGGAGAGTCAATCTTTTAAGCGGAGGAGCAGCTCGTTTGAATTCAGAGTTTCCTTCTCGCGCTACCATAGGTTGCTGTATCAAGGCTAAATAACCTGAGTTTAAGTACCTGTTTGTCATTGCGTGCTTTTAGGCATTAGCCGGAGGAAAGACTGGATGAATTAATCGATTTTCCCCTGGGGGTATTTCACAAAGTGAAATGCAAATAGTCTCGTCTGGGATTCTAACTGGCGCTAGCTGAGTTCCATAACTTCCAACGACAAACGTTACACACCGCGCGCCACCACAAAATAGGACAGCCAATGTCTACTATAATTCCCCTGACCTGATGACGTGGCGTGCTTTCATTGGTTATTTAACTTGCTACATCTATAATTCATGAGGTCAAGCTAACGCTGCTGTATAATTTGCAATAATCGTTATTATTCTGGTTTTTCTTCAATTGAAAATCGGGAAGCTTTTATGCGGGTTTAATAATCAATGACTGTATTTCCCACATTTCATAATAAGCTCTTGTGAATTTTAATATTCTGCAATTAAATAAACACAGCAATATTTATTATTACTCAAAAAATATTGCTTGAAGTTCAAAAAATATTAATTTTAAATGTGCGTAGAAACTAATAATGCAATATTGATGAAACTTAAATCAAGAGAATGAAAAAATTATGCTCATTTAACTTGATTTACAGTTACACAGTTTCCATCGTGCCTAAAATATATTTAACGAACATATCTATCTATCTATCTATATATTATATATTATATATATATATATATATATATATATATATAATTTAAAAGAAAGGAAATTAATCCGACAATATGAGTATAGATAAAAGGATATGAAACACCACAAAATGCTGTTAAAGTAAAATATTTTATAACATATTTCATAGCTGATATTGAAGCAATATTTCGATTTTATAAAAATCATCTCAGAGCTTGTTTATACTCCTTGTTATCAAGAGCGGAGACAAAAGTCATATGAATTCAAAACACATATAGTCTTGATAACACGGAGTATAAACCACGCTCTGAAAGATGATTTTATAAAAATCGAAATATTGTTCAATATCAGCTATAAAATGTTATAATGTTTCACTTTAATAGCATTTGGGGGTTTTTTATATCCTTTTATCTATCTATCTATCATCTATTATCTATCTATTCTATCTATAAAATATATATATATATAATAAATATTAGGTATATATATATAATAATAAAGTAAACAATCTTTTTAGAGAGCGATAGCCGACAATTTTTGGGAGAATATGTGCTTAATTGAAGTCATATACCTTAATTTGAAAATTAATTAGTTGATAATTAATGGAATTGACAGCATATCTGTTCAAATGTAAGCGTAAACAAATCGAGAAAATCACTCTCTGTAAGCGTAAACAAATCGAAAAAATGCCTGAAAATGCACATACAGAGATTGACTTTTGTCGATTGGTTTACGCCTTAAATTGAACAGATATGCTCGCCTAATTCATTAATTATCAACTAATTAATTTTCAAATTAGGCATGACTCAAGTCAAGCACATATTCTCCCAAATATATATAGATATATATATATATATATATATATACTATATATGTGTGTGTGTGTGTGTGGTGTGTGTGTGTGTGTGTGTGGTGTGTGTACCAGCATTGTCTTTCTTTAGTTTATTTTCTTTTTTCTTTATTTAGCCAATATAAAATCAAATAGATTAATATTACATACACATTATGTGTGTGTGGCGTGTGCGTGCGTGCGTGTATGTGTCAGTGTGTTGTGTGTTGCATGAAGAAAAAGTGGAAGTGAATCCGACATTATGTAATATTATGAAAAATTGAAAAAACACAATTTCATAAACGAGTAATGTTTATTTCGCCTATGCTGCAGTGTTTCGATCTGTTTCAATAGATCTTCATCAGTCTTGGGTTATAATCTAAAAACTACCAATGACACAGGGCTTCTGATAAAGAGAAATCCCCAATGGAAGACCAGACACGAAGTCCCCAAGACGAAGTCGCCAAGACGAAGTCCAGACGCTAGAAGAAGAACGTAAGATACCAAAGATGAACAGAATAATAATAGAAGTAAAGAGAGTATACAACACAATTTTCAACATCATCTTTTGTTAATGCACCTAATCCAGTGGTAAATAATAATATAATTTTTTAAAATATTCAAAGATAAAGAACAAGTTTGTATCAATAGGATACGAACCTATTGATTCAAACTTGTACATACATGTGTGTTTTAAAAAAGATGGTTAAAATTTACAAAGATAATAAAGATAGAAACGAAAGTAAAGAAAATATGGCGAAGAATGAGACTTAACAAATAAAAATAAAGTAAATTAAGAAAAATTTAGAATAAGAAAAATATGTAAAAATAAAAAAAAATTTAAAAAAAACTCAAAGATATATTCAATAAAAGAAAAAAGACAGACTGAGTTTTCTAAATTTATAGCCACGAGTAGAATCTTTTTTTTTCAAGTCTCGTTAGGATGTGATTTGTGGGTTTGAACGGACTTGAAGTTATGGTGTCACTAATGGAAAATGTCGAAATGCCACCCATTTTGGTTCTCACTTATGTAAATAGGAATGGGAGAAATGTGAATGCATAAGTAATTCTCGTGTGCAAATTGTTTATGAATTTTTATGTGAATGTCCCTTTTTATGGATTTGCGTGGATACGAATGCTTTGAGGTAATGGTGAGAGATCTAATGTTATTTACAAGAAGAGTAGGAAAGTGTGATAAGACGAAAAAAACGGAAATGATATGGAAAAAATAACGTTTGTAACATTGGAAGAAAAAGTTATGTCTTACAATTGAAAAAGACCCGTATTTACAGGCTGTTCTAACGATACAGGGTTGGAGACTATATAAATCTTCTTCTCTTCTTCTTCTTCTTCTTCTTCTTCTCTCTGTCCCACCCAGTATACCCCACCTCTCTCTCCTCTCTTTATATATAATATATATATATTATATATATATATAATATAGATATAATATATATATATATATATATATCACCCTCTCTCTATCTCTCCCTCTATCTTTCTCAGTCTGTTCATATATCTCTAATAATATCTATATATTTTGTCCAATGTATCTATCTATCTATTTATTCTGTTAATAATATAAGTATCATAATCCGATTCTCTCTGGAAAGGTCTCTCAATTGGAAAAATTGGAGAGTGAACTGTTTACATCAGGAATTGATGTAATCTATTGTTGTAGGTAGTATTAATTTAAAAGGATCTTAGCAAAGAAAATGCGTTTGACTGATGGAATACGACCTCAGTGTTGTTTGAGCCCGTGGCTTTCATTGAGTTAAAGTTACGAATCATTGTTGAATCTTGAATTTTAGAAACTAAATAACGTTAATCAGTGAGAATTCGTCGGTCAGAATGATCTCTCCCAAAATGCTCTGGTTTCCACTAGTCCGTAAGATTAAAGAGTTGTCAATAAAAAATACATTGTGCACAGAAAAGGTCTTGATTATTCATCCTTTCGCCGAGAAGAATGATGCGAAAAATAAACAATATGGCAACGGACGGACAGTGTTGACAGAGAGATGATAAGAACAGAACGGCATCAATGAAAAGAACAAAATAAATCACAAAGAAAAAGAAAGCGAATCAGTAGGAATGACAGAGAATATTGAAAATTGCTCAATACGTACGTGGAGCCGGTTTAAAGAACCGAATCAGTAACATAAGTTAATTACCCGAGTTTACCCGAGAAGGACCTTCAGGAAAACTTTGACAGAAAGTAATTGGTACAAACGGATGCATATATACAAAATCATTCGATAAATTCGGATCAACATTTTTGACCGTCGAAGAGCCATTTATTCATGGGTCTACATCCGTTTAATATCTCAGGTCTCTGATTTTTTAAAATGTTTAGAATTTGGAGGTATGCGATAGCCAGCTTTTCTTCCATATAGAGAATGTAGAATTTATCACCTGTTCGGTAATTGCGAGCTCTTTTAAAATTCTCCCACTTCAGGATTGGGCTAACGCCATATTCATCTTTAATATCTCAGACATATTTAAAAAGGCCGGTATTATGCATTTACCTCAAATGTGCAAAGCAGGTTTATGAATTTTGAGCGATGAGAGTGGGTAGATATTGGTGTAATGGTATTTCTGGATGTTATTTTAGTGATATTTGTATAGTTAGTTGTCTTCTTTTTTAGAAAGGGTTAATAGGTTAATTGGGTGTATCTTATTTTCAAGTGTGTCTACTTTGGACCTTTTAAAAACAATTGCAGAAAGGATCAAATGGTAGGTTTAATGGCATAGATTCCTATACAATCTTTCATCCAGATGATGACCTCAGGTTGAACTTTGTTTCGTAGTCTTAGGCATCATTTAGTTCCATTGCCTTCTAGTTTCCTATATATATATATATATATATATATATATATATATATATATATATATAATATATATATATGAGGTAAGGTAAAAGTAAAGTGGATAAAGAATAACGAATCAAACAAGTGGATAGATTCCAATACAATCTTCATCAGAGGATGACGTTAGGTTTTGAATGTCATTTCGGGTCTTAGAATCATTTCAAGTTATATGTATCGTTTTTGCTTAAGTACTTGATACACCCCAAATAGTTTTTTTTAAATTTTATTTCATTTTGTACATAAATTAGTATACTCGGCTTGTATAAAATACATTCATATATATTCTGAATTATCTTGATGATCCTTGTCGGTGAGACCTGGGTAGTTAATTTTAGTCGTTGATTCTGTTCGTTTAACAGGCTCTACAAATATGTATTTAGTATTTTTCAATATTCATTAGGTTGGCTCTTTCGGTTTCACACTGTCTAAAGTGAACTTTCTTTTCTTTTCTTTTTTTTTCAATATTCTTTTTTTATGCCATTAGGTATTTCCGCAACTTATATAGTATAGTTGTATATATATACAGAGGTTCTGTATGATCCAAAGTACTCCCTCTATTTATTGGAGACACCTCTAACCCTGTTTTCAACCTAGGATTCATACATACCCCCTCCTCTTTCCCCCTTTCTTTTTTTTATTTGTCCCCCCACTGGCTCACCCCCATCGTTTCTTATAAATTTCCTATACAATCTGACTTTATTTCGTCGCGGTGTATATACACTTGAAAAAGCACGGTTGAAAACCCTCGTGTATCCCCCTTTATTTTATTTTTATTCCTTAATAAAATATTCTCCTAATTACATGATTCCTCATTTTAGTGCTATACAAATTCTCCTGTACCAAAAACCTATACATACCACACACACACACATATATATATATATATATATTATATATCATGTATATGTGTGTGTGTGTGTGTGTGTGGTGTGTGTGTGTGAGTGGTGTGTGTTGTGGAAAATGGAACCGAATCCAACGGTATGCTGAAAGAAAAATAAACGAAAGAAAGAAAATTAGTATCCAAGGAATAACGGCCTTCGTCAGAGTAAATTGATTTGTTTTAAAAACCAAAGAATTTACTCTGACGAAGGCCGTTATTCCTTGTATATTAAAAGATGTTGTAGTTTTCTATCATTATTATTTTATTTTATATTTAAAATAATAATAGAATACATGTGTACATGAATAAACTCTTGGCCAAAAACACGTGTTCGTAAAATAGAATATATTTTATCCATTCAGTATTTTCTTTCCTTTGTTTATTTTTCCTTTCAACACACACACACACACACACACACACAATATATATATACACACACACACACACACACACACATATATATATATAATATATATATATTATATATATATACTATATATTCAAAATGAAATTCCTTTATGGCAAGCCCCAGTCCCTTTTTATCATATGGATGCTAGAAGCGGTGCTGCGGGTCTACATGTCTGGGAATGACGTTAAACTCTATTTGAAGGTGAGGTTCCAGTTTGGAGGTTTGGGAATGTGGAGCACCCCTTTATCACCATTGCTCCTGGTCCACCTGACCCGGAGTTGTAGTACCTGTTAGGGTCCCATCTATGGGTTAAATAGAAAAATTATTTATAAAAAATTGCATTATCCATTAAGAATTGATTTATTTCAAAACTTTATTGGCATTAAATGACCCACTGAGTTTGATATGCCGTAAAACAAAACAAACCAAACCAAATCAAAATGAAATTACAACGCACTGGATGTGTATTAATATCATACATAAAGGTAATATAGGTGGATTACCGTAAATGATCAAATAAAAAGTTAGAGTAGTCTTGTCTTAGATGTTGTTTGATAAGTGGATTATGAGAGTTACCAGTCGCTGGTAACAGACGGTATAAAATTGTTTTGCATTAGAAAATAAAGACCACGATAAAGATAAACTGACGGCCGGCCTTTGAGCTTTTCTTTCTTTGTCAGCTTTCACCCGACATTCCAGTCTTTCCCGACTGTCCGCCTGACTCTTTGCCCAATCGTTGTCTCCGGGTCTGTGACTCCTCCCAGTCTGGGACCACTTCAAGGTATGAGACATCCTTGACCAGATATCCAAGCCCCACTCACTCACGCACACTCACAAACGCACAGTCTATCTTTATCGTCCCCCCCCTCCTCTTCTCACTCTCTCTCCCTCTCTCTCTCTCCTCTCTCTCTATATATATATATATATATATATATATAATATATATATGACACGCCACTCGCCATCAAATTCAGTTGATGTGATTATTATGGCCTGAGGTTATTTATATTTCAAAATAACTCGAGACATTCCAATTCTCAGCGTCCTGTTAGCGAGGCTAAGAATACACTGACTGCAAAGTGGTGTTCAGGATATGACACATTTCTATTTCTTTCTTTCACTAATTGTCTCTCCTTTATTTTACTCTTCACTTTCTTTATTTCTTTGTTTTATTTTCTTTATTTCTTTTTTCTTTCGTCCCATTCGATTTCTTTCTTCTTTTTTTTTCTGTCGGTCTTTCTTTCACTATTTTTATCTCTTCTCTTCTATTTCTTTCTTTCTTTCTTTCTTTTTCTTTCTTTTTCTTTCTTTCTTTTCCTTCCTTTTTCTCTCACTTTTCAGATTCTTTTTTTTTTATTTTTCTTTCACTTTTGGTTTTTTTTTGTTTCGTTCACTATCCGATTTCTTTCGTTCTTTCTTTTTCTTTCTTTCTTTTTCCTCTTTCCTTCACTTCCTTTTTTCTTCCTTTTTTCACACATATTCCTTCCATTTTTTTCACTCTTCGCATTCCTCCGATTTCAACTAAATTTTCTGAGATTATCATACTGAACATTTAAAACCATATTTGGCCAAGATTCTTTTGATTTTTTTCGTATACTAAGGTTGAATTCAGTGTTGTGTAGTGGTTAGCGACGTATGAAATAGGCTCGGCAAACCCAGTACAAATTCTATGCCATCCCGGACTCAAGTTCCTAGTAAGAGCTACTCAAGGCGAATTGGTCTGTCCCCGAGGGGTATTAGGACAACAACCCGGCTAGATGTACTGGAGAGATCTAAAGGGAGACTTCATTATCGTCAGGAATCAATGGCTTTTGGCATACTTGTTACTGCATCTGTAAAAAATTTGCGGCAAACAAGGACATTTCCTTCCCCTGGCCGGGATATGCATGCGAGTTTTGGGGATCACCTGTGAATTTCCTATTCCCTTGTTACTCTTTTCATAGATTCATTAGCAATCTCGTTCGTTCGGGATACGGTGAATTCATTGGAGTGAACCGGCTCAACCGCCCCAGTGTGTATGCCGTCAAAACAACAGCAACAGCAGAACATAAGGGTAGTAATGGATATAAATAGAAGTCTACAAAATTTCAATCGAGATGGGGGAGGAACAAGAGAGACTTAGACAGAAAGAGAGATGAAGAATACAGAAGATGCAATAACCCGAGAAGAAGCTGACATCAAAGATTCGTCGCTCGAATAGGAAATTTCCTCGGGTCGTAACAGGTGATCTGAAAAACCAATCGACCATTTCTGCTACGGCGCCAAAGTAAATCCATCAAATACATTGATGTATTAGAAGGTTTATTATCTACTAAGCTTGGGGTAGTCTGTCAATCAGCCAGGTGCATGAGGCACCCAGTGAGAATCGTATTCATTAACACTACCTGCCAGCCTAGCGTGCTAAACCTTATACCAAGTCATGTGCCCTAAAGTTTTAAAGAAGCTCGTGGCGAAAGGAGCAGCGGTGGTTGTGACGGTATTTTACTAAGATTTGGTTTTAGTCTGCTACACAAGTCAGGTTGCTTACCGTAAATCCTAAGTAGTTACCCCCCCTCTCTCTCTCTCTCTCCTTCTCTTTCTCGTCTCACTCTCTCGTCTTCTCTCTCTCTTTGCTAAGTTGAAACTTAGAAATATTTCAAAGGTTGTTTAAAGCAGTTTTTTAAAGTTCCAGCGACCTGGTCCCGCAGGCGTAAGAGCATAGAGCTTTTCTTAGACATAATACTCAGATATTAGAGGTCAGATGTGGTTTCGAATGACACTTTACCATAATCATGAAAAGAAGGAAAGGAGGAAGGAAGTAAATAAAAAAAAAATTAGACAGGGCAAGATAAATAAAATGAATAAAAAAAGAAAGTAGATAAACGAATACAGAAAGAAGTAAAGAAGAGATGCAAAGAACACTGTAAAACGAAGAAGGAAAAAAGAATGGAAGAAAGAAAGAAAGAAAAAGAAAGAATAAAGAAAGAAAGAAAGAAAGGAGACAGTCGGTAACAGAAAGAATGTCGAGATGCAAATAAAACTGGAAACAAGAAATTTACAAACAAAATGAAAGAACACTAGAAAAGAAAGCGAGAAAGAAAGAGAAAAAGAAAAATGAAGATAGAAGTACATGATGCAAAAAAGAAAGAAAGAGAAAAAGAAAGAAAGAAAGAGAACACAAGAAACTCAAAAGTAACAATGGGAGAAGTGAAAAGAAAAGAAATTAAAGAAGAAGAGCTGGAAAGAAAGAAAGAAAAAGACGTTAAAAAAAAAAAGTAAAAAAAAAAAGTAAACGATTTAGTAAAGGAGAGAGATAGAAAAATAATTGTAACATCGGGATTAAAAGATTTTGAAAAGAGAAATAAAAAAAACCATTAAAGAATGAGAAACATACAAAAGAAAACAGGAAGAAGATATATAGAGTTATTATCGAGTTTATGGCACATGGCTAGAAGTATGGGGCACCTGGAGAAAATCAATACGGTCAATATATAATAAACTCTGCTATTCAAAGGCACGCTAATACAATATACACACAGTCAGCATGAAAATGGCACTCAGGAAGTGTGTTACTAAATAAAAATAGTATTACCGGGGAATATATTATTACTATTTGTAATAATATACTATATTTATTGTATTATTGATAAATAGTAAAAGACTTTTACATATCCATTTATTAGGGGGACAAAGAACAGTGAATGTTCCTTATGTAACCTAATATAATAGAGTATCTACAAACTTTTATAGATTTATTACTTATTATATTGTATAGTAACAGCTACTACTATTTATATTGGAGCATCATAACCAATTAATGACTGGGAGGCACTTTGGGTAATGATTCGATTTTCCATGCATAGCTGTAGACTCCAGTGGGAGTTCTCAGTCACTAAATATCATAAGCTAGCAATATAGCTGACGGTACCTATATATTATATTATATAAAATATAGGTTCAGATAAGAAAAGTGAGATTTTAGAACAAATAACTGGCTTGTGGTGGATAGATCGCGATACAAGCACATTATAAGAGGCTATGGATGGAAGCACGGTTTTTCAAAATGTATGCACAACTCCTTTATTAGCCGCTAAATGAAAATTGATATATATTATGCCAAGAGAGTTAGTTAGAACATTGAGTCATGTGGCCCTATCACGTGTTATAGGGTTAGTTCACACAGTTCAGACACAAAAAGGGAGGTTCCGGTATCCCATTATAACGCATTATCAGCATTTGTGTTATTATAAAATGTGATCATATCAAAGGAAAATTTCGGGATATATATTTAAATTATAAAACATACTGGGAACGTGGAAGTAAAAACGGGGTAACTTAAATCAGTAGGGACATATAACTTTATCATGGATCAGGGTATTAATTTCGCTTGGGAATAATATTATATACTTATTATTAAATATAAAATATTAGAAATATTTATAAAAATAATATATTAATAAATCATATATTTTAAGGGTTGTGTAGTGTGTGAGGGTTGGAGTGTGTGGTGTAGTGTAACAAATAAAAATTAAATAGAAAAGCAGGGGGAACAACCACGCCGGATACGAAATTCAAGAACACACACTAAAAAACTGATTGCAAGTAATTCGTTTAGCGGGAGGAACAAAGTCGGTTAATCAGCCAAGTCAGACGATGGAGAGTTCTTATTACACGCAATTTAGCAACTAGCGGGACATTAGTGACAACGAGAATTTATTTGTGAGGAGTCTAGGGGTAGGAGCGACACACTATCTCAAGCTCCTTACTTTTACCGCACAAGATTCCCCAGTGCTACTCAGATGACGCTAAGATGTGAGAAGAGAGGCGATATTCGAACCTAAGAATCCTTAGTAGGGTCTCTAGTGAGAGCGGCGATAACGCATACTATATACCAGATCGTGAAGCTCTAAAAAGAAGCGAAGGCCATTAATATTTTCTTGAATCTAGTAAGGAGAGAGAGAGTACATTCGAAGGTAGATCGTTTAACTGACAGCTTGATAATCTATTTTTTCAACACCAAAAAGGTGCCGGATACATCTACCCCTATCTACCAGCGAGATGTCACTATAAACAAATGAAGCAAAAAGCCAACAGAAGACGCACCACTGTTCATTATATAGATTATCTCCGTCCGATCAATCTGATACCGGAATAGCAAACAGTGTCTCCGCCGATCAACCAACCATTGATTTGTCGGCCATCTTCGTTGGCGAACGTCGACTCTAATGTGTTGTATATTTTACAATCTCCACCGTATCGAAAATATTATCGTTCCGGCAAGTGTGGGCTTAATCTGCACGTGATCTGCCGTTCATGTTCCGCCTGGTGATTTACGCCCCTGAGTTCCATATGACGCCTAACTAACTAAAAAAAAAATTCGATATTAGGTAATCTGAAATCTGTGACAAGTGTGATACGATGCGGAATCGAGGAATCTAAGGAGTCGCTGGTATTCTCTGGGTCCGTCGCCTGAAAGATGCGAAAGGAGATTTTAAACAAAGAATTTTTTGAACGAGCGTCCTTTATTACTGGGATGCTTGATGTTTTTCATGACAACAGAAAGCAGACTACTGTGATCCACTTTACAATATATATAATATTATATAATATATAATAATAACTAATTAAACTAGTAAGTAATATGGGGAATATGGTGCTTAAATTGCAGTATCGCACGTAATTTTTAGGGACAAATTAATTTGTATTAATAATTAATGAACACTTAAGGCTCGGTTACCTTATTCAAACAATGTAAGGCATAAAACAAGATCGAGAAATCAAAATCTCTGATAGTACATGATCGTCCTATTAGGCGCCTCATTGAAGAGCTATTAGAACAGAAAGGACTGCGTTTGGTTTTGGTTTACTCTTACTTACCTGTCGTGTAGTAAAGTACACACATTAGATGTGATATCCTAACTACTCTAAACAAAACGAAAAATCTGGGAAAGGCCAGCTGGTGTATAGATAGTAGTCCCTGCCCGGTCAGCTGACAGTCTCAGGGTTCGAAATCTACCACACAACATGAGCGATCTTCCTGTCTATGCCTGCTGAATGGAGAAGCCTAATAGCCGAAATCTCATATCAGAGATTGATTTTTCTCAATTTGTTTTAGCCTTACATTTGATAGGTATGCCCGCTCTAATCATTAATTATTAATTAATTAATATTTCAAAATTAGGTAAGACTTCGCAATCAAGCACATATTCTCCAAAAATGTCGGCTAAAAAGAAGCATATCAAACACATGTAAATTTTGTTTATTCTCAATATATATTATATATATATATATTCTATATAACGCGGTATATACATAAATATATATATTATGGGATTAAATATGGCATGATAATTATGTTGTTTATTGTTAATTGTTTTTAATTGAAGTACCTTCTCCACACACACACAAGGATGAAGTGGACTGGGTCAGTGTCTTTAGGAAAATAGTCTGCATGGCGCAAGGTGACTCTGCAGGCCAATTTTGAGTGTTCAGTTTCTTGAGTCGATCTGAATGCATAATAAAACTGTGCGCTCTGTTCCTTTTTTTGTTTTTTTGAATGCTTTCATAGGTGAGGACGTGCGCTAGGAGCATATTTTTCTCTTAACCCCTTTTCTAGCGTCTCTATACTATAAGCGATATGCTACTTGTCTCCAGGCTCACTCTGCGATCCTCTCGTGCCAATGACTAAACGTTGAAGCGCCCAAGGCCGCTAGTTCAATTTTTTTGAGAATCTTACCTCACCACGTGTAAATTTGAGGTCAATATGGCATACGTCTAATAGTACACTCTTGCAGATACATCTTTAAAATCGTTAGGTGGTCTATGCTCAACACAGCGAATCGGGAGCTCTTTTGTGTTACGCCTAAAGCGAAGGACGCCTTTTAGCAAGAAAATGAGGAGAATGAAACGACAGGGAGCAGGGTGCAGGCACGCACGACCACCATGTAGCTTATTATAATGGATGATGTGGTGGTTGCTGTATCCTTACTCAAATCACAATTCTCGTAGTATTTGACATCAAACATTCTTCTATGAGTTTAATTTTATTAAACCAGTTAAATTTAATAAAATGTTCGCTTACTCATTAATTTGATATCAGAATCAATGCACTAACATACTGGGAAAACACAGCTTAATTATTGTAATAGTAAGCTGAGACGAGTGCAGCCACCAAATAGCGGAGGGTTAAGCAGGGTTTGCATATCTCGGGTAAGCTAATTTGGCAATATTAATATTAAAGGGAGACATTCGAAATTTATAAATGTATTGTTTAATTTATGGCTATTATTTATTTTGATTTATTCTAACTTGTTTGGGTTTTTCATTTTTAACGTGAATTAATAAGCAAAATTCTTCTTCAATGAATCTTACACACTTTATAAATCCAGTAAAGATAAAAAAACTGTCAATTTTATTCTTACTTCCATCTTATATACTAAATACTTAAATTAGAACCAATATACACAATATGGGAAAGACGAGGAGTGATGGAGGAAGAGTAAAGTTCTAGGATTCTTACTTATTTGTTCTATTGATTTTTGTTTATCTCACCACACGCCTCCTCCTCTGTTTCAAGATTCATTTTGTTATAAACTCCGTCGTATCTACTGTGTGTTAAAACACTATCGAGCCACTCTCAAGGCAATGGTCTGCCTTTACATAAGTTTCAATATATTTTTTCTAAATTTTACATTTTACTATATTTTATAGATCAAAAATTGATACTTGCAACCCACGGGGTCGCATGTATGTTTGCCTCAGTAGTCACGGAGGGCGTGGTTTCTCCTGTGCGTATATTTTCGAGAACATCTAATATATTAATATATAATTATTATTTAAAGAAAGTATATTTATTTTATTAATACTAGTAACTTATTATATTTTTATAAAAATTCATTTTGGTAGCAGGCTGTTATAATTTAGATTAAAAGAGAAAAGCATACAATTTCCTTTTCCATGAATTCTCTTTGTGGTACTTGAATTCTTTTCCATTATTCCGGGTATCTGAGTAAATGTCAGAATCTCAGATGGACGACTGAGGGAAATCCGGACGTAAATGGGCTGATAGGTATGGGAATGAATTCTATGTTCAACTGTGAGCCTGGCATTAGAAAGAACTGAGCCACAAATACTGAAAAATAAGTACAATATCAAGAGAGATGCAAATAAAGAAAGTTCCATTCCTTTTGAATAACACCGGTGTCCCACAAATTAGACTTGCTGACCCAATGTACATATAGATAGAGTCGATAAAGTAATATATATGTATAGGTATAGAGCTAGTATATCGAAGAAATATGGGAGTACGAGGAGGCTGTGGGCGCCACTGTTATTAGCAGGACACATGATAGTGGTATATGTCAGCTGTAGTCAATTTATATAATTTATAGCTTTTCTATTATCAGAGGAGACGGGGAGGAGAGCAGGGGGAGGAGGCACTGTTGAAAATGAAAGGGGACGTACGTTTTGGTTCAGATTCATTAAAATGGGTAGATATTTAGAGAATTAAACTTGGAGATTTAATTCGAAACCGGCCATGGAATACAATTCTAAATTAGATTATTTTTTGAAATAACACTCATAAAGGAAAACAGTTACGTGAATTCCCGGTTGACACGTCGCTTGGCGAGAGAGTAGCGATATGTGTATATATATTGAATGATACTCTTGAGCTTTAATGGCACGAGACTTTAGGCAACATGATCTCAATCCGCGCAGCAAGATAGATTACAACTCTGCCTCCTAATACTGATGATCCATACTCCGGAATCCTGATCTTAGGCTCGTGATCCGAGTGAATATTAGGAGGTGTTTCTCATGTAAATTTTAAAATATCGATTCAGTTTTTGCATTTTTATTCTATTTATCGTTTCATTAAACGTAATTTATTTTCCTATATCTATTATCATATAAACACATACCCACTACACACTATAACGGAGCGAGCACCACACACACACATATATTAATATTATAGTTATATTCACTTGAGGTGAGGGGTTTAGTAACCTACTATCGATTGGAAAATGGATTTGGGTCGGAGTTCGAGTTTCAATTTAGCTAGCGACCTGTTGGCAATTTCACATAGTGCTTTGGAAAGGTATGCCATCCATATATACACTGCTCTAGGAGAGGGATCAACTTGTAGTTCAAAATGTACTAAGGTGAATCTATTCGTTGATTGGAGTTGCGGTGGCATTCTGTGATGCTCACCCAATATCTCTTTTCCACGTCATCGCTGTGCCAAAAAGTATGGATGGTCCGTACAGACAAGCCTTCACACACTATAACACACATCAACTGATGTGGCGTGTGATTCAGAGTGGAATGAAGCATCATTTCGTCGAAATCGGGAGAGCTGCCGTTTATCATTATATATTTTAAATATATAGGTATATGTATAATATAAGGTAAGAATAATGAATAGTATAATAATTATAGTATTATTATATATTATATTTTAAGTGGTTTGTTCATGCGAGTCCGACAGGAGAATAATTGGAATATGTTATTTTTTTTTTCTAATAAAAAAAAAGAAGGGGTCCGGGCAAAATGGGGTTTATATTTTTCTTAAAGTCTTTTTTAGTATTATAATTTTACATTTAGCTGAGCGACGTGTTAAAGAAACTTGTCTGAAATATCTCATATTATATTGATGTTATATTAAACTACAACACATCGACGCTCTCTGGTTCAATACCACAACCACACACACACTCAACACACACCACACACATCTACACACACATTAGTAGGAATAATATTTAGGATATTATTATTATATATTATATATCACGTACTATTAAAGATAAGAAAGTGACGATCATGAATTTATAAAAGATGGCAATTTGATACGGAAATACTGGAAATTAGGGCAAATGTAAAAAACGTGGTTTGGTTATACAAAGGTGTGTTCCATTGCTTAAATATTGCAGAGCCAGTATATGATTTAAACAACTTCACATATATAAAAATTATATTGGTACTAATTTTAACCCGGTATAACTTATAGGCACTCGTATTTAGGTAAATTCTCAAGAACGGTTTAGAATAATTGAAAAAAAGTGGCTTTGGGTATCCAGCGTTTTGTTATAACGGATTACGTAATCTCCCCGAATAGAAGCATATAATTATTATATTTAACTTAATATTTAAAAACAATAAAATATGTTTATAGGGATTCTTTAAGATGCCGCAAATTTGTTTTACCAAGATAGTATAAAAAAAATGATTTAAAAAAAATAAATAAATAATTTGAATTAATTTACGGTTGACATGCCGTAAAATCCAACCAACGAACCAATTCAGTCCATTTCGTAAGACAATAACCATTACAACACGCGCCTCTCTAGGTATCAAGAGAAAGGCAATTAATTCGGTGGCCGGAATGAACCAGTTCCTCATTATATAGATAAAACGATATCTGATTATGAGTGTCAGGTGTAATGTGATCAAATTGCGTCTTAACGTGTAGATCTGTTTAACTTGGTCAGTTTTTGTATTCCCATTCCGTGCAAGACCTTGACAAACGATTGTCACTCTGTTTTCATCTTCCTTTGGTCATTAGTAATTAGCATTTCAATAACTATGATGGACCAATGGCTTTCAGGCCGGCGGTTTCAATGCCTCGGCGTAACGGTGGAGAGGGTAGATTTTGATTGACACACGAATCAGGAAATGATAATTATTCCTGAAAGCGCTGGGCGAAAGAGTGGAAGGTGCACGGCGGGTTGCATGGGGGTGAGTAGAAAAGAGACATGATCGGGAATTTAGACGAAGGTAAAGAAAAACGAAAGAGAAATATAAATTAGAGAGGAAGAAAAAGAACTACAGAGAAGTAAGATTGAAAGAAAAGGAATTTAAGAAAAGAAAAAGAAAGGGAAAAATTAGGTTAATATAAACGAGTGGGCATGAAAGAAAGAAAGAAGAAAGAAAGAAGAAGAAAGAGAGGATTAAACATGTTGAGAAAAACAGTATGTCAAAGAATAAAAAACTTGATAGTAAACATGGAAGGAAAAAAGTAAGAAACAAAGGAAATTCAAATATATATTTACCAATCCCTCCGCACGAGCAGGATGCGACACAAGGTCAATTTCTTAAGCGGAGTTTAAGAGGTTTGAATTCGGAGTTTTCCTTCTCCTAGACTGGTTACCTAGCCATGGTTAAAGAGCCCAGTCTACCCCGCTATTTATACATAGCTGGAGGGAGAATTGGATTCATACATGTCCCAAGAAAAAAAGAAAGATTTTTTGTAAAATTCGACTTTGGTAAATATAAAATGAAAGGAAGGAGAAAGAAAGAAAGAAAGAAAAGAAGAAAGAAAGAAAGAAAGAAAGAAAAATAAAGGAGAAATGAATAGGACATGAGCAAATAGAAGAAAGAAAGAAAATAAAGGGTAGAAAATATATGACACGATAAAGAAAGAAAGAAAGAAAGAAAGAAAGAAAAGAAAGAGAAAGAAAGAAAGAAAGAAAGTGGAGAAATGACAGAGAAGGAGAAAAAAGAAAACATAAGGTTTAAGAAAGAAAGAAAGAAAAAAGAAAGAAAGAAAAGAAAGAGAAGAAAATATAGGTTCTAAGAGAGAAAGAAAGAAAGGAAAAAGAAAGAAAGAAAGAAAGAAAGAAAGAAAGAAAATAAAGGGGAAACAACTAGGAACTGAGAAAGTAGAAGAAAGACAGAAAATAAAGGGAAGAAAATATATGACACGAGAAAGAAAAAGAAAGAAAGAGAGAAAGAAAGAAAGAAAGTGGAGAAATGACAGTGAACGAAAAAAAAAAAAAAGATAAGGTTTAAGAAAGAAAGAACAAAAAGAAAGAACAGAAAGCAAGGAAATATAGGACATGAGAGAGAAAGACAGAAAGGAAAAAGAAAGAAAAAAGAATAAAAGGATAAAAATAGATAGCGAGAAAGAAAGTGGTGAAAAGATAGGGCCCGTCAACGAAAGAAAGAATGAATGAAAAAAGAAGAAAGGGAGAAAGAAAGAAGAAAGAAAGAAAGAAAGAAAGAAAGAAAGAAGTAAATCAAATAAACGAGAAGAGAAAGATAAAAAGAAAAATAGAAGGAAAGGAGTAGAACGAAAAAAAATTTTTGGTGTTAGTTCAATCAATGACGAAAAAATAAAAATACAAATAAAAAACTTAGAATAAAATAGTAAGAGAAGAAAGAAAGACAAATGATAAATAAAATAATAAAACGAAGAATAAAGAATGGAAAGATTTATAAACAAATGATGTTTGCCACAGACGTAATGAATATCGTCAGTCCTTTTCTTAAATTTGAATAAGCTATTCATGGAAAAGAAGATCCTACGAGGCAAAATTGAAAAGGACATCAGTCTGGCAAGCAACCATTTTCTTCAGTTGTTTTGAATCTTTACCCTTTCAGTTGTTATGACATAAATATCCGATTATCACAAGCTCTTTTCCTTTGAGCATTATCTAACTATCTATCTATCTATCTATCTCTCTCTCTCTCTCTCTATATATATATATATATATATATATATATATATATATATATATATATATATATATATACTAGCAAATAAGTGCACCCTCCGGGTGCAAGTATTTAAGTTTTAATGTAATAAATATTGTATTAAATTAGAAAGGCTAATGAAACTAAATAAGAATACAGATAAAAAGATTTGAAACAGAGGGAGTATAATAACAGATTTGAAACAGAGGGAGTATAATAAAAAATTGAACATCTGAAACTTACTCTTCCATCACTCTCGTCTTTCATTGTTATTTTTTCTAATTTAAGTATTTAGTTAAAAGAGGAAGTAAAGAATAAAATGACAGTTATTTTATCTTGTTAATGGATTTCATTTAAGATTCATTGAAGAGATTTTTGCTTATATTCATTAAAATAAAACCAAACAGTTAGAAATCAATAATACTAAGCACATATTTATTAAATTCGATTTTTTAATATTAATATGCAAATTAGCCTTCCCGTTCACACTGAAAACCGCTATTTTGTTGTATATATAAATATAATTGCATGTTGTCAGTATGTAGACATAGTTAACAGTATTAATAATGTAAGACAATTTTATTAATAATTGAGGTTAAAATAAAAATAAAATCATGGAGAATGTGATGTCAATAACTAAGAGAATTGTGACTTGAGTAGGAATATAGTTTCGGTTACAGACAGAAAAACACACAATCTCCATTATAATAAGATGTATATGGAGTTCATATATATTTAAGAGCCCTTAGGATATGTACCAAGAAATGTCTAGATGAAGAATTTGAATATATAGTTAAATCTTTTACACAATTACAATACCCTCAACCTTTCATCCAACATGCCAGAAAAAAGCCATCAAAATCCATAACCGTGAACACCTCCCCTCCAATCCAACAAACAATACTCCCACCAACAACTATCTAAATAGATACATCATTCTCCCCAACTTAGCTACAACCATTATCGAAAAACATCTGAATAATTTAGGAATAAAAACGGTATCAAACTCCTCGAAAACAATAAAAAATATTATTAACAATAAACACACACACACACACATATATATATATATAATATATATATAGCCACACTGAAGAGGCATGATATGCCGAACACGTGTCTGTGGATGACTTATTAATATATATATATATATATATATATATATATATATAAGCTCCCTGAAATAGATTATAATGCTAAATCTCTAAGTCTTTTGTTATTTCTTTACTTATATATTTGCTCTGTTACTCAATACCGGTCGTCTTTGTTATGGAGTTGTCAATGTGTGTAGCAGCTCATTTCTACTAATCTCATAACTCGTTACAAAAACGCTTCGAGCAACTTGTGTAGATCTTAGTTCTGCGGATCTAATGGAAGACACAACGTGGGCTCCGAAGGCCTTGATGAAACAACCAGTCTGGAAGCGTATGTTTTCAACCCAATGATATAATCACAATAATAATAACAATAACAATAATAATCCAAGGAGACTTGCTGTCATTCAGACCCCGGTGAAAAACCTTCAGTTAGAGCTGGTATTAACATTCGCAAGGAGTACAACAATAACAACAACATCAATAATAATAATAATAATAATAATAATAATAATAATAATAAAAAGTTGAGCAAATCTGGAAATCAGAGGAAGAATTGAGACCATCCAGAATACTGCACTGCTACAATCTGCCAGAAGACCCAGAAGACCCAGAAGAGTCCTGGAGACCTGAGGAGACTTGTTGCCACTCAGACTCCAATAAAAGGCCATCAGCTAACACTGATGTGAAAAACTCGAAATAATAATAATAATAATAATAATAATAATAATAATAATAATAATATAACTAGACATCTAGTTGATTTTGCGGTTCCGAAAGAATAAAAGAAAACGAAAAGATAGACAAATACTTGAATTTTACCAGTGAACTGAAAGAAAAAAACTGTGGAAGATGTTAGTGAAGGTGATACCAATCGTAATTGGTGTTCTTCGAACGGTCCCCAAAGATTTGGCAAAAACACTGGAGGAATTAGAAATCAGGGGAAGAAACGTGACCATCCAGACAACAGTAGATCGGCTCGAATATTCAGAAGAGTCATAAAGACCTGAGGAGACTTGCTGTTCGTCCGACTTCAGCAAGATACCAGCAGCAAGGATTAAGCTAATAATAATAATAATAATAATAATAATAACAGGACCAGACCTAGTATTGATTAAAAAAAAGAACTTATCAACTGGTGGATTTTGCAGTTCCAGCAGATCACAGGGTGAAGCTGAAGGAAAACGAAAAGATAGACAAATACCTGGACCTTGCTAGAGAAGTGAAAAAACTATGGAATATGAGAGTCAAAGTGATACCAATTGTAGTTGGTGCACTTGGAACGGTCCCAAAAAGCTAGGAAAAAGACTGGAAAATCTGGACATCAGAGGAAGAATTGAGACCATCCAGACTACTGCGCTGATGCAATCTGCCAGAATTCTCAGAAGAGTCCTGGAGACCTGAGCAGACTTGGTGTTACTCAGACTCTAGGGAGATATCATCAGCTAATGCTGGTGTGAAAAACTAAGAATAATATTATATTAAGTTATTGCCAACAATGAAAGACAAAGAGAAACACTGATAAAAAAGATGTTATAATATTTGGATATAATTCGGTATTAAAAAAAGGACGCCATTCTGATAATGAAAAATAAAAATAAAACCAACTCAAGGAATATAAAGTATAATTTGGAATGCAGCAGAACACTCCGCGGAAACAAAACTTCAAACACCTCGAAACATCTAGCACTCGGAGATGAAAGAGTTAGTGTTAGAAACAGTAAGAAAGGTGTAGTTCATAAGAACAAGAAAATTCCTTGAAACCAAATTCTTTAGCATAAATCCCACCAAAGGAATGATTACCTTGGCAGTCTTCCCCATAATATAATCTTAACATTTCTTAAAATGGATAAGGAACGGAGTCAGACGAATGGACTGAAAGACAGGAAATAGATGACGATGGCATTCATTAGAGGGATGATATAGATTATGTGATAAGAGAAGAAGGATGAAGAGGACTCGCTATTTCATAGATACAATAATCCAGGGACACTAAGAATATACACAGATCAGCAAATAGTAGCTTGTGATAGCAATAACAAAAATAACGTAGGGACAATCAGGTAAAACAATTTAAACATTCTAGAAAACTTAAATAGGAAGTAAAACAACAACACAGACACGTGTTTCGACTTATCAAGTCTCCTCAGTGTGGCTAGACATTTTGTAAGCTACCTACAGCCGGAATTGAAATCCGATCGGTTGGATGTCAGTCCGGCACCGTAACCATTAGGCTGTCTTCACTTACAGAATATGCAGAGAGAGCGAGAGAGTAAGAGATGTCTGTGTATAATCAATTATAAATATGAAATCAATTTTATAAAATCTATAACATTTAATATATATAAATATATACAACGCACACACACATGTATATAGATATATAGATATATATTGTATGTGAGTTATTGATAATGAATATGTTAAAGCATGAATATATATATATATATATATATATATATATATATAATCAATTATACTAAATAAACAATAAATATTATAGTAAATATCATTAATATATATGCATATATATCAATGAATATATGACACATATATGTGTATGTACGTATATATATATATATATATATATATATATATATATATATATATATATATATTATGGTCCAAAGATCGCATAGGCGAGAAACTGGCAGTTTCCAAGCACCATTGATTTTTATGTCACGCAATCTAATCCTATATATATATATATATATATTATTTTCTCTCTCTCTCTCTCTCTCTCTCTCTCTATATATATATATATATATATATATATATATATATATATATATATATAAATTTTAATTGTCATGTGCCTTATTGAAATAATTATTTCATTGTAAGCTGCGGAAAACTTATTTGACAATATCGATCAGGCTTGCACCAAGATTATATTTCGCCCAAGGTAACCGAATATGAAGTATGATTTATTTAATGTCAAATGGGTCTGTATCGTCTCAGTTTCATTGTTCAAATACCAACCGTTTTTCCGAGAGTGTAGCTCCTAGCAATTTATGGAATTTAATAACAAAGAAACCGATGTTTTCAGATACCGTTCCCATTTGGCATTTCTACGTTTGAAAATGAACAAATAATGTAACCTAGAACACATTTCCAAATATCGAACGCCATGTTGAAGAAAAATACATTATCCTTCTAAAATTACCGGTTACCACAATTTGTTTCATACAATTAGGAATTTCGGATCGGAGATTGTGAATCAAGTGAAAACAAAATATACAGAAATCTCCTCTGTTTTCTTAACATTCTCCAAAACCGTTGTAGAATCTTTTTAATTTTTATAAACATTTTTGAAAAACAAATCTCTTCGGAATTGTTCCTTAGTCTTCTGTGACTGAGGAAATGGTCGTTACTTTGGTATTCAGCAGATTTCACTTGTCTAGGACAAGATCTTTGTATTTACTAATTAGGCCACAGTCCCAAAGCGATTTTCGATCAGTTCTGTCGGAGGTAAAAGATGCCTCAATAAGTTTTACATAATGATTATTCGTTATCACATTATTCGTTATCACATTGCACAAACTTCATTCGAACATTTCGTTTAGAGTTTCAATTGTGTTAGTTCAACTTATCAAAACTGGGAGACCAGAAAAGAAGAAACTATTCCAACAGACTCCAGTGTAAAATTGAAAAAGGAGGTGAAGAACATTTAGGCTACAGTCCCAGGGGAGAAAAGTGCTTTACTTTTTAAAATCCATCGGATGTAAAAGATGCCTCAATAATTTTTACGTAATGATTAAAATAAAATCACAAAAAGAGTATACTTACTTTTCGCATATAGGTATCTTGGTTTCATAATTAATTAATTAAGTTTTAAATGAATAAAATACGTATAATTGGCTAATTTCTATTTCGGGGCTAAGTAATTTTTTTAACGTATTTTACTCATTTAAAACTTAATTAATTAATTATGAAACCAAGAAACCTATATGCAAAAAGTAACTATACTCTTTTTGTGATTTTATTTTAATCATTACGTAAACATTATTGAGTCATCTTTTACATCTGATGGATTTAAAAAAGTAAAGCACTTTTCTCCTCTGGGACTGTAGCCTAAATGTTCTTACCTCCTTTTTCAATTTTACGCTGGAGTCTGTTGGAATAGTTTCTTCTTTTCTGGTCTCCCGGTTTTGATAAGTTGAACTAACCAATTAAAACTCTAAACGAAAAGTTCGAATGAACTTTGTGCAATGTGATAACGAATAATGTCAAAGAAAAAAGGAAATATTCTACTTTAAATTTATAAACAAGGAATTAACAATCTAATACGATACTAGACTGACATTAATTGTGTCATGTTATACATTCGATTATATCCCCTATTGTTTATTTACTTAGGCTAGACAAGCGGGTGTAGAGGCCCCCTCGCGCAATCGACTGGTCATGTCAAGCCTTAGCACCTATGTTATTGCCAAACATTATTGCCCTCATGGCAAGCCCCAGACCTTTTTATCATATGGGTGCTAGAAGGCAATGGCTGAAGGTCTTCATGTCCTGGGAATGATGTTAAACTCTATATGATGGTGAGGTTTCAGTTCTGGAGGTTTGGGAATGTGGAGCACCCCTTCATCACCATTGCTCCCAGGTCCACTCTGACCCGGAGTGGTAGTACCTGTTAGGGTCCCATCTATGGGTTAAATAGAAAATTGTTTATAAAAATTGTTTAAAAAAACAACTTTCTACCAAACTATCGCTTGTATCAAACTTGAACTTTACCCTATAAACTTATTCCTTAAACTGATTTCCAACCCATTTAGCAACAAATAACTGCAAACAACCTACTGTCAAAATCAATAAAGATCCTTGAAAAAAAAGACATAGCAAATCTGACTATCCTTTACAACCTAACACCTGGCATAAAATAACCCTGAATGGGTTGACATGCCGTTAAAATCAATCAATAAATAAATAAAACCTGTTGTTTATCATTCTTTGTTGTTGTTTTCTTTATTTCAGCGTACTTTATTTACACTAGCAAATATATGCACCCTCCGGGTGCAAGAATTTTAGTTACATTTTATAATAAAATATGATATTAAATTAGAAAGGCTAATGAAACTGAATAAGAATGTAGATAAAAAGATTTTGACAGAGGGGGTATGATTGAAATAGAACAACTTTGAAACTAACACTTCCATCATTTTCCGTTATCCCGTCTTTCATTGGTAAATTTTCCTAATTTAAACTGTTTAGTTAAAATAGAAAGTATATAAGATGTATGTTCTTTGTAGCATATGATAACCTTAATTTCACTTCATCCGGTAACCAGGTTATTAATTAAACGTAACTTCTACACTTTACTTATTAGTGTTAGTTTTCATTAAATAATCTTCTTTTTATCAAATAGCTATCAGCTACTCAGCAATTTATTGAAATTAGACTTAAAAGCCTACAACGAAGTTATATGTATGTATACCCCTGATTCTCATATGTCATCCATACTTCTGCTTTGTGATAAACTAAGATTAGTAGATGAAAGAGCACCTCATGTGATGTTGTTATATAGCGGGGTTTTCACGGTACCAAATATCTATATGTTATATACTGGCTTCAAATTCACTGCCCTACTTCGTGTATCTGCATACGTAGCGGGTATCGTTACTAACCCTAGACGATATATGTAGTTGTCGTTTAATGAAATCTACAACACATGCGTATAGTAGGAGTTTTATTTCTCTTCTCGGCTGTACGTGGTGGGCGGCGGTGACAATGACTACTACTATTCTGGGATGACTGGCGATATTGAGTTAAAGGGGGTGGATGGAGGCGTCTCACCGCCCTTGGCCGCGACGTTCGCCGTCCGCTGTCTCCTGTCTGACTCTCCGACTGACTCTCGCTGACTTCCTTTTATATATCTCAAACGCCTACGCGTTTTCTTTGTTACACTTATCAGCGGACAAAACAGTTTCCGAACTTATTGTTACCCATCCTTCTTTGTTTGCTTTACCCGGAAAAAGTCCTTTGTTACTTTTTTCGTCTACTCCCTGACCTCGATCCAACCAGAAGACCCTATTTCCGTTTTCACCTTTTTACATATCTTCAATATACAACAATGTAATACTTACTGAGATATGTTATATAGTTTAAAGGATGTCCTATCATGGGGTATTGGTTAGCAAGCTAGTCTCGCAGACCTATTACAACTGAAAAGCGAGTTCACAATTTCGCCGGTTGTTTCATGCTGGTGATCTTGAGTCAAAACTTACCCGTGCCGAAGGGGTGAGGCAAAAACATTCTAAGCATATTTGAATTAACGTTAATAATTAAGGATGTAATTCTATAAGCTAGGCAATAACTTTCTGTCCGTGTTCATTAATCTTGCTTGATCTATTTCATTACAACTGAAAAGCGAGTTCACAATCTTGCCGGCTGTCCCATGCTTGTGACCTTGAGTCAAATCTTACCCGTGGCAAAAGGGTTGGGTAAAAGCCTGCCGAGCATATGTGAATCAAGCTTAATAATTAAGGTTGGAATTCTATGAGCTAAGCAATAAAGTTCTGCTCGTGTTCATTAATCTTGCTTGATCTATTTCATCTTTCAACTAATTGAGGTTCGATTAGCTAATCTTCATTAACCAATCAGGGATGATCTTTCTAAATTAACCGCACAGGCGATTTCCCTCATACAGTTTCTCTATAGCTTCTCACTGTTAAATGAAAACAGCTTAGAACAAGTCGATATAAACGAAACTATGGGATAGTCGATATATATATATTATATATATATATATATATATATATATATATATATATGGGCTAAACAGTAGTCGAGTGTTCGAATCCAGTTCCAGGCCAATTACGAGTATTCCAGCTTTATTGACATGGAAAAGGTAGTAAAGTCGATGGAGTGGCATATTATCGGTATCAGGTGGACAGCGAGGGTGTCTATCCTCTTTTCACTAGCACTAGACCGGGAAGGTTGCTTGTACGACTAAGGAGCGCCACACTTACCATCAGCTCCCCACTTTACAGTACAAATCTAAGCTCTGCTACTCATGTATTGAATTGGTGAGGGCCGGTATCGAACCCCGAACATTATGTTTCCGAAGCTGATGCTCTTGCATGAGTAAATATGATAAACTAAAAGTACACATGCTTATTATAGCAACTGAAATTACCTGTAATTAGAATGTTTGAGAGTAAGAATTACAATGCAAACCCAAGTTTTAATCGGTGAGTCACCGTGACGTAATGGCTACGGTACCGGTCTGCGAGATCGTAATAAAGCGATTTCGAACTCCACTCCCGCTGTTACGTTTGGTTTTGGATTAATACGGAGAGTCAAGTATATATAAACCCTCATGGATTTATATTATGGACTCTCTCGTTGATTTCGACATGAGGGTTCATACAATGACACCCACACAGTGATTTGTTTATAGTGGTGAAGGCTTGCGTGGATATCCACACTTTTTGGCACAGTCGATAGGAAGAATTGGTGCATCAAGGTTGCCACAAACAAAATCAACGACTGACCTCAGGAATTTTGAATTCAGTTATCCTCTCTTAGACTGGTTACCTACCCAAGGTTAAGAGCCCAGTCTGCCTTACTATTTAACCCATAGCTGGAGGGAGAATATATGGATTCATACCTTTCCCAAGGGTATTAGCACTATGTGAAATCAACAGCTTCATCTAGGAATTGAACTCGAGTCGACGAGTCCATTTTCCACGTCTAACCACTAGCCCACGCGCCTCCATATTATATATATATATATATATATATTCATATATATTTATATATACTTTATATTTCCATGTTTTCAATTAACGAACAAGTACAAATGTAACAAACAAATGTGAGTGGTGTTATTAGGATTATTCAGACTATTGTCGGCCGTAACGTTGTATAGATAACAATAAAGATGGTGACAATAATCCTAATAATCCTAATAGTACTGATTATCAAGCCTTATCTCAAAACTTTAGAGAAACGTGAGTGTGTTTACTGACTAAAGTGGCAGTTGTTTTTCCCTGCCATCAGGATCAAGTGACGCCATTTAATATACCTGATAATATTTCTATATATCCCTATTATATATTTAATGCTCAATTACTGTACAATGGACCATCCCCCAAACTCGATTGTCAGATACGAAGGGCTTTTTATCTTGATGTCATTCTAATATTGAAACCCAAACTCATTCAAGGAGGCGCACGTAGCGTAACTATTATCGTTGTGTGAAATGCGCATGGTAATATGTAGATCTAAGTTAGAATAGCGTAGACACAGAATGAACTGCGTTTGAAAAAGTATCAATTACTTGATTATGTATCATCAGACAGCTTTATAGATATATATATATATATATATATATATATATATATATATATATATATATTATAATCCAAAAGTCCAGAGAAGAAATCTTCCTTACGACAGGGTTTTTTTTAAACAACTTTTAAACAACTTGTCGCAGTTTGAGAGCTCAAATGTATGTATGTGTGTGTATATTTGAGCGACAAGGAAATAAAATAAAATAAATTAAGGTAAACAAAAGCTGCTAAATAAGTGAACAGAATTCTGGAATTGATTGATTTAACAGTAACTCCTAACAAATTACCGACAAGCGGTCAGATATCTTTGGTTTATTATTATTGTTTATTATTATTTTATTTATTTTATTCCTATTTTCTATTCCCATCTTTTATTACTCTACAGCTGAGCAGGACAGGACAATTTAAAAGGAAGGGATGGAAAAAAATCTGTTTTCAAATGCCTTAAAAGTAATAAAGAATTCACCATCGCATCTGATGAGTCGGGAAAATTATACATTTTGTCTAAGCTCCCGAAGTAGTCTATAATGCAAGATCTCTAAGTCTTTTGTTATTTCTTTAATTATATATATATATATATATATATATATATATATATATATATATATATATATATATATATAGTTAAAATCAATGGCAAAATGAATGATGGATGAACAAGAATGAATGAAATGAGGGGGATAAATGAAAAATCCTTTCCAAGGTCCCCTCTCAAAAGTATTAAACACTTTTTGAGAGTGGGGTCCCTGATAGAAAGTTGTTCTCATCTATTATTAGACTCCATTGAAGCATCAATTATAATTATTTTATAAGTTTTTAGAGAAGATAAAATCAATCTCTTACCTTTGAAATATCTGTTAAGAATGGGTTTGAATCTTGCTTGTATATATATCTAATCTTGTCTGGTTAACTTCCGGTGAATATTGCTACATTGTAACTGTCTCGAATTCAAAATAAAAACGGTCAAATAGAAGAATTTATTTACTTAGCTTTTTTTTTCAGTTATAAAATAAAATAAAATATATTAATTAATTAGATAGATCAGTAAATAAATAAAAAGATTATTTTTAATTTTTATTAGAAAGATTGATGAATAATTTTAGAAACTATATTTTATGAGTATTTTTAATTCCAAATAGATTAAATATTATAAATTAAATATTTAATTACAAAGGACAAAGTGTTATTTTCCTTATATTAACAGCTCTAGACTGACCGTAATTTTAAGAGGTATTACGGTTTAAAGAATTAACATTATGTAAAGATAAATATAATTATTATAGGCATATTACAATATTTAAACCTGTTACCATAAAAGTGTTCACCTTGAAGTTATTCCTCTTGGCAAAGTAAAAACTATGACCTTAATTAACTAGTGAAGGGTTTGTTTGTGATATCTTGCATTCAAAACAGATACCATGTAATAAAATAAATTATTTAAAATTATAGAAGGTAATAAGTTATTTTCTTTCTCAATAATATTAAATTAACCGTAATTTTTTAAGTAGGTATTATTGAAGACCACAGAATATTTCTTCTTTATGATCTTTATGAGTATTTAAATATATATATTATATATAATATATATAATATATATTATATATATATATATATATATATATATATATATATATATATAATATATAGTTAAGCAGTATATTGAAGACCATGGAATTTTCTTTTTAAATACTTATAAAGATCATAAAGAAAAATATTATGTGGTCTTCAAATAAAACTGCTTAAAAATACACAACATATATACGTGTCTGTATGTGCTTGTGTTTGTTGTCGTGTGGGTCGAGAAAATTTTTAATGAATCCGACAGTATGTTGAATAATAATAAGTTAGACTGAAAAATAGGAAATTTGCGGTTGATTTATATATATTGAGAAATAATTATTCGTCGTCAATTATGGTTTCGATTGATAATTTACCTATCAAACATCTATCAAAATAAATTGTATATCAAGATAGAGGAAAATAAATATCGACTGTTGATGTTAGTTTCTGTTTAACGAGTAATCGAGAAGGAAAATTCGTACGCAAGAATTTACGTCATAACAGTGGAGTTTTTTGTTGTTGTTGTTTTTTTTTTTCTTTAAAATACCTAGCGTTTCTTTTGAAAGAACGTGGTATGCAATATTTAAGGCGTTGAATGGGATTTGAAATTTGAAAAAAATTTTTTCCAAAAAATGTTGTTTATAAAATTCTCATTTACATATTTCCTTCAAAGAAAATCTAATGAATGCGAAGAATTCCAATCTACAGACCAGCTTGAATCCGCAGGGAAAGAGAAGCTATGGGTGGGGGTCAACAGAAACTGGATATCGGACACGCTAACCGAGTAGTGTGAGTACGTGCAAAGAAAGATGCTCAGCTGGAGGTGGTTGAGTATACTTAGGAAGCTGATGAAGGAGTACGAGCTGGGCGTGGCGTTACATCAACTCCAAACATGGTCAAGCGAAGGCGCAGTGGTGTAAAATGTAAACGTCCCGGGTCACTAATCAGTGCTGTCCAAGTGGATAACTTGGATGCCTGCCAAATCCTATCAATCAACAAAGTAGTGAGCACCCGGAGTACGGCCTACCACCTATTTCGCCAGGAGAGTTTGCCCAGTGACAAAAAAAGCAGCTGTTAAGTCATCTATGAGTGTGAAGAATGCCAATCTAAAGATCCGGCATCAATCCACTGGGAAAAAGAGAAATTGGGGTGGGGTAACAGAAACTGGCAGAGATTTAGAATGGACGTTACGCATTGCGATGCCTACCATTTTTAACGCTCATAGACGTGTGGCCCATTGCGTTTTTCCATTTGTAGCAATTGGCGAGACAAGACTCACAAGTGGGATTCAACAGCTGAGACGATGTCATTGAGCGTGGCCCAACGCCACGAGCCCTGGCAGACAATGCTAAGTCTTCTGCAGCAGGGAGTTCACAGCCTTTGTGTAATCAATAGCGATTCCGTGTACGCCTCATCCGGAAATAGCTTTGGCGGAACGATGCCATCATACATTGAAAGCGACCAGGATCAGCTGTTCCGCCCAAGCGGTTGTCTACTGGCACAACGTGATCCTGAGGTTGTCAACTCGCATCTGACCACACCGGCCAATGTGATATACAGATATAAGTTCGTGTAGGGTGATGACGCAGGGACAACGTTCAGGGTCACGTTGTGCCGTAGACAACCTCTTGGGCGGAAAGCTGATCTCTGGTCGCTTCAATGTATGATGGCATCGTTCCGCAAGCTATTTCCGGATGAGGCGTACACGAACGCTAGTTGATTACACAAAGGCTGTGAACTCCCTGCTGCAAAGAGACTTAGTGATTGTCTGCAGGCCGTGCGTTGGGTCACGCTCCAATGAAACATCGTCTTCAGCTGTTGAATCCTCTTGTGAGTCCTTGTCTGCCAATTGCTACCAAATGGAAAACGCATGGGCACAACGTCTATGAGTTAAAATGGAGGATCGCAATGCGTAACGTCCATTCTAAATCTCTGCCAGTTTTCTGTTACCCACCCCCAACTTTCTCTTTTTCCACGTGGATTGATGCCGGATCTTTAGATTGGATCTTCAACTCATAGATGACTTAACAGCTGCTTTTTTTGTCACTGGGCAAACCTCCTCAGCGAAATAGGTGGTAGGCCGTACTCCGGGTGCTACTACTTCTGTTGATTGTAGGATGGCAAGGCATCCAAGTTACCACTTGGACAGCACTGATTAGTGACCCGGGGACTTTACATTTTACACCACTGCCATCACTTCGCTTGACCATTTTGGAGTTGATGTAACGCCACGCCAGCTCGTACTCTTCATCAGCTTCCTAGTATACTCAACCCCTCCAGCTGAGCATTCTTTCTTTGGAGTACTCACACTAACTCGGTTAGCGTGTCCGGATATCAGTTTCTGATGACCCACCCATAGCTTTCTTTTTCCCTGCGGATTCAAGCTGGGTCTGGTAGATTGGAATCTCGCATACATAGATTTCTTTGAAGAAATATGTAAATGAAAGAATTTATAAACATTTTTGGAAAAAATATTTTTTTTCAAATTTCAAATCCATTCACGCCTTAAATATTGCATACCAGTTCTTTTCAAAAAGAAACGTAGGTATTTTAAAGAAAAAAAAACACACCAACAAAAAAACTCCACTGTTATGACGTAAATTCTGCGTACGCAATTTTTTCTTCTCGATTACTCGTTAAAGCAGAAACTAACATCAACAGTCGATATTATTTTCGGCATTATCTGATATACAATTATTTTTGATAGATGTTTGCAATAGGGTAAATTATGCATCGAAACCAAATAGATTGACGACGAATAATTAATTTCTCAAATATATAAAAATCACCGCAATTTCCTATTTTTCAGTCTACTATTATTATTCAACATACTGTCGATTCATTAACATTTTCTCGACCCAGCACACACAAACAAAGCACATACAACACGTATATATGTTGTGTATTTTTAAGCAGGTATTATTGAAGACCACAGAATATTTTTCTTTTGATCTTTATAAGATTTTAAAAAGAAATATTCATGGGTCTTCAATAATACATGCTTAAACTATATATATATATATATATTATATATATTATATTATATATATATATGTGTGTGTGTGTGTGTGTGTTGTATATATTATATATATATATATATATAATATATATATTTAAAATCCTCCCCATAAAAGAGAAATTCGAGGTTAAGGAAAGAAAAAAAAAATGAAATTCTTGGTCTTCAATAATACTACTTAAAAAATTCGGTTAATTTAATATTATTGAAGAAAGGAAATAACTTATTACCTTCTATAATTTTAAATAATTTATTTTATTACATGTATCTGTTTTGAAATGCAAGATATCACAAACAAACCTTCACTAGTTAATTAAGTCATAGTTTCTTGTTGCCAGAGGAATAAACTTCCAAGTGAACATTTATGGTACAGGTTTAAATATTGTCATATGCTATAATAATAATTATCTTTAATAATGTTATTCTTTAAACCGTATACCGCTCTTAAATTACGGTCAAGTCTAGAGCTGTTAATATAGGAAAAATAACATTTGTCTTTGTAATTTAAATATTTTAATTTATAATATTTAATCTATTTGGAATTTACAATTACTCATAAATATATTTTCTAAAATTATTCATCAATCTTATAATATAAAATTAAAATAATCTTTTTATTTATTTACTGATCTATCTATATTAATATATTTTCTTTTATTTTATAACTGAAAAAAAGCTATGGGGGGTTCAGTAAATAAATCTTCATTTACCGTTTTTATTTGAATTCGAGCCAGTTAAATGTAGCAATATTTCACCGGAAGTTAACCAGACAAGAATTAATATATTAACAAGCAAGATTCAAACCCATTCTTACAGATATTTCACAAGGTAAGAGATTGAATTTTATCTTCTCTAAAAAATTATAAATAACTTATAATTGATGCTTCAATGGAGTCTAATAATAGATGAGAACAACTTTCTATCAGGGACCACTCTCAAAAAGTGTTAATACTTTTGAGAAGGGGACCTTGGAAAGGATTTTTCAATTTATCCCCCTCATTCATTCATTCTTGTCCTCCATTCATTCATTTTGCCATTGATTTTAACTATATATATATATATATATATATAATATTATATTATATTTATTATTATAATATATATATTATAATTAAAGAAATAACAAAGACTTAGAGATCTTGCATTATAGCTATTCGGGGAGCTTAGACAAATGTATAATTTTCCGGAATCATACAGATGCGATGGTGATTCTTTATTACTTTTAAGGCATTTGACAGATTTTTTGTCATCCCCTTCCTTTAAATGTCCTGTCCTGCTCAGCTGTAGAGTAATAAAAAGATGGAATGAAAAAAGAATAAATAAAATAAAAATATAATAACAATATAATAAAACAGATATCGACGCTTGTTCGAATTGTTAGGAGTTACTGTTAATAATCAATTCCAGAATTCTTGTTCACTTATTAGGCAGCTTTTGTTTACCTTAAATTTATTTATTTTATTTCCTTGTCGCTCCATATACACACCAACATCATTTGAGCTCTCAACTGGCGACAAGTTGTTTAAAGTTGTTTTAAAAACAACCTACTGTCGTAGGAAGATTTCTTCTCTGGACTTTTGGATATATATATAATATATGTATATATAATATATATAATATATATATATATATATATATCTATAAAGCTTCCTGATGATTAATAATCAAAGTAACTGATACTTTTCAAACGCAGTTCATTCTGTGTCTACGCAATTCAACTTAGATCACTATTACCATGCGCATTTCACACAACGATAATAGTTAACGCTACGTGCGCCTCTTGAATGAGTTTGGGTTTCAATATTAGAATGAACATCAAGATAAAAAGCCCTTCGTATCTGAATCGAGTTTGGGGGATGGTCATTGTACATAATGAGCATTAAATATATAATAGGGATATATAGAAATATTATCAGGTATATTAAGAATGGCGTCACTTGATCTGATGGCAGGGAAAAACAACTGCCATTTAGTCAGTAAACACACTCACGTTTCTCTAAAGTTTTGAGATAAGGCTTGATAATCAGTACCTATTAGGATCTATTAGGGATTATTGTCACCATCTTTATTGTTATCTATACAACGTTACGGCCACATAGTCTGAATAATCCTAATGAACAAAACCACTACATTTTTTGTTACATTTGTATCTTGTTCGTTAATTGAAAACATAGGAAAATATAATAAAGTATATATAAATATATATGAATTAATATATATAATATATAAGTATATATAAATATAATGGAGGCGCGTGGCTAGTGGTTAAGTCGTGGAAAATGGACTCGTCGACTCGAGTTCATTCCTAGATGAGCTGTTGGCATTTTACATAGTGCTAATACCCTGGAAAGGTATGAATCCATATTTTCTCCTCCAAGCTAGTAAATAGTGAAGGCAGACTGGGCTCTTTAACCTTGGGTAGGTAACCAGTAAGAGAGGGATAACTCGATTCAAAAATTCCTGAGGTCAGTTCGTTGATTGGGTTGTGGCAACCTTGATGCACCAATTCTTTTCTATCGACTGTGCCAAAAGTGTGGATAGTCAACGCAAGCCTTCACCACTATAACACAAATCACTGTGTGGGTGTATTGGTATGAACCCTCATGCGTCGAAAATCCACGAGAAGAGTATAATATAAATCCATGAGGGTTTATATATAACTTGACTCTCCGTATTTAATCTCAAACAAACGTAACAGGGAGGGAGTTCGAAATCGCTATTACGATCTCGCAGACCGGTACGAGCCATTAAAACTTGGGTTGCATTGTAATTCTTACTCTCAAAACAGTTCTAATTACAGGTAATTTCAGTTGCTATAACATAAGCATGTGTACTTTGTTTATCATATTAACTCATGCAAGAGCTCAAGCTTCGGAACATAAATGTTTCGGTTTGATACGGCCCTACAATTCAATAATGATAGCAGAGCTTGATTTGTACTGTAAAGTGGGGAGCTGATGGTAAGGTTGGCGCTTCCTTAGTCGTCAAGCCACCTCCGGTCTAGTGCTAGTGAAAAGGGATAGACACCCTCGCTGTCCACTGCTACCGATAATATGCACTCCATCGCTTTACTACCTTTTCCAATGTCAATAAAGCTGGAATACTCGTAATTGGCCTGGAACTGGATTCGAACACTCGACTACTGGTTTAGCCCATTATATATATATATATATATATATATATTTATATATTATAATATATCGACTATCCATAGTTTTCGTTTATATCGACTTGTTCTAAGCTGTTTTCATTTAACAGTGAGAAGCTATAGACGAAACTGTAATGAGGGAAATCGCCTGTGCGGTTAATTTAGAACGATCATCCCTGATGGTTAATGAAGATTAGCTAATGAACTAATTAGTTCTGAAAGATAAATAGATCGCAAGATTAATGAACACGACAGAACTTTATTGCTTAGCTCATAGATTCACCTAATTATTAAGCTTGATTCACATATGCTCGGCAGGCTTTTTACCCAACCCTTTTGCACGGGTGATTGACTCAAGGTCACAGCATGGGACAGCCGGCAAGATTGTGAACTCGCTTTCAGTTGTAATGAAATAGATCAAGCAAGATTAATGAACAGGACAGAAAGTTAATTGCCTAGCTTATAGAATTACTCCTTATTATAACTTAATTCAATATGCTTAGAATGTTTTTGCCTCACCCTTCGCACGGGTAAGTTTTGACTCAAGATCACAGCAGAAAAACGGCGAAATTTGTGAACTCGGCTTTTCAGTTGTAATAGGTCTTGGCGAACTAAGCTTGCCTAACAATACCAATGATAGGACATCTTTAAACTATATAAAACATATCTCAGTAAGTATTACATTGTTGTATATTGAACGATATGTAAAAGGGAAAACGGGAAATAGGGTTTCTGGTTGGATGAGTCAGGAGGTAAGACGAAAAAAGTAACAAGGACTTTTTCCGGGTAAAGCAAAAAAGAAGGCTGGGTAAATAAGTTCGGAAACTGTTTGTCCGCTGAATAAGTGTAACAAAGAAAACGGTAGGCGTTTTGAGATAATATAAAAAGGAAGTCAGCGAGAGTCAGTCGAGAGTCAGACAGGAGACAGCGACGGCGAACTGCGGCAAGGCGGTGAGACGCTCCATCCACCCTTTAACTCATATCGCAGTCATCCAGAATAGTAGTAGTCATTGTCACCGCGCCCAACAAGTAAGCGAGAAGAGAAAATAAACTCTACTATACGCATGTGTTGTAGATTTCATTAAACGACAACTACATATATCGTCTAGGTTAGTAACGATACCGCTACGTATGCAGATACACGAAGTAGGGCAGTGAATTTGAAAAGCCAGTATAAACATATAATATTGTGTACCGTGAAAACCCCGCTATATAAAACATCACATGAAGGTGCCTCTTTCATCTACTATCTTAGTTTATCACAAAGCAGAAGTATGGATGACATAGTGAATCAGGGGTATACATACATATAACTCGTTGTGGCTTAGTCTATTCAATAAATTGCTGAGTAGCTTGACTAGCTATTTGAATAAAAGAGATTATTTAATGAAGAACTAACACTAATAGTAAAGTGTAGAAGTTACGTTTAATTAATAACCTGGTTACCGGATTGAAGTGAAATTAGGTTATCATATGCTACAAAGAACATACATCTTATTATACTTTCTATCTTAACTAAACAGTTTAAATTAGGGAAACCTTTACAATGAAAGACGGGAGTAACGGGAAAATGATGGAAAGTGTTAGTTTCAAGTTGTTCTATTTTTCATTACCACCTCTGTTCAAAATCTTTTTATCACATTCTTATTCAGTTTCATAGGCTTTCTAATTTAAATATCATATTTTAATTATAAAATTCTAAAATTCTTGCACCCGGAGGGTGCATATTTTGCTAGTGTAAATAAAGTACGCTGAAGTATAAGAAAACAACAACAAAGAATGATAAACAACAGGTTTTTATTTATTGATTGACTTTAACGGCAGTCAACCCATTCAGGGTTTTTTAATGCCAGGTGTTAGGTTGTAAAGGATAAGTCAAGATTTGCTATGTTTTTTTTTCAAGAATCTTTATTGATTTTGACAGTAGTTGTTTGCAGTTATTTGTTGTAAATGGGGTTGGAAATCAGTTTTAAGGAATAAGTTTATAGGGTAAGTTCCAAGTTTGATACAAGCGTAGTTTGTAGAAGTTGTTTTTTTACAATTTTTATAAACAATTTTCTATTAACCCATGATGGGACCCTAACAGGTACTACCACTCCGGTAGAGTGACTGGAGCAATGGTGATGAAGGGGTGCTCCACATTCCCAACTCCAGAACTGAAGTCACATCATATAGTTTAACATCATTCCAGACATGAGACCTTCAGCATTGCCTTCTAGCACCCATATGATAAGGTCTGGCTTGCCATTGAGGCAATAATGTTTATTGGCAATAACATAGGTGCTAAGGCTTTGACATGACCATCGATGTGCGCGAGGGGCCCTCTACACCCTTGTCTCAGCCTAAGTAAATAAACAATAGGGGATTAATCGAAATGATAACATGCACAATATGTCATCTAGTATCGTATTAGATTGTTAATTCCCTTGTTTATAAATTTAAAGTAGAATATTTCCTTTTTTCTTTGACATTATTCGTTATCATTGCACAAGTCATTCGAACTTTTCGTTAGAGTTTTAATTGGTAGTTCAACTTATAAAACGGGAAGACCAGAAAAGAGAAACTATTCCAAACAGACTCCACGTAAAATTGAAAAAGGAGGTAAGAAACATTTAGGCTACAGTCCCAGAGGAGAAAGTGCTTTTACTTTTTTAAAATCCATCAGATTAAAAGATGACTCATAATGTTTACGTAATGATTAAAATAAAATCCAAAAAGAGTATGTTACTTTTTTGGCATATAGGTTTCTGGTTTCATAATTAATATTAGTTTAAATGAGTAAATACGTTAAAAAAATTACTTAGCCCGAATAGAAATTAGCAATTATACGTATTTTATACATTTACAACTTAATTAATTAATTATGAAACAAGATAACCTAGTATGCGAAAATAAGTATATCTTTTTGTGATTTATTTTATCATTACGTAAAAAATTATTGAGGCATCTTTTACATCGATGATTTTAAAAAGTAAAGCACTTTTCTCCCTGGGACTGTAGGCCTAAATGTTTCTTCACCTCCTTTTTCAATTTTACACTGATTGTTGGAATAGTTTCTTCTTTTCTGGTCTCAGTTTTGTAAGTTGACTAACAAATTGAACTCTAAACGAAATGTTCGAATGAAGTTTTGTGCAATGTGATAACGAATAATGTGATAAGAATATCATTTGTAAAATATTGAGGCATCTTTTACCTCGACAGAACTATCGAAAATCGCTTGGGGACTGTGGCCTAATTAGTAATACAAAGATCTTGTCCTAGACAAAGTGAAATCTGCTGAATACCAAAGTAACCGACCATTTCCTCAGTCACAGAAGACTAAGAACAATCGAAGAGATTTGTTTTTCAAATGTTTTATAAAAATTAAAAAGATTCTACAACGGTTTTGGAGAATGTTAAGAAAACAGAGGAGATTTCTGTATATTTCTGTTTTCACTTGATTCACAATCTCCGATCCGAAAATTCCTAATTGTATGAAACAAATTGTGGTAACCGGTAATTTTAGAAGGATAATGTATTTTTCTTCAACCTGCGTTCGATATCTTGGAAAATGTGTTTCTAGGTTACATTATTTGTTCATCTTTCAAACGTAGAAATGCAAATGGGAACGGTATCTGAAAACATCGTTTCTTTGTTATTAAATTCCATAAATTGGCTAGGACTACACTCTCGGAAAAAACGGTTTTGGTATTTGACAATGAAACTGAGACGATACAGACGCATTGACATTATAATCATACTTCATATTCGTTACCTTGGGCGAATATAATCTTGGTGGCAAGCTGATCGATATTGGTCAATAGTTTTTCCGCAGCTTACAATGAAATAATTATTCAATAAGGCACATGACAATTAAAATTTATATATATATATATATATATACTATATATATATATATAATTATATATATAGAGAGAGAGAGAGAGAGGAGAAGAGAATAATATATATATATTATATAAGGATTAAGATTGCGTGGACATAAATCAATGTGCTGGAAACTGCCAGTTCTCGCT
>CM042142.1:33273344-33310794 GCA_023376005.1 Doryteuthis pealeii
TGCGAGCTATCCGTGTCTCCTAGACTGGCTTACCTCACGCCATGCTCGACACTGAAGACCCAGTTACATACACACGCACTTACTTTATCACATTAGCTGTAAGAGTGGTCCTGTCTTCACTTGAGACGTCTTTATCCTCATGCTGATATGCCACATCGCTGGTCCTCCAAACACACTATACTACCACGATACACACATGCACCATCACAAGACGACTCGTTCTCTATAGTTCCAAACTAACCTCAGAACCATCGCTTCATACGGTCTACATCCGAACATCTATACAAAGACGATACGGATAAGCGAAGGGCAGACAAAGGACAAGGTAGAAGGACTAACGATGACACTAGTAACATAAAGAACAGAACATACATCACGGAGCATACAGTGAAACGAAATACCAAGGAGGTAATGGCAAAGTACAGGATCATGAGCAAATCAGATTGAAAAACAGAGATAGCACTCAGAGCCAACTTATGAAGGGTAGAAAAAATTGTATCCACTGACGACTCAAGCATATACGAGAGACAAAGAAAGAAGATAGTCAATCAGCGCGACAATAGAGCAAGAAGACGAGGAATCAGAAACAGAAAGACAACACAACGTGGAGCACAGCGCACAGACTAGACAAGCTGAGTGTAAGGGTAGAATAACATAAATAGAACAATAAGGTGTTAAGATAAGCTGAAAGAAAGAATAAAAGAAGAAGAAAGATAAGAGAATAGAATAACATATACAAGGTTCTAAGAGAGGAAAGAAAGAAAGGGAAAAAAGAAAGAAAGAAACGAAAGAAAGAAAGAAAGAAAGAAATAAAGCGGGGAACACAACTAGGTATAACTGCAGATAAGATGAAGACCATATTGATCAGGGAAAATAAGGGAAGCAAACACTCGAACTAATGTGAGTGACACGATGAAATGAACAGAAGGAATCAGAAACGAGATAGATAACGAATAAAGCACAAGAAATGTGGACCAGAATATGACAAGTGAACGAATACTAACACAAAATACAGAACAAGATAAGGTTTTTCAAGCGCTAAAGTAATAGAAACCTAAATATAGAAAGAACAAGAAACAGCGAATGGTAAATACATAGTGACATTGTCAGAGAGAATGCGTAGATAGAGCACTCGAAGCAATAGAAGAAAAAACGAAACTGAAATAACAGAACTATTTATACAGAAAGAAGAGCATTACACAAAATAGAAAGCGCTCGAGAACACAAAGTTGGTGAAAAATGAAGTAGGGCCGTCCCAACGAACCCACATATGAAAAGATGAATTGATCAGATATTAAAAAAGAATAGAATATAAGGAGAAATGAAACCAACGTATAACGTAATAATCGATTAAGCAAGAAAATGAAACGAGATAAGAAAGACCGTAAATCCAAATATACAACCGGAGGGATAGTGAAGAAACTAAAAGAAAATATGTGACCACGGCATAGGTAGTAGAACGAAGAACGAAAAAAATAACTTGCTTCGTGGTGTTTAGTTCCAATCATGACCCACAACAATAAAATAATAAGACAAATAAACACAACTGCTAGGCCATACACAACATAGTAAGAGACAAGAAAGGATACAGACAAATGAGAGTAAGACATATACAGTAACACACAGTCAAAAACAGAAGATTAACAGAACAATGGCAACAGATTCTATAACATACTCAATGATCGCCTTATGCCACAGACATGCACGTAGATTGACCATTATCGTCATCCATTTCTCTGTACTAATTGATGAAGCTCATTTCATGGAAAAGAAGATCCTACGAGGGCAAAATTGGAACAAGACATCAGTCCTGGAAAGCAACCATTCTTCGAAGTCGTTTTGAACTCTTTACACCTTTCAGATTGTTATCGCACATAAAAATCCGATTATCACAAGCTCTTCCTTTGCAGCAATTATCTCCTTTAACCCTATCGCTATCCTCTGATTCTATAATCTCTTCTCGTGCGTCTTCTCTCCTAGATATACGTTCTATATATAACAATTGTAATATATATACTATTAATATATATATCATATGTATATTAATATAACGCATCTCCTATATATATATACTTATATACTAGCAATAATATAGTGCATCCTCCGTCGGTGCGACGCTGACATCGTATTTTAACGTTTATCTAATGTAATTAAATATTGTATTAAATTAGAAAGGCTAATTGAAACTATAATAGGAATACAGATAAAAAGATTTTGAACAGACAGCAGGGAGTATGAATAACAGATTTGAAACAGACGGAGTATAATAAAAAAATTGCACACATCTGAAAACTTACTCTTTCCATTCACTCTTCTGTCTTTCACTTGTTATTCTTTTCTGAAATTTAAGTATTTAGTATTCACAGTGATAGAGGGAAGTAACGATACAAATGCACCAGTTATTTTATCTGGTTGTTAGAGTGAATTTCATTTAAGATTTCATTGAAGGATTTTTTGCTTATATTCATTGAAAATAAAATCCAAAACAGTTAAGAAATCATTAATAACTAAGCACATATTATTAATTCGATGTTTTTAATATTAATATGCAAATTAAGGCCTTCCCGTTCACACCTTTGAAAAACCGCTATTTTGTATCGTATATACAAATATATTAAAAAGGGGGCATGTTGTTCCAGCGTTTTGTAACATAGTTAACACACCGTATAATAATGTAAGTACAACTCTTATTAAATAAATTGAGGTTAAAATAAAGATAAATCATGGAGAATGTGAGTCAAATCAACTGCAGATGCATTTGGTGACTTACAGTAGGATAAGTTTCGGATTACAGACAGAAAAACACACAATCTCCTATTAATAATATGATATATTATGGAGTTCATAATATTAGTTTAATGAGCCCTTAAGGATATCTCAAGAAATGGTGCCTCCATGAAGAATTTGACATATTATAGTTAGCAATCTTTATACAACAAATTACAATTTACCCTCAGACCTTACAGTCGCAAACATGCCGAGAAAAAAGCCATCAAAATCCATAACCTGAACACCTCCCCTCCAATCTCCAACAAACCAATACTCCCAACCAATACTATCTTAAAAGATACATCATTTCTCGCCAACTTAGCTAACAACCTTATCGGCAAAAACATCTGAATATTTAGAAAAAAACCGGTATCAAACTCCTCGAAAAACAATCAGAAAAATATTATAACAATAAACACAACACACACCACACTATATATTATAGATATATTAAGTTATATGCCACACTGAAGAGCACTATGATATTGCCGAAACAACGTGTTCGTTGTGGATGACTTATTAATATATAAATATATATATATATTATAATATATATATAAGCTCCCTGAAATAGATTATAATGCTAATCTCTACAGTCTTTGTTATTTCTTTACTTATATATTTGCTCTGTTAACTCAAATACGCGTCGCTTTGTTATGGAGTTTGTAATGGTGTTGTAGCAGCTCATTTTCTACTAATCTCATAACTCGTTACCCAAAACGCTTCGAGCAACTTGTGTAGCATCTTAGTTCTGCGGATCTGAATGGGAAGACACCAACGTGGGCCTCCGAAGGCCTGATGAAAACAAACCAGTCTGAAGCGTATGTTTTCCACCAATGATATAATCAACAATATAATTAACATAAACCATATAATAATCAAGGAGACTTAGCTGTCATTCAGACCCCGGTGAAAACAACCTTTCAGTTTGAGCTGCGTATTACATTCGCAAGGAGTACAAACAATAACAACAACATCAATAATAATAAAATAATATATTAATAATATTAATAATAAAATAAAAGTTGGCAAATCTGGAAATCAGAGAAGAATTGAGTGACCCATCCAGAATACTTGCACTGCTACAATCTGCCAGAAGACCCAGAAGACCCAGAAGGAGTTCCTGGAGACCTGAGGGACTTGTTGCCACTCAGGGACTCCAATTGAAAAGGGCCTCAGCTAAACACTGATGTGAAAAACTCGAAAACTAACAATAATAAATAATAATAATAATAATAATTAATAATAATAATTATAACTAGACATCTAGTTGATTTTGCGGTTCCGAAAGAAATAACAAGAAAACGAAAAGATAGACAAATACTTGAAATTACCAGTGAACTGAAAGAAAAAAACTGTGGAAAGATGTTAGTGAAGGCTGATACCAATTCGTAATTGGTGTTCCCATCTCGAACGGTCCCCAAAGATTTGGCAAAAACACTCTGGAGGAATTGTAGAAATCAGGGGAAGAAACGTGACCATCCAGCAAACAGTAGATCGGCTCGAATATTCAGAAAGAGTCATAAAGACCTGAGGAGACTTTGCTGTTCGTCCGACTTCAGCAAGATACCAGCAGCAAGGATTAAGCTAAAATAATATAATAATAATAATAATAACAGGACCAGACCTTAGTATTGATTAAAAAAAAAAGAACTTATCAACTGGTGGATTTTGCAGTTCCAGAAGATCACAGGGTGAAGCTGAAGGAAAACGAAAAGATAGACAAATACCTGGACCTTGCTAGAGAGTGAAAAAACTATGGAATATGAGAGTCAAAGTGATACCAATTGTAGTTGGTGCACTTGGAACAGGTCCCAAAAAGCTAGGAAAAAGACGGAAAATCTGGACATCAGAGGAAGAATTTGAGACCTCCAGACTACTGCGCTGATGCAATCTGCCCAGAATTCTCAGAAGAGTCCTGGAGACCTGAGCAGACTTGATGTTACTCAGAGACTCTAGGAAGATATTCACATCAGCTAATGCTGGTGTTGAAAAAACTAAGAATAATATTAATTAAAGTTATTGCCAACAATGAAAGACAAAGAGAAACACTGATAAAAAGATGTTATAATATTTTGGATATAAATTCGGTAATTTAAAAAGGACGCCATTCTGATAATGAAAAATAAAAATAAAACCAACTCAAGGAATATAAAGTATAATTTTGGAATCAGCAGCAGAACACTCCGCGGAAACAAAACTTCAAACACCGTCGAAACACTAGCACTCCGAGATGAAAGATAGTGTTAGAAACAGTAAGAAAGGTGTAGTTCATAAGAACAAGAAAATTCCTTGAAACCAAATTCTTTAGCATAAATCCCACCAAAGGAATGATACCTGGCAGTTCTTCCCCATAATATAATCTTAACATTTCTTAAAATGGATTAAGGAACCGGAGTCCAGACGAATGGACTGAAAGACAAGGAAATAGATGACGGATGGCATTCATTAGAGGGATGATATAGATTATGTGATAAGAGAAGAAGGATGAAGAGGAACTCGCTATTTTCATAGATTACAATAATCCAGGCGACACTAAGAATATACACAGATCAGCAAATTGCAGTAGCTTGTGATAGCAATAACAAAAATACGTAGGGACAATCAGGTAAAACAATTTAAACATTCTAGAAACTTAAATAGGAAGTAAGACACAACAACACAGAACACGTGTTTTCGACTTATCAAGTCCTCCTCAGCTGTGGCCTACGACATTTTGTAAGCTACCTACAGCCGGAATTGAAATCCGATCGGTTGGATGTCAGTCCGGCACCGTAACCATTTAGGGCTGTCTTCACTTACAGACATATGCAGAGAGAGAGCGAGAGAGTAAGAGATGTTGTGTATAATCAATTATAATATTTGAAATTCAATTTATAAATCTATAACATTTAATTATATAAATATATACAACGCACACACACATGTATATAGATATATAGATATATATTGTATGTTGAGTTATGATAATGATATGTTAAAGCATGAATATATATATATATATATATATATATATATTATATAATCAATTATACTAAATAACAATAAATATTATAGTAAAATATCATTAATTATATATGCATATAATATCAATGAATAATGACACATATATGGTTGACGTATAATATATATATATTATATATATATATATATATATATATATTATATATATATATATATAATATTATTGGTCCCAAAGATCGCATAGGCGAGAAACTGGCAGTTTCCAAGCACCATTGATTTTATGTCCACGGCAATCATCCCTATATTCTATTATATATATATATTTTCTCTACTTCTCTCTCTCTTCTCTCTCTCTCCTATATATTTATATATATATATATATATATTATATATATATATATAAATTTAATTTGTCATTGCTTATTGAAATAATTTATTCATTGTAAGCTGCGGAACCTTATTTGACAATATCGATCAGGCTTGCACCAAGATTATATTTCGCCCAGGTAACCGAATATGAAGTATGATTTATTTAATGTCAAATGGGTCTGTTACGTCTCAGTTTCATTGTTTCAAATTACCAAACCGTTTTTTCCGAGAGTGTACTCCTAGCATTTATGGAATTAATAACAAAGAAACCGATGTTTTCAGATACCGTTCCCATTTGGCATTTCTACGTTTTGAAAATGAACAAATAATGTAACCTAGAACACATTTCCAAATATCGAACGCCATGTTGAAGAAAAAATACATTATCTCTTTCTAAAATTACCGGTTACCACAATTTGTTTCATACAATTAGGAATTTCGGATCGGAGATTGTGAATCAAGTGAAAACAAAATATACAGAAATCTCCTCTGTTTTTCTTAACATTCTCCAAAACCGTTGTAGAATCTTTTTAATTTTTATAAACATTTTTGAAAAACAAATCTCTTCTTTCGGAATTGTTCCTTAGTCTTTCTGTGACTGAGGAAATGGTCGTTACTTTGGTATTCAGCAGATTTCACTTGTCTAGGACAAGATCTTGTATTTACTAATTAGGCCACAGTCCCAAAGCGATTTTCGATCAGTTCTGTCGGAGGTAAAAGATGCTCTCAATAAGTTTTACATAATGATTATTCGTTATCACATATTCGTTATCACATTGCACAAACTCATTTCGAACATTTCGTTTAGAGTTTCAATTGTGTAGTTCAACTTATCAAAACTGGGAGACCAGGCAAAGAAGAAACTATTCCAACCAGACTCCAGTGTAAAATTGAAAAAGGAGGTGAAGAACATTTAGGCTACAGTCCCAGGGGAGAAAAGTGCTTTACTTTTTAAAATCCATCGGATGTAAAAGATGCCTCAATAATTTTTACGTAATGATTAAAATAAAATCACAAAAAGAGTATACTTACTTTTCGCATATAGGTATCTTGGTTTCATAATTAATTAATTAAGTTTTAAAATGAATAAAATACGTATAATTGGCTAATTTCTATTTCGGGGCTAAGTAATTTTTTTAACGTATTTTACTCATTTAAACTTAATTAATTAATTATGAAACCAAGAAACCTATATGCAAAAAAGTAACTATTACTCTTTTTGTGATTTTATTTTAATCATTACGTAAACATTATTGAGTCATCTTTTACATCTGATGGATTTAAAAAAGTAAAGCACTTTTTTCTCTCTGGGACTGTAGCCTAATGTCTTACCTCCTTTTTCAATTTTACCGCTGGAGTCTGTTGGAAATAGTTTCTTCTTTTCTGGTCTCCCGTTTGATTAAGTTGAACTAACCCAATTAAAACTCTAAACGAAAAGTTCGAATGAACTTGTGCAATGTGATAACGAATAATGTCAAAGAAAAAAGGAAATATTCTACTTTAAATTTATAAACAAGGGAATTACAATCTTACGATACTAGACTGACATTAATTTTGTGTCATGTTATACATCGATTATATCCCTATTGTTTATTTACTTAGGCTAGACAAGCGGGTGTAGATCCCCTCCGCGCAATCGACTGGTCATGTCAAGCCTTAGCACCTATGTTATTGCCAAACATTATTGCCCTCATGGCAAGCCCCAGACCTTTTTATCATATGGGTGCTAGAAGGCAATGGCTGAAGGTCTTCATGTCCTGGGAATGATGTTAAACTCTATATGATGGTGAGGTTTTCAGTTCTGGAGGTTTGGAAAATGTGGAGCACCCCTTCATCACCATTGCTCCCAGGTCCACTCTGACCCGGAGTGGTAGTACCTGTTAGGGTCCCATCTATGGGTTAAATAGAAAATTGTTATAAAAAATTGTTTAAAAAAACAACTTTCTACCAAACTATCGCTTGTATCAAACTTGAACTTTACCCTATAAACTTATTCCTTAAACTGATTTCCAACCCATTTAGCAACAAATAACTGCCAAAACACCTACTGTCAAAATCAATAAAGATCCTTGAAAAAAAAGACATAGCAAATCTGACTATCCTTTACAACCTAACACCTGGCATAAAATAACCCTGAATGGGTTGACATGCCGTTAAAATCAATCAATAAATAAATAAAACCTGTTGTTTTATCATTCTTTGTTGTTGTTTTTCTTTATTTCAGCGTACTTTATTTACACTAGCAAATATATGCACCCTCGGGTGCAAGAATTTTAGTTACATTTTATAATAAAAATATGATATTAAATTAGAAAGGCTAATGAAAACTGAATAAGAATGTAGATAAAAAGATTTTGAACAAGCAGGGGTATGATTGAAAAATAGAACAACTTTGAAACTAACACTTCCATCATTTTCCGTTACTCCCGTCTTTCATTGGTAAATTTTCCTAATTTAAACTGTTTAGTTAAAATAGAAAGTATAATGATGTATGTTCTTTGTAGCATATGATAACCTTAATTTCACTTCATCCGGTAACCAGGTTATTAATTAAACGTAACTTCTACACTTTACTTATTAGTGTTAGTTCTTCATTAAATAATCTTCTTTTTATCAAATAGCTATCAGCTACTCAGCAATTTATTGAAATTAGACTTAAAAGCCTACAACGAAGTTATATGTATGTATACCCCTGATTCTCACTATGTCATCCATACTTCTGGCTTTGTGATAAACTAAGATTAGTAGATGAAAGAGCACCTCATGTGATGTTGTTATATAGCGGGGTTTTCACGGTACCAAATATCTATATGTTATATACTGGCTTCAAATTCACTGCCCTACTTCGTGTATCTGCATACGTAGCGGGTATCGTTACTAACCCTAGACGATATATGTAGTTGTCGTTTAATGAAATCTACAACACATGCGTATAGTAGGAGTTTTATCTTTATTTCTCTTCTCGGCTGTACGTGGTGGGCGGCGGTGACAATGACTACTACTATTCTGGGATGACTGGCGATATTGAGTTAAAGGGGGTGGATGGAGGCGTCTCACCGCCCTTGGCCGCGACGTTCGCCGTCGCTGTCTCCTGTCTACTCTCCGACTGACTCTCTGACTTCCTTTTATATATCTCAAACGCCTACGCGTTTTTCTTTGTTACACTTATCAGCGGACAAAACAACAGTTTCCGAACTTATTTGTTACCCATCCTTCTTTGTTTGCTTTACCCGGAAAAAGTCCTTTGTTACTTTTTTCGTCTACTCCCTGACTCGATCCAACCAGAAGACCCTATTTCCGTTTTCACCTTTTTACATATCTTCAATATACAACAATGTAATACTTACTGAGATATGTTATATAGTTTAAAGGATGTCCTATCATGGGGTATTGGTTAGCAAGCTAGTCTCGCAGACCTATTACAACTGAAAGCGAGTTCACAATTTCGCCGGTTGTTTCATGCTGGTGATCTTGAGTGCAAAACTTACCCGTGCCGAAGGGGTGAGGCAAAAACATTCTAAGCATATTTGAATTAACGTTAATAATTAAGGATGTTAATTCTATAAAGCTAGGCAATAACTTTCTGTTCCCGTGTTCATTAATCTTGCTTGATCTATTTCATTACAACTGAAAAGCGAGTTCACAATCTTGCCGGCTGTCCCATGCTTGTGACCTTGAGTCAAATCTTACCCGTGGCAAAAGGGTTGGGTAAAAGCCTGCCGAGCATATGTGAATCAAGCTTAATAATTAAGGTTGGAATTCTATGAGCTAAGCAATAAAGTTCTGCTCGTGTTCATTAATCTTGCTTGATCTATTTCATCTTTCAACTAATTGAGGTTCGATTAGCTAATCTTCATTAACCAATCAGGGATGATCTTTCTAAATTAACCGCACAGGCGATTTCCCTCATACAGTTTCTCTATAGCTTCTCACTGTTAAATGAAAACAGCTTAGAACAAGTCGATATAAACGAAACTATGGATAGTCGATATATATATATATATATATATATATAATATATATATATATATAATGGGCTAAACCAGTAGTCGAGTGTTCGAATCCAGTTCCAGGCCAATTACGAGTATCCAGCTTTATTGACATGGAAAAGGTAGTAAAGTCGATGGAGTGGCATATTATCGTATCAGGTGGACAGCGAGGGTGTCTATCCTCTTTTCACTAGCACTAGACGGGAAGGTTGCTTGTACGACTAAGGAGCGCCACACTTACCATCAGCTCCCCACTTTACAGTACAAATCTAAGCTCTGCTACTCATGTATTGAATTGGTGAGGGCCGGTATCGAACCCCGAACATTATGTTTCCGAAGCTGATGCTCTTGCATGAGTAAATATGATAAACTAAAAGTACACATGCTTATTATAGCAACTGAAATTACCTGTAATTAGAATGTTTGAGAGTAAGAATTACAATGCAAACCCAAGTTTTAATGGCTACGGTACCGGTCTGCGAGATCGTAATAAGCGATTTCGAACTCCACTCCCGCTGTTACGTTTGGTTTTGGATTAATACGGAGAGTCAAGTATATATAAACCCTCATGGATTTATATTATGGACTCTCTCGTTGATTTTCGACGCATGAGGGTTCATACAATGAACACCCACACAGTGATTTGTTTATAGTGGTGAAGGCTTGCGTTGGACTATCCACACTTTTTGGCACAGTCGATAGGAAAGAATTGGTGCATCAAGGGTTGCCACAAACCCAATCAACGACTGACCTCAGGAATTTTGAATTCAGAGTTATCCCTCTCTTAGACTGGTTACCTACCCAAGGTTAAAGAGCCCAGTCTGCCTTACTATTTAACCCATAGCTGGAGGGAGAATATATGGATTCATACCTTTCCCAAGGGTATTAGCACTATGTGAAATGCCAACAGCTTCATCTAGGAATTGAACTCGAGTCGACGAGTCCATTTTCCACGACTCTAACCACTAGCCCACGCGCCTCCATATATATTTATATATACTTTATATATTATATATATAATTTCATATATATTTATATATACTTTATATATTTCCTATGTTTTCAATTAACGAACAAGTACAAATGTAACAAACAAATGTGAGTGGTGTTATTAGGATTATTCAGACTATTGTCGGCCGTAACGTTGTATAGATAACAATAAAGATGGTGACAATAATCCTAATAATCCTAATAGTACTGATTATCAAGCCTTATCTCAAAACTTTAGAGAACGTGAGTGTGTTTACTGACTAAAGTGGCAGTTGTTTTTCCCCTGCCATCAGGATCAGTGACGCCATTCTTAATATACCTGATAATATTTCTAATATCCCTATTATATATTTAATGCTCAATTACTGTACAATGGACCATCCCCAAACTCGATTGTCAGATACGAAGGGCTTTTTATCTTGATGTCATTCTAATATTGAAACCCAAACTCATTCAAGGAGGCGCACGTAGCGTAACTATTTATCGTTGTGTGAAATGCGCATGGTAATATGTAGATCTAAGTTAGAATAGCGTAGACACAGGAATGAACTGCGTTTGAAAAGTATCAATTACTTGATTATGTAATCATCAGACAGCTTTAAGATATATATATATTATATATATATATATATATATATATATACATATATATATATATAATCCAAAAGTCCAGAGAAGAAATCTTCCTTACGACATAGGGTTGTTTTTAAACAACTTTTTAAAACAACTTGTCGCAGTTTGAGAGCTCAAATGTATGTATGTGTGTGTATATTTGAGCGACAAGGAAATAAAATAAAATAAATTAAGGTAAACAAAAGCTGCTAAATAAGTGAACAAGAATTCTGGAATTGATTGATTTAACAGTAACTCCTAACAAATTACCGACAAGCGGTCAGATATCTTTGGTTTTATTATTATTGTTTATTATTATTTTTATTTTTATTTTTATTCCTATTTTTCTATTCCCATCTTTTATTACTCTACAGCTGAGCAGGACAGGACAATTTAAAAGGAAGGGGATGGAAAAAAATCTGTTTTCAAATGCCTTAAAAGTAATAAAGAATTCACCATCGCATCTGATGAGTCGGGAAAATTATACATTTTGTCTAAGCTCCCCGAAGTAGTCTATAATGCAAGATCTCTAAGTCTTTTGTTATTTCCTTTAATTATATATATATATATTTATAATATTATATATAATATATATATATATATATATAATTAATATATATATAGTTAAAAATCAATGGCAAAATGAATGAATGGATGAAAAAAGAATGAATGAAATGAGGGGGATAAATGAAAAAATCCTTTCCAAGGGTCCCCTCTCAAAAGTATTAAAACACTTTTTGAGAGTGGGGTCCCTGATAGAAAGTTGTTCTCATCTATTATTAGACTCCATTGAAGCATCAATTATAATTATTTTTATAGTTTTTAGAGAAGATAAATCAATCTCTTACCTTTGATATCTGTTAAGAATGGGTTTGAATCTTGCTTGTATATATATCTAATCTTGTCTGGTTAACTTCCGGTGAATATTGCTACATTGTAACTGTCTTCGAATTCAAAAATAAAAACGGTCAATAGAAGAATTTATTTACTTAGCTTTTTTTTTTCAGTTATAAATTAAATAAAATATATTAATTTAATTAGATAGATCAGTAAATAAATAAAAAGATTATTTTTAATTTTATATTAGAAAGATTGATGAATAATTTTAGAAAACTATATTTTATGAGTATTTTTAAATTCCAAATAGATTAAATATTATAAATTAAATATTTAAATTACAAAGGACAAAGTGTTATTTTTCCTTATATTAACAGCTCTAGACTGACCGTAATTTTAAGAGGGTATTACGGTTTAAAGAATTAACATTATGTAAAGATAAATATAATTATTATAGGCATATTACAATATTTAAACCTGTTACCATAAAAGTGTTCACCTTGAAGTTATTCCTCTTGGCAACAAAGTAAAACTATGACTTAATTAACTAGTGAAGGGGTTTGTTTGTGATATCTTGCATTCAAAACAGATACCATGTAATAAAATAAATTATTTAAAATTATAGAAGGTAATAAGTTATTTTCCTTTCTCAATAATATTAAATTAACCGTAATTTTTTAAGTAGGTATTATTGAAGACCACAGAATATTTCTCTTTATTGATCTTTATGAGTATTTAAATATATATATATATATATATATATATATTATATATATATACACACACACACACACACACACATATATATATATATATTTATTATATTATATATTATATATATATATTTAGTTTAAGCATGTATTATTGAAGACCATGGAATATTTCTTTTTAAATACTTATAAGATCATAAAGAAAAAATATTCTGTGGTCTTCAATAATACCTGCTTAAAAAATACACAACATATATACGTGTCTGTATGTGCTTGTGTTTGTGTGTGGTGGGTCGAGAAAATTTTAATGAATCCGACAGTATGTTGAATAATAATAAGTTAGACTGAAAAATAGGAAATTTGCGGTTGATTTATATATATTTGAGAAATAATTATTCGTCGTCAATTATGGTTTCGATTGATAATTTACCCTATCAAACATCTATCAAAAATAATTGTATATCAGATAGAGGAAAATAAATATCGACTGTTGATGTTAGTTTCTGTTTAACGAGTAATCGAGAAGGAAAATTCGTACGCAAGAATTTACGTCATAACAGTGGAGTTTTTTTGTTGTTGTTGTTTTTTTTTCTTTAAAATACCTAGCGTTTCTTTTTGAAAGAACGTGGTATGCAATATTTAAGGCGTTGAATGGGATTTGAAATTTGAAAAAAATATTTTTTCCAAAAAATGTTGTTATAAAATTCTCATTTACATATTTCCTTCAAAGAAAATCTATGAATGCGAAGAATTCCAATCTACAGACCCAGCTTGAATCCGCAGGGAAAAAGAGAAGCTATGGGTGGGGTCAACAGAAACTGGATATCGGACACGCTAACCGAGTAGGTGTGAGTACGTGCCAAAGAAAGATGCTCAGCTGGAGGTGGTTGAGTATACTTAGGAAGCTGATGAAGGAGTACGAGCTGGGCGTGGGCGTTACATCAACTCCAAACATGGTCAAGCGAAGATGCGCAGTGGTGTAAAATGTAAACGTCCCCGGGTCACTAATCAGTGCTGTCCAAGTGGATAACTTGGATGCCTGCCAAATCCTATCAATCAACAGAAGTAGTGAGCACCCGGGAGTACGGCCTACCACCTATTTCGCTAGGAGAGTTTGCCCAGTGACAAAAAAAGCAGCTGTTAAGTCATCTATGAGTGTGAAGAATGCCAATCTAAAGATCCGGCATCAATCCACTGGGAAAAAGAGAAATTGGGGGTGGGGTAACAGAAACTGGCAGAGATTTAGAATGGACGTTACGCATTGCGATGCCTACCATTTTTAACGCTCATAGACGTGTGGCCCATTGCGTTTTCCATTTGGTAGCAATTGGCGAGACAAGACTCACAAGTGGGATTCAACAGCTGAAGACGATGTTCATTGAGCGTGACCCAACGCACGAGCCCCTGGCAGACAATGACTAAGTCTTCTGCAGCAGGGAGTTCACAGCCTTTGTGTAATCAACTAGCGATTCCGTGTACGCCTCATCCGGAAATAGCTTGGCGGAACGATGCCATCATACATTGAAGCGACCAGGATCAGCTGTTCCGCCCAAGAGGTTGTCTACTGGCACAACGTGACCCTGAAGGTTGTCAACTCGCATCTGACCACACCGGCCAATGTGATATACAGATATGAAGTTCGGTGTAGGGTGATGACGCAGGGACAACGTTCTCAGGTCTTCGGCACAGCAGTTAATAGCTTGGAGATCCAGTGTGGTTCAATGCATCGCAGAGTCGGTGCACCATAAGGTTTGATACGGGTTAGGTGACATAGTCTGCACACAATTCATTCAGGTAGATGGGATGCCGCGCTATGTAAAAGATCGGCGCCTACGCCACAGTGTTAATGCGTCGGAGGAAGACTCCAAAAGTGCAACAGCTTCAGAGAGTGGGTCGGGAGTCTGTTGCATGACGACGGAGATGAGAAATTGGATAGTTCACCCGAGTATGAAGCAGTATCTCACTCCTCGCCTTTGCGAAGAAGCTCCTAGTGAAAGAAACCACCACCAGGCTGTTGCCTTTGTTTATTTGGTTGTTGACCGCACCACTGCAACGGACCAACGGCATTTATTTACAAAGAAGGTTGGTACAGTAATGCATCCATGAACCTGGGCACAAGGCCCGAAAATTTATTTGCGGGGACAGCAGGTTTCTTGGTTCTATCTTAGCTAGTTTCATTCGCCGACCAATTCCTGTCAATAATCGTACGTCGAAGTGCAGCACCGGGTCGGGCTGCGGCATTTATTTGATAATAATAATAATGATTATATTTTGACTGCACAAGAAAATGATATATGCATAAACCAGAATCAGATCTTGAGAAAAAAACATAAAATTCTCTGGGACTTCGAGATAAAGAAGGATCACATTATCCCGGCCAGGAATAAACCTCGCCCAGTCTATAAATTTAGGTGGGCGAATTGAAGCACACTTTATATCACAAATATTCCAACGGACGTACATCGTATATCATTCCCAAGCTTATTGGCATAAAATAAGCACAAATGGGTTGATATGCCATTTCAATCCATCAACCAGCCAACAAACCAAGTAATGTCGCAGTTCAAGGTTTTTTTTTCGAAATATAGCTTTAAAATAAGAAAGTTGGACGCTCCAAACATAATGCTTCCTATTTCCACGGAAACAACAAAGGGAACACTATGACACCATTGGATAAACCAAAAATCTGCGTACCATGCTCTTAAGAGAGTCGCTCCACAAAAAATTACCCCTATTCCAAGGAAACTACAACAAATACAGGGAACAATAACACCGTTTCATAGAGCATGTTTTCAGCAAATAAATATTATATTTGCTCATCGCACTGGCGATGGATTTTCACCAGTGAGAAGCAAGAGCCTGTTCATCAGGCACCAAAGATGGTTGCTCTGAAAGTAATACCACTTATTTATTTACACGGAAACTACAACAAATGCAGGAAGTATGGATAGAGCAGATTTACAGCAATAAAAGCTTTGTGCTCATAGTCATAACCACTTGGCTATGGAATTTCACCAGCGATAAGTAAAACTCTAAATACCACACCCCTAAGAGATTCACAGAGAAATTAATGGCTTTTATTCATTTACTTAGAAAACTACAACAGTCATAGTGGGCATAATAGTACTATTATATAAAAATTATAATAAATACAGTAAGTATGATGACATCATTGGATAGAGCAGGTTTTCTGCTACCAAGCACTTTTTATCACCACAACTGGTGATAGATTTCCACCAGTGATGGGCCTGCAGCAAAAGCCAGCATACCACGCCCCTACAAGAGTCGCTTCGAATGTAATGCCTCCTATTCATTTCCACGTGATCAATCGGCTGGTCACGTCAAGCCCTAGCACCTGTATGATTTTCCCAACCCTATTGCCCTTATGGCAAGCCCCAACCCCTTTTTATCATATGGGTGCTAGAAGGCGGTGACTGAGGGTCTACATGTTCTGGGAATGACGTTAAACTCTATCTGATGGTGAGGTTCCAGTTTTGGAGGTTTGGGGAATGTGGAGCACCTCTTCATCACCATTGCTCCCTGGTCCACTCTGACCCGGAGTGGTAGTACCTGTTAGGGTCCCATCTATGGGTTGAATAGAAAAATGTATTTATAAAAAATTGTATTATCCATTAAGAATTGATTTATTTCAAATCATTCAATAGAGCAAATTTTCAGGTACAAAAATGTTTTCCACCGTCACCACATTGCCTATGGACTTCCACCATCGATGTGCAGAATCCTGTATACTATGTTCCTAAGAGGATGGCTCTGAATGTAATGCCTCCTATATTTTTTTACGAAGTTTACAACCAATATATAGAGCCTAAACACTATTCAATTGAGAAATATTACACTATTTCGTTTTTTTTAGGGTGGGGTTAGGCTATATAGATAAACAATGAGTGGAAAAATGAACATAAGAAGAAGGGGAGTATACGAACTATCCTTTACGTAGCAGAATGTCTGATATGGTTTGATGGCCATTAGTTCAGATGACCCATTTAAAATACATGGGTCATTTAAATTGACGAATCGTCTGTCTCTAATCAAAAACATCCGGATATTTTCGGAGCTTCTATTGACGAATATAACCATATTTTCATCAAAGAAAACATTTAAAACCGATTATATTTGAAAAAAATTATTCCATAAAAATACTGAATTCTAAAATATCCTTTTTATAATAGGTTTAGACGATGTTTTAAGAAGAAAAAAAAAGATTTCTTGATAATGAGAATAAGAATAGAAATATACATTTAAAAGATTAATGAAAAAGTAAAACTGAAATATAATGCCTAAAATTTCAATTCTTATCGATGGTAACAGATGTATTGGTTAAATAGTATGGCGATGGCCCACGACAGGAGCCAAAGTATTTGGGAACAAATTTAGCTATGGCAAAATTTATTTGTCACTTCGAGACAGATATTGTAACATTTAAGATTTAAACTAGAATATGTAGACAAAAAGAATATTATATATATATATAATATTATTTAAACCAGAATGGTCTGAATAAGGACATTTTGGCCAGATTACACACATTACACACACATACATACATTTTATTTCAATAAGGACATCCTCAGTCAACTGACTTTTATTCAAAAGCAAAAGTTTTACGTACACTTGTGTGTTCTTGATGGGGGAGTGAGTTAGTAGCGGAAATGTGGTGTAGGGAGGTTAGGGGAGAAATAAGAGATGTGGATCACATGAATGAAGTGTAGAGATAGTTTACAGGAAGCAGGGAGGAAGCTAGGTGCTAGATGGGGAAAGGGGTGCTCGGGGGGAGGAGGGTAAAGTTATAGTAGTGAAGTGTTTGATATGCCAGGGGTGATAAGGAGGAGGGGAAAGTTGAGTGACATTAGGTCACTGGGTTAGTTTTGTGGTAGAGTTGGGGGGAGAATTTAGATTCCCTTTCCCATCTAGCACCTAGCTTCCTCCCTGCTTCCTGTAAACTATCCCTACACTTCATTCATGTTATACTCATCCCTTATTTCCTTCCTAACCTCACTACCCCTCATTTCCGCTAATAACTCACTCCCTCATCAAGACACACACAAGTACGTAATTTTTGCTTTGAATAAAAGTCAGTTGACTGAGGATGTCCTTATCGAAAGGACGAAATATTTCAACTCTCAGACTTGTTTGAGTTTTTTTTTTGTTCACTATCCTTTTTACCTTCCTCATACTGTCGGATTTTACTCCAACCCTCTTATCTTCACATGTATATATATATATATATATATATATATATTATTATTATCCTTAATTAAAAAAGGACGACATAATCTAATATAAGCAATATAATAGAAACAGAGTTCTGTGACGTCTTTTGTCAGGCACTTTTCAAAATCAACCTTGGAATTAAAACTTAAGAGATTTGCAATCATAAAATCCAATATAAATAGAGAAAATGAGAGAAAATAAATTTTAAAGACTGTCCAAATTTTTAGTTTGTGTAGTCTGAGTATTTATGATCATCTTCAGTAATTTTCAAGGATGTAGGTGGTCCTATGCTGTTGAGTGCTAGGTTGATTCTGTGTTCAAGGAAATTTTAGGTAAACATGACCTTATGTATAAATGAGTTGGCCACTGGTGCTGGTTTTAAGTTATGATATAGCCGCTGAGGATCGCGTGACTGTGAAGTGTAGGTGCCGTAACTATATCAAGAAAGAAAGTGACGTAAAGAGGAGAAAATAAAAATATAATCTCAATTTTTATTTTATAAGGGGTTACATCCCCAGATTCCTAAGAAGCTTTTATTTATTAGGGAACTTCCTCAGTCAGCATAGAGACAGACGCTCCATAGTAAGGACTACATCTAGAATCTATGATAAGATTGTTTGTATCCATCTCCTATACAAAATATAGAGACACGCGTCTGAATAGTATTGACTGCAAGTATTTAAAATCACTAAATGGTTGCCATTGGCAGATACATGAGCCTGTGAATGTCAGGATATGTGTCCCTGTATATGTTTACATATATATTGTTGGGTACATGTTGGGTGATACTTACCTCTAATCGATGGATTGTTCGTCTTATGTAATCAGCATCGCTCCGACACGAACTGATATATAACTAACTTCTCTGCAAGGTAGGGGTAAAATCTTTATGAAAATAGGAGAATGCATTTTTGAACAGTAAATAACACTACTATGATTGAATAATAATAGCGTGACCCAATGAGACCATTACCAATCTGACTGCTGGATCCTATCACCGGAATTTTTTTATTTAAATCGGGCGTTTGAGGGATCCAAATGTTTGCTATAATAAAATTGAAAAAAAAATTGAATTTAACAGGATTAGAAATAATTCCGTGAAGATAGCCAATAGAAATGAAAATTTCAGTGATGTTGAGTTCCCATTTTTTTTTAAATTTACACCTGGAACATATCAAAAGTGGACAATTAGGTAAGGTTGTTATTGTTATAAGACTAATTTTTCTAATTTGTCGAGCAAAAGAGTCCAAGCTAAGATATAATCATATCTAAAAATAGCCTCCTGTAAATGATTGTAATAAACAATTTAGATGTCCTTTTGAATAAAGCATCCACGAAATTTAATATTGAATTAAGTCCTGTTTGAGTGCCATTATTTCGATAAAAACACCGCAAATTTTATTTCTGATTTGAGACCACAAATTAAAAACAAAACCTTGCTTTCTTGCAATACATAGTCATGGATTGACTTTGTAAACGAAGATTAAGAGGTGGTCCACGTTGACTGGCTGATAAGGAGAATGTTGGACAGGCTGACACGGTCGCAGTGGCTGCAGCTGAAGGTCTGGAAAAGGTTTGAGGGTGGTGTTGTGGTTCTTTTTTCTATGTTTTTTGTCCTTGGTGTCCTGGGTGTTTTCAAACGAGGATGCAACATAAATAGTGATGTGATGCCATGCATCACATTTCTCAGCTAGGTTAGACCAATAGTACTGGTTGATGTGACCGGCACCAAGGGATTTTTTAATCAGTTCTTGTATCATTTCGTTGGTGGCCCTCTGTCATTATGGTCAGAGTGTTACATAATCTATGCATAGATTATTGTCAACCCCCTGTATTTCTGAAGGGATGGCCTTTTTTCATATCACGGGCGGGACTTTCCATGGAATATTACAGACAGCCCGCGAAATACGTGAAGTCGCGTGGGACAGAGTTAACCCTCAGTTCCAGCTTGGACGTCAGGCAGAAAGCATGTCTGCCTTAGCGGGATCAAATGCACACGCGTGTTGTGTTAGTTAGAAGAATAAGTTTAAGCAATAAAGGTTTAAAGAAATAACATGGTGTTGTTGGTTGATGCACATCTTGGCAAAAAGACTGACCAAGAAGAAGGAATGAATCAAAGACGAACATTCAACAAGAATCTAGAAATAGAATTGAACATGGAGGGAAAGAATAGAAACGACTAGAGATCACCAAATGGCCAAAGAAGTAAGTAATGCAAAATGCATATGCATTTCTCTGTTTACCTATGTCTATCTCTCTCCCCTCTCTAGTAAAAGAACTCTTGTGTATATACCCGACATGGGTATATGTGTATGAGTATGTAACAAGAGTTCCCATATATATATATATATATATATATATATATATATATATATATATATATATATATATATATTCAATTTAAAGCATACGTGCTAAGTGTGACTTGAATTTTTCTCATATAGATTTTGAAACATAAGAAATAAACGTACTCTTGGTTTCAATACGTGACTGTGGCTTGTATTGCCCGTTTTTCATGGCTGCTTCGTTGGGTCTCCCCATCACCCTCGGGGGTGTACCGCCCACTTGCGAATGAGTGGATCATATCAATGTTATTATTTTATCTAATCCTAAACCACATGCCAGCAAATAATGGAATGACCGTTCTTTATATATGACATTTATTTTTGGAATATTCATTGCCAAGAGCATCTGGATTTTTTTCATATATAGGGTGCCTACAAAGGAAAAAGTTACAAAAACATATTTTTTTCAAATTATTCAGCTTATTGGTTCTCACGCTATACAGCCTTGTAAAGAAACGCATTAAGTTTATTATGAAGGCAGGTGGGTAATTTCATGTCAAATCATCCAGAAAAAAGTAAAGTTGTCAACCATCCCCAGCATTTTTTCTGAATTTCTTTCCAAGTGTGGATTATGGGAAATTTGAGCTTCCAATCCCAAAAATTGGTGGAGTTATGACAGTTTTTAACTCTCCAAATTTTGTGGTGGTGGCGAAAAATGGTGACATTTTGTAATCTAATTTGTCTGTAAAAATGAGTTCTAGAGCTTCCCTACTCCTAAAAATCGATTTATAAAGACATTTTTGCCCAGGAAATCCAGAAATACTATCAATTCTTTTAAGTCCACCAATTTTAAGCTATTAATGATTTCTGATTTTTTCACTGCAATATCAATATCCCGATGTGGCACTGCATCTATGACAATTTTTTTCTATTATTATTTCACATATATTGAACCCTCATTTGTACCAAAAAGATAATCCACACTTGGACAATTTTTTCAGAAGAATTGAAGTGGGTGGGTGACATGGCCTGAAATATTTGATATGGAATTACTCAGGTGTCCCACTGCAATTCAGGGTATGAAACCTAAAATCAATAGATTCCTTCCCTCAAAATAATAACGACGCTTCAATAAAAAAAAAAATTAAAAACTTTCAAAATCAAGCCTCCTTAATCAAGCGCACTTGGGGAGTCTAGAGACTAGTCTTTAGAAAGTCCAGAAAAGAACAAGCAATAACTCGATTACGCATTACTTACACAAGATATGCGTACTCCTTTATACTCAAATGAGAACAAAAAACCACAGAAGTTCCTCGGCTACTGCTGTTCAGAAATAAATCCCCAGCTAGCACACTGCAATAAGAGGCAGCACGGCGGAAATTTTAAATCCAAAAGATTATTTGTCGGGTCCTGTATTCAAAAGAGTAAATGATTGTTTCCGTGCGAAACAATTGGCTCTAGACTTGTGAACATCCGTGTTATACGCAATTAACGTTCAACGCCTTAAATGGCAATTTAAAACTTTTTCTAATTCTAATTTGTTTTCGTTGTGTAACAAGTGAAGCAAATGATAATATCACGGTTCACACTTCCCCTTCTTTCTCTCTGGCTATCTCTGGCTCTCTGTCTCTGTCTCTGTCTCTTTCTCTGTCTGTCTGTCTGTCTCTCTCTCTCTCTCTCAGCAATAATAAGTGGCACACCAAAGATATCTTTCTATTATTAATCAGGTAGAAAACTGTCTTTCACCTTCGTTCATCTTGCTTTTTTCAGAACTATACGGACAGAAAATAGGTTCAAACAACCTGAAGAAAAATGACGATGTTGATCAGAGTACAACATGTACATGGGGGTTGAATAATGTTGATACACCTCTTATTTTGGAACATATGCACATATATATATATATATATATATATATATATATATATATACCAACTCCTCCGCACGAGCAGGATGTGACACAAGGTCAATTTCTGAAGCAGAGTTTAACAGGTTTGAATTCAGAGTTTTCCTTCTCCTAGACTGGTTGCCTAACCAAGGTTAAAGAGCCCAATCTGCCCAACTATTTACCCATAGCTGGAGGGAGAGTAGAATTCATACCTTTTCCAAGGGTATTAGCGCTAAGTGAAATGCAATTACCACGTCCAGGATTTGAACCTGGGTGACCATTCAAATTCCCATGACTTTAACCATTACACCACGCGCTTATTTATATATATATATATATATATATATATATATATATATATATATATATATGTGTGTGTGTGTGTGTGTGTGTGTGTGTGTGTGTGTTTGTATGTTTGTGTGTGTGTATGTATGTGTCTGTTGAAAAAAATGAGTAATGTTGAAAAATAAGATAATGAGGATGATTTATTGAATATTGGTATAATATACCGACACTGAGTGTTTCGATTAATGGATCCACAGTTTTGAAAACAAACTTTTGGTTTCTGTTCAAACGAGTATAAAGTATAATAAATATGTATTTGGTATGTGTCTCTAATCGTCTTTAGAGTAATAGATATCATGAGTTGGTTTTGGTTTCTGTTCAAACGAGTATAAAGTATAATAAATATGTATTTAGTATGTGTCTCTAATCGTCTTTAGAGTAATAGATATCATGAGTTGGTTTTGGTTTCTGTTCAAGAGTAGTATATGTATTTAGTATGTGTCTCTAATCGTCTTTAGAGTAATAGATATCATGAGTTGGTTTTGGTTTCTGTTCAAACGAGTAATACGAGAGGGAAATATATATAAACATTTCTGTTTTAAAAGAACGTGATTTGAAATTTGAAACTTTGCGTTCTTGTTTTCAAAACATCTTTAAGAGAATTTTTAAAGAGAATATTTACGTTGTTGATGAAATATTTACTCAGATTCTGAAAGTGTTGAGGGAAATTGAGTTATTGTAGTGAAATTAAAGGTGTTTAATAAAATTTAGATATGCATAATCTATATATATATATATATAAAAGAAAGTTTGGTATGTACGTGTCGACTTATAACTCAGAGAAGAGATGTCGAAATCTTGCATACAGATTAATATGCTTATAACTAAGAAACACACAAAATTTAGTGCTGATTTGTACTAATTAAGTTATGTAATCCAATGATTAAAAAATATACCGTATACAGACACTTTCACCCCCACTCCACTTCCGTCGACACGAGTCGAGTTTTGAAATTTCAAGACAGAAAAATAAAAAAAACTACCGTTAGCATACCCTTCAACCCCCAGCCCACGTAGGACTCGCCAAGATTATTACTGTAAAAAAAAGAATTCTAAGATAAACAAAACTACCGTTAAAAGACACTTCCACCCCAACCCAGACCAGCAAAGGTTTTGAACTTGCCGTTAAAACGGAAGCACTCACCCAACTCCTTATTGTATAAAAAAGAAAGACGATTTTTTAAAATTTCTAAAATAATATTATTCTAAGCATATAATGTTTGCATATGATTTTAGGAAAATGATTTTATTCTGCTAATATATATTTTTATTAGGTATCAACAATTCAAGCGCCAATTTTCAATTTAAAAACGCATTAAAATTAATTTAATCTATTATTTAAGGGCAAATTTTTGTTTTAGTTGAAATGTAGTAACATAATCAGCATCAGTAAAAAAGATTTTTAAAAGAAAGAAAAGAAGCAAAATGATATTACACATCTAATTAATTTTTTATACATTTTAAACATTAAATTCTGTTTTGTGTGAAGTAAATTACGTACTAAATAAACCCGTTATTAAGATTTTAAAACACTTATAACAGTTTCTTCTTACAAATCAATAACAAAAAATTAAATACACTATGTACAGAAAATTACTAAACAGCAGAGGTGCTGTCGATGTATTCTACAATCTCAGCCGATAGAATTAAATAAATAAAAACACAAGTTTAATACTTAGTTCTTTTTAATTGTTATTTTTTGGGGGTAAAAAAAATTAATTAATTTTTTATCACTTTAGCGCAATAAGCAATTAAGAAATGAATTTGAGTTATTGACATATGTACAAAACAGTTTTTAGAAAAATATATTTATATTCAAAAACACTGAAAAGTTAAGGATTACATTTTTAGAATATTTCAAATGTAAAAAAAAACATTTTTAAATCTAAAAATAAATACTGTAATATACAAATTCTCGGTGATATTTTTAATTCTATAAATTATTTTCCTTTTGTTTTCTCTCTTGCCCTCTCACTTCCCGGTGTTCTTAAAAAAAATAGTCCTGTCATGGAACCGGTACTTTTGCTAGTAGATTTATATAATTAAATTTAGGTAATTTGATTTTTCAACATATTGTCGGATGTATTTCCATTCCTTATTGCTTACATGATATTCATAATTATATAAAAAGTCATCGGGCTGGCCTAAAGTCGGTATCAGCCAATCAGCGACGGAGTCTATCCCCTTTTCACTAGCGCTAGACCAAGGAGATTGTTATACTAAACACAACCTATATAAATAAAAAATGGAAAAGCCCATTATTGTACGGTTTCAAAATACCCTGAAGATGGCCCACGATAGGGCGGAAAGTACTTGGTCTATGACATATGGCATATACACCAACCAATTTTCACCAGATATTAAAAAAACAATCTGGCAATACGAAAAAACAAAGGACAAAACTTGCAGACAAAAAATGGCTGCATTATTTAACAAAATATGCCTACAAGAAGAAATGCTGCCTAAATACACACACACGCACACACACACATACACACACACACACACACACACATATATATATATATATATATATATATATATATATATATATATACAATTTCAAGTATTCCAATGTTATAAAAATAATTTACAAGCGCTTCGTAATCGTGGCAAAAATCAAGGAGTTAGCACTAAAATTATGGAATTAAGATATTCACCTTGGTTTCTTATTTAGCAGGAAATAATGTTTTAACAGATAAAATGTAAAACATTTTTATCTAATAACTGAACATCCTCAGAGCATGCTAATTCCATTATTATTGCCAGAAGTAGTAAATGTTTAAAATCATTTTAAATAGGTAAACATATCTTACTTAGCTACAATATTAATGTTTTAATACACAATGAAATAATAAAGTTCTATCTCATTACAGACATCTCGAACAGATCTATTTGATATAATTTGTCTGAATCTTTGAGATTAGGCTTTATAATTTGCATTATATAGACTTTTCGGGTCGTTCTCATATTTATTGTTATATATACAACGTTTTGGCCTTCATAGAACTTCGAACCGAAACCTTTATTTAATCTATTGGAGTAGATTATTATCATTCCGTGAACTATAACCAGTTACGAGTGTTAGACAATGTCAAATATTCCATTATATTTTCGCCTGTAGTCAGGATTGAACCTGCCACCTATCGGCTGGGGTTGTAGAATACACCGACTTCACCTATGCAGAGGGGTAACACCCCCAATGGAGCCACCTGTTGGCCGTGGGTGGTGACCCGTGATGCTTAAGGATGGAACCCTGGTGGTTCAGCAATCTATGACATGCAGTACACGTCTTTGGCTCTTAAATAGGCTAGACAGATGGTTGGTGAAAGCTCCTCCGATCAATCGGCTGGTCACGTCAAGCCCTAGCAAGTATATGATTGTCCCAACCATATTAACCTTATGGCAAACCCCTAACCTTTTTTATCGTATATGTGCTAGAAGGCTGTGGCTGGAAGTCTTGATGTCTTGGGTATGACGTTAAAATCTATTTGGTAGTGAAGTTCTAATCCTGGAGATCTGGGGAATGTGCAGTACCTCTTCATCACAATGTTAGGGTCCTATCTATGGGTTAAATAGGGGAAACTTGAGCAAGGAAAAATTGGTTTAAGAAAATTTGAGTTTAAAAAAAATGAGTATCCATCGGGAATGAATAAAAAAAATGTCTTCGGCATAAAATAACCTGAAAAGGGTTGACATGTACTAAAACACAACCAAGTAACAAACCAACCCCAAAATATATAAGATAGAGCCCAGATGGATGAGCAGTTCATGACATGCAATACTCCACTTTGGCCCTATCTTGGGCTAGACGGTCGGTCGGAGAGGCCCCCTCCGATCAATCGGCTGGTCACGTCAAGCCCTAGCACCTATATGATTTTCCCAACCCTTATGGCAAGCCCCAACCCCTTTTTATCATATGGGTGCTAGAAGGCGGTGGCTGCGGGTCTACATGCCCTGGGAATGACGTTAAACTCTATCTGATGGTGAGGTTCCAGTTTTGGAGGTTTGGGGAATGTGGAGCACCCCTTCATCACCATTGCTCCCTGGTCCAGTCTGACCGGAGTGGTAGTACCTGTAAGGGTCCCATCTATGGGTTAAATAGAAAAATGTATTTATAAAAAAATTGTATTATCCATTAAGAATTGATTTATTTCAAAACTTTATCGGCATTAAATGACCCACTGAGGTTAATATGCCGTAAAAACAAAACAAACCAAACCAAATCAAAGTATATAAAGAGTTAATACAATTCTAGGTAACAATCATCTGGAGTTTGCTGTTTTCAAGCCTAACTAATACTATAAAGGAGTGACTAATGATAATTCTAGCTTCAAGTAACTATTTACATAATTTATACTGAATTGAAATTGATTTATACAGAAATATGTCACTCCCTATTTTATAAAATCCAGTAGAATCTTTGGATATAACACGCTGTGAAAATCTAATTATTATTATGTATACTTAATATGACGTAGCTGTGGGCCCAGTTTAAGGACATATGACTTTACACAACATGATGTTGATGCTGATGATGGATTCTTTTCCTTGTGTCTTTCTAACTCTGTGTGGAGGATGTGTAGTAGAATGCAAGCTCTTACCTCTCAAACCAGATGTGATATTCATTATTTTATGGTTATAAAGCTGGTTCTGGAATTAAGTCACGGTACCAAATTAGCCGTAAGTTACATAGGAATATTTTATGATCTCCTTATCTCTGTTACTACTGGATATCTGAATATCTGGGCAGTTGTTGTATTGTGTGTGCTTCTATGGGTCTGGAACCCCTTGTTTCTGGGTATGCCTTGTCTTGTGTCGTTGCTTAGTTTTTGATAACGCACACAATACTTTCTGGGTTTTTTTTCTTTAGAGCTCTTTTATTTTACTTTATTAATCCAAGACAAACGCGGAGAAGAATTTGGCCTCGAACGAACAGACCGCCATTGTGGTCCGCCTCGCCTCATCACATAACCAAAACTCTCCGTCCGTCTTGTTTAAACATCCCAGCCAGTATCTTCAAATTTTCTCAATATCTCTTTCCCTCTTTGCACTGTTGCTCTGTTCGGCCAATCAAAAGTAAAAGTCAGTGACTTTCACGTCATCTCTCACCTGCCTACGTATTCTGGTTATGTTCCATATTAGACTTTTCAATCCACTTTCGTACCACGTCAACTCACCACTGGCGTCATTCACTGACTTCCACTCTTATTATTTTACATTAAGTGCTATTGCAAATAGTTCAATTGATTTAACTATCTTTCATTATTTCTTCCCCCCTTTCTCTCTCTCTCTCTCTCTCTCTCTCTCTCTCTCTCTCTCACTATCTCACTTACTCTTACTCTCTTGGAAGTGTAGAGTACACCTTCACTGCCATTAATTCCAAGTCCTCTCTGACTCGAAGTAGTAGCAACTGTCAAAGTCCGATCTATGGTTTAAATAGATATATTTGAAAATTATCGTATTAGATGAGAATAATTGATACCATATAACTGTGTGCAAACAAATTATCATAGACAAATAAAACGTTTGATTAAAACAATGATTATAAGGGAACGCTGAAAGTATAAATAATGACTATAATCAAATATTTATAAAGGAATCAAAATTGAGTCGGCATTGAATAACCCATATCGGATTGATATACCGTTAAATAAACAAAACCAAAACCAGCCTGACCGTTCTGTTTAAGTCACTATGAAATGTTCTTTCTTTCTTTTTAAGTCTTTTCTTTCCTTTGTATATTTTTGTTTTCCTTCTATTTTTATTCGTCTCTTATTTTCAGAGCAAATGACAGAACTGATAATATATCTTTCTCTTCCTTGCTTTTTTCCTGAACTTCTTCCTTTTGCTTTTATCGTTATCATACAAATCTACTTTCGCACACTGCTCATATCAATTGGTATTTCTATCTTGATTCCATGATAATATATATATATATATATATATATATATATATATATATATATATATATTATATATAAGTTAGCTAGGACATAAAATCAATGACATTTGGTAACTGATAAGTTCCTGTGATAAATTCCTATTTTTCCTCATATGTTTTGGAGGCAGAATGGGAAGGCTGGTTTGTGTGCTGCATCATGGGATATACATATCCTGGACTTGTTAATTACATTTCACTTCGCGCTAATACGCTTGGGAAAGGTATGAATCCTACTCTCCCTCCAGCTATAGGTAAATAGTAGGGCAGACTGGGCTCTTTAACCTTGATTAGGCAACCAGTCTGGAAGAAGGAAAACTCTGAATTCAAAACCTGTTAAACACCGCTTAAGAAATGGATTTTTTGTCGCACACACACACACACACACGCACACTAATATATATATATATATATATATATATATATATATATTATATTGCGTCATATATATATATAAATTATATATATATAATAATATATATATAGCTATTTTTTTTTATTTATAAATCCTGTTCCCTGGTTCATATACAAAAGTGCTACCAAAACAATACATTCTTCCTGCTGAGCTACGTTGGTATTACCCCGTTAAAAGGAACCTAACTATGGATTTTTTTAATTAAGAGCCGGTGTTGCCTAAGTTAAGAATCCCCTGAGGGCAAGCACTTTAATTAATGCCCGGACCGGAAGTGTATTTCCGGTCTCAAATGGTATTTAACTACCCATCCCCAACAAGACTGTATGTGAAACAAGATCAATTTTTAGGCATAGATCCTCTCTCACACAAATACACAAGCTGGAAATGAATTTCAGAGTAGTCAGCTATATAGCTTGATAAAGATAGCTATTTTTTAATGGAGTTATCTAATTTGCATATTTCACTTTACTCATAAAATTATTCATTTTTAGTTGTATTTTTCTAATAAGAATGAAAGTAAACTCTGGGAGGCACAGTTAAGTACGACGCTTTTACTCTCCCAACTGACCAAGTGTTCAGTCTGGAACAATCTCTCCCAGCAATGCTGCACTCTTCTCACCAACACTATCCAAATATCCTTCTTCTCTCTCTCCTCTCTTCTCTCTCTCTCTCTCTCTCCTCCTCTTCTCTCTCTCTCTCTCTCTCTCTTCCACTCGTATCGACAGCCAAAATGCTACTGCAGGCTTTCCCCCGGTTTGTGAGGGCAGGTCCTTAAAATGCACAATTACAGTGTTCATCCGGGCTCCTTACTCTGACTTACCCGTGCAGCACGTTCGACATTCATCAGCACGCGTCAATTCTCACGACGAGACTTCACATCCGGGTTACTCTGCACAGTTTAGTAATTCACACGCGTCAGGCCACGACTCACGATCAGGAGGATGTGAATTCAATCTCCCCACTCGCCTCTGATTTCATTCTGCATGCCAAACACAGTCGTGCACGCTTCGAACCACTACGTGCGTGGTTTCTCTCGCCCCATTTTTTACGCGTTTTTTTCTCCTTAGGAAACGGCGTTGATAGTGTTTATTATTACATTCGATTACTAGGGTCTTCTTATCAACTTTTATCTGCACGCGAACCAGCAACATTACCATGTTAAAATCAAACCCCCGCCTACAAAGTTAACTATTTTCTTCTAAAAATGAGATAAGAATATACTCAATATTTTTCCAAGGGGAGGATGTGACCCAAGATCGCAAGTATGAGGCATCCAGAGAGGATAGAACTCCCTAATCTTAAGAACTCGTTTACTACAATGTAGCAGTCCAGAACTTTACATCATGTGGACACGCCTAAAATATATACAAGCTGTGTCAAAAAAAAGTATCGAGATTTTTTTTTACCTTTTGACACACCTTGTATTCTGAAAAAAAATAACATTCCATTCATTAATTGTTTTCAGAATTTAAAAAATTTAAAAGTACCAAGTTTAAAGCTGTATTTACCAAGATAGAAATTAAGAATGAATGGAACGTTATTTTTCTCAGAATACAAGGTGTGTCAAAAAGTACAAAAATTCTCGATACTTTTTTTTATATATTTACCTCCAAAATTGAGATTCTTTTATTCTTCTGATTGCTTTCCCGCTTCCCTTCTTTTTTTTTTTCATTCTTTTTTATTTTCTATTTTTCGTTGTTTTTTGTTGTTTTTTTTTTTTGGGGGGGGGGTAATTTCTCTCTTCCTTTACTTTTTTCTCTTCTTTTCGGTCACTTTTCTGTTTACCTTCTCTTCCTTTTTTCTCTTTCATCGCTTACTTTTTCATCTTCGTTTTATTCCCTTTTGTCCTATTTCATTCTTTTTTTGCTGTTTTTCTTTTTCTTTCTCTTTTTTCTATTTCTTTTTGCTGTTTAATAGCTTACCTTTTCATCCTCACTTTATTCACTCTTTTTCTTTCTTTTTGTTATTCCTTTCTTTCTCTTTCTTTTCCCTTTCTTTCTTTTCCCCTTCTTCCTTTCCTTCATCGCTTAATTTTCATTTTAGTTTTAGTTTGTTTTTTGCTTTTCTTTCTTTTTATTATGTTTTCCTTTTCATTTCTCTTTCTTCTCTTTCATCCCTTACTTTTACTCCTTCATTCTTTTATTTTTTATTTTATTTTTCCTCATTTTTGACATTTCTCTTTTTTATTTCCCGTGTTGTTTGGGTTGGTTTCTTTGGTTTAATGGCATATCACCCATCTTGGGTTATTCAATGCGAAAGCCTTCCTTGTAATACTAAAGTAGGTTCATTATTAAGCCCATTGCTGGGGAGTAAGGGGATTCATACTTTTCCGAAGTGCATTAGTTTGAAAATGAGAGTAATAGCACAAATAGAGTTCGAACCCGCTTACTACAATGTCAGAGTCCAGCACGTTAGCCCACTACACCGCAGAGTTTCCTCACAATTTCTCTTTTCCATCGTTTACCTTTTTCTTTTACTTCTTCCTTTTATTTTTCCTTATTTTTGTTAGTTATTTCATTCCTTTTCTCTTCATTCCCTACCTTTCTCTTTTCACTTATTTTTCATCTTCTTTTTTCGCTTTTTTATTTGTTCTTTGCCTCACTTTTCTTTTCTTTTCTACTTTTATTCTGTCATGTTTGCACTTCAGATTTCCCTGTGTTTATTCAGTCTTGTTTCCTCTTTGACGCCCATAATTCAACGACGAACCACTTACAGATTCTCTCACTGGCCCGGGGCCATTATCTTTAATTAACACTCAAGGCAGCCATTTGTAATTAATTAACCAGTAAAAAGCGTGTGTTTCGAAAGGCTTCACTTTGTAAAGAGTCGTCTGTCAACGTATAAATTGTTAAAGGAAAACGAGAGAAAAAATACCAAATGAGTTAACGGATAAAATATGCAAAAATTAAAAGAGTGATAGTAAAAAAACAAAAAAGAAGAGAAGCAAACAAAGAAAGAAAGATAGATAGAAAGAATGAATAGAATTAACAGAAAAGAAAGAAATGAATGGAAAATGAGATTGGAGAAAGATTATCTGAAAGAGTTGTAGGAAAACAAGTGTAACGCTCCCAAAAACTGTCAATCTACTTCGTCTTCATCTCTACACCCACACAAAAATAGTTAGAACTTACTCTAACAGGGCTAATCAACTACAAGGAACGAAGGGGTCGCCACAGCAAAAAAATTATTTGGTAAGCTGCGGGCGGACATCCAAAATGCAGGAATAGGGGTCCTTAAGATCAGGAAAACTAAGCAAATGAAAAAATAAAGTGGCTTCGAATTAAGGACTAAATACTGCTGTAGGATATTCCAAACTACAGCGGTAGAATGCAGTAATTCATTATCATCATCGTCATCATCATTAACTAAATTTAGACCAACTGTATCTCTCACAATTTTATGAACAAAATAGCCACAAATAAAAAGAAGCTAAAAGAAAATCGTAGTGATTGTTAGTTACTATGTCATGCCTAACGGCTAGGAAGTGATACGTATCGTGTATTTGTATTTATACGTTTTGGTAATTGGTTTTTAACAATGTGTTAGCATTATTGGAGATTATGTTGTATGGTATTGATTTGTTTCATGTTTATATTTTATGGTAGAATGTTATTTCCCTAAAAGAAGAGAGAATATCCTCCATGTTGAAATTTTCAAATATATATTTCATATTGTTTGCATTAAAATAACGGTTTCTGATGTGAGCAAAAAACCTGCATTCCATGAATAAGTGTTTAACTGTCAAAGGTGTTTGACATGTTCCACATTGTGGTTGTTGTTCTTGTTTGAGTATATAGGAGTGCGTTAGTCTTGTATGACCAATGTTTTATTTTTGTTTTTTGTTTGTTTGTTTTTTCGGAAAAAAGCCGAATAATCTTCCTACAAGGGGAGCCAAGGAGCCAAGGAGGGATAGGGACCATAAACAGCGTTCAATAAGAATAACGTATCCCCAATAGGGGCACAAAATTATTTTTCCAAACAGGCTTAAATAACAAGAAAAGCCCAAAAGGGTCATACGTTGTCCTAGAAGGTGACAAGTGTAGGAAGAAAGCCGAAAAATAGACATTAAGAAATGCGATAGACGTGTTGCCAGGGACATCTTCCCTTAAGTGACGAAATCTCTGTGTTAGGGGGTGAGACAATGGCTTAGTTGGTAACGTGCTATACAGCGGCATAGTAATAAGTGTTAATAGTGGGTAGAAGGACTGGCGACGTACCGGTTCGGTCGAGGAAGACTAAAACACCGAAGACCAGAAAGGGATCACCACATATAGTTTCCTGTCGGAAGTTGGAGGAGTGAGGAGGTTACCAACGCCTATAAAAATAAGTTTCCCTCCCGTCTAACAACTTTTTCTACTACTTACTGCTATACACGGCTAGTTACTTCTGTGCTACGGCTGATCAAGTGAGAGTGGTCCTTCAAGACCAACTACTACCTTTGCTCCCTGTTCAGCAACCACTTACCTCCGTGCTGCCGCTGATCAAGCAGAGTGCTGACTGTTTTACCTCAGAATAGTTAATGGTTTAGAGGAGAGTGGTCCTTCAAGACCAACTATCTTTGCTCTTGTTGATTCAGCAACGGTTACAGAAGTTTCTACACCAGTGTTACCAGACCCCAGGCAGGAGTCGATCGCAGAAGATTATTCTTTTTGCAACCCAGACTCGTCGGCTTGCTCCACCTGGGTCACCAGAGCTTAACTATTTTATTTTTCAACATAAACGAGAACAAACACCAGCTGTGTTATTATGTTTACTTCCGGGCTAAGACCTTCGGGAAATATATAAACCTACAAATACCCACAGCTGTGGATTAAATATAATCCCTACTGTTCTTCTACGAGGATGACTTTGGGATTAAATAACCTACGGTGTTTGATATGCCATTAAACCAAACCAAATCATCCCTGTGTTTTATAGCTTTCTTGGCGCTACATCGATGAAAATCAGTACGACGAATGCCACGCTGATTTAATGATATGCACCCGCTCTTTGTGATCATGTGGGCTCCGTGCGTTTTATGAATATTAATTAAAGTGTCTGAGAAACATTTCTGTTAATCTACGGTTGGTCATGACTTACTTTAAACACATATTCGCCTCGGTGTACAACAGGGATTAACTCTTTGCACAGGAGTGGCACTAATTGCAAGTGGGCGTATTGCACCAAACGCACCCAACTCTGGGCCTTGATGGGTCTATCTGCTTCTCCGGTACAGAGAGAGAGAGAGGGGGGGAGAGAGAGAGGGGGAGAGAGGATGGTATAGAGAGGGGAAAATAATTAAAAAACGTTGAAAAAAATGAATTCTTATTGTAAAGAGAAGAGAGGAAAAAGAAATCGAAGCAAAAATATGAGGAACAGAAAGAGAGAAAAATAGAAATTAAAGGTATTAACAGAAAAAGGGAGAGAAAAGGTGAGAAAAGAGAGAAATGAATGGAGTAAGAAAAAAGAGTTACAGCAAAAGAAAAGAAAGAATGAAAGAAAGAGACAGAAAAAAAAGAAGGAGAGTGTGTGAAAGAGAGAGGGGGTGTTGAAGAAACTAAAAGAGTTAAGAATATAGAGAAAGAAGAAATAAAATCAGAACCAATAAGCGACAGAAAAAAGAAAAGAGACAGAGACAGAAAAGAGAGAGATTATACAGGGTGAGAAGAGAAAGAAAGAGAGAGAGATAGAGAGAGAGAGAAGATAGAGAGAGAGGGATTTTATAACAAAAAAAGCGAACCGACAGAAAAGAAAGGAAAAGTAAATAGAAGGAATAAATGAGAAAAAAAGGCGTAGTCGAAAGAGACAAAGAGTGAGAGAATGACAGAAAATAAGGAAATGAGAAATAGATAGAAAGATAGACAGACAGAGAAAAAGAAAAGAGAGAGATAGAGACAGACAGAGAGAGGAGAGGGGGAGGTGCTATATATACGAATTAAATAATATTCTCTAAACTAGCTGGAATCATTTGGAATAATTTTCAAATAGATGTAACGAAAAACGAGGAAGTTATTGCCGTGTATATTCAAATGTTATTTCATAGTTTGCCTCTTCAAAATTGGCTTTGTGGTTACATAAAATAAAAAAGCCAGAAAACAGAACAAAAAAAATGAAAAAGAGAGGTTGGTTAATTGATCTTGTTTCATACACGTCAATAATTTTTGGGTTATTTAATGACTTAAAATATTCCTTAAAATTTAGTCTGAAAAAAAAATCACACTTATCAGCTCTCCGAAGCCATTTTTTTTAACTCACTGTGAGAAATAATTCAATAAATAAAAGCTCATACAAATTACATATTCAGAAAGAATATTTTCTTTTCTTTCACACCATATAGATATTTTCAAGATTTGACCAAGAATAGGTGATGAATTCCAAACGAAACGGCTTAGACTGCGAAATGTATTCACTAAAATTAAACTTCACTGCTGGTATTGCTGTAAATCGCTGTAACAAAAAGGCAGGCAGCGAAAAATATTTTATTATCAGCAGGTGCTGGTATACGGTCAATTCCACAAATTGGGGGATTTTGGCTTAATTAATTAATTATATCCCTGAATTAGTAAAAGTTACTTTTTTTTTCAAGCAATTAGATAGTTTAAAGTAACTAACGATAACCCTTTGTAAACCAGCATGATAACTTCAATTAACTGTTCCTAATACTGACGATTTATATACAATTATATATCTTCAAGTGTTTGTCAATTTATTCATGATAATTATTTGCTTACACACAGTTATATGGTTCCAAGTATTCCGAACTAATATTATAATATTTTATACAGACCGATTTGACACAGGAAATGGAAACTTCCTGTCATAGCGGGACTTAAGAAAGCCAGCACAGGGTACACTTGTTGATATTCTAGTAGTTATTATTGGAGTGGTTAATCTCAAGTCGTAGAAAGTCTCGCCATAGAAATCAGCAGTCTTTCACAATCAAGACAGTGAATGATCTTTAAAATGCTTTTGTTTATTGGCCACTTTTAACAGAAGTCGTTGGCTGCTGCTGCCGCTAAGTACAGTCTATTTATAGAAGCGGCGATTCTGTGTTGATCTTATACCTAAAATTATCAAACAAACATTACATTATATAGATATTCCAAAACTAAAGGCTCATCACCGTTGCAGATTAGTATCATGCGCTGAAAAACACCTGAGTCGGTCTTCTCGTTATGTAGTCCCGGGTAGGGTAAGGGAGACATCCGCTTCGCCCTCCGCAGAAAACCTCGGACTTCACGTTTTTATTTTTAAATCTACTTCCGGGTCATTGGTCGGTCAATAGTGGCACCCGTTGAGTGTTTACATTCTAGACTTAACCTCTTTTTGTTCGTATATTCTTTTTCTTCTCTTTCTCCAAGAAATCGATTACTGTTTATCTTTTCAATCCCCAAATTTCTCCGCAGATCATATAATTACGCTACAAATATTCTTCAGCGAGACTTGTTGCACTTCCAAGTTAAAAGCTCAATATGTTACGATCGCAAATCTGAGATTCAAATTTACTTGCGATAGTTAGGGTACAATGAATACATATTGTTCTCAACTGTTACATAATTATGGATCCCTAATATTCCTTTTAGTAGATATAGAATCCTTATGGCGATCAGTACAGCTGATGGCCTTGAGAGTGAAGTGACAATGCTTGACCTCACTCTCACCTTGCGTTCTGGGGATGGACGAGTGAGAACGGAAGTCCATAGAAGCCCCTTCGGTTTAAGGTGTAAGCAACATCAGTTAGTTACAGTGAACCAGTTGAAGAGTTAGGACTTAGAAGCGAAGCTAGCAAATGTGAGCTCACTGCGTGATTGTCTGTCTGGGTTCTACGAATAAAGTAACATCATCGTAAATCGAAGTCTTGTTGTTATTACTAAAGACTACAATTAGCACAAGGCTTCTGATAAGAAAATATCCCACCAGGAAAACCAGACCCGGAATCCCAATAGAAGACCAGAGACGAGACCTTAGAAAGATAATACCAAGATCCGGCCAGAAGAATAGACACCAGATAAAACGTAAGAAGGTATAGACAATATCTAGATATATAGTGCCGAAAGGGATGTAACATATAACCTATTAGGTTACCGTGAACGACGCCGCTACGTTAATCAACGCATTAGCGTGA
>CM042142.1:33310894-33348394 GCA_023376005.1 Doryteuthis pealeii
TGCGAGCTATCCGTGTCTCCTAGACTGGCTTACCTCACGCCATGCTCGACACTGAAGACCCAGTTACATACACACGCACTTACTTTATCACATTAGCTGTAAGAGTGGTCCTGTCTTCACTTGAGACGTCTTTATCCTCATGCTGATATGCCACATCGCTGGTCCTCCAAACACACTATACTACCACGATACACACATGCACCATCACAAGACGACTCGTTCTCTATAGTTCCAAACTAACCTCAGAACCATCGCTTCATACGGTCTACATCCGAACATCTATACAAAGACGATACGGATAAGCGAAGGGCAGACAAAGGACAAGGTAGAAGGACTAACGATGACACTAGTAACATAAAGAACAGAACATACATCACGGAGCATACAGTGAAACGAAATACCAAGGAGGTAATGGCAAAGTACAGGATCATGAGCAAATCAGATTGAAAAACAGAGATAGCACTCAGAGCCAACTTATGAAGGGTAGAAAAAATTGTATCCACTGACGACTCAAGCATATACGAGAGACAAAGAAAGAAGATAGTCAATCAGCGCGACAATAGAGCAAGAAGACGAGGAATCAGAAACAGAAAGACAACACAACGTGGAGCACAGCGCACAGACTAGACAAGCTGAGTGTAAGGGTAGAATAACATAAATAGAACAATAAGGTGTTAAGATAAGCTGAAAGAAAGAATAAAAGAAGAAGAAAGATAAGAGAATAGAATAACATATACAAGGTTCTAAGAGAGGAAAGAAAGAAAGGGAAAAAAGAAAGAAAGAAACGAAAGAAAGAAAGAAAGAAAGAAATAAAGCGGGGAACACAACTAGGTATAACTGCAGATAAGATGAAGACCATATTGATCAGGGAAAATAAGGGAAGCAAACACTCGAACTAATGTGAGTGACACGATGAAATGAACAGAAGGAATCAGAAACGAGATAGATAACGAATAAAGCACAAGAAATGTGGACCAGAATATGACAAGTGAACGAATACTAACACAAAATACAGAACAAGATAAGGTTTTTCAAGCGCTAAAGTAATAGAAACCTAAATATAGAAAGAACAAGAAACAGCGAATGGTAAATACATAGTGACATTGTCAGAGAGAATGCGTAGATAGAGCACTCGAAGCAATAGAAGAAAAAACGAAACTGAAATAACAGAACTATTTATACAGAAAGAAGAGCATTACACAAAATAGAAAGCGCTCGAGAACACAAAGTTGGTGAAAAATGAAGTAGGGCCGTCCCAACGAACCCACATATGAAAAGATGAATTGATCAGATATTAAAAAAGAATAGAATATAAGGAGAAATGAAACCAACGTATAACGTAATAATCGATTAAGCAAGAAAATGAAACGAGATAAGAAAGACCGTAAATCCAAATATACAACCGGAGGGATAGTGAAGAAACTAAAAGAAAATATGTGACCACGGCATAGGTAGTAGAACGAAGAACGAAAAAAATAACTTGCTTCGTGGTGTTTAGTTCCAATCATGACCCACAACAATAAAATAATAAGACAAATAAACACAACTGCTAGGCCATACACAACATAGTAAGAGACAAGAAAGGATACAGACAAATGAGAGTAAGACATATACAGTAACACACAGTCAAAAACAGAAGATTAACAGAACAATGGCAACAGATTCTATAACATACTCAATGATCGCCTTATGCCACAGACATGCACGTAGATTGACCATTATCGTCATCCATTTCTCTGTACTAATTGATGAAGCTCATTTCATGGAAAAGAAGATCCTACGAGGGCAAAATTGGAACAAGACATCAGTCCTGGAAAGCAACCATTCTTCGAAGTCGTTTTGAACTCTTTACACCTTTCAGATTGTTATCGCACATAAAAATCCGATTATCACAAGCTCTTCCTTTGCAGCAATTATCTCCTTTAACCCTATCGCTATCCTCTGATTCTATAATCTCTTCTCGTGCGTCTTCTCTCCTAGATATACGTTCTATATATAACAATTGTAATATATATACTATTAATATATATATCATATGTATATTAATATAACGCATCTCCTATATATATATACTTATATACTAGCAATAATATAGTGCATCCTCCGTCGGTGCGACGCTGACATCGTATTTTAACGTTTATCTAATGTAATTAAATATTGTATTAAATTAGAAAGGCTAATTGAAACTATAATAGGAATACAGATAAAAAGATTTTGAACAGACAGCAGGGAGTATGAATAACAGATTTGAAACAGACGGAGTATAATAAAAAAATTGCACACATCTGAAAACTTACTCTTTCCATTCACTCTTCTGTCTTTCACTTGTTATTCTTTTCTGAAATTTAAGTATTTAGTATTCACAGTGATAGAGGGAAGTAACGATACAAATGCACCAGTTATTTTATCTGGTTGTTAGAGTGAATTTCATTTAAGATTTCATTGAAGGATTTTTTGCTTATATTCATTGAAAATAAAATCCAAAACAGTTAAGAAATCATTAATAACTAAGCACATATTATTAATTCGATGTTTTTAATATTAATATGCAAATTAAGGCCTTCCCGTTCACACCTTTGAAAAACCGCTATTTTGTATCGTATATACAAATATATTAAAAAGGGGGCATGTTGTTCCAGCGTTTTGTAACATAGTTAACACACCGTATAATAATGTAAGTACAACTCTTATTAAATAAATTGAGGTTAAAATAAAGATAAATCATGGAGAATGTGAGTCAAATCAACTGCAGATGCATTTGGTGACTTACAGTAGGATAAGTTTCGGATTACAGACAGAAAAACACACAATCTCCTATTAATAATATGATATATTATGGAGTTCATAATATTAGTTTAATGAGCCCTTAAGGATATCTCAAGAAATGGTGCCTCCATGAAGAATTTGACATATTATAGTTAGCAATCTTTATACAACAAATTACAATTTACCCTCAGACCTTACAGTCGCAAACATGCCGAGAAAAAAGCCATCAAAATCCATAACCTGAACACCTCCCCTCCAATCTCCAACAAACCAATACTCCCAACCAATACTATCTTAAAAGATACATCATTTCTCGCCAACTTAGCTAACAACCTTATCGGCAAAAACATCTGAATATTTAGAAAAAAACCGGTATCAAACTCCTCGAAAAACAATCAGAAAAATATTATAACAATAAACACAACACACACCACACTATATATTATAGATATATTAAGTTATATGCCACACTGAAGAGCACTATGATATTGCCGAAACAACGTGTTCGTTGTGGATGACTTATTAATATATAAATATATATATATATTATAATATATATATAAGCTCCCTGAAATAGATTATAATGCTAATCTCTACAGTCTTTGTTATTTCTTTACTTATATATTTGCTCTGTTAACTCAAATACGCGTCGCTTTGTTATGGAGTTTGTAATGGTGTTGTAGCAGCTCATTTTCTACTAATCTCATAACTCGTTACCCAAAACGCTTCGAGCAACTTGTGTAGCATCTTAGTTCTGCGGATCTGAATGGGAAGACACCAACGTGGGCCTCCGAAGGCCTGATGAAAACAAACCAGTCTGAAGCGTATGTTTTCCACCAATGATATAATCAACAATATAATTAACATAAACCATATAATAATCAAGGAGACTTAGCTGTCATTCAGACCCCGGTGAAAACAACCTTTCAGTTTGAGCTGCGTATTACATTCGCAAGGAGTACAAACAATAACAACAACATCAATAATAATAAAATAATATATTAATAATATTAATAATAAAATAAAAGTTGGCAAATCTGGAAATCAGAGAAGAATTGAGTGACCCATCCAGAATACTTGCACTGCTACAATCTGCCAGAAGACCCAGAAGACCCAGAAGGAGTTCCTGGAGACCTGAGGGACTTGTTGCCACTCAGGGACTCCAATTGAAAAGGGCCTCAGCTAAACACTGATGTGAAAAACTCGAAAACTAACAATAATAAATAATAATAATAATAATAATTAATAATAATAATTATAACTAGACATCTAGTTGATTTTGCGGTTCCGAAAGAAATAACAAGAAAACGAAAAGATAGACAAATACTTGAAATTACCAGTGAACTGAAAGAAAAAAACTGTGGAAAGATGTTAGTGAAGGCTGATACCAATTCGTAATTGGTGTTCCCATCTCGAACGGTCCCCAAAGATTTGGCAAAAACACTCTGGAGGAATTGTAGAAATCAGGGGAAGAAACGTGACCATCCAGCAAACAGTAGATCGGCTCGAATATTCAGAAAGAGTCATAAAGACCTGAGGAGACTTTGCTGTTCGTCCGACTTCAGCAAGATACCAGCAGCAAGGATTAAGCTAAAATAATATAATAATAATAATAATAACAGGACCAGACCTTAGTATTGATTAAAAAAAAAAGAACTTATCAACTGGTGGATTTTGCAGTTCCAGAAGATCACAGGGTGAAGCTGAAGGAAAACGAAAAGATAGACAAATACCTGGACCTTGCTAGAGAGTGAAAAAACTATGGAATATGAGAGTCAAAGTGATACCAATTGTAGTTGGTGCACTTGGAACAGGTCCCAAAAAGCTAGGAAAAAGACGGAAAATCTGGACATCAGAGGAAGAATTTGAGACCTCCAGACTACTGCGCTGATGCAATCTGCCCAGAATTCTCAGAAGAGTCCTGGAGACCTGAGCAGACTTGATGTTACTCAGAGACTCTAGGAAGATATTCACATCAGCTAATGCTGGTGTTGAAAAAACTAAGAATAATATTAATTAAAGTTATTGCCAACAATGAAAGACAAAGAGAAACACTGATAAAAAGATGTTATAATATTTTGGATATAAATTCGGTAATTTAAAAAGGACGCCATTCTGATAATGAAAAATAAAAATAAAACCAACTCAAGGAATATAAAGTATAATTTTGGAATCAGCAGCAGAACACTCCGCGGAAACAAAACTTCAAACACCGTCGAAACACTAGCACTCCGAGATGAAAGATAGTGTTAGAAACAGTAAGAAAGGTGTAGTTCATAAGAACAAGAAAATTCCTTGAAACCAAATTCTTTAGCATAAATCCCACCAAAGGAATGATACCTGGCAGTTCTTCCCCATAATATAATCTTAACATTTCTTAAAATGGATTAAGGAACCGGAGTCCAGACGAATGGACTGAAAGACAAGGAAATAGATGACGGATGGCATTCATTAGAGGGATGATATAGATTATGTGATAAGAGAAGAAGGATGAAGAGGAACTCGCTATTTTCATAGATTACAATAATCCAGGCGACACTAAGAATATACACAGATCAGCAAATTGCAGTAGCTTGTGATAGCAATAACAAAAAACGTAGGGACAATCAGGTAAAACAATTTAAACATTCTAGAAACTTAAATAGGAAGTAAGACACAACAACACAGAACACGTGTTTTCGACTTATCAAGTCCTCCTCAGCTGTGGCCTACGACATTTTGTAAGCTACCTACAGCCGGAATTGAAATCCGATCGGTTGGATGTCAGTCCGGCACCGTAACCATTTAGGGCTGTCTTCACTTACAGACATATGCAGAGAGAGAGCGAGAGAGTAAGAGATGTTGTGTATAATCAATTATAATATTTGAAATTCAATTTATAAATCTATAACATTTAATTATATAAATATATACAACGCACACACACATGTATATAGATATATAGATATATATTGTATGTTGAGTTATGATAATGATATGTTAAAGCATGAATATATATATATATATATATATATATATATTATATAATCAATTATACTAAATAACAATAAATATTATAGTAAAATATCATTAATTATATATGCATATAATATCAATGAATAATGACACATATATGGTTGACGTATAATATATATATATATATATATATATATATATATATATATATTATATATATATATATACAATATTATTGGTCCCAAAGATCGCATAGGCGAGAAACTGGCAGTTTCCAAGCACCATTGATTTTATGTCCACGGCAATCATCCCTATATTCTATTATATATATATATTTTCTCTACTCTCTCTCTCTCTTCTCTCTCTCTCTATATATATTTATATATATATATATATATATTATATATATATATATAAATTTAATTTGTCATTGCCTTATTGAAATAATTTATTCATTGTAAGCTGCGGAACCTTATTTGACAATATCGATCAGCTTGCACCAAGATTATATTCGCCAGGTAACCGAATATGAAGTATGATTTATTTAATGTCAAATGGGTCTGTTACGTCTCAGTTTCATTGTTTCAAATTACCAAACCGTTTTTTCCGAGAGTGTAGCTCCTAGCATTTATGGAATTAATAACAAAGAAACCGATGTTTTCAGATACCGTTCCCATTTGGCATTTCTACGTTTTGAAAATGAACAAATAATGTAACCTAGAACACATTTCCAAATATCGAACGCCATGTTGAAGAAAAAATACATTATCTCTTTCTAAAATTACCGGTTACCACAATTTGTTTCATACAATTAGGAATTTCGGATCGGAGATTGTGAATCAAGTGAAAACAAAATATACAGAAATCTCCTCTGTTTTTCTTAACATTCTCCAAAACCGTTGTAGAATCTTTTTTTAATTTTTATAAACATTTTTGAAAAACAAATCTCTTCTTTCGGAATTGTTCCTTAGTCTTTCTGTGACTGAGGAAATGGTCGTTACTTTGGTATTCAGCAGATTTCACTTGTCTAGGACAAGATCTTGTATTTACTAATTAGGCCACAGTCCCAAAGCGATTTTCGATCAGTTCTGTCGGAGGTAAAAGATGCTCTCAATAAGTTTTACATAATGATTATTCGTTATCACATATTCGTTATCACATTGCACAAACTCATTTCGAACATTTCGTTTAGAGTTTCAATTGTGTAGTTCAACTTATCAAAACTGGGAGACCAGGCAAAGAAGAAACTATTCCAACCAGACTCCAGTGTAAAATTGAAAAAGGAGGTGAAGAACATTTAGGCTACAGTCCCAGGGGAGAAAAGTGCTTTACTTTTTAAAATCCATCGGATGTAAAAGATGCCTCAATAATTTTTACGTAATGATTAAAATAAAATCACAAAAAGAGTATACTTACTTTTCGCATATAGGTATCTTGGTTTCATAATTAATTAATTAAGTTTTAAAATGAATAAAATACGTATAATTGGCTAATTTCTATTTCGGGGCTAAGTAATTTTTTTAACGTATTTTACTCATTTAAACTTAATTAATTAATTATGAAACCAAGAAACCTATATGCAAAAAAGTAACTATTACTCTTTTTGTGATTTTATTTTAATCATTACGTAAACATTATTGAGTCATCTTTTACATCTGATGGATTTAAAAAAGTAAAGCACTTTTTTCTCTCTGGGACTGTAGCCTAATGTCTTACCTCCTTTTTCAATTTTACCGCTGGAGTCTGTTGGAAATAGTTTCTTCTTTTCTGGTCTCCCGTTTGATTAAGTTGAACTAACCCAATTAAAACTCTAAACGAAAAGTTCGAATGAACTTGTGCAATGTGATAACGAATAATGTCAAAGAAAAAAGGAAATATTCTACTTTAAATTTATAAACAAGGGAATTACTCTTACGATACTAGACTGACATTAATTTTGTGTCATGTTATACATCGATTATATCCCTATTGTTTATTTACTTAGGCTAGACAAGCGGGTGTAGATCCCCTCCGCGCAATCGACTGGTCATGTCAAGCCTTAGCACCTATGTTATTGCCAAACATTATTGCCCTCATGGCAAGCCCCAGACCTTTATTCATATGGGTGCTAGAAGCAATGGCTGAAGGTCTTCATGCCTGGAATGATGTTAAACTCTATATGATGGTGAGGTTTTCAGTTCTGGAGGTTTGGAAAATGTGGAGCACCCTTCATCACCATTGCTCCCAGGTCCACTCTGACCCGGAGTGGTAGTACCTGTTAGGGTCCCATCTATGGGTTAAATAGAAAATTGTTATAAAAAATTGTTTAAAAAAACAACTTTCTACCCAAACTATCGCTTGTATCAAACTTGAACTTTACCCTATAAACTTATTCCTTAAACTGATTTCCAACCCATTTAGCAACAAATAACTGCCAAAACACCTACTGTCAAAATCAATAAAGATCCTTGAAAAAAAAGACATAGCAAATCTGACTATCCTTTACAACCTAACACCTGGCATAAAATAACCCTGAATGGGTTGACATGCCGTTAAAATCAATCAATAAATAAATAAAACCTGTTGTTTTATCATTCTTTGTTGTTGTTTTTCTTTATTTCAGCGTACTTTATTTACACTAGCAAATATATGCACCCTCGGGTGCAAGAATTTTAGTTACATTTTATAATAAAAATATGATATTAAATTAGAAAGGCTAATGAAAACTGAATAAGAATGAGATAAAAAGATTTTGAACAAGCAGGGGTATGATTGAAAAATAGAACAACTTTGAAACTAACACTTCCATCATTTTCCGTTACTCCCGTCTTTCATTGGTAAATTTTCCTAATTTAAACTGTTTAGTTAAAATAGAAAGTATAATGATGTATGTTCTTTGTAGCATATGATAACCTTAATTTCACTTCATCCGGTAACCAGGTTATTAATTAAACGTAACTTCTACACTTTACTATTAGTGTTAGTTCTTCATTAAATAATCTTCTTTTTATCAAATAGCTATCAGCTTACTCAGCAATTTATTGAAATTAGACTTAAAAAGCCTACAACGAAGTTATAGTATGTATACCCCTGATTCTCACTATGTCATCCATTCTGCTGGCTTTGTGATAAACTAAGATTAGTAGTGAAAGAGCACCTCATGTGATGTTGTTATATAGCGGGGTTTTAGGTACCAAATATCTATACTGTTATATACTTGTGCGTTCAGATAATAGACAGAAATTCATTTCTGCCCTACTTCGGTGGTACCGTGAAAACCCCGCTATATAAATGATATCAATCTATGCTTTGGCTTCTACTATCCAATATCTTATCTCTTTCTCTTATGTTTACCGTTTTATTCTATAAAAAAGCGGGTATCGTTACTAACCTGACGATATATGTAAGTGTGTTAAGAACTCTTACAACACATGCTATAGTAGGAGTTTTTCTTTATTTCTCTTCTCGGCTGTATGTGGTGGGCGGCGGTGAAATGACTACCTATATTTGGTGACTGGGATATTGAGTTAAAGGGGGTGGATTGGAGGCGTCTCACGCCTTGGCGCGAGTTCGCCGTCCGCGTTCTGTTGATTCGACTGAACTTCTTTTATTATCTCACACGCTACGCGTTTCCTTTGTTACTTATGCGGAAAAACAGTTTCCGAATTATTGTTACATCTTCTTTTTGTTTGCTTTACCCGAAAAAGTCTTTGTTACTTTTTTAGTCTTCTCCCTGCCTCGATCAACAGAAGACTATTTCCGTTTTCAACTTTTTACTATCCTTCAATATACACTGTAATACTTGCTGAGATAGTTATATAGTTTAAGGAATTCTATATGGGGTAATGGTTAGCAAGCTAGTCTCGTTTAGACCTATTAAACTGAAAAGGAGTTAGACATTTTCGCCGGTTGTTTATGGGTGATCTTGAGTCAAAACTTTACCCAGTGCGAAGGGGTGAGAGCAAAACATTCTAGCATATTTTGAATTAACGTTAATAATTAAGGTGTAATTCATAAGCTAGGCAATAATTCTGTGTGTTCATCTAATCTGCTTGATTTATTTATTACAACTGAAAAGCGAGTTCAACAATTTCGGCTGTCCTGCTTGTGACTTGAGTCAATCTTACCCGTGGTGAACGGGTTGGGTAAAGCCTGGAGCATATGTGAATAAGCTTAATAATTAAGGTTGGAATTCTAATGAGTAGGCAATAAAGTTCTGTGTGTTTCATTAATCTTTGCTTGAATTATTTCATCTTTCAATATTGAGGTTCGAATTAGCTAATTTCATTAACAAATAGGGATGATTTTCTAAATTAAACGCACAGGGCGAATTTCCTCATACAGTTTCTTCTATAGCTCTCCTGTTAAATGAAAAGTTAGAAAGTCGATATAAACGAAAATATGATCACTCAGCGACTACTGCTCATATGGCAGTAGTCTCAGTATCAATGACAAGGTTTAATTTGCATGAAGTTTATCGGTGCTGTATAAGCTGAAACAGTATAGTGTTTTCTATCCTGCTAGAGGATTCAGGTTTGATTCCTGTCGAGGGAGTCGTTAGTATATATGCTGATAAGATTAATAAAGTTGAAACCAGTCTGTACGATATTCTACAACACCGAGTGATTCTTTGCGGTTCACTTGTCTTATTATTATCTTCTATAATATCGAATTTATGCGAATTCGCATTGTAGTTGTTCAAGCAAAAAAATATAAATATAAATATATATATTATATAATATATATATATATATATATAAATGGGTAAACCAGTAGTACGAGTGTTCGAATCCAGTCCAGGCCAATTACGAGTATTCCAGCTTATATTGACATGGAAAGTAGTAAGTCGATGGAGGTGGCATATTAATCGGTATCAGGTGGACAGCGAGGTGTCTATCCTCTTTTCATAGCATAGAACCAGGGAAGGTTGCTTGTAAGACTAAGGAGCGCCAACTTACCATTCAGCTCCACTTTACAGTCAAATCTAAGCTCTGCTACTCATGTACTGATTGGTGAGGGCGGTATCGAACGAACATTAATGTTTCGAGCGATGCTCTTGCACGAGTAAATATGATAAACTAAAGGTACTGCTTATTTATAGCAACTGAAATTACCTGTAATTAGAATGTTTTGAGAGTAAGACTTACAATGCAAACAATTTTAAATGGTGAGTCACCGTGAGTAATGCACGTAACGGTCTGCGAGATGCGTATAAACGATTTCGAATCCACTCGCGCTGTTACGTTTTGGTTTTGGATTAATAGGGAGAGTCAAGTGATATATAAACCTCAATGGATTTATATTATACTTATATATTACCTATGTTTTCAATTAAAAACAAGACAAAATATGAAAGCTTACGTAAACAATGCGCCAGAAACGGATGGATTAACAGACGTAATTTCCATTGAAGTCGGATGTCGGGATTTATTACAACTCAACTCGGAATTTTGTCTAAACTTGGACTTCTCCACCAGACATGAGGAAATCTTAAAAAAGAATTCGGAGAAGCTCTAACGATCAGCGGTGGATATGGCAGTCCTATATGGTGACATTCAAACCGAAAAGTCTGGTGTATCGTGAGATACTGCTGGTGCACTTGGGTAGTGGTAATGATGGCTTGCCCCGAAACCTGTCTGACCAAGAGTCATCATCTGATGAAGGCTTTTGGGTTGGTTGCAATGCTAACTGTGTAAAATAGCATATTGTATGAAGATTATTGGTAAAAACAAATGTGAGGCGGTATTATTAGGATTATTCAGACTATTGTGACCGTACGTTGTATAGATACACAATAAAGATGCATGGCAATAATCGAATAATCCTAATAATATGATATCAAGCCTTATTTCAAACTTTAGATAAACGTGAGTGGGGTTACTGACTAATGTGACAATTGTTTTTTCCCTACATAAGGCAAGTGAGCCATTTTAATATACCGATAATATTTTCTGTATTATCCGTTATAATATTTAATGCTCACTTACTGTACAATGGACGATCCCCAACTCGATGTCGATACGAAGGGCTTTTTATCTGATGTTTATTCTAATATTGAAACCAGTCTATTCAAGGAGGCGCACGTAAAGCGTAACTATTATCGTTGTGTAAAATGCGCATGGTAATTGTAGACTAAGTTAAGAATAGCGTAGAACGAGTGAACAGGTTTTGAAAAGTATCAATTACTTGATATGCAATACAGCTTTAATAATATATATATATTATATTCTATATATATTATATATTATATAATCAAAAGCCAGAGAAGAAACTTCCTTACGACATTCTTTTTAAAGCACTTGTCCAGTTTGAGAGCTCAAATGATAAGTGGTGTGCATATTTGAGCGACATGGAAAGAAATAAAATAAATTAAGGTAACAAAAGCTGCTAATTAAGTGAAACAGAAATTCTGGATTTGATTGATTTAACAGTAATATAACAAATTACGACAAGCGGTAGATATTTTGGTTTTATTATTAATTGATTTATTATTATTTTTATTTTTTATTTTTATTCTATTTTTTATCATTCCCATCTTTTATTACTCTACAGCGGAGCAGACAGGAATTTAAAAGGAGGGAGGGAAAAAAAATCTGTTTTCAAATACCTAAAAGTAATAAAGATTCACATCGCATCTGATGAGTCGGGAGAAATTATAACATTTTGTCTAAGCTCCCGAAGTAGTCTATAATGCAAGATCTCTAAGTTTTTGTTATTTCTTTAATTATATATATATATATATGATTATATATATATATATTATATACTATAGTTAAAATCAATGGCAAAATGAATGAATGATGAAACAAGAATGAATGAATGAGGGGGATAAATGAAAAATCCTTTCAAGGGAACCATCTCAAAGTAATTAAAACACTTTTTGAGAGTGGGGTCCTGATAGAAAGTTTTTTATTAGACTCCATTGAAGCATCAAGTTAATATAATTATTTTAATAAGTTTATTAGAGAAGATAAAATCGATCTCTTCCCTTTGAAATATTGTTGAGATGGGTTTGATTATTCTATGTATATATATCTTCATCTCGTCTGGTTAACTTCCGGTGAATTTGCTACATTGGAACTGTCCGAATTCAAAATAAAAACGGTCCAAATAGAAGATTTATTTACTTAAGCCTTTTTTTTTCGTTATAAAATAGAATAAAATATATTATTTAATTAGTAGATCAGCTAAATAAATAAAAAAGAATTATTTTTAATTTTAATATTAGAAAGATTGATGAATAATTTTAAAAACTATATTTTATGAGTATTTTTAAATTTCAATAGACTTACATGTTATAAAATTAAATATTTAAGTTACAAAGGACAAAGTGTTATTTTCTTATATTAAAGCTCTAGATGACGTAATTTTAAGATGGTATTACGGTTTAAAGAATTAATTATGAAAGATAAATATAATGATTATAGGTATATTACAATATTTAAACTTGTTAGCATAAAGTGTTCAACTTTGAACTTTATTCCTCTTGGAAACAAAGTAAAAAAATATGAACTAATTAACTAGGAAGGGTTTGTTTGGTGAATATCTTGAATCTCAAAAACAGATACCATGTAATAAATGAAATTATTTAAAATTATAGAAGGTAATAAGTTATTTTCTTTGTGCAATAAATTAATTAACGTATTTTTTAAGCAGGTATATTGAAGAAAGAATTTTCTTCTTTTTGATCTTTATAAGTATTAAAAAAAAGAAATATTTCATGGTCTTTCATCAATACTGCTTAACAATATATTATATATATAAATATATATTATATATATATATATTTTTGTTAAGGGTATTATTGAAGACCATGGAAATTTCTTTTTTTAATACTTATAAAAATATAAAGAAGAAATATTAATGTGGTCTTTCAAAATCTGCTTAAAAAATACACACTTTACGTGTTGTATGTGCTTGTGCTTGTGTTTGTGTGTGTTAGTCAGAAAATTTTTTAAAATGATCCGACAGTATGTTGACTAATAAAATAAGTTAGACTGAAAAATAGGAAATTTGCGGTTGATTATCTATATTTGAGAAATAATTATTCGTAATCGATTATGGTTCGATTGATAATTTACGCCTATCAAACAATTATAAAATAATGTATATCAGATAGAGGAAAATAAATTCGATGGTTTGATGTTAAGTTTTTGTTTAACGAGTATCGAGAAGGAAAATTCATACGCAAGAATTTAGTCATAACAGTGGAGTTTTTTTGTTGTTGTTTTTTTTTTTCTTTTAAATACTAGCGTTTCTTTTTGAAAGAACGTGTATGCAATATTTAAGGCGTTGAATGGGAATTTGAAATTTTGAAAAAATATTTTTCAAAAAAATGTTGTTATAAAATTTCAATTTACATTTTCCTTCAAGAAAATCTATGAGTTTGTGAAGAAATTCCAATTACAGAACCCAGCTTGACATCGAGGGAAAAGAGAAGTGTGGGTGAGGTCAACAGAAATGGGATATCGGAACGCTAACCGAGAGATTGTGAGTACGTTGCAAAGAAGATGCTCAGCTTGGAGGTGGTTAGTATACTTAGGAAGCTGATGAGGAGTAGAGCTGGGGTGGGCGTTACATCAATCCACATGGTCAGCGAGATGGCAGTGGTGTAAAATGTAAACATCCGGGTCTAAATCAGTGCTGTCCAGTGGATAAACTTGGATGCTGCAATATATCAATCAACAGAAGTAGTGGGCAGCCGGAGTAGGGTACTAATTTCGCCAGGAGAGTTTGCCAGTGACAAAAAAGCAGCTGTTTAAGTCATCTATGAGTGTGAAGAATGTCAATCTAAAGATCCGGCATCAATCCACTGGGAAAAGAGAATGGGGTGGGGTACAGAAACTGGCAGAGTTTAGAATGGGACGTTAGCATTGCGAATATCTACATTTGTAGCTCATAGACGTGTGGCCCATTGAGGTTTCCTTTGGTAGCATTGCGAGACAAGATCACAAGTGGGATTCAACAGCTGTAGACGATGTTCATTGAGCGTGGCCCAACGCACGAGACTTGGCTGACATAAGTCTTCTGCAGCAGGGAGTTACACAGCTCTTTTGTGTATTGAGTGGGTAATAACTAGCGTTCGTGTACGCCTCATCCGGAAATAGCTTTGGCGGAACGATGCATCATACATTGAAGCGACAGGAATCAGCTGTTACGCCAAAGAGGTTTGTCTACTGGGCACAACGTGACCCGAAGGGTTGTCAACTCGCAATCTGACCGACGGCAATGTGATATCAGATATGAAGTAATCGTATATATTCCTAGCTATTGGCATAAATAAGCCAAATGGGTTGATATGCCGTTTTATCTATCAACCAGCCAACAAACCAAGTAATGTAGCAGTTCAAGCTTTTTTCGAAATATAGCTTATAAATTGAAAGTGTACGCTCAAACTAATGCTTCTAATTTCCACGGAAACAACAGAGGGAACACTATGACAACATTGGATAACAAAAACTGCGTATGCATGCTCTAAGAGAGTCGCTTCCACAAAAAATGACCTATTCCAAAGAAACTACAATAAATACAGGAGAACAGATAAAGTTGATAAGAATGTTTTTTCAGCAAATAATATTATATTTACTCCGCCTGGGATGGATTTTACAGCGAGCAATGCAAGAGCCTGTCATACAGGCACAAGAGGGTCGCTCTGAAAGTAATGCACTTATTTATTTACACGAAAATTACAACAAATGCAGGAAGTAATGGATTAGAGCAGATTTACAGTAATAAAACTTTGTGCTCATAGTCATAACCACTGGGCTAATGGAATTTCACCAGTGATAAGTAAATCTATTATACACAACCTAAGAGATTCACATCGAAATCAATGCTTTTATTAATTTTCTTAGAAAACTACAACGTCATAGTGGGCATAATAGTACTATTATAATAGAAATTATATAAATACAGTAATATGATTGACATCATTTTGGGGGAAAAAAAAAAAAAAAAAAAAAAAAAAATTAGGAAAAAAAAGGGAGGTTTTCTGCTACCGAAGCACTTTTTATCACACAACTGGTGATAGATTTGCAACAGTAATGGGCCTGCAGCAAAAGCCAGATACGACGCACTACAAGAGTCGCTCCGAATGTATGCCTCTATTCATTTCCAGAAAATTACGCCGATCAGAAGCTCCTAAAATATTCAATAGAGCAAATTTTCAGCTACAAAATGTTTCGCACCGCACATATTGGGCCTATGGACTTTCCCAGGTATGCAGAATCTGTTAGCACGTTCCTAAGAGGATGGTCGAATGTAATGCCTCTTATATATTTTTAACGAAGGTTACAACCAAATATATAGAGTCTAAACAGCTGTATTTCAATTGAGAAATATTACATTATTTCGTTTTCTTAGGGTGGGGTTTAGGTATAATAAATAAACAATGAGGGAAAAATGAACGTAAGAAGAAGGGGAGTATAACGAATTATCCTCCAGGTAGCAGAATGTCTGATATGGTGTGATGGCATTAGTTCGATACGACATTTAAAATACAGGGTCATTTAAATGACGCTCGTCTGTCTCTAATTCAAAAACATCCGGATATTTTCGGAGCTTCTATTGAGAATATAACATATTTTTCATCAAAGAAAAACATTTAAAACCGATTAAATATTTGAACAAATTATTACCATAAAAATATGATTCTCTAAAAATATACCTTTTATAATAGGTTTAGAAGATGTTTTTAAGGGAAAAAATATTTCTTGATAATGACAATAAAGAATAGAAAATATTCACATTTAAAGAATTAATGAAAAAAGTAAAACTGAAAATATAATGCCTAAATTTCAATTTATCGATGGAAAGATATATTGGTTAAATGGTATGCGCGAGCCCACGACGGAGGCAAAGTACTTTTTTGGAAAAATTAGTATGGCAAATTTTATTTGTTCACTTCGGGACGATATTGTAACTCCATTCGGTGATTGAAAGATTTGAACCAAGAATATGTGCACAAAGATTATATATATATATTATATTATTATATATATATATATATATATAATTATATATATATATAATATATATATATATATATTATTTAAAACAGATAATGTTGAATAAAGATTTTTGGCCAGATTACACGCACATACATACCACACATAATCAGAAAAATACACACACACAAACACACAACACCATATATATATTATATATTATATATAATATATACTATTATGAGAAGAAATGATTTAAAAAAATATAACAAAAACAGGATGTTATTATAAAGGGGAAACAATTTATGTGTCCATAACTTTAAGTTTTCGGTATGTTATACATCTTAGACACTGTTAAGTAATTTTTATGTGAGGGACAAAATAAAGATGTTAAGTGTATAGTGAATGTGTGAATATGATGTTTATTAACCGTTATTTTTTATATGTGGGTTTGTTGTTTAACGAGCAGCATGACGTATCATTGCAGTACAAAAATGGAGGTGAAGAAATAGGATGACCGTCCTTGAAGATGGTATAATACGGAAATACTTAAGTATTGACACTAAATTGTTTCCCTGATCATAATTCCTGTGTTTTGTATATTTTAAAATATTTTCTTTTCATATTGTCGTTAATTTCCTCGTCGTATTTACATTCTTATAATATATATTATATATATAATAATATATATATATATATATATATTATCTTAATTAAAAAATGGACGACATAATCTAATAAGCAATATGTTAAAAAACGGAGTTCTGTGACGTCTTTTGTCAGGCATTTCTCAAAATCAACCTTGGAATTAAAACTTAAGAGATTTGCAATCTTAACATCCAATATAAATAGAGGAATTGAGAGAAAATAAATTTGAAAGACTGTCCAAATTTTTTAGTTTGGGTAGTTTGAGTATTTATGATCATCTTCAGTAATTTTCAAGGACGTATGTGGTCCTATGCTGTTGAGTGCTAGGTTGATTCTGTGTTCAAGGAAATTTTAGGTAAACATGACCTTATGTATAAACGAATTGGCCACTGAGGATCGCGTGACTGTGAAGCGTAGGTGCCGTAACTATATCAAGAAAGAAAGTGACGTAAAGAGGAGAAAATAAAAATATATCTCAATTTTTATTTTATAAGGGGTTACATTCCAGATTCTAAGAAGCTTTCATTTATTAGTGGGATCTCCTCAGTCGCATAGAGACAGACGCTCCATAGTAACGACTACAATAGAAGAATGTTAAGATTTTGTATCCATCTCCTATACAAAATATAGAACACGTGGTCTGATAGTATTGACTGGCAAGTATTTAAAATCATTATATGGTTGCAAGGCAGATACATGAGCATGTGAATGTCGGATAGGTGTCCTGTATATGTTTACATATATATTGTTGGGTACATGTTGGGTGATACTTACCTCTAATCGATGGATTGTTCGTCTTACGTAATCAGCATCGCTCTGACACGAACTGATATATAACTAACTTCTCTGCAAGGTAGGGATAAAGTCTTTATGAAAATAGGAGAATGCATTTTTGAACAGTAAATTACACAACTATGATTGAATAATAATAACGTGACACAATGAGACCATTACCAATCTGACTGTTTTTTTTTTCTGACGGAATTTTTATTTAAATCGGGCGTTTGAGGGATCCAAATGTTTGCTATAATAATTTTTTTTTTAAATTGAATTTAACAGGATTAGAAATAATTCCGTGAGGATAGCCATTAGAAATGAAAATTTCAGTGATGTTGAGTTCCCATTTTTTTTATTTACACCTGGAACATCAAAAGTGGACAATTAGGTAAGATTCTTATAAGACTAATTTTTCTAAGAGTCCAAGCTAAGATATAATCATATCTAAATATAGCGTCTTGTAAATGATCGTAATAAACAATTTAGATGTCATTTTGAATAAAGCATCCAAGAAATGTAATATTGAATTAAGTCCTGCTTGAGTGTCATTATTTCGATAAAAACACCGCAGATTTTATTTTTGATTTGAGACCACAAATTAAAAACAAAACCTTCCTTTCTTGCAATACATCGTCATGGATTGACTTTATAAACGAAGATTAAGAGGTGGTCCATATTGATTGGCTGATAATGAGAATGTTGGACAGGCTGACACGGTCGCAGTGGCTGCAGCTGAAGGTCTGGAAAAGGTTTGAGGGTGATGTTGTGGTACTTCTTTCTATGTCTTTTGTCCTTGGTGTCCTGGGTGTTTTCAAAGGAGGTTGCAGCATGAATAGTGATGTTATGCCAGGCATCACATTTCTCAGCTAGGGTAGACCAATAGTGCTGGTTGATGTGACCGGCACCAAGGGATTTTTTAATCAGTTCTTGGATCATTTCGTTGGTGGCCCTCTGGTATTATGGTCAGAGTGTTACATAATCTATGCATAGATTATTGTCACCCCCCTGTATTTCTGAAGGGATGGCCCCTTTTCATATCACGGGCGGGACTTTCCATGGAATATTACAGAAAGCCAGCGAAATACGTGAAGTCACCTGGGACCGAGTTAACCCTCAGTTCCAGCATGGACGTCAGGCAGAAAGCATGCCTGCCTTATCTGGGCTCAAATGCACACGGGCGTTGTGTTAGTTAGAAGAAGAAGTTTAAGCAATAAAGGTTTAAAGAAATAACATGGTGTTGTTGGTTGATGCATGTCTTGGCAAAAAGACTGACCAAGGAGAAGGAACGCATCAAAGACGAACAGCCAACAAGAATCTAGAAATAGAATTCAACACGGAGAGAAAGAATATAAACGACTAGAGATCACCAAATGGCCAAAGAAGTAAGTAATGCAAAATGCATATGCATCTCTCAGTCTCCCTATGTCTATCTCTCTCCCCTCTCTAGTAAAAGAACACTTGTGTATATACCCAACATGGGTATATGTGTATGAGTATGTAACAAGTTCCCATATATATATATATATATATATATATATATATATATACAATTTAAAGCATACGTGCTAAGTGTGACTTGAATCTTTCATATAGATTTTGAAACATAAAAATAAACGTACTATGTTTTCAATACGTGACTGTGGCTTGTATTGCCGTTTTTTCATGGCTGCTTCGTTGGGTCTCCATCACTCGGGGGTGTACCGCCACTTGCGAATGAGTGGATCATATCAATGTTATTATTTTATCTAATCTAAACCACATGCCAGCAAATAATGAATGACCGTTCTTTATATATGACATTTATTTTTGGAATATTCATTGCCAAGAGCATTGGATTTTTTTCATATATAGGGTGCTACGAAGGAGAAAGTTACAAAACATATTTTTTTCAAATTATTCAGCTTATTGGTTCTCACGCTATACAGCCTTGTAAAGAAACGCATTAAGTTTATTATAAAGGAGGTGGGTAATTTCATGTCAAATCATCAGAAAAAAGTAAAATTGTCAACCATCCCTGCAATTTTTCTGAATTTCTTCCAAGTGTGGATTATGGGAAATTTGAGCTTTCCAATCCAAAATTGGTGGAGTTATGACAGTTTTTAACTCTCCAAATTTGGTGTGGTGGGAAAATAGTGACATTTTATAATCTAATTTGTCTGTAAAAATGAGTTCTAGAGCTTCCCTACTCCTAAAAATCGATTTATAAAGACATTTTTGCCAAGAAATCCAAAAATACTATCAATTGTTTTAAGTCAACCAATTTTAAGCTATTAATGATTTCTGGGTTTTTTTTTTTTTTAGCAAGATAATATCTCGATGTGGCACTGCATCTATGACAATTTTTTTCTATTATCATTTCACATATATTGAACCCCCTTATTTGTACCAAAAAGAGAATCCACACTTGGACAATTTTTTCAGAAGAATTGAAGAGGTTGGATGACACGGCCTGAAATATTTGACATGGAATTACTCAGATGTCCCACTTCAATTCAGGATATGAAACCCAAAATCAAAAGATTCCTTCCCTCAAAATAATAAAGACGCTTCAATAAAAAAAAAACTTTCAAATTAACCCTCCTTAATCAAGCGCACTTTGGGAGTCTGGAGACTATTCTTTAGAAAGTCCAGAAAAGAACAAGCAATAACTCGATTACACATTACTTACACACGATATAAGTACTCCTTTATACTCAAATGAGAACAAAAACCACAGAAGTTCCTCGGCTACTGCTGTTCAGAATAAATCCAGCTAGCACACTGCAATAAGAGGCAGCACGGCGGAAATTTTAAATCCAAAAGATTATTTGTCGGGTCCTGTATTCAAAGAGTAAATGATTGTTTCCGTGCGAAACAATTGGCTCTAGACTTGTGAACATCCGTGTTATACGCAATTAACGTTCAACGCCTTAAATGGCAATTTAAAACTTTTTCTAATTCTAATTTGTTTTCGTTGTGTAACAAGTGAAGCAAATGATAATATCACGGTTCACACTTCCCCTTCGTTCTCTCTGGCTATCTCTGGCTCTCTGTCTCTGTCTCTTTCTCTGTCTGTCTGTCTGTCTGTCTGTCTGTCTGTCTGTCTCTCTCTCTCTCTCTCTCTCTCTCTCTCTCTCTCAGCAACAATAAGTGGCACACCAAAGATATCTTTCTATTATTAATCAGGTAGAAAACTGTCTTTCACCTTCGTTCATCTTGCTTTTTTCAAAACTATACGGACAGAAAATAGGTCCAAACAACCTGAAGAAAAATGACGATGTTGATCAGAGTACAACATGTACATGGGGTTGCATAATGTTGATACACTCTTATTTTGGAACATATGCATATATATATATATATATATATATATATATATATATATTACCAACTCCTCCGCACGAGCAGGATGTGACACAAGGTCAATTTCTGAAAGCGGAGTTTAACAGGTTTTGAATTCAGAGTTTTCCTTCTCCTAGACTGGTTGCCTAACCAAGGTTAAAGAGCCCAATCGGCCAACTATTTACCCATAGCTGGAGGGAGAGTAGAATTCATACCTTTTCCAAGGTATTAGCGCTAAGTGAAATGCAATTACCGACGTCCAGGATTTGAAACCTGGGGTGACGAGTCATTTCCATGAATTTAACCATTACACACGCGCTTCTCTCTCTCTCTCTCTCTCTCTCTCTCTCTCTCTCTCTCTCTCTCTCTCTCTCTCTCCACACACACATATATATATATATATATATATATATATATATATATATATGTCTGTCTGTCTGTCTGTCTGTGTGTCTGTGTTTGTGTGTGTGTATGTATGTGTCTGTTGAAAAATGAGTAATGTAGAAAAATAAGATAATGAGGATGATTTATTGATATTTGGTATAATATTTCGACACTGAGTGTTTCGATTAATGGATCCACACTTTTAAAAACACATTTGAAATAAATATGTATTTAGTATGTGTCTCTAATCGTCTTTAGAGTAATAGACATCATGAGTTGGTTTTGGTTTCTGTTCAAACGAGTAATACGAGAGGGAAATATATATAAACGTTTCTGTTTTAAAAGTACGTGATTTGAAATTTGAAAAATTTCGTTCTTGTTTTCAAAACATTTTAAAGAAAATTTTTAAAGAGAATGTTTACGTTGTTGATGAAATATTTACTCAGATTCTGAATGTGGTGAGGGGAATTCTTGTGAAATTAAAGGTGTATAATAAAATTTAGATATGCATAATCTATATATATGTAAAAGATGTTTGGTATGTAAGTGTCGACTTATAACTCAGAAAAGAGATATCGAAATTTTGCATACAGATTAATATCCTTATAACTAAGAAACACACAAAATTTGGTGCTGATTTGTACTAATTAAGTTATGTAATTCAATGATTAAAAAAATATACCGTATGCAGACACTTTCACCCCCACTTCACTACCGTCGACACGAGTCGAATTTTGAACTTTTAAGACAGAAATCTTTTTTAAAAACTACCGTTAACATACCTTTCAACCCCCAGCCCACGTAAGCCTCGCCAAGATTATTACTGTAAAAAAAAGAAAAGAATTCTAAAATAAACAAAACTACCGTTAAAAGACAATTCCACCCCAACCCAGGTTGGCAAAGGTTTTGAACTTGTCGTTAAAACGGAGGCACTCACCCAACCCCTTATTGTATAAAGAAGAAAGACGAGTTTTTAAAATTTCTAAAATAATATTATTCTAAGCATATAATGTTTGCATATGATTTTAGGAAAATGATTTTATTCTGCTAATATATTTTTATTAGGTATCAACAATTCAAGCGCAAATTTTCAATTTAAAAACGCATTAAAATTAATTTAATCTTTTATTTAAGGGCAAATTTTTTGTTTTAGTCGAAATGAAGTAACATAATCAGCATCAGTAAAAAAAAAAAAAAATTAAAAGAAAGAAAAGAAGCAAAATGATATTACACATCTAATTAATTTTTTATACATTTTAAACATTAAATTCTGTTTTGTGTGAAGTAAATTACGTACTAAATAAATCCGTTATTAAGATTTTAAAACACTTATAACAATTTATTCTTACAAATCAATAACAAAAAATTAAATACACTATGTACAGAAAATTACTAAACAGCAGAGGTGCTGTCGGTGTATTCTACAATCCCAGCCGATAGAGTTGAATAAATAAAAACACAAGTTTAATACTTAGCTCTTTTAATTGTTACTTTTTAGGGGTAAAAAAAATTAAATTAATTTTTTATCACTTTAGCGCAATAAGCAATTAAGAAATGAATTTGAGTTATTGACATATGTACAAAACAGTTTTTAGAAAAATAGATTTATATTCCAAAACACTCAAAAGTTAAGGATTACATTTGTAGAATATTTTAAATGTAAAAAAAAAAAATCAAAAAATAAATATTGTAATATACAAATTCTAGGTGATGTTTTTAATTCTATAAATTATTTTCCTTTTGTTTTCCCTCTTGCCCTCTCACTCCCTGGTGTTCTTTAAAAAAAATAGTCCTGTCATGGAACGGGCACTTTTGCTAATAGATTTATATGATTAAATTTAGGTAATTTGATTTTTCAACATATTGTCGGATGTATTTCCATCTTTTATTGCTTACATGATATTTATAATTATATAAAAAGTCGTCGGGCTGGCCTAAAGTCGGTATCAGCCAATCAGGGAGGGAGTCTATCCCCTTTTCACTAGCACTAGACCAAGGAGATTGTTTTTGCGTCTAGGGTGGGGCACCACACCTACCATCAGCTCCTTATTTTACGCATAGATCCTTGTGCTACATATATGCTGAGTTGGCGAGGGCCGGTATCGAACTAGGAATCCAGTGGTTTCTTGCCGAACGCTCTATCGACTGAGCTAACCCGGCCCCTTAATTTCATATTTTTAGTGCTAACTCCATAATTTCTGCCAGGAGTAAGTATTGTTTGTAAAAAATGTGTATTATACCGGATTACTTGGAATTATATATATATATATATATATATATATATATATATATATTGTTAAATAATGCAGCCATTTTTTGTCTGCAAGTTTTGTCCTTTGTTTTTTTACTCAACGATAACACCACCATTATAGAAACACAAACATGTAAACAACGACTAAAAATCTTAGAAGCACTGCATATTAGACACATAAATCCAAAACTAAACAAAATAAACTTTGATAATAGCACCAATGTTCTAAAATGCCTATAATTACATTAATAATCTATAAAATTATAATAATATTAAAAATGATGATAAAAACAATAATAATAACAATAATAATAACAACAACAATACTAAACACTATATAAATAGAAAATGGAAAAGCCCATTGTTGTACGGTTTCAAAATACCCTAAAGATGGCCCACGATAGGGCGGAAAGTACTTGGTCCATGACATATGGCAAATACATTGGACAATTTTCGCCAGATATTATAAAAACAATCCGGCAATACGAAAAAACAAAGGACAAAACTTGCAGACAAAAAATGGCTGCATTATTTAACAATATACGACTACAAGAAATGCTGCCTAAATACACACACTCACGCACACACACACACACACACACACACACACACACACACACACATATATATATATATATATATATAAGTGTTTTTTATAGATTTTTAGAAGCATTGTATGTATGTGTAAAATATAAATTTGAAGGCAATTTACAATGCAATGTAATAGGTATTAAATGATGTTTATTTACCTAAATATTTTCGAGAAAATTTCTCATCATCAGAGGTAGAAGTACTTGTGTTTTTATTACCCATCCCACGCCGCCGGCGTAATCGTTTGTTGTTATTAAGTTGGAGGAACGCCAAATATTTGAAATGTTCGGGATTTTCCGTGATGGCATGTGTGTCCGTTGTACGTGCGCTCGTGCGGATTCTTCGAAATTCTTTTAGTTTTTTTAATTTTTTTTTTTTACTATAAATTAAGCCTCGTTCAGGCGTGGTGAAATATATATATATATATATATATACAATTTCAAGTATTCCGATGTTATGAAAATGATTTACAAGCGCTTCGTAATCGTGGCAAAAATCAAGGAGTTACCACTAAAATAAATGGATTTAAGATGTTCACCCTGGTTTCTTATTTAGCAGGAAATAATGTTTTAACAGATAAAATGTAAAACATTTTTATCTAATAACTGAACATCCTCAGAGCATGCTAATTCCATTATTATTGCCAGAAGTAGTAAATGTTTAAAATCATTTTAAATAGGTAAACACATCTTACTTAGCTACAATATTAATGTTTTAATACACAATGAAATAATAAAGTTCTATCTCCTTACAGACATCTCGAACAGATCTATTTGATATAATTTGTCTGAATCTTTGAGATTAGGCTTTATAATTTGCATTATATAGACTTTTCGGATTGTTCTCATATTTATTGTTATATATACAACGTTTTGGCCTTCATAGAACTTCGAACCGAAACCTTTATTTAATCTATTGGAGTAGATTATTATGATTCCGTGAACTATAACCAGTTACGAGTGTTAGACAATGTCAAATATTTCATTATATTTTCGCCTGTAGTCAGGATTGAACCTGCCACCTGTCGGCCGGGGCTGTAGAATACACCGACTGTACCTATGCAGAGGGGTAACACCCCCAATGGAGCCACCTGTTGGCCGTGGGTGGTGACCCGTGATGTTTAAGGATGGAACCCTGGTGGTTCAGCAGTCTATGACATGCAGTACACGTCTTTGGCTCTTAAATAGGCTAGACAGATGGTTGGTGAAAGCTCCTCCGATCAATCGGCTGGTCACGTCAAGCCCTAGCAAGTATATGATTGTCCCAACCATATTAACCTTATGGCAAACACCTAACCTTTTTTATCGTATATGTGCTAGAAGGCTGTGGCTGGAAGTCTTGATGTCTTGGGTATAACGTTAAAATCTATTTGATTGTGAAGTTCTAATCCTGGAGATCTGGGGAATGTGCAGTACCTCTTCATCACAATGTTAGGGTCCTATCTATGGGTTAAATAGGGAAACTTGAGCAAGGAAAATTGGTTTAAGAAAATTTGAGTTTAAAAAAAATGAGTATCCATCGGGAATGAATAAAAAAAATGTCTTCGCATAAAATAACCTGAAAAGGGTTGACATGTACTAAAACACAACCAAGTAACAAACCAACCCCAAAGTATATAAGATAGAGCCCAGATGGATGAGCAGTTCATGACATGCAATACTCCTTTGGCCCTATCTTGGGCTAGACGGTCGGTCGGAGAGGCCCCCTCCAATCAATCGGCTGGCCACGTCAAGCCCTAGTACCTATATGATTTTCCCAACCCTTATGGCAAGCCCCAACCCCTTTTTATCATATGGGTGCTAGAAGGCGGTGGCTGCGGGTCTACATGTCCTGGGAATGACGTTAAACTCTATCTGATGGTGAGGTTCCAGTTTTGGAGGTTTGGGGAATGTTGAGCACGCCTTCATCACCATTGATCCCTGGTCCACTCTGACCGGAGTGGTAGTACCTGTAAGGGTCCCATCTATGGGTTAAATAGAAAAATGTATTTATAAAAAAATTGTATTATCCATTAAGAATTGATTTATTTCAAAACTTTATCGGCATTAAATGACCCACTGAGGTTGATATGCCGTAAAACAAAACAAACCAAACCAAATCAAAGTATATAAAGAGTTAATACAATTCTAGGTAACAATCATCTGGAGGTTGCTGTTTCAAGCCTAACTAATACTATAAAGGAGTGACTAATGATAATTCTAGCTTCAAGTAACTATTTACATAATTTATACTGAATTGAAATTGATTTATACAGAAATATGTCACTCCCTATTTTATAAAATCCAGTAGAATCTTTGGATATAACACGCTGTGAAAATCTAATTATTATTATGTATACTTAATATGACGTAGCTGTGGGCCCAGTTTAAGGACATATGACTTTACACAACGTGATGTTGATGCTGATGGGGGACTCATTTCCTTGTGTCTTTCTAACTCTGTGTGAAGGATGTGTAGTAGAATGCAAGCTCTTACCTCTCAAACCAGGTGGGATATTCATTATTTTATGGTTATAAAGCTGGTTCTGGAATTAAGTCACGGTACCAAATTAGCCGTAAGTTACATAGGCATATTTTATGATCTCCTTATCGCTGTTACTACTGGATATCTGAATATCTGGGCAGTTGTTGTATTGTGTGTGCTTCTATGGGTCTGGAACCCCTTGTTTCTGGGTATGCCTTGTCTTGTGTCGTTGCTTAGTTTTTAATAACGCACACAATACTTTCTGTTTTTTCTTTAGAGCTCTTTTATTTTACTTTATTAATCCGAGACAAACGCGAGAAGAATTTGGCCTCAAACGAACAGACCACCATTGTGGTCTGCCTCGCCTCATCACATAACCAAAACTTTCCGTCCGTCTTGTTTAAACATCCCAGCCAGTATCTTCAAACTTTCTCAATATCCCTTTCCCTCTTTGCACTGTTGCTCCTGTTCGGCCAATCAAAAGTAAAAGTCAGTGACTTTCACGCCATCACCTGTCTACGTATTTTGGTCATGTTCCATATTAGACTTTTCAATCCACTTTCGTACCACGTCAACTCACCGCTGGCGTCATTCACTGACATCCACCCGTATTATTTTAAATTAAGTGCTATTGCAAATAGTTCAATTGATTTAACTATCTTTCATTATTTCTTCCCCCCTTTCTCTCTCCCTCATTCTCTATCTCTCTCCCTCTATCTCTGTTTCACTCACTCTTAATCTCTTGGGAGTGTAGAGTACACCTTCACTGCCATTAATTCCAAGTCCACTCTGACTCGGAGTAGTAGCACCTGTCAAAGTCCGATCTATGGGTTAAATAGATATATTTGAAAATTATCGTATTAGATGAGAATAATTGATACCATATAACTGTGTGCAAACAAATTATCATAGACACCTAAAACGTTTGATTAAAACAATGAATTAAGGGAACTTTGAAAGTATAAATAATGATTATAATCAAATATTTATAAAGGAATCAAAATTGAGTCAGCATTGAATAACTCATATCGGATTGATATACCGTTAAATAAACAAAACAAAAACTAGCCTGACCGTTCCGTTTGGGTCAAGACGAAATGTTCTTTCTTTCTTTTTAAGTCTTTTCTTTCCTTTATATATTTTTGTTTTCCTTCTATTTTTATTCGTCTCTTATTTTCAGAGCAAATGACAGAACTAATAATATATCTTTCTCTTCCTTTCTATGCTTTTTTCCTGAACTTCTTCCTTTTGATTTTATCGTTATCATATAAATCTACTTTCGCACACTGCTCATATCAATTGGTATTTCCATCTTCATTCCAGGATATATATATATATATATATATATATATATATATATATATATATATAAGACATAAAATCAGTGACATTTGGTAATTGATAGGTTCCTGTGATAAATTCCTATTTTTCCGCATATGTTGTTGTGTGGTGCATCGTGGCGAGGGTAAAACACTTGAGCTATGATGAGACGGGTAGATTAGTTTTGGAGGCAGAATGGGAAGGCTGGCTTGTGTGCTGCATCATGAGATATACATATCCTGGACTTGTTAATTGCATTTCACTTCGCACTAATACCCTTGGAAAAGGTATGAATCCTACTCTCCCTCCAGCTAAGGGTAAATAGTAGGGCAGACTGGGCTCTTTAACCTTGGTTAGGCAACCAGTCGGGGAGAAGGAAAACTATGAATTCAAAACCTGTTAAATTCCGCTTAAGAAATTGACCTTGTATCACACATATATATATATATATATATATATAATATATATATATATATATATGTGTGTGTGTGTGTGTGTGTGTGTATTGTTTTTATTTATAAATCCTGTCCCTGGTTCTGTACAAAATTGCCACCAAAACAATAGATTCTTCCTGCTGAGCCACGTTGGTATTACCTCGTTAAAAGGAACCTAACTATGGCTTTTTTTTTAATTAAGAGTCGGTGTTGCCTAAGTTAAGAACCCCCTGAAGGCAAGCACTTTAATTAATGCCCGGACCGGAAGTGTATTTCCGGTCTCAAATGGTATTTAACAACCCATCCCCTACAAGACTGTATGTGAAACAGATCAATTTTTAGGCGTAGATCCTCTCTCACACAAATACACAAGTTGGAAGTGAATTTCAGATTAGTCAGCTATATAGCTTGATAAAGATAACTATTCTTTAATGGAGTTATCTAATTTGCATATTTCACTTTACTCATAAAATTATTCATTTTTAGATGTAAATGAAAGTAAACACTGGGAGGCACAGTTAAGTCCGACGCGTTTGCTCTCCCAACTGACCAAGTGTTCAGTCTGGAACAATCTCTACCAGCAATGCTGCACTCTTCTCACCAACACTATCCAAATATCGTCTCTCTCTCTCTCTCTCTCTCTCTCTCTCTCTCTCTCTCTCTCTCTCTCTCTCTTCTCTTCCACTCAACGCGACAGCCAAAATGCTACTGGAGGCTTTTTCCCCAGTTTGTGAGGGCAGGTCCTTAAATACACAATTACAGTGTTCATCCGGGCTCCTTACTCTGACTTTCCCGTGCAGCACGTTCGACATTCATCAGCACGCGTCAATCCTCACTACGAGACTTCACATCCGGGTTACTCTGCACAGTTTAGTAATTCACATGCGTCAGGCCACGACTCACGATCAGGATGATGTGAGTTCAATCTCCTCATTCGCCTCTGATCTCATTCAGCATGCTAAACACAGTCGTGCACGCTTTGAACCACTACGTGCGTGGTTTCTCTAGCCACAATTTTTTACGCGTTTTTTTCTCCTTAGGAAACGGCGTTGATAGTGTTTATTATTACATTCGATCACTAGGGTGTTCTTATCAACTTTTACCTGTACGCGAACCAGTAACGTTACCATGTTAGAATCAAACCCCCGCCTAAAAAGTTAACTATTTTTTTCTAAAAATGAGATAAGAATATACTCAATGTTTTTCCAAGGGGAGGGTGTGACCCAAGTTCGCAAGTATGAGGCATCCAGAGAGGATAGAACTCCCTAATCTTAAGAACTCGTTTACAACGATGTAGCAGTCCAGAACGTTACATCATAAGTACACGCCTAAAATATATACAAGGTTTGTCACAAAACGTATCGAGATTTTTTTGGACCTTTTGACACACCTTGTATTCTGAAAAAAATAACATTCCATTCATTAATTGTTTTCAGAATTTAAAAAAAAATTAAAAGTAACATGTTTAAAGCTGTATTTACCAAGATAGAAATTAAGAATGAGTGGAACGTTATTTTTCTCAGAATACAAGGTGTGTCAAAAAGTACAAAAATTCTCGATACTTTTTTAATACACCTTGGATATTTACCTCCAAAATTGTGATTCTTTTATCCTTCTGATTGCTTTCACGCTTCCTTCTTTTTTTTTTTCATTCTTTTTTATCTTCTGTTCTTCGTTGTTTGTTTTTTTGGGGGAGGGGGTAATTTCTCTCTTCCTTTTCTTTTTCTCTTCTTTTCTGTCACTTTTCTGTTTACTTTCTCTTCCTTTTTTCTCTTTCATCGCTTACTTTTTCATCTTCGTTTTATTCCCTTTGTCCTATTTCATTCTTTTTTGCTGTTTTTCTTTTTTCTTTTTTATTTCTTCCATTTCTTTTTGCTGTTTAATAGGTTACCTTTTCATCCTCGCTTTATTCACTCCTTTTCTTTCTATTCTTTCTGTAATTCCTTTCTTTCTCTTTCTTTTCCCTTTCTTTCTTTCCCTTCTTCCTTTCCTTCATCGCTTAATTTTCATTTCAGTTTTAGTTTGTTTTTTGCTTTTCTTTCTTTTTATTATGTTTTCCTTTTCATTTCTCTTTCTTCTTTTTCATCGCTTACTTTTACTCCTTCATTCTTTCATTCTTTATTTCATTTTTCCTCATTTTTGACATTTCTCTTTTTTATTTCCCGTGTTGTTTGGGTTGTCTTCTTGGTTTAATGGCATATCACCCATCTTGGGCTATTCAATGCGAAAGCCTTCCTTGTAATACTAAAGTAGGTTCATTATTAAGCCCATTGCTGGGGAGTAAGGGGATTCATACTTTTCCGAAGTGCATTAGTTTGAAAATGAGTGTAATAGCACAAATAGAGTTCGAACCCGCTTACTACAATGTCAGAGTCCAGCACGTTAGCCACTACACTGCAGAGGTCCCCACATTTCTCTTTTTCATCGTTTACCTTTTCCTTTTACTTCTTCCTTTTATTTTTCCTTATTTTTGTTAGTTTTTTCATTCCTTTTCTCTTCATTCCCTACCTTTCTCTTTTCACTTATTTTTCATCTTCTTTTTTCGCTTTTTTATTTATTCTTTGCCTGACTTTTCTTTTCTTTTCTACTTTTATTCTGTCATGTTTGCACTTCAGATTTCCCTGTGTTTATTCAGTCTTGTTTCCTCTTTGACGCCCATAATTCAACGACGAACCACTTACAGATTCTCTCACTGGCCCGGGGCCATTATCTTTAATTAACACTCAAGGCAGCCATTTGTAATTAATTAACCAGTAAAAAGCGTGTGTTTCGAAAGGCTTCACTTTGTAAAGAGTCGTCTGTCAACGTATAAATTGTTGAAGGAAAACGAGAGAAAAAATACCAAATGAGTTAACGGATAAAATATGCAAAAATTAAAAGAGTGATAGTAAAAAAACAAAAAAGAAGAGAAGCGAACAAAGAAAGAAAGATAGATAGAAAGAATGAATAGAATTAACAGAAAAGAAAGAAATGAATGGAAAATGAGATTGGAGAAAGATTATCTGAAAGAGTTGTAGGAAAACAAGTGTAACGCTCCCAAAAACTGTCAATCTACTTCGTCTTCATCTCTACACCCACACAAAAATAGCTAGAACTTACTCTAACAGGGATAATCAACTACAGGGAACGAAGGGGTCGCCATAGAAAAAAAAATATTTGGTAAGCTGCGGGCGGACATCCGAAATGCTGGAATGGGGGTCCTTAAGATCAGGAAAACTAATCAAATAAAAGAGTAAAGTGGCTTCGAATTAAGGACTAAATACTGCTGTAGGGTGTTCCAAACAACTACAGCGGTAGAATTCGGTAATTCATTATTATCATCGTCATCATCATTAACTAAATTTAGACCAACTGCATCTCTCTGTATTTTTTTTCGAAATAAAACACAATTTTATGAACAAAATAGCCACAAATAAAAAGAAGCTAAAAGAAAATTGTAGTGATTGTTAGTTACTATGTCATGCCTAACGGCTAGGAAGTGATACGTATCGTGTATTTGTATTTATACGTTTTAGTAATTGATTTTAACAATGTGTTAGCATTATTGGAGACTATGTTGTATGGTATTAATTTGTTTCATATCTATATTCTATGGTACAAATTTATTTCCCTCAAAAAGAGAGAATATTCTCCATGTTGATATTTTCAAACAGATATTTCATATTGTTCGCTTTAAAATAACGGTTTCTGATGCGAGCAAAAAACTTGCATTCCATGAATAAGTGTTTAACTGTCAAAGTTGTTTGACATGTTCCACATTGTGGTTGTTGTTCGTGTTTGAGTATATTGGAGTGCGTTAATCTTGTATGACCAATGTTTTATTTTTGTTTTTTGTTTTTGTTTTTTTGTTTTTTTCGGAAAAAAAAGCCGAATAATCTTCCTACAAGGGGAGCCAAGAAGCCCAGGAGGTATAGGGACTATAAACAGCGTTTACTAGAAATGACGTATACCCAATAGGGGCACAATATTATTTTTCTAAACAGGCTTAAATAACAAGAAAAGCCCAAAAGGGTCAAAAGTTGTCCTTGAAGGTGACAAGTGTTGGAAGAAAGCCAAAAAGTAGACTTTAAGAAATGCGATAGACGTGTTGCCAGGGACATCTTCCATTAAGTGACGAAATCTCTGCGTTAGGGGGTTGAGACAATGGCTTAGTTGGTAACGTGCTATACAGCGGCATAGTAATAAGTGTTAAAAGTGGGTAGAAGGACTGGTGACGTACCGGTTCGGTCGAGGAAGACTAAAACACGAGACCAGAAATGGATCACCACATATAGTTTCCTGTCGGAAGTTGGAGGAGTGAGGAGGTTACCAACGCCTATAAAATAAGTTTCCCTCCCGTCTAACAACTTTTTCTACTATTTACTGCTATTACTACGGCTAGTTACTTCTGTGCTACGGCTGATCAAGTGAGAGTGGTCCTTCAAGACCAACTACTACCTTTGCTCCCTGTTCAGCAACCACTTACCTCCGTGCTGCCGCTGATCAAGCAGAGTGCTGACTGTTTTACCTCAGAATAGTTAATGGTTTAGGGGAGAGTGGTCCTTCAAGACCAACTATCTTTACTCTTGTTGATTCAGCAACGGTTACATAAGTTTCTACACCAGTGTTACCAGACCCCAAGCAGGAATCGGTCGTAAAAGATTATTCTTTTTGCAACCCAGACTCGTCGGCTTGCTCCACCTGGGTCACCAGAGCTTAACTATTTTATTTTTCAACATAAACGAGAACAAACACCAGCTGTGTTATTATGTTTACTTCCGGGCTAAGACCCTCGGAAATATATAAACCTACAAATACCCACAGCTGTGGATTAAATATAATCCCTACTGTTCTTCTATGAGGATGACTTTGGGATTAAATAACCTACGGTGTTTGATATGCCATTAAACCAAACCAAATCATCCCTGTGTTTTATAGCTTTCTTGGTGCTACATCGATGAAAATCAGTACGACGAATGCCACGCTGATTTAATGATATGCACCCGCTCTTTGTGATCATGTGGGCTCCGTGCGTTTTATGAATATTAATTAAAGTGTCTGAGAAACATTTTTGTTAATCTACGGTTGGTCATGACTTACTTTAAACACATATTCGCCTCGGTGTACAAGAGGGATTAACTCTTTGCACAGGAGTGGCACTAATTGCAAGTGGGCGTATTGCACCAAACGCACCCAACTCTGGGCCTTGACGGGTCTATCTGCTTCTCCGGTAGAGAGAGAGAGGGGGGTTATAGAGAGAATAAAGGGAAAATATTAAAAACATCTGAAAAAAAAAGAATTCTTATTGTAAAGAGAAGAGAAGGAAAATAAATCGAAGCAAAAATATTAGAAAGAGGAACAGAAAGAGAGAAAAAAATAGAACTAAAGGAATTAACAGAACAAGGGAGAGAAAAGGTGGGAAAGAGATAATGAATGGAGTAAGAAAAAGAGTGACATCAAAAGGAAAAGAAAGAAAGAAAGAAAGAAAGAGATAGAGAAAAAAAGAAAGAAGGAGAGTGTGTGTGAAAGAAAGAGAGAGAGAGAGGAGGTGTTGAGAGAAACTAAAAGAGTTAAGAAATATAGAGAAAGAAGAAATAAAATCAGAACCAATAAGCGACAGAAAAAATAGAAAAGAGACAGAGACAGAGACAGAAAGAGAGAGATAGACAGGGTGAGAGAGAGAAAGAGAGAGAGAGAGAGAGATAGAGAGAGGGGATTTATACAAAAAAAAAGCGAACCGACAGAAAAGAATGGAAAAGTAAATAGAAGGAATAAAATGAGAAAAAAAGCGTGTCGGAAAGAGACAAAGAGTGAGAGAATGACAGAAATAAGGAAATGAGAAATAGATAGATAGATAGACAGACAGAGAAAAAGAAAGAGAGAGAGATAGAGACAAGGACAGAGAGAGGAGAGGGAGAGGTGTATATATACGAATTAAATAATATTCTCTAACTAGCTGGAATCATTTGAATAATTTTCAAATAGATGTAACGAAAACGAGGAAGTTATTGCTGTATTATTCAAATGTTATTTCATAGTTTGCCTCCTTTCAAAATTGGCTTTGTGGTTACATAAAATAAAAAAGCCAGAAAGACAGAACAAAAAATGAAAAAGAGAGGGTTCTTTAATTGATCTTTGTTCATTACACGTCAATAATTTTTGGGTTATTTGACCTTAAAATATTCCTTAAAATTTAGTCTGAAAAAAAAATCATACTTATCAGCTCTCCGAAGCCATTTTTTTAACTCACTGTGAGAAATAATTCAATAAATAAAAGCGCATACAAATTACATATTCAGAAAGAATATTTTATTTTCTTTCACACCATATAAATATTTTCAAGATTTGACCAAGAATAGGTGATAAATTCCAAGCGGAACGGCTTAGACTGCGAAATGTATTCACTAAAATTAAACTTCACTGCTGGTATTGCTGTAAATCGCTGTAAAAGTCAGGCAGCGAAAAATATTTTATTATCAGCAGGTGCTGGTATACGGTCAATTCCACAAATTGGGGGATTTTGGCTTAATTAATTAATTATATCCCTGAATTAGTAAACGTTTCTTTTTTTTACAAGCAATTAGATAGTTTAAAGTAACTAACGATAATCATTTGTAAACCAGCATGATAACTTCAAGTAACTGTTCTTAATACTAACGATTTATATACAATTATATATCTTCAAGTGTTTGCCAATTTATTCATGATAATTATTTGCTTACACACAGTTATATGGTTCCAAGTATTCCGAACTAATATTATAATATTTTATACAGACCGATTTGACACAGGAAATGGAAACTTCCTGTCATAGCGGGACTTAAAGTAAAGCCAGCACAGGGTACACTTGTTGATATTCTAGTAGTTATTATTGGAGTGGTTAATCTCAAGTCGGTAGAAAGCCTCGCATAGAAATCAGCAGTCTTTCCAATCAAGACAGTGAATGATCTTAAATGCTTTTGTCCTGCTTGTTTATTGGCCACTTTTAACAGAAGTCGTTGCTGCTGCTCCTGCTAGTACAGTCTATTTATAGAAGCGGCGATTCTGTGTTGATCTTATACCTAAAATTAGTTCAACAACATTACATTATATAGATATTCAAAACTAAAGGCTCATCACCGGTTACAGGTTAGTATCATGCGCTGAAAAACACATGAGTGGGTCTTCCGTTTGTAGACCCGAGTTAGGGTAAGGGAAACATCCGCTTCCGCCCTCCGCAGAAAACCTCGGACTTCCGTTTTTATTTTTAAATCTACTTCCGGGGTCATTGGTCGGTCAATAGCTTGCACCCGTTGAGTGTTTACAATTCTAAACTTTAACCTCTTTTTGTTTTTATTTCTTTTTCTTCTCTTTCTCCAGAAATCCGATTACTGTTTTCTTTTCAATCCCCAAATTCTCCGCAGATCATATAATTACGCTACGATTTTTTTTTCAGCGAGACTTGTTGCCTTTCCAAGGTTAAAAGCTCAATATGTACGATCACAAATCTGAGATTCAAATTTACTTTCCGATAGTTAGGGGTACAATAGATACATGTTGTTCTCAACGGTATTAGCGTGAAATGAAAAGCAAATGGTTATTTTCATCAGAAATGGAATTGATGACCCGAGTTCAAATCCTAGACAAAGTTGTTTGTGTTTCACATTGTGCCCTTGGGAAAGGCATGAATCTATCTGTTCTCCCTCCAGCTATGGGTAGATAATAGGACAGACTAGACTCTTTATTCTTAGTAAGGCAACCAGTCTAGAAGGGTCCCACTTCTCATTAGTCAAAACCTAGTTTGATAGCTCCTCCTCCCCCTCCTCCTATATTATTACTTAACTCTTTGTCTTCTTTTATCCACTCACAGCTGCTCTCCCACTACACCCAAGCAATATACAAAAACTGATGGTTAGTTCATTATAATTGAGCAAAAGAACTCTGATTACAATAACAGGACTCTATTTGAATAGAATGAGTTCTGAGGTGAATAGATACTGAACTTTAAAATATCCCATCATACAGGTAAAAAAAATACAAGAAAATTGGTATAGTCATTAGGGAAATTTGGCAGGCAAAGGATTTGAATTCGGATCGCCGATTCCATTTCCTAGGATGGTAACCGTTATTAATAAGATAAAGTAAAAAAGACAAAGGAAAAACAAGAAGGAATGAGAGAGAGAGAGAGAGAGAGAGAGAGAGAGAGAGAGAGAGAGAGAAGGAGGATATTATCTACACTAACTCTCAAATAATACGAGGGAGATTCAAAAATTATCTACACCTATGTTTTATGGCAGCCAATCGTATCGTAGATGATTTGAATGGCAGAACCATAATTAATCTGTAGAGAACAAGCTGCTTCATCGATGATAACTCGCCCTTTTGTCATTACCATCTCTCGAGCCTGAATCTTCTCATCAGCGGTGGAGTGTGACGGGCGTACTGCTCTCTCTTCAAGTTCCCCGCTTATCCGGTCACTTTTTAATTTCTCTATCCACTTATACACACATCTACACGGTAGTGTACTGTTCATGCATTGTGCTAAAATCCGATTGATTTCAGCCCCTGACATTCCTTCCAACCTGAGAAATCGTGTCCCTTTCTTGGCGCATACTGCTAGTGGAGAGATCATGTTTACACTATAAAGACAGCAAGCAAGATGGCGCAATAAGTCTAAAACTCCGATCAGAAGACCTCAGCAGTGCCA
>CM042142.1:33353394-33407266 GCA_023376005.1 Doryteuthis pealeii
GGGAGTGCTCAGGGCAAACAATGATAATCACAACTCAGGAACCTTCTATTTTAGATCGAAAGTAGACAACAATGATTCCATCTATAAGTAATAGTATTTTAGTAGTAGTAGTAGTAGTAGTAGTAGTTATTGTTGTTGTCGTTGTTGATTTAACTTACTGAACTCGTGGAAAATCTACAGTATAATCATAAATTCCTGCTTAGAATTAAAGATCAATATGACATTTTCCTCACTTTATTATATATATATATATATATATAATATATATATATATATTATATAATATATTAATTATAAAAAGAAGGTCCGCAAAATGTATTATGTTTACAGAAAAAATGTTTTTATTCTTTTTATCTAAAAATAATAAAAAGAATAAAAACATTTTTTCTGAAAACATAATACATTTTGCGGACCTTCTTTTTATAAAATATTGAATTTTTCTCCCGTTGGAACCAGAACAACTTTATATATATATATATATATATATATATATATATATATATACTCGCACGAAAAAAATGGGACCTAGGTCAATTTCTTAAGCGGAGTTTAACAGGTTTGAATTCAGAGTTTTCTTTCCTCCAGACCAGTTGCTTAACCAAGGTTAAAGAGCCCATACCGCCCTACTATTTTCCCATAGATGGAGTGAGAATAGTTTAATTCATACTTTTTCCCAAGAGTATTAGCGCTATGGGAAATGCAAATATATATATATTTATACAAACCGAAATAAAAATACCCCACACGAACATAACAATCCATCCGCCACACCTAACATGCGATAGCGCTAACATCATATATTACATATACTGCACACAATGCACAAATAGCGGATATGTGGGAGAAACATGAAAATCTTTTAGACTAAGATTAAATAACCACAAATCCACAATAAAATCCAAATCCCCGCATAGTACAATAGCACTTCAATTTAACACCCTACCACACAAAAATACACACCTCAAATGCATTCTAATAGAACACGGATTTCCAACAACGCAATCTCGAAAACAAGCAAAAACTAAATGGATTCTAAAATTACAAACTCACGTGAGGGGATTGAACGCTGACATCGGAATACTCCGTTATTATAATTTTTTTACAGACGCTGCCGCTGTCAATAACAACAGAGACAAAAGTTCCGTTGAACAGGAACAACATTCATTTGATAAAGGGTATATAACGAACCCGAAAATTTATGATGATAAAAAATAATTAAAAAAATAAGTGAATCCAATACTCCATAACATCGAGTTCATTCATTTATTTTTAGATGCTTCGTAATAACGCCCAACTTAAAAAACATAAATATAATATATATATATTATATATATATATATATATATATATTTGAGGTGCATGGTGTAATGGTTAAACGGAAAAGATTAGACGAGTTTAAATACAGGACTAGGCTATTTCACATACCGCTATTACTCTTAGGAAATGTATGTGAAATTGTCAACCAATTTCCCAGTCTTACAATTCAGAGTAGAGATGTCTCCATCTTATGTAAAACACATGAACTTCGTCTTATCTGAGTTCACATAGAAATCAGCGCCTTTTTCTGCAATCTTTAGACTATGCAGCAGTGATTCGGCTTGTGCCGGTGTATTTGTAAGAAGCGTTGGATAATGTGCGTAATCCGCATCTGTACAATTTCAAGGAAATATGTGTCACGATCAGGTGAACCAACCATTACTTTCGTGTGTTTGTAGAGCATCATTATAGTTTTTTTCTTTTTTGGAGAGACAATATTCTCTTAGGAGTATTTGCTCGATTTCCCTCTGTGTATAGAGTTAAATGCATTGACGAAATCAACAAACAAAACTGTTGCCTTATAATTCTTTGAACAAACACTTCCTAACCTTCAACAAATTATCAGAATCTGTGGATTGATTTCTATGAAACAAGTTTTGATTTATCCAAAGAATTTACTCTACTTCAGGTCGGATGCGATTGTGGAACTTAGACGAGATTATTCTTTACTGTCTCGAGCCATATAAAAAGGATGTATATTGTAAACAAAGTTGGCTTGGGTCCCAGCACTTCAGTTAACCCAGAATGGTATGAATAATGACGCCGGTCGATGCCATGTGTTAATTTGAAAGAGAGAGAGAAAGAGAGAGAGTGGTGTGTGTGTGTGTGTGTGTGTGAGAGAGAGAGAGAGAGAGAGAGAGAGAGAGAGACGGTGGTATAATGGTTAACTACATTTACAACCACCACCCTGAAATCCGTATAAAACTCATCATTTTTTACAACAAATTCAAAAACTTCAATATAGTAAACCATAACAATCCGATCCCACGAAAATTAACAATACTTACAAATCAAAGAAATATTGTACAGAAATTCCACTCCAAATAAACATTGAATTCTTATATCAGTCAAACTATCTATACCTTATCTGGACGTTGAGGTCCTATCACTGGGTTGACTTCGTTGATGCTTTTTGTATCCTAGTTGTGTTTTCTTTTAGATGTGCCAAATAGGGATCGACGCAAATTGGTCGGAGCGTCACCGGAAAAAGGTTAATGGAAATAAGCTGTCGCAGGTTTTGGCAATTCTAAGAACGACACGACTCTCCGTTGACAATAACAATTCTTATAGCAATATGCTCAGTCGGTAGAGCGTTCGGCTAGAAACCACAACGTTCCTAGTTCGATAACGGCCCTCGCCAACTCAGCATATGAGTAACACAGAGATCTGTGCGGTAAAGTAAGGAACTGATGGTAGATGTGGCGCTCCACCTCAGACGCAAAAAAAATCTCCTTGGTCTAGCGCTAGTTAAAAGGAGATACTCTCTCGCTGGTTGGCTGATACCGACTGTATGCCACGACTTTATTCAGATACAAAAAATAAAGAATACATTTCGCGCACTTGTTAGGGGGCATGGTGAGGAATCTGGCGCCATTTTTGTTTTATGCTAATTATTATTACGCTTTTCAGCTGCGAAGGTTTATTCTATCAGTAATAAGTCGGAGGAGTAGCCTAATGTCGGTATCAGCCAGTCAACGAGGAATACTATCCATTTTACACTAGGGCTATACCAGGGATATTTTTTGGCATTTGAGCCACATCTACCATCAGCTCCCCTCAAAGAAGAGAAACCATATTCGTGTCAAGTGTGTGATACTTCCTTTTCAACAAAATCACATTTGATTATGCATATATGAGCACACACAGGAGAGAATTGGAAAAGCCTACTGAGAGAATTGAAAAAAGCCTACTAGACACAACCTCAAGTGTCTTCTGTCTCTCTGTATAGGGGTTTGTCAGTATCTGACATGAGGATACTTCCATAGGAAGTAAACCCTGACCAAATATTCCAAAAATATGAACATTAAAATAAGCAAAACAAATTCATACTGGTTGGATGTCGCCCAGGATAATCAGGTCCCCTCGTTATGGCTACACACTGGGCTAAGCGAGGAAAGCAACAGTGTACCTTCCCCTATAGATGATACCACAAGTAGCATCACTCAGCTAGATACCCCACCAGACCAGGACAATACTAGTCCTGGAATCCAACAAGATCGAAGAAGGACCACTTGGAAAAGAAATTATAACGTAACTAAGTGGTCCATTGAAGAGAAGAAAATAATACTCCACTGCTTCACTTACTCAAGAAGTGGGACAGAAGAAAAAAAATAGTATTTGAAGAGCAAATAAATCATCAAACCTCCCAAGAGAGAAGCCATATTCTTGTGAATTGTGTGGCACTTCCTTTTCAGGAAAATCTGTTTTGAGGAGTCATATGCGAACACACACGGGAGAGAAGCCATATTCTTTTGTAGTGTGTGACTCTTTCTTTTCACGAAAGTCAACTTTAGTCAGGCATATTCGAACACACAGATCCAAGCTGTGCTAATCATGCAAAGGTCAGCATCCAACTCGCAATCTGGTGGTTCCTGGGTGAATGCACTACTGACTGAGCTAAACGGTCCCCTAGTTTTGTAGCTGTAATTACCTTTGATGGAATTTGTAAACTCAGACAGAAGAATTAACATATATCTAATATTTTGGTTTTAATATGATTTTCATTTTAACAAAATTACTTCTTACAAAAAGAACACGATTTTTGGTTATCATGGTTTATTATGAATTGTAAACGCCAGCAGAAATCCTCGTTGTGTCACATTGTCATTTGTTGTTTATCTGGCCAATTCTCTATAAGAAATAACCCCAACAAGGACACACGACTTCAAACTCAAGTAAATAAAGCGAAACTTTTTTTAAGACGGATATTATTTAAGATCAATAGTAAAAGGATTCGAGTCCTTAACTATAAAATCAATAAAACTAACCCTCAACATCTTCTTCGGGCATGAGCAGGGAATTCTAATATTTTTCACTACTTAAAAAAATATCATATTACTAGTGTTTTATTATTTCCCGACTCTGTGGAAATGGCAGTAATCTTGATACAACTATATAGCAAAACTTGTAAATCGGTCGGAAAATTAGGGTGACCCAGAAAAAACAGAACCCAAATTAACTATTTCTTTTCACATTAAACTAACCCTAACCCTAACCCTAACCCTACATCCTAACCCTAAACCTCCCTAGTTAAAATTAACAGTTTTATTACAAAATTTGTGGGTTCTGTTTTGTTTGTTTTTAAAAACAGAACCCAAATTATTAATTTATTTTCCCATTAAACTAACCCTAAACCCCAACCCTAACCCTAACCCTAAACCCTAACTGTAACCCTAACGCCCCCTAGTTAAAATTAACAGTTTTATTACAAAATTTGTGGGTTCTGTTTTTTCTGAGACGCCCTAATTTTCCGACCGATTTGCAAGTTTCGCCAACTATATAAGAGATTAATCTCACTACATTCCCGCCCTCGGTGCCTCCGAGTGCGATCTATCTCCAACTTCGAACTTTACTTTCTAAGTAGTTCTGATTTTATAAGTGTGTCTATTTAAGTATATCACGTTATATATATATATATATATATATATATATATATATAAATATATATATATATATATGTGTGTGTGTGTGTGTGTGTGTGTTAAGACAATTTAGTTCCCAGAATGGCACTGTGAAATCAAATTGTGTGTACTTGGTCTCAATTGGCTGCTGTCACCTTCAAAATACTTCCCTTGTGAAACTATCCACTTCGTGAGACGATAGTGCCATTGCTGAAGACATTGCGGTTGTCTGGTTTGTCCAGAATACCTTTCAGCAATGTCGCGTGTTGCGGCATCTCAAGTATGTCAGGAATTATTTCTTCTTTGAGGGCATTTTTCAATTTTGGTAATAGCCAAAAATCGCAAGGGTGGTAATTATGACCAATGATTCATTTTCATAATGTTTTTTTTTGTCTTTTTTTCTCGCCCGGAACGCATGAAACCCTAACGCTTTACGCACACGAGAATTGTCATAGTGGTGAATCTACTTTTCAGGCCAGAGTCCGAATCTTTTCGTTCCAACTAATCATGGTAACCCTTTCAGCACTTGCAAATAAACATACTAAAGATTTTTTTGTTTCCATTGTTTAATGGCTTATCAACTATTTAATACCTGAAAGTAAGTCGTCGCTGTGGCCTAAAGTTGGTATCATCCCGACATCGAGGGTCTCTCCCCTTTTCACTAGCGCTAGACCAAGATTGATTTTTAGCGTCTGTGGTGGAGCTCCATACCTACTATCAGATCCTTACTTCACCACACAGATCTCTGTGATACTCTTACGCTGAGTTTGCGAGGGCTGGTATCCTAGACCGACGCTAATCCTTCCTTAGAGAAGAAAAAAAACGTGGTACTATTAAACCATTAGCTGTGGCAAGAAGGGTTTCATAATTTCCCTATGGTTATATATATATATATATATATATATATATATATTGGGTGTCACATCGTGGTATAATGGATAGGAAGCTAGTTTCGCAGATCCATTACTACTAAATAGCAGGTTTTATCCTGAGTGGATGCTCTATACTTTCGACAATGTGTCACATCGACGGGGTGGTTAAATATCTACCCTTTCTATGTTTTTTTGCTCATCTGTCATAAGTGATACATGACAAAACCGTTTCTACTCTTGAAAACTGAGGGATAACTGTATAGGAAAAGTTAGATTCTATATACATAATTATATATATATATATATATATATATATATATATATATATATATGTGTGTGTGTGTGTGTTGTGTGTGTGTGTGTGTGTGTGTGTGTGTGGTAAAGAGTAGAGGAAAAAGTGGGAAAAAAGAGCAAACTCAAACTAGTAGATGTAGGGGATATATTTCGTCCTGCCTTGAGCAGGACTTCAACAGTCTTTTGTTAATAAAAGACTGATTGAGCAGGACGAAATATCTCCTACATCTACTAGTTTGAGTTTTCTCTTTTTGTCCACTTTTTCCCTCTATTCTTTACCACATTCGGTCGGAATTAGTCCAACCCTCCTATCCTCACATATATATATATATATTATATATATATATATATATATATATATATATATATATGAGTGTGTGTGTGTTTGTGTGTGTGTATGTGTGTGTATGTGTGCGTGTGTGTGTGTGTGTGTGTCACGTCCTTCTTTGATCTGCCACTCATTTTCAGAGGTTGTTTTATGTTTACTCTTCCTCAATCTCAAACTCACTGACTTTGCAGACAACCAATGCTATGACAAGTCCAGTGTCCTTCCTTTACAGAAAGAAAGAAAATACTTTAAAAGAAAGAAAGAAATGATTTTAAAAGGCAGTCAGAAAGAAAGAAAGAAAGATGTTAAGAAAGAAAGAATAAAAGAAAGACTGTCTGCTGTTCTCGATTTGTACAATAGTCATACAAGCTTAAATAACGACTGGGATTGCTCAGGGCAAACAATAATATTCACAGCTAAGGAGCCTTCTATTTTAGATCGAAAGTAGACAACAATGATTCCACCTATAACTACTACTACTACTACTACTAGTAGTAGTAGTAGTAGTAGTAGTAGTAGTAGTAGTGGTAGTAGTAGTAGTATTCACTTGCTGAACTAAAGGAAATCAGTATAATTATGAATAACTGCAAAGATTAATATGACATTTTTAACACACACACATATATATATATATATATATATTGTGTGTGTGTGTGTGTGTGTGTGTGTGTGTGTTATGCATAAACTTTGTTCTTATGAACGTTGTTTTTTTGTTGAAGCATTGGAAAAAAAGAACAAAAACAAGAAAAGCAGAACAAAAATCAAAATTTTAATATTCAATTGTTCTGTACCTGGTTTGATCAATTCCGATATTTCGGATGAACATTCACCCTTTTTCAAAGTATATAATATGAGACTGTCTGGAGAAAAAAAATGAAATGCTGTATATGAGAGCAAAAAAATAAATAAATGAAACTATCGGATTTGGCGTTATATATATATATATATATATATATATATATATAATATATAAAGAAAAAGTTGACTTACCGGTAAATTTGATCACGATGGTTAGTAAGTGTGGAATTCAGAGGGGTAAGTCAGCGATATAACAAATAAAAAGTGCTCAATACTAAGTAGAGCAAATGTACCCATTTTGTAATATATATATATATATTCATTATAGTGTACAATACATTTATGGTGCTGTTGTTACCATTGGTTTCCAGATTAATGTACGACTTTAATAAAAAAAAGCAAGGGATTTTAAGAAAATACGGCCTACTACAAATACAAGAAACGTGCAGATATAAATGAAGGGGCATTCTCTCTATTCCTTAAACAGGCACGTTGTCTTGATGAAGTGTGGCTAATATGCTTCCTGTACACCAATGGTAACAATAGCACTTTAAATGTATTGTACACTCTAATAAATAAAAAATTAAATACAGCCTTACACAATAATCGAGCACTTTATTTTCAATTCTCCAATACTAACAAAGGACTATATAAAAATAAAGGAAAATAATAACTATATACTTTTATTTTAAAGAAAGTCACGGGCATTAATTGGCCGGTTGGCAGTGGCTTGCCATAATAATACACTTGGGAAAATTCTGCGGAGTTATTTTCCCCCTCCCTTCACATAGTATATTAGTTGATCGAGCGAGCACAAATACGGGAAAAGGTGTATTTGAAAGTTAATTTTGTGTTGGACAAGAATGTATCCCCAATGGATTGGTATTCTAGCATTTTGGCGTTTAACTAGTGGGGAGAGACTCATTGTATTATATATATACATATATATATATATATATATATATATATATATATTATATTATATATGCTCCAAACTCGGTAGAGCTCTTTAGGTGTGACTTAAATTAAATTTCACATAAAGCAATGATCGACTGTAAACAGACTGGATCTCTCTGGTGATCATAAAATATATAAACTAACGTATGTATTTAATAGTTTAAACACCACCCCGTTACGGCATATGTCAAGTGGCCGAGAGGTTGAGAAGTCGGGCAGACAAAAATTCGATCCGGGCCATAGGTAATTGTTGTGTCTAGCCACACTGAAAAGGCGTGAAACGATGTCTGCGGATGACTTATTATATATATATATATATATATATATATATATATATATATATATATATATATGTGTGTGTGTGTGTGTGTGTGTGTAAGAAATAACAAAAGACTTTGAGATTTAGCATTATAGTCATTAGCAAATAAATGTGACTCTAACATTAAGAGCACACATTGAGCTCTCAAACTGTGCCAGGTTTTTAAAAATAAGACTCCTGTGTCGTAAGGAAGATTTCTTCTCTGGACTTTTGGATTATATATATATATATATATATATATATATATATATATATATATATATATATATATACGTGTGTTTGTATGCAAATGTGTTTGTGTGTTGTTAAAAAGAACAGACAAGGAAGCATGTAGGATTTTCTAATAGTTTTTTCTTCTTTAAGAACACGGCTACGTAATTACGGATTGAAAGAAAGAATGAAAGAAAGAAAGAAAGAAAGAAAGAAAAAAAGAAAAGCTTTTAAAAGGAAAGCGAAAGAGAAAAAAGAGAAACAAATTTAAAATAATAAGTAAGAAAGAACGAAAGAAAAAATTTAGAAACACTGAAAAATTTTAAAGGACAACGAGAAAGAGAAAGAAAGAAAGAAAGAAAGAATTCTGCAATTCTCTTGATTAACTACTTCAAAGTTCAAATATAATTTCTGATTTCCAGAAACTGTAGAACCTGTCTTTAACTCTTTGAATGAAAGATAAGTTTTCAACTGAAGTTACGATTCGCTAAGTGTCATTTACACTGATTTGACTTCAACTAGACATAATGGTTCCGCTTTGAGAATAAAGTTTAGTAAACTTAAAAATACACTACACTTTGTGCCAAATAAAAGATTCCACCCATATATATCAGCTTTAAATCTTGATTTTTGTGGATAATCTCGCTTAGAATTGGATCGAATGAAAACATTTGCATACATTAAATATTTCTACGGCACCTGAACCATTTATTTGTATACCTTATGCAGTGAACACAAAATGTAGTCCTATTTCTCTGAATGTTTGAGATGAGGCTTGATGATTAGTATTATCTGCGTTATTTGGACTATTGTCCCTATCTTCATTGTTATTTGTACAACGTTTCGGCCGATATGCCCTCCGTCCTTCTTCAGGTATTTCTTGTCGGGAAACTTCTCGGACTCGGGAACCTTCTTTTCAAACTCGGAAACTTTCTTGTCGTAATCGGGAGCCATCCCGGAACTTTGAACCTAACCCTTTATTTAGTCCACAGGGGTATCCTGTTCTCATTCCGCTAACCATAGCTTGGGTAGGAGTTGTGTTAATTATTTTTCTATGTTACTGCCTCTACTCAAGATTGAACACGGAATCCAGAGATAACTGTCACTTAGAAGCTTACTACCTTATCCATTAGGCCATGAGTCCAATTCGAAAAGAAGTTCCCGAGTCCGAGAAGGTTCCCGAGTCCGACAAGAAATACCGAAGAAGGCCGGAGGGTATATCGGCCGAAATGCTGTACAAATAACAATGAAGATGGGTACAATAGTCCGAATAACGCAGATAATACTGAGATTTAGTCCCTTCCATTCTTCAGTACTCATCATATTTACATCATCATCATCATCATCATGTCGCGCTGTTAGCACGGATATCCATGACAATCTCTCTCCATCCGTCCCTATCGCTCATCATTCTCGGGAGGTCCTCTATGCAGCATCCTGTATCAGCACAGAACTGGTCAATGTACATCTTTGTCGATCGGCCCACACTGGCGTGCCCATGTGCTGGCTTCCACTGAAGGACGTCGCTTATGAGTTCGTCCTTGCTTCTCCAGCAGTGTCCCGTGTGTCTTGCTCGTCTTACGCGGATGGTTTGGGTGATATGTGGCAGGTGGCCGTATAGCTGTTTACTCGTGAGGTGTTGTTTCCACGTCTTGGTCAGGAGCACCCGCAGAATTCTTGTGCAGCTCCCGTCTACTTTATTCTATAGTTGCTTCGTTAGGGATGCAGCCATACAGCATTACTGACACAACAACGGCCTGGAAGTGCAACTTATCATTATTACATTGGAAAAGTTGATTGAAGAAATAAAAGTGTTTGCAAATTGTTATTATCAAAAATGAAGAGATTTGTAACCATATGAACTTGTCCAAAATATTTTTTATTAAGAATATTTACTTGGCGCTTTAATTATTTACAAGAGAATGTCGTTAAACAAGAATACTTAAAACTATATAACTGCTTGCGAAAGGTACAGAACAATACATTATGAGCTGATATAACGTAACTCCAATCAACCAACCAACATATGTCATTAACTTCTCAACATGCTTTATTCAACTTATTGTTTGTATCTACCAACCCCTCCACATAAGCAGGATGTGACACAAGGTGTATATTTAAGCGGAGTTTAACCGGTTTGAATTTCGAGTTTTTTCTTCTTTACCGTCGTGCTAGATCACCGAAGTTAAGCAGCGATTAGTCCGTCCCATAGTTAAATAGACGCCCCTTTTTAATAAAAATAGTAAAAGTAAAGTAAAGTCGTCGGGGCAGCCTAAAGTCGGTATCAGCCAATCAGCGAGGGAGTCTATCCCCTTTTCACTAGCGCTAGACCAAGGAGATTGATTTTGCATCTGAGGGGGAGCGCCACTTTTAACATCAGCTCCTCCCTTAACCGCGCAGATCCCCGTGCTACTATACGCTGAGTTGGCGAGGGCTAGTATCGAAGTAGGAACCTTGTGATTTCTAGCCGAACTAGCAAAATGACTTGATTCATCTTTAAATGGTCAAAAAAGGGTTGATATGCCGTAAAAACAACAACCAAATCTTCTTGACCGGTTGCCGAACCATAGTGAATGAGCCCAGTCTGTCCTACTATTTACTCGGAACAACAGGAAGAATAATTGGGTGCATACCTTTCCAAGTGATATTAACACTATTTGAAATGCTAATAATCTCGTCGTTTGGTTGTATATATTTACTAGAACGATAACCATTGCAATACGGGTGCCTTACTACTCTCTGTTTGACATGTCTTTAATATCTCTATGATCTGCGAAAAAAAGACTGACTTCGGCATTAAATAACCAAACATTGGTTAAAAGTGAGTTAAAACTAACCAACAGGACCAACCAACATATGTAATTATCTCATCAACCTGTTTTATTCAACTGTCTGCAAGGAACGTCTTTAAAAATCCGTACGATTTGTACACCTATAGCGATACACATTCAAACGCCACGCTTTTTACATTACTGCCACGTTGTATTGCTCGCTTTTCATCATGCCCAAACCAGCCTTGCCTTTTCCATCATGTCGTTCTAATATGTTCTCAATCTTTTACCTTTCATTGAAAGGCATGCCTGTCTTTGTCGCTAGTAATTGCTTTTGCCTCGCTCCATTGCAAATGCCAACCAGATCATTTGAGACTAATCAGTAGCCTTTTTCCCGATCGTCGTTCACGTCTGACCCGGGCATTTTCGAGTCGTAGAATTTGCATTGCGGGGCTTTTGTCAACTTTAATAGGTCTCTGTGTTCCGTTCGCCTTTCTTCATTGCTCATTTCTCTAATGCCCAGAAAAGTCTTTTCTTTTACATTTTTCCTTATATTTGGTTGCTATTTTTGCTCATTCATTCAAATAGCATTTATTCTTCCCTTTAGTTATTCGTGTATTTGCTAAGACATTCGCTTAATCAGTGTATGCGTCCCTTCCTTCCTTTCTTCCTTTCTTTCTTTTCTTTCTTTCTTTCTTTCTTCTATTTGTGCTTGAATCCAACTTTCTTTTATTGTCAAGCGATGGTAATAATACCTGCAATTTTAAGATGTGCCATTGTCATTGCTTGATCGGTCCGGTTATGACTTTTAATTATTTTGTTGCTTCCCTTGCTACTGTAGTTATTCGGCCGATTCAGGGTACTATTAGATTGATGCAAAATAAATAAGATTTCAAAATGTAATTCATATTTTGGTTGGTTGGTTGGTTGGTTGGTTGACTAGTCTTTAAAGTTATATTAACTCTTGTAGATTACCTAATACCAAATCATATATCCATCTATCTATTTATTTATCTATCTATATGTATATATATATACAAAATGTGTCAAAAAAGTATCTACATATTTTGTACTCTTAGACACAACTTGTATTCTGAAAAATTAACGTTCCATTCATTGTTCATTTCTATTTTGGTAAATACAGCTCTCATTCCGGCACTTTTACGGCACACCTTATATTCTGAAAAAAATAGGATTTGTAAGCTGGAGGTGCGTGGTCTAATTGTTGGAGTCGTGGAAAATTTACTCGTTGCCCCGAGTTCAATTCCTGGACAAAGCTGTTTGCATTTCACATGGCGCTTATACCCTTAGGAAAGGTATGAATCCAATTCTCCCTCCAGCTATGGGTAAATAGCAGGGTAGATTCGGCTCTTTAACCATGGCTAGGTAATCAGTCTAGGAGAAGGAAAACTCTAAATTCAAACCTGTTAAACTCCTCTTTAAAAAATTGACCTTGTATCGCATCCTGCTCGTGCGGAGGGGTTGGTAAATATATATATTCTGAACAGAATTATCGTTCCATTCATTGTTCATTTTTATCTTGGTAAATACAGCTTCACTCTTGACACTTTTATGACACACCTTATATATATATAATAAATATATATAAATAATATAATATATATATATATATATATATATATATATATATATATATATATATATATATATATATATATAAGGTTTTATAATTTGCTAGAAGCATTGTGTTTATATTGGTTTGGTGGCTGGTTTTGAAGGCTTTCATAATGCAAGTGTAAAGAAAAACAAGTTTAATATGGTGTCGTTTGTTAATCTGTAATTTTTTTTAAATAAAAATAAAAAGATTACAGGTTAACAAACAACACCATAGTTACTTTGTTTTTCTTTACACTTGCATTGTGATAGCCTTCAAAACCAACCACCAAACCAATATATATATATATATATATATATATATATATATGATTTGTTTAACTTCTTAGGTATAAATAAATTGGTATGGATAATTTTCAAGTTCATATGCATTAATAAGTGGAAGAAATATTTTATGTTATTTAGTTATTTTGTCTAATGGCATATCAATTCTTGTTGACTAAACCATGCCAAATCCTATTCTTCTGTATCTATGATTTGTAAGCAGATTTTAGGGAAGAATATTTTTATTTGCTTTAATTTTATAAACTGGTACAATGTTTTATTAACTCAATGTCTATTAATATATTGGTATAAATCATTTTAACATTAGATTTATCATTAATTTCTGGTAGAAAGGGTTGCATTAACTCAATCTGTATTGATAAATTGGTAGAATGTTCATTATTAGTAGATATAATTTTGATCAAATTCATGCGTTTTAATAATGACTCTTAGCACCCATTAGATCAAGAGGTTTGGATGATTGTCATAAGAGCAATTAGAAGAATACCGTCGGGACTATACTATAGGCATATTATATTGACATGACTGACCGATTGAACGGGTGGGACCTCTTCAACCGCCTGTCTAGTCCAATGAGTTAAATTTTCCTTCAGAAATAGTCATTGAATAACATTTAACACAATCATTCCATCAATTTTTATATTGAACTTAACGCCTGAGTCCCCTTGAAGAGTCCCTTTCAGCTTGGGAAGTGGGTGGTAATGGGATAATTGTAGCAGGAAAAATCCTGACATTTTTCTTTTTCCCCAACCTGAAGGGGCTCATCAAGGGGGCCCGTTTTGAATGCGTTCAGGCTATCATTTAGTTTCTTTGGATTTTAAATGAATTTTTTGTGACAACAGTCTCATTACATTTCAGACACACCTCGTATATTCATGCAAGTTCATTTTATTTTTGGTTATAATGTTTCAGTTCTAGCGACTAAAAGAATTTAAATTTGCATCGCCCTTAAATAAGTACACCCATGATATCATTTAATATAAACTTAATTTTCTTCTAGACCAAATATATCTTTCTTTCTATTTTAACTCCCCCTTCCCTCTTTTATTTTCTTCATTCACTATACGCCAATATTTTAATTCACAGTTATGGTCACATGCATTTCTGAGCTTTCGACAGTCGCTGCTCTTGTAAAGAAAAACGTTTCCACGATATCTTCCTTTGGCTGGTAGATTCTCTGAATTCCTATCTCCGTCTTGTGATTATCATCTTCTTGGTACACTAACTTGGCCCCGTTGGGTTAACGAGGACTGTATGAACCTAATTTATATTTGGACGATGCCTCGAGGAAGAAAGACTATTGCAATAACACAGTAATCTGCGGAATAGTCGCATTGAACAAACCCCAAAATTGTGCACACTTATTCCCGAGCGGAAATTAGAACGAAACATGAAGCCATACATATAAATTCTCACGACATGAACGCAATATATAGAAACTAGCGGAAGTACCCGTGCCAGATAAAAGATAATTTTAGGAACACCAGGGAGTTAGAGAGATATGGGGAAGAGGGGAGTAAGAGAGGAGGTTGGAGGAAAATAATTTAGCAAGTTCCTTATTAAATTGAAAAAGACAATTATATCATTTAATCAGTGAAAATCAAAAACTAAATGTTGTACTTTTCCTTATTCATGAGCATGTGCGTTTTAATGCTCTATGGCATCTCTTCTCTGAAGTATAGGTCGACATGTACATACTAAAGCAGACAGGACTTTTTTGTATATATATATTATATATATATATATATGGGGGGGGTATGTATATATATATATATTTATGTTATTTTAATAAAGAAAGTGATATGATGAAACTCGTAGGGTCTCAGATACCCACGGGTGGAAATGGACCATAATTGCTGAATACCCGTTCTTTAACTAAACTTTGTGTCACATCCTTATTTTAGCGTTTTGACTAAATACATACATATTCACTTATCATATATCTGATCAGTAGAAAAGTCGACAATCGATAGTCCCAACGTCAAGGAGAATAACGGAATTTTCTAAGTTGTGTCACTCACCTGCATGGGAAATAAATAATTATTAAGATTTTTGGATGTTTGTTTTTTAGAAGCCTTGTTGAATAAAGTATATATTATATTTTTGCTTGAAGGCAATTACAATGCATGTGTCGCATAAAATTTGATGCTTTTTTTTAATACAAAATGAACTCGACGGCAAAGGATCGCTCAGTGTGTAGAACATCGTACAGACTGTTTCGACTTTATTAAGTCTCATCAGCAATGTATACATCACACCGAGCGATCCTTTACCGGGATTACACTTGTCAAGTTCATTTTCTATTAAAAAAAAGTATTGAATTTTATGCGATACATGCATTGTAATTGCCTTCAAGCAAAAATATAAGATATAAATAATTATTGTATAGCCCTATACTTCTTCTTATCATATTGTTTTACCTACTTCTATGCTGGATCGGGTCGTCTATTCCCTATCCGGATATTTGGGTTGGTTCTCTCTGTTCTTCAGATCTGCTTTCTGGTGTCTTTTTTTGTCTTCATCATCTCTGTGTCTCTTGTTGTTCTTAGTAATGAACTCAAAGATTCAGATATTTTTCTTAGACATCGTTATTCATCCTAAGTTAACCATCACGCGTAGGAGAAATAGCCATCTTGGAGAGACACGTATGCCTCATTCAAAAAACAAACTAAAACACATTTTTCTAAGTCTACTATCTGTTCTCCTGAATCGTTTTGACCAATTAGTGAACTGGTACAATGTAAGCAAAAGGTCAAACCCTATAAATCTACTTTTACCATTTTTCATATTCAGAATTACCGTTATTTTCAATTTCTAATTTACCGTACCTAATTTCTTGGTAATCTATCAATTATGTAATATAATTAGCGCAGATAATCCGATGGAAACTGGTTGGTTGGTTGGTTTGGTTTGTTGGATATTACAGCATGTAAACCCTTGTTGAGTTATTTTATGCCGAAGACTTTTTGTTTTATTCATGCTTGGTGAGTATTCAAAAGTTGTTTTTTTTTTTAACTCAACCTCATTTTACATTAATTTGTCTATTGAACCCATAGATAGCACCCTGACTAGTACTTCCACTCCGGGTCAGATTAGACCTGGAAGAAATGGCGATGAAGGGGTACACCACACTCCCCAGAGCTAAAAAATTGAAACTTCCTCATTAGGTGCAGTTTAATTTCATACGCAGGAGAAGTTGAAAACTGGATAGGTGACTGTGTGCTAGGTATCACGTGATAGAAGAGAAAATTGAAAATATGAATGTTGAGTTCTGACAGCTGGCTTGCAGATATCGGACAGGAAAAAGTTAGTCAGATTTTAAACCGATCTATTCCCTCCTGATCACTTCTTATACGAATAGCTGAGGTTTCAAGTTTGTTTTTTTATTTATGTAGAGCGTACACAGCTGATCAACTGAAAGATTCTATTCCTCATTAAATCCTAGTAATCCTAGAGGCAATGACAGGGCGAACGTTGCCGGATTTCAATGTGTGGTTTCAGGATACAAGCATTTTGACGGTATAATCTTTCAAACAAAATGACGACAATAACAAAACAAAATTGCGAATATTGTTCTTTCTTAATGTACGATTCAATTGTGAAGAGAATGAAGCCCCCCCCCCATATCGAAGTGGTTAACTATATGTTACGTAGTGCCTTTTCTTGGACGGCACTAAATATCTATATATGTTATATACTTCCTTACGTTTTCTTACTCTGGTCGTCTATTCTTCTGGCCGGCCGTCTATCATCTATCTTGGTCTGGTATATCTTCTAAGGTCTCGTCTGGTCTTCTATTGAGGATTCCGAGTCTGGTTCTGTTGGTAGGGATTTCTTGTTATCCGAAGCCTTGTGCTATTGTTAGCTTTTAGTAATAACAACAAGACTTCGATTTACGATGATGTTACTTTATTCGTAGAACCCCAGACCAGACAATCACGCAGTGAGCTCACATCTCACTAGCTTGGCTTCTAACTTCTAACTGACTTGCTTACAGCTTAAACCGGAAGGGCCTCTATTGCCTTCCGTTCTCACGTTCCATCCCCAGAACGCAAGGTGAGATTGAGGTCAAACATTGTCACTCACTCTCAAGGCCATCAGCTGTACTGATCGCCATAAGGATTTCTATACTACCTTAAAAATGTAATAGGGATCCAATTAATATGTAACATATAGAAGAGGGGAAATATGTGGGGCGAAATAGACCTTCGAATCAACAAGCTCCCGCCGTGGTGGAACCAAAAACACAAGCGAGTTTTCCGTCTTCTCACAAGCCAGACCCTCTGTTGGTCAACACATTCTTCATCTAGCAGCTGGAAAATCCGTCGTCGTAGTCGAAATAATCTTTAGCAGTTCAAAATCACATTTCCTATTTAGTTTTGTTTCTGTTCGACTAAAAACCATTTCCTTACTGAAAAGCGCTTCGTCGTCGACTGCTTCTGCTGCTGCTGACTGTCCAGCGCTCGACTCACTTGTTATTTTATGGGCATATTAGCCAAACATCCGGGCACATCAGTCGAACCTCGCGTCCGTCCAGTGCCCAAAACGCATTTGTTTTTGCATGCGGGAGGACGCGAGTTCGATCCCGGCAGGCAAGACAATGTCTTGCTCTTTTTCCTTTCTCGTTCTCCATCACATTAACATAATGGACTGCAACAAAGTAATAAACGAGTTCGAATTCCAGTCATGCAATTACGTCAAATTTTGGATTAATACACTTGGGAAAGATATAAACCCCTTAATTCTCCAGTTATGAGTTACATAGTAACACTACTGTTCTTTTACAAGAATTGCCACGGTATTAATAACCATGAAGATTGATATGCTTTGGGCATTGCCCCTTCCAGCTGGGAACATTTGGCTCAAGACCGCCCTCGGTGGCGGCAGTCTCTCCGTAGCGGACCGTTCATGTCTGAAGCCATCCTGGCGCAACACCATAAGCCAAGAAGTCCAGAAGAAAGCAGCGGCAACAAAGCACCGGCACATCAACATCTTCAGGGACAGCCTTCACATGCGACATCTGCGGTCGAGAATGTTTTTCGAGCATTAGACTTTACAATCGCAGAAGGCGCTGTAACTTCAGTGGCACAAAAACTATATTATAGTCTTCCGAGACTGAAATGCCAATACTTCCCAAGGTTGATATGCCATTAAATAATGAAACTAAACCAAACAAGCTAAAACTGTTGTCTTAATGATAATCAATATTCGGTACATACGTCTTCCTCTTATTTTCAAATGCTTTTATCACACTTCCAAATTTGTATCCTACGATTTTTCAACGAGCATCATATATTGAAAATAAAAAGAGAACCTCTGAGATATTTAACTTCCATCGTTATCCGAGAGTTTAATCTTTCTCAAAATAAAGAAAAACAAAGAAAAGAAAACACCCATTCCTTTTTTTGGTTGGGCCGCAAACATTTCAGCAACGCCTCTCCACCACCACCAGCAGCAGCACATACGTATACACATCCCTGTGCACGTGAATTTGTTGTGCAAAAGAATGTATTTTTTTTCTTTTTATACTTTTATTTGCTCCATTAAAGAAAAGCACAGATTTCAATCACACAGGTAGTTCATATATTTCGATGCTTTCTTCATAGCGAACACCTGTGGGCAATCAAATTCCGACACTATATTTTCTGAGTAAAATGAACAAAAACGAGGCCACCTTACAGGAATCAATTTGATTGGCTGGAGTGTTTTTTTAGTGTTCTTTGTTTTGTTTTTGTTTTTTTGGGGGGTGAGATTTTTCCCTTTTTATTTTTTTTATTTTGTATCTGCTGTGTTTTGATGTATCCTTTGATCAGGAAAGAATCGTCTTTGAAAGAAAAGAGTTGTTCCTTCAATAGGAGTTCTATTTCTCTTTTTTCTTTTTTCTTTTCTTTTTTTTACCCTGTTTTATTTTCTTCTTTTTATTCATTCATTTATTAATCTTTGGTTTTATCTACTTTTTTTTTGTTCGTTCATTCTTTTGTTTTCAGGATTTTCTTTTGTTTTATTCCTTTAAGATTATTTTGCATTCCGCTCGAGTTGGTTATTTTATAAGTACCCTGGCCGTATTATTCTTTTTATGTTTTTTTTTCTTTCTTTCTTTATCTTCTACTGTTGCTCTTGCATCCAGTAACTGTTTCTTTCTTTTTTTTCTTTTCTCTTCTTTCTTTCTCTCCCTTCCTACTTTCTATTTCTTTCTTTCTCTTTTTCCTTATTTCTTTCTCTCTGTCTTCTTTGTTTCTTTCTTTCATTAGCACATTTTTTTGTCCTTTAATGCCTTTTTATCATTTTACTTTCTTCTTTCTCTTTTTCGTCAACTAAATTCCCTTGTATTTTAATGCTTTCTTCTTTCCATTTAATTTTCAATTAAATAATTTTCAATAAAAACGTCTTATTTCTTCGTTCTATCATTTTTCTCTATTCAGCTTATTGCTTTTTTGTATTTTTGGTATTTTCTTCTTTTCCAATTTAATTTGTATTTTATCTTCTTTCTTGTCTCTTTCTTTCATTCTTTTTTTTCTTTTAAAACCTTATTGCTTTGTGTATTTTGACATGTTCTTCTTCTTTGCCATTTAAATCTGTATTTTTCTTTCTTTCTCTCTTTCTTTAAAAATCTTCTTTTTATAAAGTTTGTATTTTAATTCTAACTTTTTCCTTCATATTTTTCAATTTATTTTTTCTTTATATTCATTTATTTTTTTTCGGCTTGTTTCTTCTGTATTCATTTCTTTGATAAAAAAAAACTCTTTCGGTCTTTTTATTTAATTCTTCCTTTTTCTCTTCTTTCCTTGTTTTTTTTTTTAGCTTATTGCTTTTGAACTTTAATACTTTTTCTTTTCTTTTGTTTTCAATAATTTGTCTTTTCTTTTGCAGTTATTTTTGTTCTTTATTTCGTATTTTAAGGTTTTTTTCTCTTTTCTTTTCTCTTTTTTTCTTTCTTTCTTTCTTTTTAATTCTATTTATATGTTAAGGCTTCTTATTATTTCTTTTATGTTCTCTTTCTTTTCTTCTTCCTTCTTTCTTTCTTTTTTCGACATTTCATTTGTATTTTAATCTTTTTTCTTTCCCTTTTCTTCCTCGTTCATTCTCCTTTCTATTTTTCTTCAATTAATTGCTACTCAGTTTTAATGATTTCTTTTTCCATTTTGATATTCAATCATATCCTCTCCAATAAATATTTATTTATTTATTTATTCAGATTATTGCTATTGTATTTTGATATTTTATTCTTATTTCATTTTCAGAATCTTTCTTTTCTTTCTTGCGGTCATTTTTTTTCTTCCTTTGAAATATTTTTCGCTACTCTTTGCAATTTGCAATTCTTTATTGTGATTATTTTTATCTTTTTGTCTTATATATTCTTTTTTGATTATATCTTTTTCCTAATTTTTTTCATCTTTTCTATATTTCTTCTCCACCCCCCATGTTATATATTATATTTTTATATTATATATATATATATAATATATACTTTATTATATAATATAATATTATTATATATATATATATATATATTATATATATACTATATATACACACAACACACACACATTAATATATATATATATTATATATATATATATATAATATATATATCAAGCGTGTCATGCCTTAAGATTAAAATGCATTTAGTAAAAAGAATTAGACTTGACTAGAGATCGGACAGAGGGGCTGGTTCTTTGCGACAGATTAAATATATGAATAAATATGTAATAAAAATACATATATACATTTTTCTTACCACTTTATTTTTCCTCGTTTTTCTTATCTTTTTTTAGTAATTTCTTTTCGCAATTGGTCCATCTTTATCCTCAATTATCTTCATTTCTATTAAATCTATTTTCAAACCTGCCTTTAATATATATTTTTGTTTTACTTTTCTTAATTTTTCTTTTTTTTTTAACTCCTTCTATATTCACCGTTCCTCTTCTACGAGATGTGATCAAACCCAACCAAATTGAAAAAGGAATTAAACTAAATTAAATTAGATAAATTAATTAAAATAAAGTTTCTTCACAATAGTCCACATGGTATTCAACGCTTTTATTCCAACCCGTTTTCGATTTGAAACTCTTTTTTGATATAGTGTGAAGCTACACCTCATGTTTCTAAAAATTTTCTTATCTGAGAAAGAGCAAAGCATGTTCGTTTTGAAGGAATACTGAATTTGTTGAAAAACGTTTCAGTAGTTTTTTCCTCTACCTTCATTGCCTGTGATCAAATTGGCCCTTTCTCATCTTGTTGATTGGTTGTTTAGTTGGATGTTTTATTTTACGGCATAGAAACCCTTTTCGGATTATTTAATGCCGAATCAATCATTTTGATGAAAAAGAACTCAGTTTGCTTAAAGTGCCGCTACTTGCTTAAGCGGTTACCCAATTAAGTATTGAACTGACTCATCGCTGTTAACTTTCGTGATCTAGCGAGAACGATGTGTTCAACATGACTTGACCGTAAGCCTCATGTTGTATGGGAAACAGCTCATGTTTTTTCATGTATACTGCCTGATAAGAAACTCGCGCTCGACGTCCCCTGACTATGGACCTTATTGACTTCCTGGAATCGTCGTCAATCACGGTCTGGATCTCACCAAGGAATTCGGGTGTCCTTTTCTTAACAGAACAAGAACGACCGCGACTGAAGCTTCCGAGCTGCCGTATTTCGTAATCATTTTACTAAAACTGTAAAATAGGTCCTAAAATTTACTTTTGGGATAAATCTCTGTTTAGGAAACAAGAAACAAGTCACACAGAGCTAGGTTACGTTGCTTTACTTTCACAAACCTGTATTTCCCCCAAATATCCTGTTCAGATAGTACTGCAACTGGCTTCCTGTTTTTCATCAAATTAAGCGCTCAGTTGGTCTAGATTGGTTTGGTTTTGGTTTTTTTACGGCATATCAACCCTCAGGTGGGTCATTTAATGCCTATAAAATTTTGAAATAAATGAATTCTTAATGGATAAATACAATTTTTTTTATAAATACATTTTTCTATTTAGCCCATAGATAGGACCCTAACAGGTACTACTACTCCGGGTCAGAGTGTACTAGGGAAGCAATGGTGAGGTGGGATGCTCACGTTCCCCAAATCTACAGAATGGAACCTCACCATAATAGAGTTTAACGTCGTTCCCAAGACATGTAGACCCTCAGCCACCGCCTTCTAGCACCCATATGATAAAAAGGATTGGGCTTGGCATAAGGGCCTTGGGGTTGGGATAATCATGTAGGTGCTAGGGCTTGACGTGGCCAGTCGATTGATCGGAGGGGGTCTCTCCGACCGCTCGTCTAACCCAGGATAGGGCCAAAGTGGAGTATTGTAAGTCATGGTCTGCGCATCCACCTGGCTTCTATCCTTAAACATCACGGGTCACCATCCACGGCCAACATTGGGCGAGTCTTATCCCTCTGCAGAGGTGCAATCGGTGTATTCTAACGCCCCAGCCGACAGGGCGGTAGTTGTCTACAGAGAAGCTGGTGTAAAAACGTCTTCTTCAGACAAGGGCCCATCTCCTCTGTTTGCTTTACTTGGTTATATTTGAATGACCGACCCTCCATGCTGTTTCATTGGAATGAAAAACACGGAGAATTGGCTTTGTAAATAACTTTATCTATTTCATGAAAGCTTCTTCACAAACATTATCCGAGAAGCAAATGGACCATTGATTGAAAACGGATGTCAAGTTCTTTCAATGCCCTCTGTTAATAATTTATAGTTATCTGATTTAACTCCCCAAAGGAAGCCGATTTTTCACCTAAACTTAAACTGTCAATTACACTGAGTTAAGTTTGGTTAGAATGCACTAGAATCAGCAGTATACCGTAAGCAATGAGCCTTTTGTTTACCAAAATGACTTGATTCGGAAACTAATTACGCCGAAAAGACTTGTTATTACACTCGTAAGCAACACAGCCAACTATCTATGCAATAGTTCATTATCTACAGCGCAATATATGCTCCGGGTGCAAGTATTTTAAGTTTAAATGTAATAAAATATTAGATTAAATTAGAAAGGCTATGAAATAATTAAGATTTCAGATAAAAAGATTTGAAACGGAGGGGATATAATCGGAAAATAGAACAACCGAAATTACTCTTTTCATACTTCCATTTTTCAATGCTAAATTTTCCTAATTTAACTATTAGTTAAAATAGGAAGTAAGAATAAATTACAGTTATTTCTTCTTGTTTAATGTAATTTCTTTTAGGATTTATTGAAGAGATTTTTTATTCATATTCATTAAGATAAAACACAAATTAGAAATCAATAATACTAGCACATTTTTATTAATTCAGTTTTTTTTAATATCAATATGCAAATTAGCTTTATGTTTACACTGAAAACTGGTATTTTGTTGTATATATAAATCAATTGCATGTTATTAGTATTTAGGTAAGGCCCACAGTATTATAATGTCAAACAGTTTTTATTAGTTTTTGAGGTTTAAATAGAAATAGAATCATGGAGAATGTGTCGTTTAATAATAGGAAATTGTGACTTGAAGTAGTAATATAGTTTCGGTTACAGACAAGAAAAACACACAATCTCCATTATAATAGATATTTTTTCAAATCTAACATGATATGAAGGTTGGCTTGTTAACTGGATTTTAGGTTGTGTTATGTTGGGTTGGTTTTACGACAGGGAAGACTTTGCGGGCCGATTTCAATGCCTGTTTTTTCTTTCAATCATTTTGAATTTTTACCCAAATGATAATTATATTATTTTAGTAAGCTTCGACCTCCTCAATGGGGCACATAATTTGGCCAAAACTAGTTTGGCTGAATAATGATGAAGCGCCTATGTGGTGTAATGTTAGGGATCTAGACTAACAGACATTACTAACGAGTTTGTTTTTCAATGTTTACTCATCTATTGGTTTCTGCTAACAACCTGATCCTAAATCTAGTAATTATGATCTACAACGACTAACATAATATAAATTAAAATGCAGCAATTTACTTTTTAATTAGTAGAGCATAAAATAATAGATATAATACACATATAATATAAGATAGATATATATATTATAACGGTTGTCTCTCTATAGTATAAATTCTGGGTTCCAACTTGTTTCCATAGTTCATGAGGAGATAGAGACTTTTTATGTTACATGTTTTTTAATTTTAATTCATTTCCCGTAGCGTCGGGGTTAATCAACAGAGAGGCGTAACGCCCGTTGCCAGCGAGGGATGGTTTAACTAAAACTTACTTTTCCAGAGGTGCTTGGTCAGGTGATCTCCATCTTAATAGACAAATATCAATCCAGTTCAACATGGGTTCAGGCTGTCAATCTAAAATCTCCATAGCGTCTCCATTTACCTTTAATTCTAACTCATACTTATTAGAAAGTGTTATAGGTGATATAAACTGATTTACATTAATGTGAATGATCCTACTAGCTATCAACGTAGCAAAGACAATTGTGGCTTGAAGAGTGGACGCCGATATCAGTTATAAGACTGTATTGATAGGACGTTTTAATTAATATCTTATAATACTTTCTCTGATTATATATATGATAATATAATCAGATATATATATTAAGTTTTATGTGTGAGCCTTAACAACCAAACAAAAAGGATAGGCTATGTAACACCGTGACTAAGGCCATGATATTTGGGACGTGCCTATTGTCAGAATATAAAATGGATAGAATACTGAATGCGTGCTGTAAGACAAACTTGAATAATTATATCAGAAAAGTATAAAAAAAGCGGAATAGAGATAGATAGAATATTTATTATGTTCTAATTTAAGTTATTATTTCACATATTAATATATATGATAGAGAGAGAGTAGAGAGAAGAGATGAGAAGAGAGAGAGGAGAAGAATCAAAATCCCAAAGATATGAGCTGAAGTCTATAAAGAAGATAGAAATGCAAGAAAAAGAAAGAAAGTACATGAAACGTATTCATTGTGTTTACATTGGCTATAAACAAAAGAGTAAGAGATAGAATAGCGGAAGAAAAATAGTCGCTGGAGAATGTGTTAAGCCACAGTTTAAATTGATACGAACATTCTTCTAGAAAAGTAACATACGGATAATAGATATAGGAGATAGAACACGGATAGATAGAGATATAGAGAAATACACAACTCACATTATCCCCATAGGTAGGCAAGAGACGCATTTAATGCCTCTTTTGTCTTTTCTTCGCGTGTCAGTTTTCCCACCATTGGGCGTTTATTTTTAAGAATTCGCTTACGAAGTATAATAGATAGAACTCACCGTGGTGATGGCTGGCGGCCCCGCATTAGAAAAACGGTTCTGATAAGAATGGTATTTGGGGTCTGTTTTTTTTTTCTTTCCTTAAGCGTGAGTGTGCCGAGAAAGAGAGACAGACAGCGAGAGAACCGATATTACAGATGGCATGAAGGAAAAATTGGTCGTTGATTGATAGAACGTGAAATAATCCGCAGAATACCAGCAGTAGTCTTCGTCTTTGGGATCGGCTATAAATCTACATGAATGCCTAAAAACAGAGAAACTGTAACTTAATCGGCTTTCAAGACAATGTTTGTAGTTTTCACTATTTCTGTGGTAAGCCTGCTGATAGAAGTAGCTAAATAACTTTTGCAGAAATGTTTCTGTACGACAGATTAGCTTAAGGTTGGCCGTCCTTTGGTTCTGAAAATATGTAAGGTAAATAACCAATAAAATATCATTCTTCTTGAGAGCCATTTGTAGACATGAGATATGCTATATCCACTATCTTAGATAAGGTTAAGTTATTGAAATTGATCAAAAGTGCGACGGATTTCAGTCTAATATATGATAGGATATAATATATAGAATAGATAGATTCATACTTGTTCCGTATACGCCACCCCCAAAAACAAGGGTTTCGTAATACATTCTTATAGAAGGCAGGTTTTCTCTACTTTGAAGTAAATTAAATTAAGTATCCCTATTTTTCCATATATAGATATATACCATACCAAATCAACCTGTTCTGCCACGGTACATGTGAGCACAAGGTATGGGGCTCCAGCGAGGAACGAACTCACTATTTAGTAGTAATGAATGTGCGAGACCAAGTTACTGCTACACCAATATACACAAACAACTTGGGGGAAAACCAACAACCGAGAGATGAGATCGGAGAATCCTTTATATTTTAGATAATAGATTTGTATCACCATATAATATATATAAGAGAGCAGTCTCATTGCTGCTTAAACAACGGTGAATATCGGGAGATAAATAGATATGAACAGATTTAGATAGATATCACATCATTGAATATAGATATAAGAGACTATGATAAGTTGTGCCCCTGAAGTTACAGCGAAATATATAAGACTGTGAGTCCGTGTTTGAACATCGTGCAAGATATTGATATTTGAGGCATGATACATAGAAGATGTTGATGTGCGATACTTTGTTGCCTGCTGCTTTTCCTTCTAGGCTCTTAGCTTCATGGTGGTGTGTCAGGATGACTTCCGACATGGGACAGTCCTGTATGGGATTCTGGCCGCCACCGAGGGTGGTCTTGAGCCAAATTTTCCGCAGTTGGAAGGGGCAATGCCAAAACAACTGAGATCATTCTTGCAGACATATCCTTGATCGCCAGTTGGGGGCGACCATCTGTCTTTACAGAGTAGCTCTCATAGAATGTATGTCCTTAGCAAGGATTCGTCCATCAATCTCACGTACATGACCAACGCTCGGAGAGCGACGTTGTATCATAGAGAGCTCACGCTGGGGAGTTGAGCATAACTAATAATAAGAACTGCTGTGTTAGTGATCCTGTCCCTCCCAAGGATAACGCCCAGTATCGTTAAGGCAGGAAAGATAGAAGTATTTTAGCCACCCGCTCTTGTGTGGTCAGTATAAGTCCATGTTTACCCTTCCAATACACGAGGGTGCTGATACACACATGCCCTAAATAATATAGATATAGATTAGATATTCGGCACAATATTGCTGTGCGAGCTTCCCCAAAGTTTGAGACGCACAGCATTTTCACCTATGATCGGTTAGTGAAAACCTAGGTAGACCTATTCTCTGTCTATTTAACCTACTTTATTAGCCACAGACACATTTATATATATATATCATAATTAAATAATATAACTATATATCTATAGAGAGAGAGAGAGAGAGAGAGAGAGAGAGAGAGAAGGGATGAGAGAGAGAGAGAGGAGGGAGAAAGAGGGAGACTATTGTGTACATATGTTATTCCTTCCTATCTACTAACGCTACTCTATTAGGTATCAAATAATGTGTTAGGGGCCAAAAAAGCTTTTTACTGTTAATCATTGTACTAGTCTACATTATTATTTTAGTTTGTAAGGCTGGTTTTCTTGCTTGTTTCTTGTCATAACGTAAATGCCAAACAAGGGGTTACTTCAGATTCAGTTGGAGATATCTTACTAAGATAGATAACGCGCTTCGTCAAAACTAAAATCGATTATATAATCGATTAACGAGGATAATGCGATTTTTAGTACATATAATAAATAATATGCACGTTGAGCATGCATATTCTGGTTAAAATGATATATGTTATTGTTTGTATACGTACGCAAGAACCACACAGAATTTGCTTTTATTTTCATAGAACGATAATATATATATTATATATTAATTATATATATAATATTATATATATATTATATATGATTGACAATAAAGGGTTTAGGTTGTAATTCCATTTATTTGAGAACAATATTATACACCAATGGTTTTCCAATATATAAAAGATTCGTCAGGTCAACGAATAGTTTTTTTTTACAGAATGGTGTAATGGTTTTTAACTGTCTCTCGTTTTGCATGTTTTACCTGACGAATGCTTTAGCAGGACACCATTGGTTGTAATATTGATATATATAGATAATATATTTTATTTTTTTTTACTTGAAGGCACTTACAACGCCATGTATCGCATAAAATTCGATACTTTTTCTATAGAAATAACTTCTGACGTGTATCCCAGTAAAGGATGGCTGTGTGTAGAATACGTAAACAGACTGGTTTCGATTTATTAGTCGCTCATCAGCGGTATATACTAACGAATTTACGCGTGCCGACACGAATCAAACCGGGACTTCAGAGACGCAGTGAAACACTAGTGAAACAAATATATTATAGACTCGGCCACAGTAACAGCTGACTCATAAAGGAGATAGACTTGTCCAAGTAAAAAAAAAAAATTTTAATATTATTTTCAGCAATTTCTAAATAAACAAACATCCAAAAATCTTAATTACTTCGCCGAAGGGTCATTTCGGGCTGTTATAGATTGTTATTTAAATATATATTAGAAGAAATAATATTATAGAGATAGAGAGAGAGATAGATATAGATTAGACTTAAATTCGCTAGGATGGTCAGCTGTGTCTGTGGCCGAGGCGATATAAGTGTTTCCTAAGTGTTTTTTACTGCGTCTGCTGAAGTCCCGGTTTTGATTTCTGTCGAGGATCGTTAGTATATACCGCTGATGAGGACTTAATAAGTCAAACAGCTCTGTACGGTTTCTACATCGAGCCATCGCTTTAGCCTGGGATTAACACTTGTCAAGTTTATTTTCTATAAGAAAAAGTATCGATTTTATGCGATACATGCAGTTGTAAGTGCCTTCAGTTAAAAAAAAAAAATGTAATATATACGTTTATCAGCAACGTTTCTAAATAACAAACATCCAAACATCTTACATAAAATATAAATATATATATATATATTAATAAGTGTTGTTATGTGTCCAACGGGAGAAAAATAGATATTTTATAAAAAGAAGGGTTTGAAAAGGTTATGTTTTTTTAAAATTTTATTAACTTACATATCGGAATTATTTTCTGCCAAATAATAATTCAATGCCTGAGAAGATAAAGATTGAACACGTGTCGGATTGTAAAGTTTAAAAAAGATAATCCTTTTTGCTAACCTTTATATATAATATATATTACATATCATATTATATATATAGAGGAGAGAGAGAGGGAGAGATACAGACACACAACAGAAAGTGAGGCAGGGGAGTTGAGAGGGATTAAGAAGACGGGGAGAGGGGAGAGAATAGTAAAAGGTTGATCTAGAAATGGTGGTGAAAAAGAATTAAATTTCGTCAACTCTACTTATTCTATTGTTATTTTTCCTAGCGAGAAATCGACTTTACTAAGAAGATACAGATTATATATATAACATCTCGGTCAAAGAAAATTATAGTAATTCCGTTGCATTTCTACTCAGCCCATTCAGAAACACATTTATTACGGGCATCGGGCATGAGGGTGACACTAATCAAATCTCACCAGCACCAATTGTTGCATGCATGTATGTGTTTGAACGACAAAGGCAAAGGTACGCATGTGTCGGTTGTTATCTGGTTGAACGACACACTGACAGGCCTTTAAAACGGAAGTTATGCCCCATAGACATAAGTAGTCGTGTCTACTTAGATAAATAATTCATCCTGGAACTATTCAACTGACAAGATAGCGTTAGAGGAAGGTCGGGGTGGGAGCGTATGAAAACTCCATACACACAATTCAACATTTCCACAACACACACACACACACATATATATAATGCATATATATGTGTGTGTTTATAATGGTAAATGGTTATCGTCGAAGGAATGTGCTTGCTCGACCCGCGGTTCAATTCCGTGTGCGGCGGGGTTTGTGGTGTGGCGGTTTCGTATGCCTGTGTATACTATGAAGGAGAAATACAGATTGTGTCGTGCTATGAAGATAGATACACATTGAATAACCTTGATAGAAAATTTACATCGCACACATGCACACACGCCGCACACACACAATCATAATATATATATATATATATATATATATTATTATATATAGATGTGAGGTATCCCAAATTGGTAGTAAGGATGATTCTATATGTGATTTCGAAGATACATAATTATCATTTATATCCAGTATGTATAAATACAGTGAATCTTTCATCCGAAAGAAGAGCTCAATGTAATAATAAACTTTTTAGATTATATACAGAGCAATATATATTTAGAAGGGAAAGGAAAAATCAACACGTAATTCCATAATAAATATATTTGACGCGAAATTGGGGCCTATATATCTAAGTTGATTTTAATATAGCTCGCCAAAATCGATTTTAAAAATAAGCTGAATCTTCCATCTGATGAGAATGGATTTTGGGGGCTATATTAATAATTAGATTTTAATAGGCGCAATTTTCGGTCGAATAAATTTTTATGGATTAACGGTGATGAGTTTTTCCTTCCTTTCTACTATAATATATATATATATATATATATATATATATATATATATATATATATAATACAGCTTTAAGATTCTGACCTTTGCCCATCATCTGTGGCTATTTATTTCATGACTGTTTACAATTTTCAAGACTGACAGTTTTATGAATGCCAAGGGATTGGCCTGCACGTGTCAATAGATCTTGTAATTTCTAAAACTTAACGATGTTCAGCATTCGACTTAGCTAGCATCTAGCAATAGTTTCCATATATCTGTTTTCTGTATTGTGATTTTCTTGATATTTCGTAATTAGAAAGGATCAGTCTAAACAGTAATGAACTTTTAATTTAGTATAAATTATTTTTCAAATATTGTCCTTTTTAAAAAAATCTTTGATAAGTATTTGAGAGTTATAATGTTGAAGTAGTTTATTTCTGGAGCCATTTCGAAAAATTTAATATATATATAATTTATATATATATATATATATTTGTAGAAAAAGGTTTAGAGAGCCGGGTATTAAGAAGATTGTGGTCCATTTCCACCGTGGAGTATCCTAAGTACCCTCTGGTGTTTTCTCATCACTTTCTTTTTGACTGGTAACAATAAATTAGTAATAATTATAGCATTCCTCCTGTCGCCGACTGAAGGTATCGGGTTTCAATTCATCTTAATCTGTTTTGGGGTGGCAGTGCTTTTTGGTGTGCTTGTTCTCTTCCTGTGCTTGTGGTAACCCTTTTCCCTTAGTTGCCGTCTGTATTGGTCAAGTTCAACTTCGTTTTGTTCTTATCAAGTCCTCATCTGTTTTTTCTCTTATGTAGTGGGTGTTTATGAGAGTTACAATTACGTGGACGCTTACCAAAGGCTTGTACCCACTAAGAATCTATTATATATTATATATATATATTATATATTATTATATATATATATCGGTCGCAAATTGTTTTGTACATCTGGCCTATTGTTGAATGTTTTTTGTTCATTTTGAATATTTTTTTGCATTTCTCTGAATTTAATACTATGTATGATGCCAGGTGTTTTATAATGTTGAATAATGTACGAAAAATATCCAATTCAATTTTCAGAAACAAAATATATCAAATTGGACAGGTGAATTATGCAAAATAGGAAACGATCGAAATCTTTCGTAGCACTAGAAATATAGTTTGTGAAGTAATGTATTTAGCATAATTGTTTTAATTGGTGAAGCCGTATTGACTTATCATAAATTCAGTAGAATACTTTTTGATAATCCAAAACAGAACATAGCGCTGGTACATATGTGTCACCATTCGTTTATTCTTACGTTACCAATATACAGTAAATTAAGGGGATGCTTTATTCTACTTTATTATACTTTTTTTATATTTTAATTATTTTATTTATCTTTTATTATATTTTATTTATTTATAAAATTTTATTTTATTTACTAACATATTATTTCCGAACATATATTTAAATTTTTATTTTACGCAACATTTTAATTATTTTATTATAATTTTATTATAATTTTATATACTTTTATTGTAATTTTATTATACTTTTTATATACCTACAACTTTTATTATATTTTATTCTACTTTTTGAATTTAAAGGATACTTTTTGCACACTGGGGGATTACGGATCCTAAACATCCCAGTTGAGACAAGAAATTATTAACTCCCACTAGTCGGGAAATACTTAGAGTCTATTTCAACCAGTTTGCTATCCCTGATCTACGGTACTGTCCGTTATAAAGAAGTTTCAACAGTTTGGGCACACAGTGAATTTTATGGGCATGGAAGAAAACCGATTTTTCATTGAGACCGTGCACCGGAAACTGTGTCGCGAGGTTAATATATAACCCAGTAATTCTTTTGACCAGCATCGCTAACGTTGGGATAGGAATAGGTATCAATGTAAGTATTCATATCACTTCAGTTGTTTAAAATGATATGGGTTGTCTGGAAAAGCGACTACGACGAACCCTTCTTCGCCAACCATGACGCATTGTCTGCGTTCATGGCAAAATAAATGCTTTTGAGAAATAGGTACTATTGAGTGATTGAAAGAAAGATTGAGCTTATTGAGTATGGGGATGTATCAGAATATTTTATACGCAGAAATATGAGGTTTTACTTCGCAAGAACACAGTACAACTTAATTCTTCGTTGATTATCAGAACCCATCATATCGAAATCCGTGTTTGTCGTCTTTCCTATCCATTATCATCTTCGATTCTAATAATGTGTTTCCACTGTAATACGTCTCTTCTACAGGAACATTGGGAAGTTGTAGCCTGGACAACCTCAATCTCAGATTCCGGAAAAATATAAATGTAATTTGTGTCGCGATAATTATCAGTCATGAAGAGAAATTATAACCACCACAATTAGAATGAAGATATAATTGGGATAGGAAAGACGACAAACACGGGATTTCGATATGATGGGTTTGAAATCAAGAAGATATTTATGTTGGTACTGTGTTTCTTTGGAGTAAACCTCATATTTCTGGTCTAAATATTCTGTACATCCCCATACTCATAAGCTCAAATCTTTTTTCAATCACTCAATAGTATTGTTCTCAAAGCATTTATTTTGTCAATGAACGCAACAATGCGTCATGGTTGGGAAGCAAGAGGTTCGGTCGTAGTCGCTTTCCCTACAACGCCATATCTATTTAAACAACGTTTGAATTGATGAATACTTACATTGATACCTATCCTATCCCAACGTTTAGCGATGTCCCTTTCAAAAGAATTACTGGGTTTTATATTAAACCTCGCGACACAGTTTCCGTGCAGGTCTAATGAAAATTCGGGTTTTCTTCCATGCCCAGTAAAATTCACTGTTGTGCAACTGTTTAAACTTATTTATAACGGACAGTACCGTAGATCTAGGGATAGCAAACTGGTTTGAATAGAGCTGTAAGTATTTCCGCGACTAGTGGGTTAATACTTTCTTGTCTGAACTGGATGTTAGGATCCTGTAATCCCCCAGTGTGCAAAAAAGTATCCTTTTAAATTCAAAAAGTAGACTAAATATAATAAAGTTGTTAGGTATTAAGTATATAAATACATAAAAAGTATAATAAATTATAATAAAATTATAATAAAATATTAAAATGTTGTTAAATAAAATTAAATTATTGTTGGTAACTAATATGTTAGTAAATAAAAATTAAAAAATTTTTGATAATATAAAATTATAATAAAGTATAATAAATAATTAAAAGTATAAATAAGTATAAATAAAGTTATAAAGCATCCTTTAAATTTACTTTATATTGGTAACGTAAGATAACAATGGTGAAACTATTGTACACGTATGTTCTTTTTTGGATTTATCAAAATATCTACTGAAAATTTATGATAGTCAATAGGCTTACCAATAAAACAATGTAATGCTAATTACATTTACTTGCACAAAACGATATCTTTCTAGTGTACGAAAGATTTTCGTCGTTTCCTATTTTGCATAATTCACCTGTCCAATTTGATATATTTTGTTCTGAAAATTGAATTTGATATTTTTTCTGTACATATCAAACATATAAAACCTGGCATCATACATATATTAAATTCAGAGAAATGAAAAAATTTCAAATGAAAAAAACATTTTCAACATAGGCAGATGTAAAACGATTTTCGACGATATATATATATATATATATATTATATATATATATATATAATATTTTTATAAATTCTTTAGTTGGGGGTAACCAAGTCTTTGGTATTAGTCACTTCTAATTGTATACTTCTCATAAATACCCTACATAAGGAACAGATGAGGACCTTGATAAGAAACACGAATTGAACTTGACATACAGGTGACGGCAACTAAGGAAAAGGGTTACCACAAGCCACAAGGAAGAGAACTAGCACATCAAAGCACTGCCACCCAAAACAGATTAGATGAATTTGAAACCCGATACCGTCAGTGGGATCAGGAGGGAATGTATAAATATTAGCTGAATTATTTTGTTTACCAGTTTCAATAAAGAAGTGATCTGAGAAACACAGAGGGTACTCGGATACCCACGGGTGGAAAATGGACCACAATCTCTTAATACCCGGTCTCTAAACCTTTTTTTCTTTACAAATATATATATATATATATATATATATATATATATATATTTTTCGAAATGGGCTCAGAAATAAACTACTTCAACATTATAACTCTCAAATACTTATCAAAGTATTTTTTTTAAAAAGACAATATTTGAAAAATAATTTATCTAAATTTAAAATGTTCATTACTTTTTAGACTGATCTTTCTAATTACGAAATATTCAAGAAAATCACTAAATACAAAAACAGATATTGGAAACTATTTGTAGATGCTAGCTAAGTCGAATGCTGAAATCGTTAAGTTTTAGAATTCAAGATCTATTGACACGTGAGGCCAATCCCTTGGCATTCATAAAACTGTCAGTCTTGAAATGTAAACAGTCATGAAATAAATAGCCACAGATGATGGGCAAAGGGTCAGAATCTTAAAGCTGTATATATATATATATATATATATATATATATATATATATATATATATATATTAGAAAGGAAGGAAAAACTCATCACCGTAATTCCATAATAAATTTATTTCGACCAAAATTGGGGCCTATATAAATCTAAGTTGATTTAATATAGCTCCCCAAAATCCATTCTCATCAGATGGAAGATCAGGTTATTTTTAAAATGGATTTTTGGGAGCTATATTAAATCAACTTAGATTTATATAGGCCCCAATTTTGGTCGAAATAAATTTATTATGGAATTACGGTGTTGAGTTTTTCCTTCCTTTCTAAGATATATATTGCTCTGTATATAATCTAAAAAGTTTATTATACATTGAGCTCTCTTTCGGGATTTAAAGATTCACTGTATTTATACATACTGGATTATATAATGATAATTCAGTGTATCTTCGAAATCACATATAGAATCATCCCTTACTACCAAGTTTTGGATACCTCACATCTATATATATATATATATATATATATATATATATATATATGTATGTATGTGTGTGTGTGCGTGCGTGTGTGCATGTGTGTGTGTAATGTTTCTATCAAGGTTTATTCAATGTGTATTCTATCTTTCATAGCACACACAATCTGTATTCTTTCGTTCATAGTATACACAGGCATACGAACGCACACACAACCCCGCCGCACAGGATTTGAACCCGGGTCGAGCAAGTCACGTTCCTTCGACGATAACCATTACCATTACTAAACACACACATATATATGCATATATATATGTGTGTGTGTGTGTGTGTGTGTGTGAATGTGTGTGTATGTGAGTTCATAACGTCTCCCACCCGACCTTCCTCTAACGTCTATCTTGTCAGTTGAATAGTTCCAGATGTATTATTTATCTAAGTAGACACACTACTTATGTCTATGGGCATAACTTCGTTTTAAAGGCTGTCATTGTGTGCGTCAACCAGATACAACCGAACACATGCGTCCTTTGCTTTGTCGTCAACACATACATGCATGCATACATTGGTGCGTGATGGGTTGATGAGTGTCACCCTCATGCCCGATGGCGTACATAAAATGTGTTTCTGAATGGGGTGAGTAGAAATGCAACGGAATTTACTATAATTTTCTTTGCCGGAGATGTTGGAATGTTAAGGGAAGTCGACCAGTAGAGTCGATTTCTCGCTTGAAAAATAACAATAGAATAAGTAGAGCCGAAATGTCTTCTTTCACCACCGATTTCTAGATCAACCTTTTGACTATGTCTCTCCCCTCTTCCCCGCCTAATCCCTCTCACTCCCCCTGCCTCACTTTCTGTCTGTGTGTCTCTGTATCTCTCTCTCTCTCTTCTCTCTCTATATTATATATATATATATATATATAATATATATATAAAGGTTAGCAAAAAGGATTATTTTTTTATTTAACTTACATATGCGACACGTGTTTCAGATCTGTTATCTTCTTCAGGCATTGAATTATTATTTTGGCAGAATAATTCCGATATGTAAGTTAATAAATTTAAAAAAAAATAATCCTTTTGCAACCTTCTTTTTTATAAAATATCTATTTTTCTCCCGTTGGACACATAACAACACTTTATATATTATATATATATATATATATATATGTAAGATGTTTGGATGTTTTTTATTTAGAACGTTGCTGATAAAAGTATATATTACATTTTTTTTTTTTAACTTGAAGGCACTTACAACGCATGTATCGCATAAAATTCGATACTTTTTCTTTAGAAATAAATTGACAAGTGTAATCCCAGTAAAGGATGGCTCGATGTGTAGAATACCGTACAGACTGTTTTCGACTTTATTAAGTCTCATCAGCGGTATATACTAACGATTTCCCTCCGACAGAAATCAAAACCGGGACTTCAGCAGACGCAGTGAAACACTAGTGAAACACTTTTATCGCCTCGGCCACAGTACACAGCTGACCATCCTAGCGGAATTAAGCTTGTCAAGCGATACTACGCGCCTCTACCATAATAGGTAAGGGGGCGCTATTGAGAGAATAATAACAACAAACAGCCGAATGCCCTCGGCGAAGTGAATAAGATTTTTGGATGTTTGTTATTTAGAACGTTGCTGATAAAGTATATATTATTTTTTTTTTTTTTTTACTTGACAAGCTTAATTCCGCTAGGATGGTCAGCTGTGTACTGTGGCCGGCGATAAAAGTGTTTCACTAGTGTTTCACTGCGTCTGCTGAAGTCCGGTTTTGATTTTCTGTCGGAGGGAAATCGTTAGTATATACCGCTGATGAGACTTAATAAAGTCGAAACAGTCTGTACGGTATTCTACACATCGAGCCATCCTTTACTGGGATTACACTTGTCAAGTTTATTTTCTATAAGAAAAGTATCGAATTTTTATGCATACATGCCGTTGTAAGTGCCTTCAAGTAAAAAAAAAATAAAAATTTATTCATTTTATTTGGAACAATATTACAACCAATGGTTTCCTGCTAAAGCATTCGTCAGGTAAACATGCAAAACGAGAATACAGTTAAAAAACGCATTTACACCATTTCTGTAAAAAAAAACTATTTCGTTTACCTGACGAATGCTTTAGAAGGAAACCATTGGGTATAATATTGTTCTCAAATAAATGAATACAAGCTAAACTTTTATTTGTCAATTCATATATATATATATATATATATATATATATATATATATATATATATATATATATATCGTTCTATGAATAAAAGCAAATGTCTGTGTGGTCTTGCGTACGTTACTAACAATAACTATATCATTTTAACCATGAATATGCATGCTCAACGTGCAATTTGTATTATATGTACTAAAAATGGCATTTATCCTCGTTAATCGAATTTATATAATGATTGTTTTAGTTTTGCATCGAAGCGCGGTTACTATGGCTAGTAAGTATATTCTCCAACTGAATCTGAGTAACCCCTTGTTGGCATTTACTGTTATGACAAGAAAACAAGCAAGAAAACCATCCTTACAAATCTAAAATAATAATGTAACAGTACCAATGATAACAGTAAAAAGCTTTTTTGCCTAACCATATTGATACCTAGATAGATAGGTAGGTAGATAGGAATGGAATAACATATGTAACAATAGTCTCCCTCTTTCTCCCCTCCTCTCTCTCTTTCTCTCTATCTCCTTCTCTCTCTCTCTCTCTCTCTCTCTCTCTCTCTCTATATATATATATATATATATATATATATATATATATAAATGTGTGTCTGTGTGTGTAATAAAGTAGGTTAAATGAGACAGAGAATATCTACCTAGGTTTTTCCTAACCGATCATCAGGGAAAAGCTGCCTCAACTTTTGGGAAGCTCACAGCAATATTGTGGAACAACATACAAGTGTATAGGGCATGTGTTATCAGCACCCTCGTGTATGGAAGTGAAACATGGACCTTATACTACCACCAAGAGCGGTGGCTAAATAACTTCTACTTTCGCTGCCTTAGACGTATACTGGGCGTTACCTGGAGGGACAGGATCACTAACACAGCAGTTCTAGAGAGAGCTCAACTCCCCAGCGTGAGCTCTCTATTGAGACAACGTCGTCTCCGATGGTTGGGTCATGTACGTTGGATGGATGATGGACGAATCCTGGAAGACATCATCTATGGAGAGCTTACGTCTGGTAAAAGACAGATTGGTCGCCCCCAACTGCGATTCAAGGATGTCTGCAAGAATGATCTCAGGTGTTTTGGCATTGCCCCTTCCAGCTGGGAAAATTTGGCTCAAGACCACCCTCGGTGGCGGCAGAATCTCCATACAGGACTGCCCATGTCGGAAGTCATCCTGACACACCACCATGAAGCTAAGAGGCCTAGAAGAAAGCAGCGGCAACAAAGCATCGGCACATCAACATCTTCAGGGACAGCCTTCAAATGCGAAATCTGTGGTCGACGATGTTTTTCAAACATCGGACTTCACAGTCACAGGAGGCGCTGTAACTTCAGGGGCACAAAAACTTTATCATAGTCTTCCGAGACTGAAATGTCAATGATGGTGATATCTATCTAAATCTGTTCATATCTATTTATCTCCCGATAGATCACCGTTGTTAAGCAGCAATGAGACTGTCAATAATTAATTGGTGAATACTAATCTATTATCTAATATAAATATTCTTCCGGATCACTCTCTGTGTCCATTGTGTTATGGGTTAGCAAGCTGGTCTCGCAACATTCATTACTACTAAATAGTGAGTTCGTTCCTCGCTGGATGCCCCATACCTTGTGTCAATGTTACCGTGGCAGACAGGTTGATTTGTATGGGTTAAGACTATAATGGAAAAATAGGGATACTTAATTTATTTATCTTTCAAGTAGAGAAAACCTGCCTTCTATAAGAATGGTATTACGAAACCCTTGTTTTTTGGGGGTGGGTATACGGACAAGTATTTGAATCACACAAGTATTTGAACCACAAATTAGACTAAATCCGTCGCACTTTTGATCAATTTACAAATAACTTAACCTTATTCTAAGATAGTGGATATAGATATCTCATGTCTACAAATGGCTCTCAGAAGAATGATTATTTTATTGGTTATTTTACCTTACATATTTTCAGAACCAAAGGACGGCCAACCTTAAGGCTAATACTTTTCTAGCAGAACTATTTCTGCAAAAGTTATTTGCTACTGTCTGGATCAGCATGGCTTACACAGAAATAGTGAAAACTAGCAACATTGTCTTGAAGCCGATTAGATAACAGTTCTCTGTTTTTTAGGCGATTCATGTAGATTTATAGCCGATCCCAAGACGAGAGACTACTGCTGGTTCTGGGATTATTTCACGTCTATCATCATCGACCAATTTTTCCTTCATGCCATCTGTAATTATCTGTGTCTCTCGTTCTGTCTCTCTTTCTCCTTTCACACTCACGCTAGAAAGAAAAAAAACAGACCCCAATTCCATTCTTTCCTATGAGACCGTTTTCTTAATGCGGCCGCCAGCCATCACACGGTGAGTCAGTCTTATTTTACGTAACGAATTCTTAAAAATAAACGCCCCAATGTTGGAAACTGACACGCGAAGAAAAGACAAAAGAGGCATTTAATGCGTCTCTTTTGCCTACCTTTGGGGATATGTGAGTTGTGTATTTCCAATTGGCCACAGTAGCCAGTGTTCGAGCCAGTTACAATCCGTATGTTACTTTTCTAGATAGAATGGTCGTATCAATTTTAAACTGTGGTGCTAACACATTCTCCAGCGACTGTTTCTTCCGCTATTCATTCCCACGCTGAGCAATGTAAACACAATGAATACGTTTCTGTACTTTCTTTCTTTTTCCTGCATTTCTATCTTTCTTTATAGACTTCAGCTCATTCTTTGGGGATTTTTGATTTCTTCTCTCTCTCTCTCTCTATCTTCTCTCACTCTCTTTCTTTTTTTTGTTCAGTTCATTGTTTTAAATAATATTGAAATAATAACTTAAATTAGAAAATATATAAATATGCGGACACTGCTATTTTCCGCCGTGATATAATTATCAAGTTTGTCTTACAGACCGATTCAGTATTCTATCCATTTTAATTCTGACAATAGCACCCCAATATCATGGCCTTATGTCACGGTACATAGCCTATCCTTTTTGTTGTGGGGTTGTTAAGGGTCACACATAAAAACAAGAAACTGGTGAAGTTGACACAAGTGTATTGAACAGAAAGTAGAATTACAGAAGGAAGGTGAAGTTACGTCCGACAAATACAGTCTAGAACTGAATCGCGTCGCTTACTCTTCAAGCCACAATTGTTTTGCTACTTATGATAGTAGTTAGGATCATTCCATTATGTAAATAGTTATATCACCTATACACTTTTCTAAGTAAGTTAAGTTAGAATTAAAGGTAAATGGAGACGCTATGAGATTTTAGATTGACAAGCCTTGAACCCATGTTGAACTGATTGGAGTTCTGATTGAATGATGGAGTCACCTGACCAAGCGACCTCTGGAAAAGTAAGTTTTAGAGTTAACATCCATCGTGTGCAGACGGGCGTTACGCCTCTCTGTTGATTTTACCCACGCGTATCGGGAAATTGAATTAATTTAAAAACATTTGTACATAAAATATGTTTCCATCTTCCTGATGAACTATGGAAACAAGTTGGAACCCAGAACCAGGGAGAGAGCCAGATGAAAAACATGCTATATAGTTATGTATAATCATATTTTATGTCTACTAATTAAAGTAAATTGCTGATTTTAATGTAATGATAGCAACAGTAAATTTACTAGATTTAGATCAGTTTAGCAGAAAGCCAAATAGATGAGGTAAACATTGAGAAACAAACTCGTTAGTAATGGTCTGGTTAGTCTAGATCCCTAACCATTCACCACATGAGGCGCTTTCATCATTTATTCAGCCAAACTTAGTTTTTGGGCAGAATTATGGGGCCCCCATTGAGAGTCGAACTTACTAAAGATAATATATTATTTTATTGGGTAAAATGTCATAAATGATTGAAAGAAAAAACAGGCATTGAAATCGCCCGCAAAGTTTTCCCTGTCGTAAAACCAACCAACATAACACAACCTAAAATCAGTTAACAAGCCAACCTTCATATCTATGTTAGATTTGAAAAATAAATATCTTATTATAATGGAGATTGTGTGTTTTCTGTCTGTAACCGAAAACTATATTACTACTCAAGTCACAATTTTCTTAGTTATTAACGACACATTCTCCATGATTCTATTTCTATTTAAACCTCAATAACTAATAAACTGTTTGACATTATTAATACTGTTGGCCTTACCTAAATACTAATACATGCAATTGTATTTAATATATACAACAAAATACCAGTTTTCAGTGTAACATAAAGCTAATTTGCATATTGATATTAAAAAAACTGATTTTAATAAAATGTGCTTGTATTATTGATTTCTAATTGTGTGGTTTTATCTTAATGAATATGAATAAATCTCTTCAATAAATCCTAAAAGAAAATTTCATTAACAAGAAGAATAACTGTAATTTTATTCTTTCTTCCTATTTTTAACTAAATAGTTAAATTAGGAATTAGCATTGAAAAATGAAGTGATGAAGAGTAATTTCGGTTGTTCTATTTTCCGATTATATCCCCTCCGTTTAAATCTTTTTTTATCTAATCTTAATTAGTTTCATTAGCCTTTCTAATTTAATCTAATATTTTATTACATTTAAACTTAAATACTTGCACCCGGAGGGTGCATATATTTGCTAGTGTAGATAATGAACTGATTGGCATAGATAGTTGGCTGTTTTGCTTTACGATATAACAAGTCTTTTCGCGTAATTTAGTTCCGAATCAAGTCATTTTGGTAAACAAAGGGCTCAGTTTGCTTACGGTATATGCTGATTCTAGTGATTCTAACCTAACTTAACTCAGTGTAATTGACAGTTTAAGTTTAGTTGAAAAATCGGCTTTCCTTTGGGGAGTTAAATTCAGATAACTATAAATTATTTAACAGAGGGCAGTTGAAGACTTGACATCCGTTTTCAATCAATGGTCCATTTGCTTCTCGGATAATGTTTGTGAAGAAGCTTTCATGAATAGATAAAGTTATTTACAAAGCCCATTCTCCGTGTTTCATTCAATGAAAAGCATGGAGGGTCCGTCATTCAAAATTACCAGTAAGCAAACAGAGGAGATGGGCCCTTGTCTGAAGAAGACGTTTTTTTCACACCAGCTTCTCTGTAGACAACTACCGCCCTGTCGGCTGGGGCGTTAGAATACACCGATTGCACCGCTCTGCAGAGGGATAAGACTCGCCCAATGTTGCCGTGGATGGTGACCCGTGATGTTTAAGATAGAAGCCAGGTGGATGCGCAGACCATGAACTTACATACTCCACTTTGGCCCTATCCTGGGTCGACGGCGGTCGGAAGACCCTCCGATCATCACTGCCAGTCAGCCCTAGCACCTACATGATTAAACGAAAATACTAATATTATATAATCCGCAACCCAAGGCCCTTATGCCAAGCCCAATCCTTTTTATCATATGGGTGCTAGAAGGCGTGGGCTGAGGGTCTACATGTCCTTGGGAACGACGTTAAACTCTATTTGATGGTGAGGTTCCAGTTCTGTAGATTTGGGGAACGTGGAGCACCCCATCCTCACCATTGCTCCCTAGTACACTCTGACCCGGAGTAGTAGTACCTGTTAGGGTCCTATCTATGGGCTAAATAGAAAAATGTATTTATAAAAAAATTGTATTATCCATTAAGAATTCATTTATTTCAAAATTTTATAGGCATTAAATGACCCACTGAGGTTGATATGCCGTAAAAAAACCCAAACCAAACCAATCTAGACAACTGAGCGCTAATTTGATGAAAAACAGGAAGCCAGTTGCAGTACTATCTGAACAGGATATTTGGGGGAAATACAGGTTTGTGAAAGTAAAGCAACGTAACCTAGCTCTGTGTGACTTGTTTCTTGTTTCCTAAACAGAGATTTTATCCCAAAAGTAAGATTTTAGGACCTATTTTACAGTTTAGTAAAATTGATTACGAAAGTACGGCAGCTCGGAGACTTCAGTCGGGTCGTTCTTTCTGTAAGAAACAGGACAGCCCGAATTCCTTGGTGAGATCCGACGCGTTGATTGACGACGATTCAGGAAGTCAATAAGGTCCATAGTCGGGACGTGCGAGCGCGAGTTTCTTATGCAGGCAGGTAGTACATGAAATACATGAAGCTGTTCCATACACATGAGGCTTTACGGTCAAGTCATGTTGAACACATGGTTCTCGCTAGATCACCGAAGTTAAGGCAGCGATGAGTCAGTTGCAATACTTAATTGGGTAACCGCTTAAGCAAGTAGCGGCCTTTACGCAACTGAGTTCTTTTTGCTCAAAATGATTGATTCGGCATTAAATAATCGAAAAGGGTTTCTATGCGTAAATCAAAACATCCAACTAAACAAACATCATAGCAAGCATGGAAAGGGCCAATTTGATCACGGCAATGAAGGATAGAGGAAAAGTACTGAAAACGTTTTTCACCAATTTCATGTATTCCTTTCAAAACGAACATGCTTTGCTCTTTTCTCAGATAAGAAAAATTTTTTAGACACAGAATGGTGCTAGCTTCACATATATCAAAAAGAGTTTCAAATGAAACGGGTTGGAATAAAAGCGTTGTAATACCATGTGGACTATTGTGAAGAAACTTTATTTTAAAATTTATATTATCTAATTTAATTTAGTTTATTCTTTTTTTCAATTTTGGTTTTGGTTTTGATCACATCTTCGTAGAAGAGGAACGGTGAATATAGAAGGGAGTTAAAAAAAAGAAAACTGAAGAAAAGTAAAAGCAAAATATATATTAAAGGTCGGGGTTGAAAAATAGATTTTAATAGAAATGAAGATAATTTGAGGAATCAAAGATGGGACCATTGGCGAAAAGAAATTACTAAAAAGTAAGAAAAACGAGGAAAATAGTGGTAAAGAAAATTGATATATCTGTTTTCTATTAGCTTATTTTTCATACTATTAATCTGTCGCAAGAACCAGCCCTCTGTCCCGATCTCTAGTCAACTCTAATTCTTTACTAAATGCATTTTATTTAAGGGCATGACACGCTATATATATATATTATATATATATATATATAATATAATAATTATAATTTAATTTATATTGTTTTGTGTGTGTGTGTGTGTATATATATATGTTATATATATATATTATATATATATATATAATATATATTATATTTATATCTATATATCTATTTATATATATATATATATATTATATATATATACATGGGGGGTGGAGAGAAATATAGTAAAGATGAAAAAATTAGGAAAAGATATAATCAAATAAGAATATTAGACAAAAAGATAATAATCACATAAAGAATTGCAATTGGCAAAGTGTGAGTAGCGAAATAATATTTCAAAGGAAGAAAAAATGAGCCGAAGAATAGAAAGGAATAATCTGAAATGAAATAAGAATAAATATCACAATAACAATAGCAATAATGCTGAATAAATAAATAAATAAATATTTTTATTGGAGAGGATTATGATTGAATTTATCAAAAAAAAATGGGGGGAAAGAAGAATCGTTTTTTTTTTTAAAAAACTGAGTAAGCAATTATTGAAGAAAAATAGAAGGAAATGACGAGGGAAGAAAGTGAAAGAAAAAGTATTAAAATACAATGAATTGTGAAGAAGAGAAGAAGGGAAGATAGAAGAAAGAGACATAAAAGATAATAATAAGAAGGCCTTACATAATAAATAGAATTAGATGAGAAGAAGAAAGAAAAAAAATGAGAAAAGAAAGAGAGAAAAAACCTTAAAATACGAAAACGACAAATAACTGCAAAAAGAAGACAAATATTGAACAAGGAAAGTTTAAGTTCAAAGCATAAGGTGAAAAAAACAAGGAAAGAAAGAGAAAGGAAGAATTAATATAAAAAGACGAAAAGAGTTTTTTTTTTACATTAAAAGGAAAATGAATACAGAAGAACAGCGAAACCATAAATGAATATTGAATGAAAAATAAGATTGAAATATGAGGATAAAGTAGAACTTAAAATACAAACTTTATAAAAAGAAGATTTTAAAGAAAGAGAGAAAGAAAGGAAAAATAGCAGATTTAATGGCAAAGAGAAGAAATGTCAAATACACAAAGCATAAGGTTTTAAAGAAAAAAAGAATGAAAGAAAGAGACAAGCAAGAAGAATAAATACAGATTTAATTGGAAACGAAGAAAATACCAAAAATACAAAGCATAAGCTGAATAAGAAAAATGATAGAAGCGAAGAAAGTAAGACGTTTTTTTATTGAAAATTATTTAATTGAAAATTGAATGGAAGAAAGAAAGCATTAAAATACAAGGGAATTTAGTTGACGAAAAAGAGAAAGAAGAAAGTAACATGATAAAAAGGCATTAAGGCAAAAGAAATGTGCTCAGAGAAAGAACAAGGAAGACAGAGAGAAAGAATAAGAAGAGAAAGAAAGAAATAAGAAAGTAGGAAGGGGAGAGAAAGAAGAAGAGAAAAGAAAAAAAGAAAGAACAGTTCTGGATGCGAGGCACAGTAGAAGATAAAGAAAAGAAAGAAAAAAGAAACATAAAAAGAATAATACGGCCCAGGTACTTATAAATTGAACCAACCTCGAGCGGAATTGCAAAATAATCTTAAGGAATAAAACAAAAGAAATGCCTGAAACAAAAGAATGAACGAAAAAAAAAAAGTAGATAACAAGATTAATAAATGATGAATAAGAGAAAATAACAGGGTAAAAAAGACAAGACCAAAAGAAAAAAGAGAAAAAGAACTCCTATTGAAGGTACACTCTTTTCTTTTCAAAGACGATTTCTTTCCTACAAAGGATACATCAAAACACAGCAGATTACAAATAAAAAAATAAAGGGAAATCTCACCCCAAAAAACAAAAACAAAACAAAGAACACTAAAAAACACTCAGCCAATTCAAATTGATTCCTGTAGGTGGCCTCGTTTTTTTGTTCATTTTACTGCAGAAATATAGTGTCGGAATTGAATTGCCCACAGGTGTTCGCTATGAAGAAGCATCGAAATATATGAACTACCTGTGTGATTGAAATCTGTGCTTTTCTTTATGGAGCAAATAAAAGTTAAAAGAAAAATACATTCTTTTGCACAACAAATTACGTGCACAGGGATGTGTATACGTTGTTGCTGCTGCTGGTGGTGGTGGAGAGGCGTTGCCTGAAATGTTTGCGGCCCACCCAAAAAAGGGAATGTGGTGTTTTCTTTTTCTTTTGTTTTTCTTTTATTTTGAGAAGATAAACTCTCGGGATAACGAATGGAGTTAATATCTCAGAGGTCTCTATATCATTATATATATATATATAATATGATGCTTCGTTGAAAATGTAGGATTACCAAATTTGGAAGTGGTGATAAAAAGCATTTGAAAATAAGAGGGAAGACGTATGTACCGAATATTGCTTATCATTAAGACAACAGTTTTGTTGTTTGGTTTAGTTTCATTATTTAATGGCATATTAACTTGGAGTATTGCATTTTCAGTCTCGGAAGCTATATATATTTTGTGCACTGAAGGTCAGCGCCTTTCTGCGATGTAAAGTCTATGCTGATAAACTTCCGACGAGATGGCTTGTGTAAGGTCTGCCCTGAGATGTGATGTTCCGGTGCTTGTGCCTGCTCTTGAACTTTCTGGGTATGGTGTTGCGGAAAAAGGATGCTTCAGACATGACGTTGTCCGCTGGGAGACTGCGACACCGAAGGCGGTTATTGAGCCAAATGTTCCCAGCTTGGGAAGGGGCAAATGCCAGCCATATCAATCTTCATGGGTTATTTAATACCGTGGCAATCTCTTGTAAAAGAAAGTAGTGTTACTATGTACTCATAACTGGAGAATTAAGGGGTTAAATATCTTTCCCAAGTGTATTAATCAAAATTTGGACGTAATTGCATGACTGGATTCGAACTCGTTATTACTTTGTTGCAGTCCTTATGTTAATGTGATGGAGAACGAGAAGGAAAGAGGCAAGACATTGTCTTGCCTGCCGGGATCGACTCGCGTCCTTCCGCATGCAAAACAATGCGTTTGGCCTGGACGGACGCGAGGTTCGACTGATGTGCGCGGATGTTTTGGCTAATATGCCCATAAAATAACAAGTGATCGAGCGCTGGACAGTCAGCAGCAGCAGAAGCGTCGCGACGAAGCGCTTTTCAGTAAGGAATGGTTTTTTAGTCGAACAGCAAAACTATAGAGAATGTGGATTTTGAACTGCTAAAGATTATTTCGAACTACGACGACGGATTTCCAGCTGCTAGATGAGAATGTGTTGACAACAGAGGGTCTGGCTTTGAGAAAGACAGAGAAAAGCTCGCTTGTGTTTTGGTTCCACCACGGCGGAGCTTGTTGATTCGAAGTCTATTTCGCCGCACATATTTCCCTCTTCTATATGTTACATATTATTGGTCTATTACATTTTTAAGGTAGTATGAAATCCTTATGGCGATAGTACAGTGATGGCCTTGAAGTGAGTGACAAATCGTTTGCATCATCTCACCTTGCGTTCTGGGGATGGAACGTGAGAACGGAAGGCAATAGAGGCTTCGGTTTAAGTGTAAGCAAGTCAGTTTTGAAGTTTAGAGCCAAGCTAGTGAGATGTGAGCTCACTGGTGACTTGTCTGGTCTGGGGTTCTACGAATAAAGTAAATCATCGTAAATCGAAGTCTTGTTGTTTATTCTAAAAGCTACCAATAGGCACAGGCTTCGGATAACAAGAAATCCCTTACCAACAGACAGACTCGGAATCCTCAATAGAAGACCAGACGAGACTAGAAGATATACCAGACCAGAATAGATGATAGACGGCGGCAGAAGAATAGACGACCAGAGTAAGAAAAACGTAGGAAGTATAATAACATATATAGATATTTGTGCCGTCCAAGAAAAGGCACTACGTAACATATAGTTAACCACTTCGATATGGGGGGGGGGCTTCATTCTCTTCACAATTGAATCGTACATTAAGAAAGACAATATTCGCAATTTTGTTTTGTTATTGTCGTCATTTTTGTTTGAAAGATTATACCGTCAAAATGCTTGTATCCTGAAACCACACATTGAAATCCGGAAACGTCGCCTGTCATTGCCTCTAGGATTACTAGGATTTATGGGAATAGAATCTTCAGTTGATCGCTGTGTACGCTCTACATAATAAAAAACAAACTTGAAACCTCAGCTATTCGTATACAGAAGTGATCAGGAGGGATAGATCGGTTATAATAGACTACTTTTTCTGTCCGATATCTGCAAGCCAGCTGTCAGAACGTCACATTCATATTTTCAATTTTTTCTTTATCACGTGATACTAGCACACAGTCACCTATTCAGTTTTTCAACTTCTCCTGCGTATGAAATTAAACTGCCAACTCTAATGAGGAAGTTTCATTTTTTTTTTAGCTCTGGGGAGTGTGGTGTTACCCTTATCGCCATTTCTTCCAGGTCTAATCTGACCGGAGTGGAAGTACTTCAGTTCAGGGTGCTATCTATGGGTTCAATAGACAAATTAATGTAAAATGAAGGTTGAGTTAAAAAAAAAAACAACTTTTGATACTCACCAGCATGAATAAAACAAAAAGTCTTCGGCAATATATACAAGGGTTTACATGCTGTAATATCCCACAAACCAAACAACCAACCAACAGTTCCATCGGATTTATCTGCGCTATTATTATTACATATTTGATAGATTTACCAAGAAATTAGGTGGGTAAATTAGAATTGAAAATAACGGTATTCTGAATATGAAAATGCGTAAAGTAGATTTATAGGGTTTGACCTTTTGCCTTACATTGTACCAGTTCAACTAATTGGTCAAAACGATTCAGGGAACAATAGTGAACTTAGAAAAATGTGTTTTAGTTTGTTTTTATAGAATAGAGGCATACGTGATAATATAAGATGGCTATTTCTCCTACGCGTGATGGTTTAACTTAGGATGAATACGATGTCTAAGAAAAAATATCTGAATCTTTGAGTTTCATTACTAGAACAACAAGAGACACAGAGATGAATGAAGACAAAAAAGACACCAGAAAGCAGATCTGAAGAACAAGAGAAACCAAACCCAAATATCCGGATAGGGAATAGACGACCCGAGTTCCAGCATAGAAGTAGGTAAAACAATATGATAAAGAAGAAGTATAGGGCTATCAATAATTATTTATATCTTATATTTTTGGCTTGAAAGGCAATTACAATGCATGTATCGCATAAAATTCAATACTTTTTTTTAATAGAAAATGAACTTGAACAAGTGTAATCCCGGTAAACGGATCGCTCGGTGTGATGTATACATTGCTGATGAGACTTAATAAAGTCGAAACAGTCTGTACGATGTTCTACCACTGAGCGATCCTTTGCCGTCGGAGTTCATTTTGTATTAAAAAAAGCATCAAATTTTATGCGACACAATGCATTGTAATTGCCTTAAGCAAAAATATAATATATACTTTATTCAACAGGCTTCTAAAAAACAAATCCAAAAATCTTAATATTATTTATTTCCCATGCAGGTGAGTGACACACTTAGAAAATTCCGTTATTCTCTTGACGTTGGGACTATCGATTGTCGACTTTTCTACTGATCAGATATATTGATAAGTGATATGGTATGTATTTAGTCAAACGCTAAAATAAGGATGTGACACAAAGTTTAGTTAAAGAAGCGGGTATTCAGCAATTATGGTCCATTTCCACCCGTGGTTATCTGAGACCCTACGAGTTTCATCATATCACTTTTTTATTAAACTAAATTAAATATATATATTATATACATACCCCCATATACTATTCATATTATATATATATACAAAAGTCGCTGTCTGCTTTAGTATGTCTGTGACGCTATACTTCAGAGAAGAGATGCCATAGAGCATTAAAAGCACATGCTCATGAATAAGGAAAAAAGTACAAACATTTTAGTTTTTTTGATTTTCACTGATTAAATGATATAATTGTCTTTTCCATTTTAATAAGGAACTTGCTAAATTATTTCCTCCAACATCCTTCTTACTCCTCTTCGCCCATATGCTCTCAATCCTGGTGTTCTAAATTATTTTTATCTGGCACGGGTACTTCCGCTAGTTTCTTATATATTGCGTTCATGTCGTAGAGAATTTATATGTATGGCTTCATGTTTCGTTCTAATTTTCCGCTGGAATAAGTGGTGCACATTTTGGGGTTTGTTTAATGCGACTATTCCGCAGATTAAATGGTGTTATTGCAAATAGTCTTTCTTCTCGAAGGCATCGTCAAAATATAAATTAAGGTTCTACAGTCCTCGTTAACCACGGGGCCAAGTTGTGTACCAAGAAGATGATAATCACAAGACGGAGATAGGATTCAGAGAATCTACCAGCCAAAGGAAGAACTATCGTGAAACGTTTTTCTACAAGAAGCCAGGCGACTGTCCGAAAGCTCAGAAATGCATGTGACCATAACTTGTGAATTAAATATTGGCGTAATAGTGAATGAGAAAATAAACGAGGGAAGGGGGAGTTAAAATAGAAGAAAGATATATTTGGTCTATGAGAAAATTAGTTATATTAAATGATATCATGGGTGTACTTATTTAAGGCGATGCAATTTAAATACTATATATATAGATAGATAGAACTGAAACATTATACAAAAATAAAAATTGAACTTGCATGAATATAACGAGGTGTGTCCTGAAATGTAATGAGACTGTTGGTCACAAAAATTCTTTAAAATCCAAAGAAATAAATGATAGCCTGACGCTTCAAACGGGGCCCGCCTTGATGAGCCCTTAGGTTGGGGCAAAAAGAAAAATGTCAGGATTTTTCCTGCTACATTATCGGCCATTACCACCCTTCCCAAGCTGAACGAGGATCTCTTCAAGGGACTCAGGCGTTAAGTTCAATATAAAAAATTGATGGAAATAAGATAATAGATAAGATATAATGTTATTCATGACTATTTCTCAAGGAAATTTCAAACTCATTGGAACTAGACAGGCGGTTGAAGAGGTCCACCCGTTCAATCGGTCAGTCATGTCATATACATATGCCTATAGTATAGTCCGACGGTATTTCTTGCTATTGCTCTTATGCAATCATCCCAAACCTCCTTGATCTAATGGGTGCTAAGAAGTCATTTATTAAAACGCATGAATTTGATCAAATTATTTACTAATATGAACATTCTCACCAATTTATCAATACGATTGAGTTATGCACCTTTCTACCAGAATTAATGATATCTAATGTAAAATGATTTATACGCAATATTACATAGACCATTGAGGTTAATAAAACATTGTACCAGTTTTATAAAATTAAAGCAAATAAAAATATTCTTCCCAAATCTGGCTTAAATATAGATAGAGAAATCGGATTTGGCATGGTTTAGTCAAAAGCTGATATGGCATTAGACAAAATACTTAAATACATAAAATATTTTTCCCTTTATTATGCATATGAATTGAAATTATCCATACCAATTTATTTATACCTAAGAGTTAACAAAATCATAATATATATATTAAATATATATATATATATATATTGGTTTGGTGGTTGGTTTTGAAGGCTATCACATGCAAGTGTAAAAGAAAAAAAAGTAACTATGGGTTGTTGTTTACCTGTAATCTTTTAATTTTTTTATTTAAAAAATATAGATATAGAAAATTAAACTTGTTTTCTTTAATTGCATTTGAAGCCTTCAAACCGCCACCAAACCAATATAAACACAATGCTTCTGAGCAAATTATAAAACCCTTATTATTATTATATTAGTATATATATATATATATATATATATATATATATATATTATATATATTATTTATTTATTATTTATATATATTTATTATATAATAATATATAAGGTGTGTCGATAAAAGTGTCAAAGTGAAGCTGTATTTACCAGATAAATGAACAATTGAGATGGAACGATAATTCTGTTCAGAATATATATATTTAGCAACCCTCCGCACGAGCAGGATGCGCATACGGTCAATTTTTTAAAGAGGAGTTTAAGGCAGGTTTGAATTTAGAGTTTTTCCTTTCTCCTGACTGATTACCTAGCCATGGTCTAAGAGCGAATCTACCTGCTCTTTACCATGCAGCTGGAGGGAGAATTGGAATTCATACCTTTCGCTAAGGGTATAAGGCCATGTCGAAATGCAAACAGCTTTGTCCAGGAATTTGAACTCGGGGCAACGAGTAATTTTCCACGACTCCACATTAGACCACGCGACATCTGCAGCTTACAAATCCTATTTTTTTCAGAATATAAGGTGTGCGTAAAAGTGCGGAATGAGAGCTGTATTTACAAATAAGATGCAAGCATGAATGGAACCGTTAATTTTCAGAAATACAAGTTTGTGTCTAAGAGTAGCAACATATGTAAGATACTTTTTGACACATTTTTATATATATATACATATAGATAGATTAAATAAATAGATAGATGGATATATGATTTGGTATTAGGTAACTCTCAAGTTAATATAACTTTAAAGACTAGTCACCAAACCAACGACCAACAACCAAAATTATGCCATTAATTTTGAAATCTTAATTTATTTTGCCCATCATCTAATAGTACCTGAAATCCGGCGAATAACTACAGTAGCAGGGGAAGCAACAAAATAATTAAAAGTCATAACCGGACCGATCAAGAATGACAATGGCACATTCTTAAACTTGGCAGGTTTATTAGCCATCTGCTTGACAATAAAAGGAAAGTTTGGATTAAGACAATAGAAGGAAGAAAGAAAGAAAGAAAGAAAGAAAAGGAAGAAAGGAAGGAAGGACGCATAACACTATTAGCGACATGTTTAGCCAATACAACCGATATAAAGGGAGAATAAATGCTAATTTGAATGATGACAAAACTAGCAACAAATTAAGGAAAAAATGTAAAAGAAAAGACTTTTCTGGGCATTAAGAGAATGAGCATGAAGAAGGCGACGGACACAGAGACTTTAAAGTTGACAAAAGCCCGCAATGCAAATATCTACGATGAAATGCGGGTCAGACGTTGAACGACGATGCGGGAAAAAGGCTACTGATCTAGTCTCAAATGATTTGGTTGGCATTTGCAATGGAGCGGGCAAAGCATTACTAGCGACAAAGACGGCATGCTTTCAATGAAGGTAAAGATTGAGAACATATTAGACCCGACATGATGAAAAGGCAAGGCTGTTTGGGCATGATGCAAAGCGAGCCATACAACGTGGCAAGTAATGTACAAAGCGTGGCGTTTGAATGTGGTA
>CM042142.1:33407366-33419866 GCA_023376005.1 Doryteuthis pealeii
AGAGGAATGTTCATAATGCATTAATTAAGTGGAAGAAATATTTCATGTTATTTAGTTATTTTGGTCTAATGGCATATCAATTCTTGTTGACTACACCATGCCAACATCCATTCTTCTGTATCTATGATTGTAAGCAGATTTTGGGAAAATATTTTTATTTTGCTTTGATTTATAAAAACTAGTAGAATGTTTTTATTTAACTCAATGTCTATTAATATATTGGTATAAATCATTTTAACATTAGATTTTATCATTAATTTCTGGTAGAAAGGGTTGCATTAACTCAATCTGTATTGATAAAATTGGGTAATGAATGTTCATTATTAGTAGATATAATTTTGATCAAATTCATGCATTTTTAATAATGACTCTTAGCACCCATGAGATCAAAAAATGTTTGGATGGTTACCATAAGAGCAATAGAAGAATACCGTCGGGACTATACTATAGGCATATTATATTGACATGACGACGATTGAACGTGTGGGACCTCTTCAACCGCTCCGTCTAGTCCACTGAGTTAAATTTTCCTTCAGAAATTGTCATTGAATAACATTTAACAAAATCATTGCAACAATTTTTATATTGGACTCAACGCCTGAGTCCCCTTGATGAGTCCTTTCAGCTTGGGAAGATGGGTGGTAATGGTCGATAATTGTAGCAGACAAATTGTGACATTTTTCTTTTCCCAACCTGAAGGGGCTCATCAGGGGGCCCGTTTTGAATGCGTTCAGGCTATCATTTGTTTCTTTGGATTTTAAAAATGAATTTTGTGACAACAGTCTCATTACATTTCAGACATACACCTCGTATATTCCTGCAAGTTCATTTTATTTTTGGTTATAATGTTTCAAGTTCTAGCGACTAAAGAATTAAATTGCATCGCCCTTAAATATGTACACCCATGATTCATTTAATATAAACTTAATTTTTTCTCTAGACCAAAAATATCTTTCTTTCTATTTTAACTCCCCCTTCCCTCTTTTATTTTCTTCATTCACTATACGCCAATATTTTAATTCACAGTTATGGTCAGCATGCATTTCTGAGCTTTCGACAGTCGCTGCTCTTGTAAAGAAAAACGTTTCCACGATATCTTCCTTTGGCTGGTAGATTCTCTGAATTTCTATCTCCGTCCTTGTGATTATCATCTTCTGGGACACTAACTTGGCCCCGTTGGGTTAACGAGGACTGTATGAACCTAATTTATATTTGGACGATGCTCGAGGAAGAAAGACTATTGCAATAACACAGTAATCTGCGGCATAGTCGCATTGAACAAACCCAAATTGTGCACACTTATTCCCGAACGGAAATTAGAACGAAACATGAAGCCATACATATAAATTCTCACGACATGAACGCAATATATAGAAACTAGCGGAAGTACCCGTGCCAGATAAAAGATAATTTTAGGAACACCAGGGAGTTAGAGAGATATGGGGAAGAGGGGAAAGAGAGGAGGTAGGAGGAAAATAATTTAGCAAGTTCCTTATTAAATTGAAAAAAGACAATTATATCATTTAATCAGTGAAAATCAAAAACTAAATGTTGTACTTTTCCTTATTCATAGAGCATGTGCGTTTTAATGCTCTATGGCATCTCTTCTCTGAAGTATAGGTCGACATGTACATACTAAAGCAGACAGGATTTTTTGTATATATATAAATATATATTATATATATGTGGGGGGTATGTATATATATATATATATTTATGTTATTTTAATAAAGAAAGTGATATGATGAAACTCGTAGGGTCTCAGATACCACGGGTGGAAATGGACCATAATTGCTGAATACCCGTTCTTTAACTAAACTTTGTGTCACATCCTTATTTTAGCGTTTTGACTAAATACATACATATTCACTTATCATATATCTGATCAGTAGAAAAGTCGACAATCGATAGTCCCAACGTCAAGGAGAATAACGAATTTTCTAAGTTGTGTCACTCACCTGCATGGGAAATAAATAATTATTAAGATTTTTGGATGTTTGTTTTTTAGAAGCCTTGTTGAATAAAGTATATATTATATTTTTGCTTGAAGGCAATTACAATGCATGTGTCGCATAAAATTTGATGCTTTTTTTTAATACAAAATGAACTCGACGGCAAAGGATCGCTCAGTGTGTAGAACATCGTACAGACTGTTTCGACTTTATTAAGTCTCATCAGCAATGTATACATCACACCGAGCGATCCTTTACCGGGATTACACTTGTCAAGTTCATTTTCTATTAGAAAAAAGTATTGAATTTTATGCGATACATGCATTGTAATTGCCTTCAAGCAAAAATATAATATATAAATAATTATTGTATAGCCCTATACTTCTTCTTATCATATTGTTTTACCTACTTCTATGCTGGATCGGGTCGTCTATTCCCTATCCGGATATTTGGGTTGGTTCTCTCTGTTCTTCAGATCTGCTTTCTGGTGTCTTTTTTTGTCTTCATCATCTCTGTGTCTCTTGTTGTTCTTAGTAATGAACTCAAAGATTCAGATATTTTTCTTAGACATCGTTATTCATCCTAAGTTAACCATCACGCGTAGGAGAAATAGCCATCTTGGAGAGACACGTATGCCTCATTCAAAAAACAAACTAAAACACATTTTTCTAAGTCTACTATCTGTTCTCCTGAATCGTTTTGACCAAATAGTGAACTGGTACAATGTAAGCAAAAGGTCAAACCCTATAAATCTACCTTTACCATTTTTCAGGTTCAGAATTACCTTTATTTTTAATTTCTACTTTACCGTACCTAATTCCTAGGCAATCTATCAATTATGTAACATAATTAGCGCAGATAATCCGATGGAAACTGGTTGGTTGGTTGGTTTGGTTTGTTGGATATTACAGCATGTAAACCCTTGTTGAGTTATTTTAGGCCGAAGACTTTTTGTTTTATTCATGCTTGGTGAGTATTCAAAAGTTGTTTTTTTTTAACTCAACCTCATTTTACATTGATTTGTCTATTGAACCCATAGATAGCACTCTGACTAGTACTTCCACTCCGGGTCAGATTAGACCTGGAAGTAATGGCGATGAAGGGGTACACCACACTCCCCAGAGCTAAAAAATTGAAACTTCCTCATTAGGTGCAGTTTAATTTCATACGCAGGAGAAGTTGAAAACTGGATAGGTGACTGTGTGCTAGGTATCACGTGATAGAAGACAAAATTGAAAATATGGATGTTGAGTTCTGACAGCTGGCTTGCAGATATCGGACAGGAAAAAGTTAGTCAGATTTTAAACCGATCTATTCCCTCCTGATCACTTCTTATACGAATAGCTGAGGTTTCAAGTTTGTTTGTTTTTATTTATGTAGAGCGTACACAGCTGATCAACTGAAAGATTCTATTCCTCGTTAAATCCTAGTAATCCTAGAGGCAATGACAGGGCGAACGTTGCCGAATTTCAAGGTGTGGTTTCAGGATACAAGCATTTTGACGGTATAATCTTTCAAACAAAATGACGACAATAACAAAACAAAATTGCGAATATTGTTCTTTCTTACTGTACGATTCAATTGTGAAGAGGATGAAGCCCCCCCCCCCCATGTCGAAGTGGTTAACTATATGTTACGTAGTGCCTTTTCTTGGACGGCACTAAATATCTATATATGTTATATACTTCCTTACGTTTTCTTACTCTGGTCGTCTATTCTTCTGGCCGGCCGTCTATCATCTATCTTGGTCTGGTATATCTTCTAAGGTCTCGTCTGGTCTTCTATTGAGGATTCTGAGTCTGGTTCTGTTGGTAGGGATTTCTTGTTATCCGAAGCCTTGTGCTATTGTTAGCTTTTAGTAATAACAACAAGACTTCGATTTACGATGATGTTACTTTATTCGTAGAACCCCAGACCAGACAATCACGCAGTGAGCTCACATCTTACTAGCTTGGCTTCTAACTTCTAACTGACTTGCTTACAGCTTAAACCGGAAGGGCCTCTATTGCCTTCCGTTCTCACGTTCCATCCCCAGAACGCAAGGTGAGATTGAGGTCAAACATTGTCACTCACTCTCAAGGCCATCAGCTGTACTGATCGCCATAAGGATTTCTATACTACCTTAAAAATGTAATAGGGATCCAATTAATATGTAACATATAGAAGAGGGGAAATATGTGGGGTGAAATAGACCTTCGAATCAACAAGCTCCCGCCGTGGTGGAACCAAAAACACAAGCGAGTTTTCCGTCTTCTCACAAGCCAGACCCTCTGTTGGTCAACACATTCTTCATCTAGCAGCTGGAAAATCCGTCGTCGTAGTCGAAATAATCTTTAGCAGTTCAAAATCACATTTCCTATTTAGTTTTGTTTCTGTTCGACTAAAAACCATTTCCTTACTGAAAAGCGCTTCGTCGTCGACTGCTTCTGCTGCTGCTGACTGTCCAGCGCTCGACTCACTTGTTATTTTATGGGCATATTAGCCAAACATCCGGGCACATCAGTCGAACCTCGCGTCCGTCCAGTGCCCAAAACGCATTTGTTTTTGCATGCGGGAGGACGCGAGTTCGATCCCGGCAGGCAAGACAATGTCTTGCTCTTTTTCCTTTCTCGTTCTCCATCACATTAACATAATGGACTGCAACAAAGTAATAAACGAGTTCGAATTCCAGTCATGCAATTACGTCAAATTTTGGATTAATACACTTGGGAAAGATATAAACCCCTTAATTCTCCAGTTATGAGTTACATAGTAACACTACTGTTCTTTTACAAGAATTGCCACGGTATTAAATAACCCATGAAGATTGATATGCTTTGGCATTGCCCCTTCCAGCTGGGAACATTTGGCTCAAGACCGCCCTCGGTGGCGGCAGTCTCTCCGTAGCGGACCGTTCATGTCTGAAGCCATCCTGGCGCAACACCATAAAGCCAAGAAGTCCAGAAGAAAGCAGCGGCAACAAAGCACCGGCACATCAACATCTTCAGGGACAGCCTTCACATGCGACATCTGCGGTCGAGAATGTTTTTCGAGCATTAGACTTTACAATCGCAGAAGGCGCTGTAACTTCAGTGGCACAAAAATTATATTATAGTCTTCCGAGACTGAAATGCCAATAATTCCGAAGGTTGATATGCCATTAAATAATGAAACTAAACCAAACAAGCTAAAACTGTTGTCTTAATGATAATCAATATTCGGTACATACGTCTTCCCTCTTATTTTCAAATGCTTTTTATCACCGCTTCCAAATTTGTATCCTACGATTTTCAACGAGCATCATATATTGAAAATAAAAAAGAGACCTCTGAGATATTTAACTTCCATCGTTATCCCGAGAGTTTATCTTTCTCAAAATAAAGAAAAACAAAATAAAAAGAAAACGCCCATTCCCTTTTTTGGTTGGGCCGCAAACATTTCAGCAACGCCCACCACCACCACACACCAGCACATACGTATACACATCCCTATGCACGTGAATTTGTTGTGCAAAAGAATGTATTTTTTTCTTTTTATACTTTTATTTGCTCCATTAAAGAAAAGCGCAGATTTCAATCACACAGGTAGTTCATATATTTCGATGCTTTCTTCATAGCGAACACCTGTGGGCAATCAAATTCCGACACTATATTTTCTGAGTAAAATGAACAAAAACGAGGCCACCTACAGGAATCAATTTGATTGGCTGGAGTGTTTTTTTAGTGTTCTTTGTTTTGTTTTTGTTTTTTAGGGGGGGGGAGATTTTTCCCTTTTTATTTTTTTATTTTGTATCTGCTGTGTTTTGATGTATCCTTTGATCAGGAAAGAATCGTCTTTGAAAGAAAAGAGTTGTTCCTTCAATAGGAGTTCTATTTCTCTTTTTTCTTTTTTCTTTTCTTTTTTTACCCTGTTTTATTTTCTTCTTTTTATTCATTCATTTATTAATCTTTGGTTTTATCTACTTTTTTTTGTTCGTTCATTCTTTTGTTTTCAGGATTTTCTTTTGTTTTATTCCTTTAAGATTATTTTGCAATTCCGCTCGAGGTTGGTTCAATTTTATAAGTACCTGGCCATATTTTTCTTTTTAAGTTTCTTTTTTCTTTCTTTCTTTATCTTCTACTGTTGCTCTTGCATCCAGTAACTGTTTCTTTCTTTTTTTTTTCTTTTCTCTTCTTTCTTTCTCTCCCTTCCTACTTTCTATTTCTTTCTTTCTCTTTTTCCTTATTTCTTTCTCTCTGTCTTCCTTTGTTTCTTTCTTTCATTAGCACATTTCTTTTGTCCTTTAATGCCTTTTTATCATTTTACTTTCTTCTTTCTTACTTTCTCTTTTTCGTCAACTAAATTCCCTTGTATTTTAATGCTTTCTTCTTTCCATTTCAATTTTCAATTAAATAATTTTCAATAAAAAAATCTTACTTTCTTCGTTCTATCATTTTTCTCTATTCAGCTTATTGCTTTTGTATTTGGGTATTTTCTTCTTTCCAATTTAAATCTGTATTTTCCTTCTTTCTTTGTCTCTTTCTTTCATTCTTTTTTTTAAAACCTTATTGCTTTGTGTATTTTGACATTTTCTTCTTCTTTGCCATTTAAATCTGTATTTTTTCTTTCTTTCTCTCTTTCTTTAAAAATCTTCTTTTTATAAAGTTTGTATTTTAATTCTACTTTATTCCTCATATTTTTCAATCTTATTTTTTCATTCAATATTCATTTATTTTTTCGGCTTGTTTCTTCTGTATTCATTTCCTTTAGATAAAAAAAAACTCTTTCGGTCTTTTTATTTCATTCTTCCTTTTTCTCTTTCTTTCCTTATTTTTTTCAGCTTATTGCTTTTGAACTTTAATACTTTTTCTTTGTTTTCAATAATTTGTCTTTCTTTTTGCAGTTATTTGTTCTTTTATTTCGTATTTTAAGGTTTTTTCTCTCTTTTCTTTTCTTTTTTTCTTTCTTTCTTTCTTCATCTAATTCTATTTATATGTTAAGGCCTTCTTATTAGTTCTTTTATGTTCTCTTTCTTTCTATCTTCCCTTCTTTCTTTCTTTCTTTAGACAATATCATTTGTATTTTAATACTTTTTCTTTCACTTTTCTTCCCTCGTTCATTCTCCTTTCTATTGTTCTTCAATTAATAGCTACTCAGTTTTAATGGGTTCTTCTTTCCATTTTGATATTCAATCATGTCGTTTCCAATAAAATATTTCTTTCTTTCTTTCTTCAGATTATTGCTATTGTATTTTGATAGTTTATTCTTATTTCATTTTCAGATCTTTCATTTTCTTTCTTGCGGTCATTTTTTTCTTCCTTTGAAATATTATTTCGCAACTCCACTTAATTCGCAATTCTTTATTATGATTATTTATCTTTTTGTCTTATATATTCTTTATTTGATTATATATTTTTCCTAATTTTTTCATCTTTCTATATTTCTTTCCCCCCTCCACACATATATATATATATATATATATATATATATATATATATATATATATATATATATATATATATAACGTGTCGTGCCCTTAAGATTAAAATGCATTTAGTAAAGAATTAGATTTGACTAGAGATTGGGACAGAGGGGATGGTTCTTTGCGATGAATAAATATGTAATAAAAATACATATATACAATTTTCTTTACCACTTTATTTTTCTCGTTTTTCTTATCTTTTTTATTTTATTTTTTTTCGCAATTGGTCCATCTTTATCCTTAATTATCTTCATTTCTATTAAAATCTATTTTTCAATCCCTGCCTTTAATATATATTTTTGCTTTTACTTTTCTTCATTTTCTTTTTTTTTAACTTCCTTCTATATTCATCGTTCCTCTTCTACGAGATGTGATAAAAACCAAAACCAAAATTGAAAAAGGAATTAAACTAAATTAAATTAGATAAATTAAATTAAAATAAAGTTTCTTCACAATAGTCCACATGGTATTCAACGCTTTTATTCCAACCCGTTTTCGATTTGAAACTCTTTTTTGATATAGTGTGAAGCTGCACCATCATGTTTCTAAAAAATTTTCTTATCTGAGAAAGAGCAAAGCATGTTCGTTTTGAAGTAATACTTAAATTTGTTGAAAAACGTTTCAGTAGGTTTTTCCTCTATCCTTCATTGCCTGTGATAAAATTGACCCTTTCTCATCTTGTATGATTGGTTGTTTGGTTGATTGTTTTATTTTACGGCATAGAAACCCTTCTCGGATCATTTAATGCCGAATCAATCTTTTGATGAAAAAGAACCCAGTTTGCTTAAAGTTCCGCCACTTGCTTAAGCGGTTACCCAATTAAGTATTGAACTGACTCATCGCTGCTTAACTTCGGTGATCTAGCGAGAACCGATGTGTTCAACATGACTTGACCGTAAGCCTCATGTTGTATGGGAAACAGCTAATGTTTTCATGTACTACCTGCCTGATAAGAAACCCGCTCTCGCACGTCCCCTGACTATGGACCTTATTGACTTCCTGGAATCGTTGTCAATCACGGTCTGGATCTCACCAAGGAATTCGGGTGTCCTTTTCTTAACAGAACAGAACGACCAGACTGAAGCTTCCGAGCTGCCGTACTTTCGTAATCACCTTCACTAAACTCTAAAATAATCAAAGTCATAAAATCTTACTTTTGGGATAAAATCTTTGTTTAGGAAACAAGAAATAATTCGAAATTACTCTTTCATCACTTCCGTTTTTCAATGCTAAATTTTCCTAATTTAACTATTTAGTTAAAATAGGAAGTAAAGAATAAAATTACAGTTATTTCTTCTTGTTAATGAATTTCTTTTAGGATTTATTGAAGAGATTTTTACTCATATTCATTAAGATAAAACCAAACAATTAGAAATCAATAAGACCAAGCACATTTTTATTAAAATCAGTTTTTTAATATCAATATGCAAATTAGCTTATGTTACACTGAAAACTGGTATTTTGTTGTATATATAAATACAATTGCATGTTATTAGTATTTAGGTAAGGCCAACAGTATTAATAATGTCAAACAGTTTTATTAGTTATTGAGGTTTAAATAGAAATAGAATCATGGAGAATGTGTCGTTAATAACTAAGGAAATTGTGACTTGAGTAGTAATATAGTTTCGGTTACAGACAGAAAAACACACAATCTCCATTATAATAAGATATTTATTTCAAATCTAACATAGATATAAAGGTTGGCTTGTTAGCTGATTTTAGGTTGTGTTATGTTCGTTGGTTTTACGGCATGGAAAACTTTGCGGGCGATTTCAATGCCTGTTTTTTCTTTCAATCATTTATGACATTTTACCCAATAGAAATAATTATATTATCTTTAGTAAGTTCGACTCTCAATGGGTGCCCCATAATTCTGACCCAAAACTAAGTTTGGCTGAATAAATGATGAAAGCGCCTCATGTGGTGTAATGGTTAGGGATCTAGGCTAACAGACCATTACTAACGAGTTTGTTTCTCAATGTTTACCTCATCCATTTGGCTTTCTGCTAAACTGATCTAAATCTAGTAAATTACTGCTGCTATCATTACATTAGAATCAGCAATTTACTTTTAATTAGTAGACATAAAATATGATTATACATAACTATCTAGCATGTTTTTCATCCGGTTGTCTCTCTCCCTGGTTCTGTGTTCCAACTTGTTTCCATAGTTCATCAGGAAGATGGAAATATATTTTATGTACAAATGTTTTTAATTTAATTCAATTTCCCGATACGCGTGGGTAAAATCAACAGAGAGGCGTAACGCCCGTCTGCACACGATGGATGTTAACTCTAAAACTTACTTTTCCAGAGGTCGCTTGGTCAGGTGACTCCATCATTCAATCAGAACTCCAATCCAGTTCAACATGGGTTCAAGGCTTGTCAATCTAAAATCTCATAGCGTCTCCATTTACCTTTAATTCTAACTATACTTACTTAGAAAAGTGTTATAGGTGATATAACTGATTTACATAATGGAATGATCCTACTACTATCATAAATAGCAAAGACAATTGTGGCTTGAAGAGTAAGCGATGCGATTCAGTTCCAGACTGTATTGTCGGACGTAACTTCATCTTCCTTCTGTAAATTCTACTTTCTTTGTTCAATACACTTGTATCAACTTTCACCAGTTTCTTGTTTTTATTTGTGACCCTTAACAACCCCACAACAAAAAGAATAGGCTATGTACCGTGACAGAAGGCCATGATATTGGGTGCTATTGTCAGAATTAAAATGGATAGAATACTGAATCGGTCTGTAAGACAAACTTGATAATTATATCACGGCGGAAAATAGCAGTGTCCGCATATTTATATATTTTCTAATTTAAGTTATTATTTCAATATTATTTAAAACAATGAACTGAACAAAAAAAAGAAAGAGAGTGAGAGAGAGAGATAGAGAGAGAGAGAGAAAGAAATCAAAATCCCCAAAGAATGAGCTGAAGTCTATAAAGAAAGATAGAAATGCAGAAAAAGAAAGAAAGTACAGAAACGTATTCATTGTGTTTACATTGCTCAGCGCGGGAATGAATAGCGGGAAGAAACAGTCGCTGGAGAATGTATTACACCACAGTTTAAAATTGATACGACCATTCTATCTAGAAAAGTAACATATGGATTGTAACTGGGCTCGAACACTGGCTACTGTGGCCAATTGGAAATACACAACTCACATATCCCCAAAGGTAGGCAAAGAGACGCATTAATGCCTCTTTTGTCTTTTCTTCGCGTGTCAGTTTCTACATTGGGGCGTTTATTTTTAAGAATTCGCTTACGTTAAAATAAGACTGACTCACCGTGTGATGGCTGGCGGCCGCATTAAGAAAACGGTCTCATAGGATAAGAATGGAATTGGGGTCTGTTTTTTTTTCTTTCTTAGCGTGAGTGTGAAAGAGAAAGAGAGACAGACAGCGAGAGACACAGATAATTACAGATGGCATGAAGGAAAAATTGGTCGATGATTGATAGACGTGAAATAATCCCAGAACCAGCAGTAGTCTCTCGTCTTGGGAATCGGCTATAAATCTACATGAATCGCCTAAAAACAGAGAACTGTATCTAATCGGCTTCAAGACAATGTTGTAGTTTTCACTATTTCTGTGGTAAGCCATGCTGATCCAGACAGTAGCAAATAACTTTTGCAGAAATAGTTTTGTAGAAAAGTATTAGCCTTAAGGTTGGCCGTCCTTTGGTTCCTGAAAATATGTAAGGTAAAATAACCTATAAAATAACCATTCTTCTGAGAGCCATTTGTAGGCATGTGAAATCTATAAACATTACATTAGAATAATGCTAAGTTATTTGTAAATTGATCAAAAGTGCGGCGGATTTAGTCTAATTTGTGATTCAAATACTTGTCCGTATACCCCCCCCCAAAAAAAAAAACAGGGGTTTCATAATACTATTCGCATAGAAGGGAGGTTTTCTCTACTTGAAAGATAAATAATTTAAGTATCCCTATTTTTGCATTATAGTCTTAACCCATACAAATCAATGCTTACCAACCTGTCTGCCACGGTAAAATGTGACACAAGGTATGGGGCGTCCAGCGAGGAACGAACTCACTATTTAGTAGTAATGAATGTGCGAAACTAGCTTGCTAACCATTATACCACAATGGGACACAGAGAGTGATCCGGAAGAATATTTATATTAGATAATAGATTAGTATTCACCCAATTAATTATTGGACAGTCTCATTGCTGCTTAACAACGGTGATCTACCGGGAGATAAATAGATATGAACAGATTTAGATAGATGTCATCATCATTGGCATTTCAGTCTCGGAAGAATATAATAAAGTTTTTGTGCCCCTGAAGTTACAGCGTCCCCTGTGACTGTGAAGTCCGATGTCTGAAAAACATCGTCGACCACAGATGTTGCATCTGAAGGCTGTCCCTGAAGATGTTGATGTGCCGGTGCTTTGTTGTCGCTGCTTTCTTCTAGACCTCTTAGCTTCATGGTGTTGTGTCAGGGTGAATTCCGACATGAGCAGTCCTCTATGGAGATTCTGCCGCCACCGAGGGCGGTCCTGAGCCAAATTTTCCCAGCTGGAAGGGGCAATGCCAAAACACCTGAGATCATTCTTGCAGACATCCTTGAATCGCAGCTGGGGGTGACCAATCTGTCTTTTACCAGACGTAAGCTCTCCATAGATGATGACTTTCGGGAATCGTCCATCATCCATCCGACGTACATGACCCAACCATCGGAGACGACGTTGTCTCCGTAGCACAAGCTGGGGAGTTGAGCTCTCTCTAGAACTGCTGTGTTAGTGATCCTGTCCCTTCAGGTAATGCGCAGTATACATCTAAGGCAGCGAAGGTAGAAGTTATTTAGCCACCGTTCTTGGTGAGAATATAAGGTCCATGATTCACTTCCAAACATGAGGGTGCTGATAACACATGCCCTATACACTTGTACCTTTGTGAGCTTGCTGTTGTCCCACAATCTTGCTGGGAGCTTCCCAAAATTTGAGGCAGCTTTTCCGTGATGATCGGTTAGGAAAAACGTAGGTAGATATTCTCATTTAACCTACTTTATTACACACACACACACACACACGCACACATTTATATATATATATATATATATATA
>CM042142.1:33424866-33427366 GCA_023376005.1 Doryteuthis pealeii
TGAGACAGGAAATTATTAACTCCCACTAGTCAGGAAATACTTACAGCTCTATTTCAAACCAGTTTACTATCCCTAGATCTACGGTACAGTCCGTTATAAAGAATTTTAAACAGTTTGGCATAACAGTGAATTTTACTGGGCATGGAAGAAAACCCGAATTTTCATTGAGATCTGCACGGAAACTGTGTCGCGAGGTTAATATAAACCCAGTAATTCTTTTGATAGACATCGCTAAACGTTTGGATAGGATAGGTATCAATGTAAGTATTCATACAATTCAACGTTGTTTAAATAGATATGGGTTGTATGGAAAGCGACTACGACGAACCCTTCTTCCCAACCCATGACGCATTGTTGCGTTCATGGACAAAATAAATGCTTTTGAGAACAAGTACTATTGAGTGCTGAAAGAAAGATTGAGCTTATTGAGTATGGTGATGTACAGAATATTTTATACCAGAAATATGAGGTTTAACTCCCAAAGAACACAGTACCAACACTAATTCTTCGTTGATTATCAAACCCATCATATCGAAATCCCGTGTTTGTCATCTTTCCTATCCCAATTATCATCTTCATTCTAATAATGTGTTTCCACTTGTAAACACGTCTCTTCTACAGGAACATTGGAGTTGTACAATGGACAACTCAATCTCAGATTCCGGACAAAATATAAATGTAATTTGTGTCCGATATTATCAGTCATGAAGAGAAATTATAACCACACAAAGAAAAATGTAAGCACGAACATTTCTGATATGCACCTATGAAGATGAAGTTCCTACTTCGAAATCGATAAGACAAAAGTAACATCTTTTTGTTTTTTTTGTTTTTATTTTTTATACGCATTATAATTGCCTTCAAATCATTAATATATTATAACATACTTAACAATGCTTCAAACAAATTACCAATTACTTATATATATATATATATATATATATATATATATATATATATATATATATATATATATATATATATTCCAAGCTTTAGTCATATCAGTGCTACTGTATGTGTATTAGACTTTAACGGAACGATTTGGAAAAAGCCAGATGGGAACAATAGAATGCTGCGTGCTTTATTGAACAAATCCCGGAAGTAGCACCCCATAAAAACAGCGGTACGGCCAGTTAACACAAACCATAGAAGTAAGACAAACAAGGCGTGCGGGACACTACCGGAGAATTAAGGACGAACTCATAAGTGAGGTTCTTCTATGGACACATACAAGTGGACTTACCAGAGTCGACCAAACATTAAATATTAATATTGATAGTGATAGATATGTGAATCCGTGTTGTCACCGCAAAATTATATATATATATATATATATATATATATATATATATACTTTGGTGGTGTACCATGTTTCTTGGTATAAGGGTGATTCTGAGCTGGTTCTTTTCTCTAACAGTATGTTGCTGCAGAGTTCAGGTCAAGTATGAGAGCTCAATGTTTAATTTCAATAATAATGTATTTTATATATATATATATATATATATTATATTATATTATATATAATAATAATAATAATAATAATAATAATATATATATATATATATATATATATATATATATATATATATATATATATATATAAGAGTGATGAGATTGAGGGATTCAATTGGTAATGTTTAGATGCAAATTGTAGGTACAATCGAACTTAAGCAAATACAAAGACACTGACATAGAAAAATATTGATAATACATATGTGTTCCCTCAACTGTTTCAACAAATAATATATTGACGCCAAATATAATGGTAAAACCCTGAAAGGCGATGACGAATTTGACCCTCGTACATCGTGTAGATTGGATCAGCGTACTGTTGATAAACCTCTTATTTAGGAAACTATGTACGCATTGATCTGTATTTGTGTTCATTTATTGCAATACCAACTATTATTGCCCGTATGTTTAATCTTGAGTAAATTGAAACATATTCAGTGTTGCAATTGTTATTTTCCGTCAGTGTAAATAGGGATGTACGCATGAATAAACAGATGGAAACGAATTGAAAAGACAGAGTATTTACCGAAAATAGCAATTCCTAGCGCTGAGTTTCTCCCCTGCGTTAATTGAAAACCTTATATACAAAGTGATGGCTACCGCTAGGCAGGATAACCTAAAACTAATACCAAAAGAGAAAAGGGAATCGTATTCACCTAGTAGAAATATGTAAAACATTATTTGGATTATTCGGACTTTTGTCCTTATCTTTATAGTTATCTGTACATCGTTTCAGCGGATGTGTCATCTGGCCTTCTTCAGGCATTTCTTATCGGATTCGGAAGCCTTCCCAAAATCGGGAACCTTCTTGTCAGACTCGGGTGTCTTTTCGGGAGCGATCACGGTTTGAACCCAAACCTTTATTCGATCCACGGGGGTATCCTGTTCTCATTCCGCTAACTATAGCAGAGGTACAGGTGTTAATCTGTGTCAATTATTATTGATTATATATATTATGTTACTGTCGCCCTTGACCAGGATTGAACCT
>CM042142.1:33432366-33452366 GCA_023376005.1 Doryteuthis pealeii
AATCAAATTTTTTAAGATCAATATGCAAATTAGCCTTCCCATTCACACTGTAAACCGCTATTTCGTTGAATATATAAATATAATTGCATGTTATTAGTATGCAGATATTGTTAACAGTCTTAATGATGTAAATCAATTTTACTAATAATTGAGGTTTAAATAAAATCATGGAGAATGTGATGTAAATAACAAAGGGAATTGTGACTTGTGTAGTTTCGGTTACAGACAGACAAACCCACAATCTCCATTATAATAAGATGTATGAATGTATGTATGTGTGTGTGTGTGTGTGTGTGCACGCGTAGATGTAGATATTGATATCACAATATTTCACCTATAATATAGAATTGGATTGGATAAAACTCATGACTCTGTGTTTCACGTGGCCTAGTCTCGGGTGCTATTGAGTACATAGAGTTGAATTCAACAAACTTCACATATGTTGATCTATACTCACCTGCGTAAAATTCGTGAGTTCTTGTTTTATTCTATTTTATAGATGAAATATAGTTATATTTTTGTGCATACGGAACTGTAATCTACTGATTAAAAACGTTCTTAGCATTAAATTTCAATCATTATATATAAGTACGCTCCTAAAACCAAAAGAATCAAAATCTTATTTATCATTGTGGAGTATTATACATACAAAACAGATATTATTAGGTATTATTTATAACCAAACTCTTGGGTATTGAAATTATATATATATATATATATATATATATATATATATATATATAAAATAACAATAAGAAACGCCTACAGATCCTAGAAGCCATATGCATTAAAAATAAAAAAAACTAACATTAATAAAATAGCCTTTAAAGTCGGAGACAACGTATTAAATATCTTCAATAACTAACACTCACCTAACCCCCCTCTTAAATATATATATATATATATATATATATATATATATAATATTTCTATGATTAACCTGTTATATGCATATGTGTGTGTGTGTGTGTGTGTGTGTGTGTGCACCATTTTTGCTTCGTGTCTTATCTTATGTATTTTTACAGTGATTAATATGATATAGAGGTGATATATTATATTCTGTTTTGGCTTATCACCGTCTGAATCTTTATTTTCAAATAAGTGTCTTTTTTCTGTTTCTGAACTCTTCTAGATTTCATTCACATCACATGTCCTTCCACTTATTTAGCGTTGCTGTAACGTTTTTGTTTGTTTTTTTTGTTTTTTGTTTTTTCGTTTCTTCGAAGGAAATGGTTTAAGTTTCTACAATTTAGGCAATTCGTTTTTTTTTCTATTCTATTCTAGAACGTTTTTTTTTTTGTACACAAGTTACAATATTATATCCCGTAATATCATGTGTTTTCTTTTCTTTCTTTTTTTATTATACTCCATTCTATAATTTTATATTTTCATTTGACAAGCACATTTTAAAAGGATCATATTCTTGAATTTTTTGTTTTTTTGTTTTTGTTTTTTTATGACGTACAGTGGTGTTAAGGGATTCATTTTCCAAACACCAATATACATATATGTAGTTTTATGTTCTTTTTTCTTACAATACATCATAATATATGGAAACGATGACCTGAGTTCAAATTTTAGGAGGCTGTTTACATTTCACATAGCACTAATACACTTTGGAAATATCTACTACCAACAACATTGGGTACCTATGACAGTTTGAACTGCTTCGGACACCTAGCAAATTAGTACATAACAAAATTCTAAAAAACTTTTGCCTCGTCCATCATTTTTAGTTTTGATTCATCGGATTTTACGGCATGTCAACCCTTGTTGGGTTATTCTATGCCAAAGTCATTTTGTTATTTTCCTGCAAGATGAATATTCAATTTTTTTAAAAACAATCTTAACACATTTATTAAAATTCATTTTTCTATTTAATCCATAGATGGGACCGTAACAAGTAATATCACACCGGGTTAGAGTGGACTTAGGAGTAATATGACGGAGGGGCACTTCACACACCCCAGAGCTTCAAAATTGGGAATTCACCACTAGATGCAGTTTAATATCACTAAGAACCTCGGCCAACACCTTCTAGCATATATATGATAAAAAGAGTTGGGGTTGCCATAAGGGTTGGGACAATCATATATGTGCTAGAGCTTGGCGTGACCAGCCGATCGATCTTCAAGCGCCGGTGTAGCCTAAGTATGGGCTAAATGGGAGTGTTGCATGTCATCGACTCATCAGGTACTAGGGTTCAATCCTTAAGCATCACAGGTTATCACCTGCGGTCAACAGATGGCCCCGTCGCTGAGATTTTACCCCTCTGTTGGGGTGGTTGGTATAATCTTTTGTCCCAGCAGACAGGGCAGTACGTCATTTCTAATTTTTAATTCTATTGATAATCTTTGTGTTTTTGTTGTTTCTTTTTAATTATATTTTTCTGAATGTTAACACATATTTGTTTAGATGTCTACATTTAGATGTAAATTCGTTTCTTTTATTGAGAATTTTTCTGATTTTTTCTGATAAATAATTTTTTTTTCTTTTCAATAACATACATTTTATATGTATGGCCGGGATTTTGAGATTATATTTCAATTTAAAACTGATTTTTCCTGTTCTTTAATTTTCACATCCATTATGATAAAGTGGTTGATTTTTTTAAATAAATGCGATACAAATGCGTATAGGAATCGGGTGAAATGTTATGAGATCAATCAGTTTCGCGAGTATATGAATTTGAGTTTGATCTCAGCATCGGCTTCATCGAGACCGGGATGCTGCAAGTCTCCCCGCTACATGACACCAATGTTGTCCAAGGCCTGGATTATAACCAAATTGATTTGAAGGAAATTATTCCGGAAATACATTGAAACTGATGTTATTATAAAAAGTTATTGCAAGGCATTTTACTATAGGAATGCAGTAGAAATTATTCTACTCTAAAAAAAAGGGGTTACTATAAAAAATACATTGAATATAATTTTACTTGAAATTATTTTGACTGTAAATGGTTTTACTGTAAAAAAAAATATTGATAATTTTGATATTATAAAAATGCACTGTAAATGATTTTGCTGTTGGAATGCACTGGAAATGATTTTACTCTAGACAAGTATTGACAATGGTGTTACTATAAAAATGTATTAACATGCTCTTTCTATAGGAAAGCACTGGACATGTTTTTATTCTAAAATGTATTGATATTAGTGTTATCATAAAAATATATAGTAAATGATTTTACGATTGGCATGAAATGGAGATGATTTTACTTTAGAAATGTATTGAAAATGATGGTACTACAAAAATGTACTGTAATAGATATTACTATAATAATGCAGTAGAAATGAGTACTCTAGAAATGTATTAGCTCAGTCGGTAGAGCGTTCGGCTAGAAACCACAAGGTTCCTAGGATCGATACCGACCCACGCCAACTCAGCGTATGAGTATTACAGGGATCTCTGCGGTAAAGTAAGGAGCTGATGGTAGGTGTGGCGCTCCACCTCAGACGCTAAAATAATCTCCTTGGACTAGCGCTAGTGAAAAGAGTATAGGCTCCCTTGCCGATTGGTTGATACCGACTTTAGGCCACCCCGACGTTTTTTACTTTTAGAAATGTATTACATGTTGTTACTATAAAACGCATAGTCAATGATTATGATACGAATACAGTGGAAATGCTTTTACTCTTCAAATATATTGAAAAGGGTGGTACAATAAAAATGCATTGAAAAGTATTTAACGATAGGAATGCAATGGAAATGACTTTACTCTAAAAATTGAAACTGGGTTACAATAAAAATGCATTTACGAGAGGAATGCAGCAAGGTACGATACAACTTAGAATTAGTGTTGACGCAAGTATTGAGATTAAATACAAAGTCTGATTCCACCTGGAACTGCTGTTCCTGATTTTCTCACTTCACCGCGAAAAAAACAAAAATAATGAAGCATGAAAGAGACGGTGGAGGAAATTACTCCAGAAATGTATTGAAACTGACTTTATGAAAAATACACAGTCGGTAGAGCGTCCGCTCACAGCCGAACTTGTACAAATGGCCTTATTCTGTGAAGAAGTGGCAATCACCATATATATATATATATATATATATATATATATATATATATATATATAGTTTTTTTTCTGTAGTTAGGGTCTTTCCTTGTGTGGTTTAACCAAGCTGATGCAGGTAGACCATAAGGAGAGCTCAATGTGCCTAATACCAGTGAGTAAAAGGACAGAGCAGGAAATTTAGTAAATGAAGAAAAACTCTAAACTTGCTTCATTACAATAATTTATTTCAACCGTATTAATACGGCATCTTCAGGTAATCACAAGAACATGACTCTTACGTATTAATACGGTTGAAATAAATTATTGTAATGAATCAAGTTTAGAGTTTTTCTTCATTTACTAAATATATATATATTATATAATATATATATATATATATATATATATAAGTCCCTCCACCTGAGTACGGTGTGATACAAGGTCAATTTCTTAAATAGAGTTTAATTGGTTTGAATTAATTTTTCTTAAGTTTGCCTAACCAAGATTAAAGAGCACAGTCTTCCTTAATATGTGCCCATAGCTGGAAGGAAAACAGTTTGATAAATGCCTTTCCCAATGATGCTATGTGAAATGCAAAGGGTCTTTATTTCTTACAACAGTGTCTGGTTTACATGATGTAACGTAATATTGATTAATTCCTCATTATATGTTAGTTTCTTTATGTGAGTAAACAGAGAGATGGAAGAATTTGTAATGTATTCGTATGTTAAATTTCATAAGCAACAACCCAGAGCTTAAATTAGGTCAAACATTCCCTTTCTTGGAAATCTTACAAAATGATTTTAATGTTTTGTCCGGACTTATTTATTTAAAAAGAATTTAATTCGCTTTTCAAACTCATTTTTCCCTAATCTCAATTATCTACACAGAGCTCAATGTGTGACGCAGATTTTGTCTCTTTTTTGAGCGTTCGGCTAGGAACCACAAGGTTCCTGGTTCGATACCGGCCCTCGTCAGCTCAGCGTACGAGTAGCACAGTGATCAATGCAGTAAAGTATAGAGGTGATGGTATGTGTGACATCCGCCTCAGACATAAAAACAATCTGCTTGGTCTATCGCTAGTGAAAAAGGGGGATACTCCCTCGCTGTCTGGCTGATGCCAACGTTAGGCCACCCGACGACTTTACTTATTTTATTTGGCATTCAGTAGAATTTTTAATCTCGGAAGTATTGAAAATGGTTGTATAATAAAAATAGTTGGAGCCTTTAAGACAATCCAGAAGACTCTAAAAAGAGACGGAGAAAGAATCACTTTACAATGCATACATGAGCACAAGAATCTATTTAAAAAAACGTAAAACGAAGGAAAAGCATCGATTCAAATAAAGAAAACTAACAAGCACATATGATAGCGTACATTATTTGAAAAATATTTTAAGAATTCGCATGAAAGAGACTGTTATAAGCCATACAGGTGGCATATATATATATATATATATATATATATATATATATATATATATATATATATGGGAGATTTCAATATGTTCATTGACTAAGTTTCCTTAGGACAGAAATTATATTTAGGATGGGAGATATAATTTGACAATTGACCACAATGGAAAAGAATCGTTCTTTTTTTCAAAGCAATTGTTATCAGTCCAGAGTAAAAATAGCGATTTTCATTCCCAGTGGGATTCACAATAAAATCTGATTATACCTAGAACGATATATATATATATATATATATATATATATATATATGTGTGTGTGTGTGTGTGTGTGTGTGTGTATGGGAGATATGTGCTTAATTGAAGTCGTACCTAATTTTGAAAGTTAATTAATTAATAATTAATTAATTAGGCGGGCATATCTATTTAAATGTAAGGCTAAACAAATTGAGAAAAATCAATCTCTGTGTGTACATTTCGGCCATAAAGTACATACAGAGATTGATTTTTCTCGATTTGTTTAGCCTTACATTTAAATAGGTATGCCCGCCTAATTCATTAATTATTAATTAATTAACTTTCGAAATTAGGTACGACTTCAATTAAGCGCATATTCTCCCAAAAATTTTTCGCTAAAAAAAGCCATATCAAAACACATCGCTTGTGTATTTACTTCTCATATATATATATATATATATATATATGTGTGTGTGTGTGTGTGTGTGTGTGGGTGTGTGTGTGTGTGTGTGTGTTGAAATGAAAAATAAAGGAAAGAAAATGCTGAATGGATAAAATAAGATTTATTTTATTCTATTTTATTTTACTGACACGTGTTTCGGCCAGGAGTTTTTCCATGCTTACATATATTCTATCTATTATTTTTTTAATTTAAAATAAAATAACAATAACAATAATAGAAAAACTACAGAATTTTTTTTAGTATACAAAGAAATAATGGCTTTCGTCAGATTAAATACTTATTGTTTTAAATGCAATCGGTTGAAATACGGAGAATTTCCGAGATGTTCGAAAAAATAACTTTTTTGAGATCGCTTGAAGAAAGTGTTCTAACGCGATGGAAAAAAAACATCGTCATCTTCACATGCGACGGATATTGAAAAGGAGAGAAGGTGGCTGGAGAATATAAGAAACAAATATATATGGTCTATTTTAGAAACCTTACCTTTGGGATTATCCTCGCATATATATATATATATATATATATATATATATATATATATATTGGGGGGGGGATATGTGCTTAATTGAAGTCATACCTAATTTTTGAAAATTAATTATTTGATAATTAATGAATTAGGCGAGCGTATCTGTTCAAATGTAAAGCGTAAACAAATCGAGAAAAATCTCTGTATGTACATTTCGGCATATTATGCCTCATCATCATTTGAACAGATACGCTCGCCTAATTCATTAATTATTAATTAATTAATTTTAAAAAAATTAGGTATGACTTCAATTAAGCACATATTCTCCCTAAAATTGTCGGCTATCGCCATCTCAAACAGATTGTTTGTTTACTTTCATATATATATATTATATATATATATATATAATATATATATATATATATATATATATATATATGCCTGGCTCAACTAATCGTTAAAGGAAATGGGCTCGACGAGCCAAATTCTGATCCTGAGTGAGGCTGTTTGTGTTTCACTTAAAGCTAATGCTCTAGGTAAATGCATGAATTCATCTACTCTCACCAACCCCAGCTATGGAAAAATATATGGGTAAATCGGGTTATCTGGTTTTTCGGCTATGAAATGAAATATCCCTGAATTCAAAAAGTGGGGAGTATTGTTCGGGAGAATATGTGGCACATTGTTGCTCTATAATACTACCACTATGACAAAAAAGACCTGTATAGGTAGTACAACTGTTGCCATATTTAGCTGAACTGTTGAGATCGAATGGGAAGTCCATTCTTATATATACAGTGGATTCTTCGGTCGTAAAAGACAAATAAATATCGGTAAAGAGGCAGTTTTATTCATGCCTTCCTCTAATAGTTCAAGACCTGTTTTGCTACGAGGAACTATCCCTTATTGACAAACTACCCGGCGTCGCCTGGGTAGAGGGGATTTTTTAAGTTAGTCCCGCAGCTCCATTATTACTGAATCGTGAGTTGAATCCTTGTGGGATGCCCCATTTAAATCCCTATGTAAAAAAATAGACCTCGCATTAATCCAGCTACTCTGAAAAGAAATGTTAATGTCTACTATCTCAAATATTAAATGAAAACAAAAATCTATGCTGTTATTATTTAAATTCTATTTTTTAATTATCTTCACGAATATAAACCAAATCTCTATTATTTTTGCTCAAAAACCAAGCCCTGGTGATATTTAATGTGTATATATATTTACTTTGTCGTTAATTGTTTTACTTTCGAAGTTTCCTCCAGACATACATATACACACAACTACCCTTTATATTTGTATAGGTGAACTTGGTAGGATTAAGCTGATGTTTTGCTTAAGATTAATGTGTAATTCGTTGGAATATATTTTACAATAGCAATACATTAAATGAGTTTTATAATAGGAATGTAGTCGAACGGATGTTACAATAGCAATCTCAGGAAATAATTCTACTACAGAAATCTACTGAAGATGATTTTACTATTGTAATTTATTACACAGGATTTTACTGTAGGAATCTATTCAACATAAATTACTATTGCAATGCATCGGAAATGATTTTACTATATGGATATATTGAAAGGATATTACAATAAGAATATATTGGAAATTATTTTACAACATGAATATAATGAAAACGATTTCAATAAAAGAATGCATTGGTCATGTTTTACTATAATATGCATTGAAAATAATTTTACTATAAAAACGCATTATAAATGATTTTACTTAAGGAATATATTGATAATTACTAGTCTGACCCATGGAAACTCCATGGTAGTTGATAATAATAATTATCCGTCATCTTATGCCTCTTCCTTCGTTCTATGTTTCTCTGGAATCCTGATTCATTTATTTCACTGAAATAATATCTGAGATGAATTGTTGTTCTAGTGGATAAGGTAGTTAGGTTAAGACAGTTCTAAGTGACAGTTATCTCTGGATTCTGGGTTCAAGTAGAGGCAGTAACATAGAAATATAATTAACACAACTCCTACCCCAGCTATGGTTAGCGGAATGAGAACAGGATACCCCTGTAAGAAATGATTCAAAGTTATATATACTTTGAATATACAAACTCCGACGAAGGTTAACAGACAAAACATTTAATATAATACAGCACATGGATATGACGAGATACAAAGTACATAGGTAAAAGGGTACATAAACAAGGAGTACATAAATAAAGATAAAGACACATTCATGAATGGTACAAGATAACATATAAAAGTACAGACATGAGACTAGGGATAGTCCATGCTGTGAAGAACTTACAGTAATGTAAGTGGGGCGAACGCCCCAACGAGACGGGGTTAGACCTTAACTAACCCATGGTGTCTCGTAGTATCAAGGCACGGAAAAAGAGAGCAAAAGGGTTTGAACCCGGCGCTTAAATACTATAACCCCCTAGCGGGCACCAGCAAACTAAATCGGGCAGACAACTCCACCAGGCAAATACGAAACTAACGCTACACCCCCGAGAACTGAATAAAGGGTTAGGTTCGAAGTTCCGTGATGGCTCCTGATTACGACAAGAAAGTTCCCGAGTTCGAAAAGAAGGTTCCCGAGTCCGAAAAGAAGGTTCGCGAGTCCGAGTAGGTTCCCGAGTCCGACAAGAAATACCTGAAGAAGGCCGGAGGGCATATCGGCCGAAACGTTGTACAAATAACAATAAAGATGGGGACAATAGCCCGAATAACGCAGATAATAATAATCATCAAGCCTCATCTCAAACATTCAGAGAAATAATAAATTGTTGTATATTTGTATTTAACAATTTCCGACTCTTTTCCCGTAAGCCGTCCTGACGTAGTTGATGTTCTCTTAATATTACTTGATTTCCTTATTTTACCCTTGCCTTTCTGTTACCCTTCCGTTTCTTTAACTACTTCTTTTGTTTTCATTTTTCTTTTTCGCTTTCTTTTCCCTTCCTTTCACTCATCTCTTCCTTTCACTCTACTAATCTCTCTCTCTCTCTCTCTCTCTCTCTCTCTCTCTCTCTCTCTCTCTCTCTCTCTCTCTCTCTCTCTCTCTCTCATCTTTTAATTCTAATCCGCTCTTTCTTTATCTTCCCTATTTGCTATTCCATTCGAACTGTTCCGAGTTTCCACTTCCTCGCCACGGTCCTCACCTCCTCTAACCCTTGCTATCTCCCTAACTAAACCCCTACCAACCCCACAACTACAAATCTTCTCCAGGTCGAGGGGGATATTAAAATGTGCTGGTAGGTACTAGTGTATTAATATATTGATTTTACTATATGGAATTACTTATATGAAAGCATAGCAAATGATTTTACAACAGGAAGACATACAAAACGATTTTACTATAGGAATCTACTGGGAATTATTTTATTCTAGAAATGTATTGAAAATGATGTTACAATAAAATACAGTTTATATATTACTTCCATGAAGAGAAACTGTTATTTACTGACTTTTTTTATCCCATATAATTTTACGCACAATTGTTACATTAAATTACATAGATACCGTTTTTTTAGAATTATATGTTACGTTTCGATTTATTTAAAAAGTGTCAGTGGAATTCTTGGATAAGTATGATTTACGTTCAACAAATATATGACAAACAACACATTTCTGTCTTGATAAATATAGCTTCAGTCACGATACCTTTGGAGCACAGCTCGTTGTAATAAAATGAATAAGATATAGACGGAGATAGAAAAAAGTAAAAGCAAAATATGTATGAGAGAAAGAAGTAGGAAAATAGGTTTTCAGAATGATGAAGAATCTCTGGGAGTAAAATATGGAGTTTTTTTGCCAAAGAGGAGCCACTGAGGAAAGGAGGGGGGAATCGAGTTTGTTGACGAATGATAACTAAAAAAAACCGTTTGATTTCCACTAGGAATAATAAAATCCTGCTATCTTTGATTTAGAAGATTATTTAATACAAAATAGGGTTTACTTATTTATCGGTAACCTATGGGCGATTCTTATAATAAGCCGACTCTTAGAAAAAGGTTTGTCCTACGTATAGCATTAAGCTGCAACCGTCAGTGAAGCTCCAGTTCTGGAGCTCTATGGGGTATGGAGCACTCATCGAAAACAATATAATCGTGTACATATTATTTATATAAAAATAGTTATTTGAATTTGTAATTTTGTTTGCAACTAATTATTATTATTTCTCATTGAGAGTTTTTCACATCAGCATTAGTTGATGGCCTTTCACTGGAGTCTGGTGACAACAAGTCTCCTCAGGTCTTCAGGACTCTTCTAAGTATTCTAGCCGACTTCAACAATGCTGTTGGCTGGATGTGTTACATAATCTATGCGGTTGCATAAGATTATTGTCAATCCCCTGTATTTCTAAAGGGATGGCCCCTTTTCATGTCACGGGCGGGACTTTCCATGGAATATTACAGAAAGCCCACGAAATACGTGAAGTCACGTGGGACCTGGTTGGGACCTCAGTTTCAGTTTAGACGTCAGGCAGAGAAGATGTACTGCCTTAACTGGAACTCACCTGCATACGCGCGCTATGTTTAGTTACATGAAATGTTTAGTTAAGTAAATAAAAGCTTATGAAAATAACACAATTTTGTGGTTGGTGAATGTCTTGGTAACAAGACTGATCTAGAAGAAAAAATGAGTTAAGTGCGACCGACCACCAAGACGAAGTCCAGACGCTAGAAGAGATGTTAGAAGAGACGCTAGAAGAACTTAAGATATCAAAGACGCCAGAAGAAGAATAGAAGTAAGTAAGGAAAGAGGTATGCAACAGATGGTCTCAATTCTTCCTCTGATTTCCAGGTCCTCCAGTCTTTTTTCTAAACTTTTCGGGACCGTTCCAAATGCACCAACTACAATTGGTAATACTTTCACCCTCATATCACATAGCTTTTTCAATTCCCTGGCAAGGTCCAGAAAAAGCTTTCGCACGCCCATCCCCTCTCTATATATATTTCCCCTACTATCTTTATTTCTTTCATTCATTCTTTCTTATTTAACCTTTGTCTGTGTACCACATCCTTTATCTTCCCTTTATTTTTTATAATAAAAACGGAATGGTCCATTATTTAGCTGAGGTGACGACACTCGTAAGAAATAATAATTCAGCGGATAAGCTACCCCAGATAATAAGGATTTACATTTTTTCATTTCATATTGGACGATTTGTTGCAAGATGATAACGGTTGTACTTTTAAGGAACACGAGTATTAGTATTATATATAATGTCCCTGTTTTTTGTATATCTATCCGTTTCATCTATTCCTTTTCTCTCTCTCTCTCTCTCTCTCTCTCTCTCTCTCTCTCTCTCTCTCTCTCTCTCTCTCAGTCTGACTGTCTGATTCTCTCTTACTTTGTCCCATTTATTATTTCATTTAGTCACTCTATATGTTTGTGTCTATTTCTCTCTTCCCCTTCTTTCTCTTTATTCCTCTTTTTATCGGTCTGTCCATTCCGTCTAATCTCTCTCTCTCTCTCTCTCTCTCTCTCTCTCTCTCTCTCTCTCTCTCACACACACACACACACACACACACACACACACGTCCAATCACATACCTACACACACACACTCTCTCTCTCGCTTTCTCTGTCTCTCTCTCTCTCTCACCCACACCTACACACACACCCACACACAAAATTCTAAATTTTTCTGTCAAGAGACTTGTCAGTCGTTGAAATGGTCATTCGTCTGGTGCCAAATCGCCAAACCAACTGTGAATTCCAATCTCGACTGACGATGTAATATCGCTGGTCTGGTAACCAACGATGACTGAGAGACACGCCAGCGATGCTTGAATAACAGAACAAGCCACACACACTTATTACCTGGCTCAGCAACAGCACCAAAAACACTGCCGCATACAGTATAAGCCTTGATGGACGTTCACCAACGGACATTTATTGAATGTACAGCCTCATTCAAAGCCATCACTCTCTGGAACAAATAACCGGAAAGCAGAATCATTAGTCTTATAGATACTTTCCTTCGCTTTTCATTGAAACTTTACTCAATACTACTTTGACCTTTCATATGTATTTATTATAACTGTCATTAACGTTAGAATGCATTGAATAGTATACATGTGTGTGTGTGTGTGTGTGTGTGTGTGTGTGTGTGTGTGTGTGTGTGTGAGAAAGGTAGACAAACACGAGATGTTGTAGAAAATGGATGTTTGTTGTAGGTAGTGATGTCGATGTTTCGGTCTGTTAGACCTTCTTCAGGTCTTTAGGAATAGAATTCTTGCTTCAGTGGTAAACATTTTCTTTCTAGTGAATTAGAATTCCTAATGTTCTGAAGAAGGTCTAACAGATTAATTTCCACATATTTCTCCCATATATATATATATATATATATATATATATATATATATATATATATATAGAGAGAGAGATTGCTTTTTATAAATAATATACGGTTACTGTATTTTAAAAAAGGTGTATATTAGGACTGATTTTCTCGTCTTTGTTGACTTTAGCACAATGTTTCGATTGCTACATCCTCTAGCATTGTTGGGTTTTAATCGTATTCAGTGGCTCTCCGAGTACTTTTGTTATATGGAAATAGATTATCATTTTTCTACCCTTTATTTCGTCTATCAGAATATTCTTATCAACTTTACATTTATTACACAAAGTCTATAACATCATTAAAACTGTTTCTATTCTGAATATTGATTGATCTTTAAAACTTTTGAATACAACAAAATAAACTTTTAGACCGACTACCACACTTAGATCCTGCATGTTACGCTTGAAATCTGTTTAAATTTAACAATTATTATAGTGTGGTGTCGATTATCAGTGTTGGAAGTAATTGACCCATTCGTTTTGAAAACACAGGCACTTGTCAAAGTGTGTATACATCCATAGGACATCATGTACACACAGACACACAGACACAGACACACACACACACACACACACACATATATATATATATAAATATATATATATATATGATATATGATATTCAATCGATATTATATATATATTATAATATATAGTATATATATATAATAATATATATATATATATATATATATATATATATATATATATATATATATATATATACTCTACAAAGTTTTATATGATAATATGCTGTCAGTATAATTTTAAAAAGATATACATTAAGCAAACAATTCTATATAATCAATAACTTACTTATCATTCTACTCACATTTATAATTCGTCAGTTTTTACTGTTCAGAATTTGTATACTTTAGTCCATTTATTCGTATACAATACTCTATCTTCATATTTGAATTTTCTTAAGGAGGTACACGTCGTTTAATGGTTGTCGTCATAGGAAATAGATAGATTGAACTGAGTTAAAATCCGGAACGAGGCTGTTTTATATTCATATAGCGCTAATAACCTTTGGGTTGGCGTATGAATCCAACTTCTCTTCCTCTAACCCTAGGAAAATAATAGGGCAGACTGGGCTCTTTAACTTTGATATGGAAACAGGACAAGAGGGAGAAAAATTCTGAATTCAAATCCGATAAACTCCGCATAAAATTGACCTTGTGCCATATCCTCTTAATGTGGAGGGGCTAAATAAAAAATTAAATAAATAAATGTAACCCTAATTTTTGTCATATATTCCTTCCATGGGTTTGATATCCTGATTTCAATACACTCACAGCTTCAAGATATGCTGGAAAGAATTGTGTGGATTAATGAAAATAAATTAAATTAAATTGAATTAATTAAATTAATTAAATAAATGAATAAATAAATAAAAGGTTCTTAGCGTCTGGACTCTGGCATCCTTAGTAACGGTCTGGTCAATAAAGTCTCTATCTATATTGCTAACCAGTTGTGTCTTTTATCTCTCTTGATTTCTTCATTTAATACCGCAAGTCTTATTCCCTATAGAATATAAATACAGATTCTAATAAATGGACCCTGAGTTCCAATATTGCAACCTAATTCCACAAACTGAACAAGCAAATATCTGAAAATTTCAAATTGTATTTATATTTTTTATTGTTGCGTAATGACTTAGAAATTTCTTCTTTGAGTTATTCCCTCATAACCGTAACTCTAACCAAGCCTTAAACCATTCTCTCCTACTAAACCATTATATCACACTATCAAGTATCAGAAATTAGTTTTCTAGTATTAGGCTCAGTAAACAAGTGTTTTTTAGCATCAAACAAACCAGGATATTTTGGGGAGAATTATTTTTTATAATTAATCTACGCTTAATATGAAGCCGTTGTTGTAGCACTTTATTTGGACTAGCAAATATATGCACCCTCCGGGTGCAAGTATTTAAGTTTTAATGTAATAAGATATTATATTAAATTAGAAAGACTAATGATACTAAATAAGAATGCAGATAAAAAGATTTGTAACAGAGGGGGGTATAATCGAAAAATAGAACAACCGAAACTTACTCTTCCATCACTCTCGTCTTTCATTGTTATTTTTTCTAATTTAAGTATTTAGTTAAAATAGGAAGTAAAGAATAAAATGACAGTTATTTTTTCTTGTTAATGGATTTCCTTTAAGATTCATTGAAGAGATTTTTGCTTATATTCATTAAAATAAAACCAAACAGTTAGAAATCAGTAACACTGAGCACATATTTATTAAATTCGATTTTTTAATATCAATATGCAAATTAGCCTTTCGTTCACACTGTAAACCGCTATTTTGTTGTATATATAAATATAATTGCATATTATTAGTATGTAGATATGGCTAATAGTATTAATAATGTAGAACAATTTTATTAATAATTGAGATTAAAATAAAAGTAAAATCATTGAGAATGTGATGCCAATAACTAAGGGAATTGTGACTTGAGTAGTAATATAGTTTCGGTTACAAACAGAAAAAACACACAATCTCCATTATAATAAGATTTATCAAACTAACCACGTTGTAGGTAGGTATTAGAAAAAACTTATTATGTTCTGCGGAGGTGTAAGTGATGTCCTGAGTAAGACAATAAAATACATCTGATGGCAAGGTTCCCGATCAGAATATCTGAGGTATGTTAATTACCTTTCATTGTTATTACACCCAGGTTCACTGTTAAGGTCTTATCCATTAGTCGAATATGTTTGTTTAAAAATTAGTTGTATTCAATAAAAAGCTGTGATTGATTAGTAAGAATAATTATTTATACTAGCAAATATATGCACCCTCTACCGGGTGCAAGTATTTAAGTTTTAATATAATAAAATATTATATAAAATTAGAATGGCTAATGAAATTAGATAAGAATGCAGATAAAGAAATTTGAAACTGAGAGGTGTATAATCGAAAAATAGAACAACTAAAACCTACTCTTCCATTTCTCACGTCTTACATTGCTAAATTTTCCTAATTTAACTATTTAGATAAATCGGAAGTAAAGAATAAAATTAGAGTTATTTCTTCTTATTAATGGATTTCTTTTAAGATTTATCCCAGAGATGTTTGCTCTTTAAAATAAAACTCATTAAGATAAAAACCAAACAATTGGAAATCAATAATACAAAGCCCATATTTATTAAAATCAAATTTTTAATATCAATATACAAATTAGCCTTCAGTATGAATACTGTAAACAGCTATTTTGTTGTATATATAAATACAATTGCATGTTATTTGTATGTAGATATGGCCCACTGTATTAATAATGTAAACAATTTTATTAATATTTGAGATTTAAATAAAAATAAAATCATGGAGAATGTGACGTAAATAACTAAGGGAATTGTGACTCGAGTAGTAATATAGTTTCGGTCACAGACATACAAACACACAATCTCCATTATATATATATATATATATATATATATATATATATATATATATTCAATTCCTAAACGAAGCTGTTGGTATTTCACATAGCGCTAATACCCTTGGGAAAGGTATGAATCCATATATTCTCCCTCCAGCTATGGGTCAAATAGTAGGGCAGACTGGGCTCTTTAACCTTGGGTAGGTAGAGGGATAACTCTGAATTCAAAATTCCTGAGGTCAGTCGTTGATTGGGTTCGTGGCATTCCTTGATGCACCAAATCTTTCCTATCGACTGTGCCAAAAAGTGCGGAATGGTCCTACACAAGCCTTCACCACTATAAATAAATCACTGTGTTGGTTGTTCATTGGATGAACACTCATGCGTCGAAAATCGACGAGAGAGTCCATTTTATATATATATATATATATATATATATATATATATATATATATATAGGTAAAGACATATCACTGTGTGCAAACAAATTACTATTATCAAATAGAAATAATTACTTGAAACCGTATGATTCTTAGTATTAGATAGGAACAATTGAAATCATACCATTATGTGCATATTATTAGTATCATATTGTAATACTAGATATTATATATCTGTGTGCAAAAAAAAAACTCTTAAGAAACAGCTGCATAAAAAAAAAATGAATATATAAATGTACAATCGAACAAAGTAGGCCTGTAGATGTTTTGGGAACTACAATATTTTATTATTTTTATTTAGATATTTCTGTTAAGTGTTATTCTAGTTTACCAAGACAACATCTTTATACATATATTCTAATATTAGTAAGTACGAACTTCAAGACATTATACAGTGCAAAATTATAGGAAAAACTATAATTGAAAAACAAAAAAAAACGTGCTTTGTGGAACAAAAAATGTTTAGCAACAGAGAAAAAGGTACTGTTTTTTATTATTATCATTCAGCACTCAAAAATAAATAAAATAATTTCAAAACAATGTTTATGTACGTATCGTATGAAACTGCATAAAAAAACGATAATCTAATACTAAAGATGTTTTTCCTGAAAAAACAAAAACAAAACGGTACGTGATGGGGAAAAATAGTTTTCTTTCTTTTTTTTTAAAAATTCAGCCACCTAAATTCTATGAGAATTCACCTGAAATAACCAAAACAATTTCTTCATTGCATTTCTACATTATTTGCTATATCTCTCCTTTTAGATACGTTTGCTGCACCATGGTTTCATTTCTCTAACCTTTTCGTGCATAATTAATTAATTTCTAACTCTGTTAGCTGTGGCTGTAGAATACGCCGACTGCACCTCTCCAGACCGGTAAGACCCCCGCCAATTGGGCCACCTACTTGCTATGGGTGATGTTTAATGACTGAAGCTTGGTTGCTGAGCACTCCACTTTGGCACCTAATTGGGCTAGATGGGCAGTCGGAGAGGCCACTCTGATCAATCGGCTGATCACGTCAAGCCCTAGCTCTTATATGATTGTCCTGACCATATTGCTCTTATGGCAACCCCCAACCCTTTTTATCATATACGTACTAGAATGTGATGGTTGAGGGTCTCAGTGTCATGGTGTGATATTAAACTGCATCTAGTGGTGAGGTTCCAATTCTGGAGTTTTGGGGAGTGTGGAGTATCCAGTCATTGCCATTACCCCCAGGTCCACTCTAACCCGGTGTGGTAGTACCTATTAAGGTCTCATTTATGGGTTAGATAATTTGAAAAATAAGTTTTAAAATTGTGTTTAAAAATTTAAGGTAAAAGTTAAAAACATTGAATATCCAACAAGAATGCATAAAACAAAAATGCCTTTAGCATAAAATAACACAAGGTTTACATACTGTAAAATCCAACGAACCAACCATTATTCATTTATATATATTCTTATGGTGCATCAGGGAGTCTCATTGTGGTGTAATAGTTAGCAAACAGATCGATTTCTACTGAATAGCAAATTTCGATTAATAATGTCACAAAAATCGAACACAAGATCAAATCCTATATCAAACTTCAAGATAGTGCAACAGAAACTTTTAATAACTTAACACAGACATCAGATGCAGTTTATTTTCTTATCCAGTATATCCCATTTTGGGTGTTTTTTACTCCTCTACAAGAGGCACAGTCAGCAAATTCTAATTCTAGCTGACAGGATGGAAATAATATCTGTGACAATCACTTGATAGTCACTACTCCACAACAAAACACATAATAAGTAAAGATGTCAGAGTGTCCTTATATATGGGTATTATCCGGACAGCGAGCGAGTCTATATCCTTTTCGCTAGCGTTAGACTAGGAAATTGTTTTTGAGTCTGAGGTGTAGCGCCACACCTACCATTAGCTCCCCACTTTATTGCACAGATCATAGCTGCGCAAATTCAATTCGTGCGTTAAGTTGACAAGAGTCGGTATCGAACCTGGAACCTTGTGGTTCCAAGGCGGACGCTCCACTAAGTGAGTTTATCATTCTATGCTCAACTAAACAGATCAATATGATGTAAGATATAAGAAAATTCTTACAGTACAGCATTAATGGTCTTTGTGTACAAGGTGTGTCATAAAAGTATCGAGATTGAAGCTGTATTTACCAAGATAGAAATGAACAATGAATGGAACGTTAATTTTTTCAGAATACAAGCTGTGTCAAAAAATAAAAAGATCTCGATACTTTTTTGACACACCTTGTATATATTGATAATCAAATCAATGTGGTGTGGCACTTGGTATAAGCTTAGTCCAATAAAATGCCACACGAGTATCATCTTGCAAAACTAGCTTCACAGAACGAACATCCCACGCATTTCCTTATCCCGGCGTAAACAGAAGTCGACCATTGTTGTCCACATTTACCCCATCAATGTCTTTTTATTAACAGAAAATACTGACATTTACGAATGACTTCTGCTGGCCGACGGAAACAAAAACCTCCGCCGGGGCGGGACGACAAAATGTCAGCTGTGCTCTTGCACTGAAGATGTTTGGCGCCGAGAAGGCTAGAAATTTACGGGAGAATCGCTTGCAGATTTCGAAGATATGATGCAAACGCAGCGAAACACTTATATGTGCATTGTTAGGCCACACGATGCTACAAGCCAAATGCAATTGACGGACGACTTTCTTTTCGAAGATTTCCCCTATTGAAACGTTTGACTTTTAGCAGATTTTACTCCTTATTTAATGTTTAATGGCATGTCAACACCTTATGTGTTACTTAATCCCAAATATTATTCATTTGTACGTTTTGTAAAGTCTGATCTGGCGGTTAAGATAAAACGAAAATTCTCCCAACTGTAGCCATGTGAGTGTTACTGTACAGTAAAAATATTATTTTTGATATTTTCACCTTCGTTGATAATGTATTTAATTCAATGCTCCTATAATAGCTTTTAAATTCCATTACGAAATCACTTCATTTTCGGTACATTTATATTGCAGATTAAACTGAAGGACTATTACACCAGGCAACGTTAAATGCCATGGAATTAGCACTCTTAAAAGAGGCTCGCTGCCGTGTTGTACATTAGATTTGATTCCCTATTTTTCATCTCCCCTGGCGGCCTTTATTCATTAGGGTACTGTCCATGTACGTGAAAAATACTTTAGCTTCTCCATATTGGAACCGTTTGATTAAACGTCTTAGTGAATTCAATAATTTGGACCATCATGGTAAAAATATTCGTCTTTTTCATCCCCGAAGC
>CM042142.1:33457366-33487366 GCA_023376005.1 Doryteuthis pealeii
ATCAACTCTTTTTATCACTAGATTTCTTGACAATAGCAGAAGATTACCGGTTCAGCTCAGTCGGTCGACCATCCGACTCAGAACCACAATGTTCCGCGCTCGATACTGACCCTCGCCAAATCAGCGCATGAGTAGCACAGCTTGGATATGTGTGGTAAAGTGGAAAGCTGATGATTGGTCTGGTGCTACACCTCAGACGCTAAACAATATCCCTTTCTAGCGCTTGTGAAAAGGGGATAGACTCCCTCGCTGTCCGGCTGACACCGACAATAGGCCACTTCGCTTAATTTACTTTTAAGCGTGGAAAATACGTTATCAGTCTTTGCACTTCTGGTCAGGTCTCTACCCTATTCTGATTGATCTCTGTCTTATTCGGTCCTTCTCACTACACCATTCTATCCTCAAGGAAAGGCTAGGGAAGTAAACCCCGAAAACAAAGCCGGAGTCTCTAAAGTGGTGTGATGCTGAAATCCAGTGCTACCCAGCAATTCCTGCAACACTACCGTTGCCAAACTGCATTGGTTCCTTACCTTTCCTTTGGATCACAGCAGCAGTGTAGAGAGGGGGATTTGCTGCATGAGTAACAGCTCATCATCCATATACGTATTTACCAACCCCTTTGCACGAGCAGGATGCGACACAAGATCAATTTCTTAAGCGGTGTCTAACAAGTTTTAATTCAGAGTTTTTCTTCTCCTAGACTGGTTACCTAACCATGATGAAAGGGCCCAATCAGCCTTACTATTTACTCATAGCTTGAGGGAGAATTCGATTCATACCTTTCCCAAGGGTATTAGCGCCATGTGAAATGCAAACAGCTTCATCCAGGAATCGAACTCGGGTTGACGAGTCCATTGCCTACGACTCTAACCATTAGACCATTCATCCTCCATATGAACCCGCCAGGGCTATGTAGTTAAAAAAATCTTTGACACTACTCCATCGTCTCTCGTAAATGGAAGGAGGCCAACCCCATCTTGAACTGCTTTTATATGCCGTGACGTCTTCTTATATATATACTTCTTTATCGCCCACATTATTTGTAATTATCTTATAAACAAAACAAGGATTCCTCATGTCTCTTTCCTCGGCCTAAAATAAAATGAACACTCTGATATCAAACTGATATTCAACAGGTGGCTCTAAGATAACAGCCTATTTCAGGATATCAAGTCTAATTACTAATATTTTGTTTTGTTCCCCCCCCCCTATTTTCTCAGCCGAGAGAAAATACGCGAGTTCTGACATCAATCATAATCTAGACCTCCTAAACTAACCAGTGTTGGAAGTCTCAATAATTTTTCTATTTAAACATCTTCTCGATAGAATGTGTTATACACTGAAGGTCTGTAATTGTTTTCACTCTTTGTTATATCTGTTATACATGTAAAAAAAAACAACACAAATTTTACTGTCTTTTCGGTTTTCTCTGAATGTTTGAGATGAGGCTTGATGATTAGTACTATCTGCGTTGTTCAGACTATTGTCCTCATCTTCATTGTTATCTGTACAACGTTTCGGCCCAGGTATAGTAAGCGGGATGAGAACAGGATACTCCCGTGGATTGAATAAAGCGTTAGCCCTCAAAGTTCCGCGATGGCTCCCGATTACGACAAGAAAGTTCCCGATTACGACAAGAAGGTTCCTGAGTTCGAAAAGAAGGTTCCCGAATCCGAGAAGTTTCCCGAGTCCGATAAGAAATACCTGAAGAAGGCCGGAGGGCATATCGGCCGAAATCGGCTGTACAGATAACAATGAAGATGAGGATAATAGTCCGAATAACGCAGATAATACTTTTCTGTTTTGTTTTTATCATTTTTAAATTGGCAACCCTTTTATTATTCTGAGATTTGTTAATTCCAACTAAGCTTCCTCATTCAAGACGTGTAGTGCATCTGTGGCAGTTTTGTGGACAATTAAAGTTGGCAAGGAAGAAATGAGATAACATTTAATTTAAAAATCCCTGATAAAATCAGACTGTTTCAATTGAATTCAAATATCGTGATTGTGAAATGTGAACATTGTGAGGAAACTTATTATGACATAAAATAATTATGTGTCAGTATCATGGACAATACCTTTTTGAAATTACCCCAGCAGAAATAACTCATTTAATTTGAAAGCACATGTTAAAATGAGAGCGATTCCATTTTTAACAAGGGGGTGCAGAATGTGCTTATTATTTAATTGTAAACTCACTATTGAAATAACAGTGTGCAAAATGTAAGGAGGCGTTCGTCGGGTAATGGTTCAAGTCCTGGACGAAACTGTTTGCATTTCACATAACGGTAATACTCTTTGGAAAGGTATGAATCCAACTATTCCCCTTCAAGCTATTGGTAAATAGCACACACAAACACAAACATACAACACACACACACACACATACACACACACACACAAACACACACATAAAGCATTATCAGACTGAGAATTGATCAGCACCATGTGATACTGGTACGGTAATGTAAGTCATCTATCACGTCAACTTTAATAGAGAATCATAAGACTAAGGACTAATCAGCACTATGCCCTTCTGGCCTTTTACTCTGTGTAATAAATCAAGTGAATTTATATAGAGGATCAACATATTGAGGAATGATCATCAACATGTCTTGCTGGCCCTTTAGTCCAAGTAATCTATCACCTGAGCATTCATTGAAGACAATCATACTGAGGACTGCTCAACAGGATTTCCTACCGACTCTTTACTCTAGGTAATCAATCAAGTGAATTTATATAGAGGACCATCAGCCGGAGGTCTGATCAACTCTATGTCCCCTCTGGTCCTTTACTGTAAGTAATCTATCAGCCGAACATACATTGAAGACCATCAGACTGAGGACTTATCAGCACCATGTCCTATTGGCTCTTACTCTCAGTAATCTATCAAGTGAACATACATAGAAGACCATTAAACTGAGGACGGATCACTACCATAATCTGCATCTTTTTCTTAATGTATAATCCTATTGATCCCGATTTTATACCCTTCCTGGGTTTGGTTTGGTTTGTTTTGTTTTACGGCATATCAACCTCGGTGGGTCATTTAATGCCGACAAAGTTGTGAAATAAATTCATTCTTAATGCATAATACAATTTTGTTTATAAACTCATGTTTTTCTATTCAACCCATAGATGGGACTCTAACAGGTACTAACACTCCGGGTCAGAGTGCACCAGGGAGCAATGGTGATGAAGGGGTGCTCCACATTCCCCAAACCTCCAAAACTGGAACCTCACCATCAGATAGAGTTTAACGTCATTCCCAGGACATGTAGACCCTCAGCCACTGGCTTCTGGATTGGGCCTTGCCACAAGGGCAATAGGGTAGGGGCAATCATATAGGTGCTAGGGCTAGCCCAAGAAAAGCCTAAAGTGGAATATTGCAAGTCATGGACGGCTCAGCCACCCGGATTCTATCCTTAAGCATCACGGGTCGCCACCCACGGCCAACAGGTGGCCCCATTGGGGGAGTCTTACCCCTTTGCAGATGTGCAGTCGGTGTATTCTAACGCCCCAGATGATAGGGCGGCCCTTCCTTGGTCCACCAGTTGAAATAAGTATCAATTTCATAATTATCTGGGTATCTATTTTCGAATTGACCAACTTCAATATCCTACGAAACTTTAGTGTAATTTGTGATCACATACAATTATTGGATGTTGATTTGTCAGAGGAACGGCCTGTGGATTGAGCAAAAAAATCTTTAATCGATTCATGAACCCACTGAAATATGGTCAAATTCTTTCCATTGATGAATTTTTATTTGGAAGATAATTTAGGCTTATCTAACTGATCTTTTAATACGGCTGATATCATAATACAAGTTTCTGTAAACTTAAAGCAAAGGAAACATTCCTTTTTTAAGCTATCTCTTCAGTCAGATTATCACAATCTTTAAAATCTTTTTTTTACTTTCATCTAAACTTCTTTGTATATTGATAGAATTTTTTTCTGAGCTCAATTTTATATGGAATATGTAGATCTTCTATTTTTCTATTCACATTCTTCAATGATATTTCTCGTCTTTCATATTAGTCTTCATGGATTTAGATAATATTTCAACTTTTGTTTCAACTTCGGTACAGAAGATTTGTTCAGTTGATGTTCTTTTTTTTCTGGTCTCTTGGTATATCGATGCAAACATCTAAACGATGCTTTGTTTCTTTGCAAATATCTTCAGCTTCATTGAGACTTTTTCTCTTGTCATGGTTTCTTCTATTCAAATGGGTATCGGAAACATCTGCTCGCTGTCTTGTTTTTCAGCTCTATTACTAGAGACCTTGAAGGAGAGGAATATAATATTGCCCTATAATTATACAAGTAAGGACAGAGAATTTGTTAATGGTCGTGCCGTGTTACTTGTGCCATTACATTGCTATATATTTTTGCTTTACTAACGTTGCAACTTTGTTCATTTTGTTATGACGCGATTCGATTTAATCGTCATGTCATTTTGTTGTATACTCTCTTTACTTATATTATTCTTCTGCTCATCTTTGGTATCTTACGTTCTTCTTCTAGCGTCTGGACTTCGTCTTGGAGACTTCGTGTCTGGTTTTCCATTGGGGATTTCTCTTTATCAGAAGCCTTGTGTCATTGGTAGTTTTTAGATAATAACCCAAGTCTTCGATTTGCTTTAGATCATATTTTATTCCGAAATCCCCACCAGACTACCTGCGCAGATTGAGTCGGCAGTGCGCTTAACGCGACTTACCACCTTCGTGGTTTGGCCGATACTGCACTAAACTCTCTTTCTAATCTAAACCGGAAGAGGGTTTTCTCCACCGATTCTCACGATATCCCCCAGAAGGAGGATCAGACTGAGGTCAAGCCGAGTCACTCAATCCTTCAAGGCCGCCGTTTTGGTTTCTACGCTAATTGTACATAAGTGTTCGGAATCTAACAATTATGTAACAATTTAGATGTTAAGACCTGCGCATACGACGTATAATTTCGGTTACTTCGGCGTTTTAACGATATATTTATTTTCGGGCCTCCTACAAATGTAAAAAATCCGTGCTGCCGTCATCCTCCCTTTTGGGGGTGCCTTAGGCACCGGGCAATAAACCCAGTTTTGAAGAGGAGGAAAGTGCTGCCTGGAACCAAATGATTTATTTTGGCTCGCGCACTAAATGAAGAACGAACCGAAATTCAGAATTAAATGTCTGTCGTCATCCCTCACATGATTGAACAATAAAGAAATAAATTCGAATGACAGTGCGTCACATTTTTCAACTTTACTCCTAGAAGACGTAGCCCAACATACCATGAGCAAAGTTAAAATATTTTGGGAAGAACTAGGAAGTGGTACAAATGCAGAATAGCACGCAGGAATTAGTCTCATTATCCCATTTTACGTATAAATAGCATTAGACTATGGAAACTCCCGAAACCTAACTCTATCTCTAACCCTTACCCTAACCCTAACTCTATCCTCTCAAAGGTTTCGCATATTTCCGTGAAATGTAATACTTTTTATACGTAATAGAATGATATTATCTCTTGCGCGCTATTGTGCATTAGTAACCTGGAACCTTAATCTAGAAATTTTCGATTACTGTTTTCTAAGTTTTAATTCTTGCGATTGTTTTCGGCGATTTTCACATTTTTTTTACGATTTTTTTTTTTACGATGAGCAGTTTTATAACTTGGAAATAAAATTGGGACTAATCAAAATTAATTGCAAAATCCAGCGAAATTCACCCAAAATATTGGTCAAGTTTAATAAAATTTAATATGTATGCAATGCATGAAGTGTCATTGTTGAGCCGAAGGCCCAATCAAGAACAATCCACGCGAAGTAGTTTAATTACCTCCCGAGAGGGCAGCTTTCAAGCTAGTGTCTAAATAAGAAATCTTATGTAAAACAAAACCTAAATTACCGCAACAAATTATGAATTAACTGGAAAACTTTTAAAAATCTTATTAACTTTTTTAACTTCGACACAGAGACTAGTCTAATTTAAATAGTTTATTCCCGTTGCAAATATGAAGGCAATGTTTTTTTTTACCAATAATTTTTAGCTTGTTTGAGATTTCATCTTGTTTGAGATTTTTCTTGTTTGAGATTTTTCTTGTTTGAGACTTTTAGCTTGTTTGAGATTTCTTCTCTTCATTTGAAAAGTTTGACTTTCAGTTTTGAAGACACCTTTTTTTTGACATGGTGCTGCTTTTTTTGCGTTTCCAAAATATTTTAGCTTCTTCTCTTAACAAGGCATTGTCTCTTGTTTGATAAACCCAAATGTTTTTTTTTCTTGTTTCACTACAATTTTAGCATGTTTGTAGTTCTATTACCATTTAGTAATGAATGTAAAGACTGAGATATTTTAAATGTTCACGCTGTGTGAAATGACCGAAAAAAGTCCCGATCACTTGCAATATTTTTTATTTCTAGCTCGGCAACATAATTGAAATAACTCAGCATTCGATTATGATCATAATTTCCGTTCACATAGTGTTCTAAACTATTATAGCTGAAGATTTGAACGGGACTATTGTTCTTTTCTATATAGCCAGATTTATGATATTGCAATATCCTAATAAGGAAATTTTATATTTACTTAAATAATTCCAAATAACTATAAGGTAATTGTAAAAATAAAAATGTATTATTCTAGTTTTTATTTTACTTACTTTACTAAGTTTTGATCTTTGTAATTTTTAGAAATCTAATGAAAAACATAAATAAAATCTGTGATAAAGTTCTTTGATAATTTCTGTATTTTAATGCTTTGTTAGCTCCAGAGAAATTTAAACGTTTTGCTCCATATTTCTATTACTTAGTAATATGTTTCTGTTGAGTATTAGCGGTTATAAAAGTCTATTTTGGTAATTAGTAATAACACTGCTATTTAACAATACCAATTATAAAGCTCAAAAATTATATCCATGTAATAACTTGCTAGATTTAGTCTCAATTAGAGAATTTATTTTAAATGCTGATGGCTTCCTTTATTCTAAATATTCATTCCACTACATTATTTCCTATTTATCATGATTGGAAATCACTAATAACACTCATACATTATATCCCATTGATGAGTATAGTCTTAGCCTTTTATAATAAAAACTTAATTCTCTTCTAAAATAAAGATTCCAATCATTTCTTATTTCTAGCCGAACATTATACAATTAAAATGAATATCATTTGGTATTATTCATTCCAAATCAATACAATTTTAAAATTGTAAACCAAGCCATAAAAATAGCTGCACCCTTACACAAATACTCATATTGTATGTATATTTCCAAGAAAAACCTGTTTTTCCTTATAGTGTTTTAATGTGTAATTTGGTAATAAATAATAACTAATATTATCCGTTCTGGGTTAGTAAAGCAGGCAGAATAGCCAATTGCTGGTATCAGGTGACTGCGAGAAAGCCTATCTCTTTTTCCTGAGCGCTTGAATTGGGAGGTTGTTTTTGCATCTGAGGTGGTTGCTGTTGTATTTTATAGCATGTCAGCCCTTGTTGGGTTATTTTATGCCGGAGACATTTTGGTTGATTAATTCTTGTTGGGCATTCAATTTTTTAACAGAATTTTAAAAAATCATTTTCATCTATTTAGCCCATAGATAGGAACAGGTACGTCCACTCCGGGTCAGAGTGAACCCGGGAGTAATGGCAATGAAGGGGTACCTACACTTCCCAGAGCTCCAGAATTAGCACTTCACTACTAGATGTAGTTAAACGCCATGCCCATGATGCTAAGACCCCCAGCCAATGATTTATAACACATATATGATAAAAATGGTTGGGTTTTGCCATTAGGACAAGAGGGTCGGGACAATCATATAGGTTCTAGGTCTTGATATGGATCGGAGATAGCTTCTCCGATCGCCCGTCTAGCCTAAATAAGAGCCCAAGTGGAGAGTTACGTTTGAGGTGAAGCACCACACCTACCATCTGCATCTCACTTCACTGCACAAATAAAAACTGTGCTACTCAGGAGTTGAGTTGACAAGACCTGGTATCGAACCCGGAATCTTTCTATCGAGCTATTAATTTTCCACTTGAACTGATAAAATCCTGGTATCTCTAGTTTCGGAAAAAAACTTTTTATGGGTGTATATTGTTATGTGTGATACAATCCTAAAAATACAAAAACGAAAAATGTATTGAACAATGTTTTTTAGCGTTATTTGGACTATGTGTTCTATAGCTGGAGATTTGAACGCAGTCATCGTTCTTTTCCATAGAGCCAGATTTATGATATTGCAATATCCTAATAAAGAAATTGTACATAAACTTTATTAATTCCAAATAACCATGAAGTAATTGTAAAATAAAAATGTATTATTTTAGTTTTTATCTTACTTGCTATTATTTGTAGTTTTTTTTAAATCTAATGAAAAACATAAATAAAATCTGTGATAAAGTTCTAATTGTTGGATTTTTTGGAATATAAGGTGTATGCTAGTTCCCCGCTTATACTTATAGACTAGGCGAGATTATGTGGTCTATTCTTTAGCCAATCGCTGGCCATACTGCGTGGCTGATATATTACTTAAGCACTGATTCTTTCTCAGTCTACTAGCAACCTTCTACGATGGAACATAGGATTCTCTACCTGAGAGGATTACTAAAGCAACCAAATCGGAGAACTCTCTACCTAGAATCAACTGGCTAATTATGGCCCTTAAAAACTTAACACTAATAAACTCTAAAAAGAGGATATGTTTTATTTCATGAGATGGTCAATTATAAAAGATGATTTCAGTTTTAATATCTTATGTAGTATGTATTTATCAACTCATCAGCACGGACACTCAATACCTTCAGGAAGGTATACATCCAACTATTATCCCTCCACCTACCGTTAAATAGTAGGGCAGACTGAGATCTTTAACCTTAGCACGGTGATACGAGTTTAAATCCTGGAAGTGGTGGCTGCATTTCAATTCGTGCTAATGCCCCGGGAAAAGTAGAAAACATATTCTGCCTCCATTTATGGGTAAATACTAGGTCAGACTTGACTCTTTAACCTTCGAATAGCTACCGGTCTAGGAGAAGGAAAACTCAGATTTCAAACCTGTTAAACTCTGCTCAAATATTGACCTGTGTCACATCCTGTTTGTGTGGAAGGGACGGGTAAATTCATACTCTTGCTTCTGCCGTTTTAGTGTTTAAACTGATGTTTTGCGTTTTTAAATGAACGGTGTTTTAAAGCAACTTAGATAGATAGATAGATAGATAGATAGATAAATTTGAACAGACTGATACAGACAGATAGATAGATAGATAGATAGATAGATAGATAGACTGAACAGACTGAGATAGATAGATAGATAGATAGATAGATAGATGTAAACAGACTGAGATAGATAGATAGATAAATCTGAACAGACTGAGATAGATAAATCTGAACAGACTGATATAATATATATATATATATATATATATATATATATATATATATATATATATATAGATAGATAGATAGATAGATAGATAGATAGATCTAAACAAACTTAGATAGATAGATGGATATATAGATAGATCTGAACAAATTGAGATAGATAGATAGATAGATAGATAGATAGATAGATAGATATGAACAGACTGGGATAGAAAGATAGATAGACAGATAGATAAATCTGAACAGAGATAGATAGATAGATAGATAGAAAGATAGATAGATAAATCTTAACAGACTGAGATAGATAAATCTAAACAGACTGATAGATAGATAGATAGATAGATAGATAGAGAGAGAGAGAGAGAGAGAGAGAGAGAGGGAGAGCAATGGTCATGAAACTTCCTAATTTAATTCCGGCAGACTCATTTGGGAACTTTCGATGGTTAACACTGTCTTCAACTTTAGTAGATGTGAAATTACAACAGACAAGAATCACTCTCAAGTCCAATTCATTCACTAATGGAACAAAACTCCATTTAGAAATCAATTAACATCGGTTATTTTCAAGTTACATCTTTATATAGGGTAATGAAGTGCAAATTGCATTGTGGATTGTTGTCTTATAACACGATATAATTACTATAACACGATATAATTATAGCCGGCAGTTATGTTGAAAGTCAATGAAAATAATCAGTCGACGATTACAATTCATATTCTCACGAAGATTTAATTAACAGTATCTATCATCATGTTTCCATTTTATACAGATTTCTAGTTTTGAATCTCGGGATATGTACATATAAAATTCACCGTATTAAGTGCAACTATTACGGCAGGATTTATTGTAGTAATCGAAAGATCTCAGTGTCGTCATATAATGTCAAGGAAAACTCTGAATTCAAATCTATTAAAAGCTGCTTAAAAAATTGACCTTGAGGCCCATCCTGCTCGTGAGGAGAGATTGATAAATGTACAAGGTGTGTCAAAAAAAAGTATCGAGATTTTTTGTACTTTTTGACACACCTTGTATTCTGAAAAAAATGCCATTCTTTCTTCATTTCTATCTTGGTAAATGCAGCTTTAAAATCTGTACTTTTTTTTATACACCTTGTATTCTGAAAATAATTAATGAATGGGACATTATTTTTTTCAGAATATAAGGTGTGTCTAAAAGCACAAAAAATCTCGATACTTTTGTGACATACCTTGTATATAACGTTACGTTCCTGCCGAGATAGGACCGACCGTCTCTTGGATCACTCGACTTCTGTATGGAATAGATTAAATAGTTTATTATGAGGACCTTCCATCTATATATTTATACTTTTGTAGTAATTGGTTTTAACAATGTGTTAGCATTATTGGGGATTATGTTGTATGGTATTGATTTGTTTCATGTCTATATTCTATGGTATAATTTTATTTCCCTAAAAAAAGAGAGAATATCCTCCATGTTGACTTTTTCAAACAGATCTTTCATATTTTTTGCATTAAAATAACGGTTTCTGATGTGAGCAAAAAACCTGCATTCCATGAATAAGTGTTTAACTGTCAAAAGTGTTTGACATGTTCCACATTGTTATTGTTCTTGTTTGAGTATGTTGGAATGCGTTAGTTTTGTATGAACAATGCGTAATCGGGACATAATGACTTGTTCCTTTCTCGACTTCCTTAAAGTTGGTTTCCAGCCTCCAAAAGTGGGTTTTATTAGGAAGAGTTTATTGTGGATGTTGTTATTTCAGTGTTGTTGCCATTTTGTATGAAGGAATCTATCAATTTCAGGTTTCAAATTAGGTTTATTCCCCAGCAACTGGGACGAAACTAAATCATTTTGAAGACTTGATTCCTGCTGGGCGCTCATTTTGAATTGACCTTTGTTTACATCACAACATCGAAAATGAATTGGTTAAATACTCTTGATGACGTTACGTTACTGCCGAGACAGGTCCCGACTATCCCTTAAATTTTCTGGCATATGTGTATGGCAATTTTATCCAGCATTTGATTCCTCATTTAAATGCTTAAGTGCTGGGTTTATTGCGCAGCACCCGAGGCGTCCCTGAGTCGAAACCAAGCCATTTTCGGAGCCTTGATTCATATTCAACCCCTAAATTGACCCGACCTTACGTCACTGTGGGGAGAGAAACCATGAACGTAGTGGTTCGAAGCGTGCAATACTGTGTTTGGCATGCAGAATGAGATCAGAGGCAAGTGGGGAGATTGAACTCATATCCTCCTGATCGTGAGTCGTGGCCTGACGCATGTGAATTACTAAACTGTCCAGAGTGGCCCGGATGTGAAGAATTGACGCGTGCTGATTAATGTCGCACGTGCTGCACGGGTAAGAGGCCCGGATGAACACTGTAATTGTGTATTTAATGACCAGTCCTCACAAACCTGGGAGAAAGCTTGCAGTAGCATTTTGGCTGTTGCGACGAGTGGACGAGAGAAAATATATTTTGATAGTGTTGGTGAGAAGAGCGCATCATTGCTGGGAGAGATTGTTTCAGACTGAACACTTGGTGAGTTGGGAGAGTAAAAGCGTCTGTGCCCCCCAGAGAACATTCTTATTAGATTATTCTCATTACAACACCGTGGACGAGGTGGGTAAATGTTACTGATAACGTTAATCAACAATTTGATATTTTAAAAAGAATCATAGAATGTAGAAGTTTATGAACTCCTACATTCTGCGATTCTACGACAGGCAATTATTCAATAGTCTAACGTGAGAACAAAAGAATAGACACGACGTTTATACAAGTGAAACTGGAAGCTAAAGATTTGGAGAAGCTGCCGACAGACTGAATAATGAAGACACAATACTATCTCCTCTTTTAGACACACGCACGCATACATCATGGTGTAATGGTTAACATACTAGTCTCATAGATCAATTACTACTGAATAGCGAGTTCGATCCTCACGGGATGATTCCTACTTGTGACCCTGTGTCACATCCTATCCGTGGCGAAAGGGTTGGGTATGTTAGGGTAACCTATCGTCGTGTAATGGTTAACAAGCTCGTCTCGCCGATCCGTTAAACTGAATAGCGAGTTCGATCTCATGCGTGCAACCGTGTGTCACATTCTACCCATGGCGACGGATTGGGTAAATACCTACACACACACACACACACATGCAAACACACACACACACACACACACACGTACGTACGCACGCACGCACGTTTGCACGCAAACACATACACATCAACAAGTGAGAAAGTAAAGGTTTTCCAAAAAGGTCACTTTACCAAACAGTATTTCTGAGATTTTTATTTTTTATTTCGGACCCATAATCCCAGCCGAAATAATTAAAAATGATCTTCTCCGACAAATGGTAAGTCAGGATCCTTGATACAGCTTAATCGCAGCAATCCGGTAGAGAAGGCAGTGTTCAAGGGCCTATTACTATAATAAAAAAAGGTTTTTGTAATGCAATATTCAGCACGCTTGTCTTGCAGAACAATTCAACCGCATAGTATGCACGATAATCACCGGGTGGCACAACCAATGTTGCCTTGCCCCATATCAAGATTATATAAACAAATATAGTAGAGTCTATCGTAGCGCAATGGTTAACAAGTTCGTCACACTGAAGAGTTCGCAATATGTAGTAAATTAGATCTTCATTTGATGCCATAAATCAATATAACTAATTAATTAAGGCACGAATAGGATGTGACACAAGGTCAATTTCATAAGTCGAGTTTAACATGTTTGAATTCAGAGTTTTCCTTCTCTTAGACTGGTTACCTAGCCATGGTTAAAGGGCCCAGTCTTCCCTGTTATTTACGCATAGCTGGAGGGAGAATTGGATTCATACCTTTCCCAAGGGTATTAGCGCCATGAGAAATGCAAACAGCTTCTTCCAGGAATTGAACTCGGGTCGACGAGTCCATTTCCTACGACTCTCTCTTAAGAAAGCTATGTATCCCTCCAGCTATGGGTTAAATAGTAGCGCTACTGTTCTTCTACAGAATGGCTTTTACTTTAGATAACCTACGAAGGTTGATATACCATTAAACAAAGAAACCAAACCAAACCATGAATCTGAATCTTTGGCCAGACTATGATAACTTTAAATTCAGTTGAGTGGTTACCATAGTGCAATGCTTGGCCAACTCTTCTCCGGAACAGTTTGCAAGTTTATCGAAAAGCTTCTCGTCTTGAAAATGTAAAGTTAGATTAATGTGCAGATTACTTTCGCTAAAAGCAAACGCAGTATCGTCATAAGAGTTCAAAAAGTTAGAACAAGTGTCATTCTGCAAACTCCAGTCTCCTAAATCTATAAGCTCTTATGATATACAATAAGAAATACTCAAAACAGGGCCATTCTTCTCCGTTCTTAAATCTATTTTCCTTGGAATTAGACTATAACCTCCATCAGATTCGCCGTTTATCTTACATCGTCCAAAACACAATCTCTACACCCGTCAGCTAAGGGCGAGGTGATTCTCTTGTGCTGTGTTAGTTGTAATATTTCAGCGGAAAGCGTTCTTGTAGAATAGCGTCTTGCTTTTTTCCCGCTCGGACAAGTTCAGTGGCGGCAAAACGATGATAATGCGTAACAGAAAATGGTGGTCGATTTTTCAATGACTCTAGATATGAAAGGAATCGATACACAAAACGTGATGAGAAGCGAGGAGAAGAAGGCAATAGAAATAAGGAAAAGGTATTTGCAAAGAGTAAAGGTAAGCAAGAGAAAGATGTGTATCCGGAACAAAGAGAGTAAGGAAACTAAGAAAAGGGGGCTTTCAACCCACCGCTCGAGGAAATTTAAAACAAAATATTAATAATAATAATTATTATTGTTTTATTATTATTATTATTATTATTTACTCCTTTTGAGTTTTCACATCAGCATTAGCTGATAGTCTTTCACTGGAGTCTGAGTGACAGCAAGTCTCCTCACGTCTCCAGGACTCTTCTGAGTATTCTGGCAGATTGCAGCAGTGCAGTGTTCTGAATGGTTTCAATCCTTCCTCTGATTTCTTAACATTCCAAACCCTTTTCCAATCCTTTTGGGACTGTTCCAAGTGCACCAACTACAATTGGTATAACATTCACTTTCATATTATCATTATTATTATCATTATTATTATTATTAGTAGTAGTAGTAGTAGTAGTAGCAGTATCATTATTATAGTTTTCCACATCCGCCTTTAGAGTTCTTCACACCAGCGTTAGCTGATGGTATTTCACTGGAGTCTGAGTGACAGCAAATCAGCTCAGATCTCCAGGACTCTTCTGAGTATTCTGGTAGATTGCAGCAATGCAGTATTCTGGATGGTCTCAATTCTTCCTCTGATTTCCAGACTTTCCAGTCTTTTTCCCAAGCTTTTTGGGGTCGTTCCAAGCGCACCAACTACAATTGGTATCACTTTGACTTTCATATTCCATAACTTTTTCAGTTCTCTGGCAAGGACAAGGTATTTGTCCATCTTTTCGTTTTCCTTCATCTTCACCCTGTGATCTGCTGGAATTTCAAAATCCACCAGTTGACAAGTTCTTTCTTTTTTGTTAATCAGCACTAGGTCTGGTCTTTTTGCTGGGATAAGGTGATCCGTTTGATAAGCGGGGCTTTAGAGAAGAAACCTTTTCGTGTTATTTCTTTGATGCCACCTCTAAGGGTTCTTTAGGTTTAACTTTGAAACGACCTACTCTTCACGGAAGTCATTTTTATTAGCTAAAATCTTGAGCGCCGAATCTGACTGGTCTGAAAATTTGAGACATTTGAGACCGGTGATTGAAAACAAAGGTAGGTCGCCATTCAGAAGTGTAACTATATACGCTACCCGGAATAGCATTAAGCCATCACATTGATACTTATAAAAGAAAGAACTAGATATTGTCCAAAGGAAGCTAAGATAAAACATAAGAAAAATACCATTTCTTCCTCATATGCTTTCAGATTTCTGTGTGTATTTATCCTATCAACTACGTCTTTGAACAGCATACATCTGGCTTTAAGAATCTTCCTTCTCCTTGAGAGATTGCTATTTTACAAGGCTTGTAAAAGTACAAATATAGTTATGATTACAATTGTAGCCTAATTAAAATGGTCTACAGAGAATGTGGATTGAAAAGAAAATGCAAATCGAATTTCCGGGTAAAGAGAAACAGAACAAAAAGAAATAAGAACAAAAAGAAAATAAAGTATATTATGTCAGCCAGTTACCGGCCAATGACCCCTGAACTAGATAAGAAAAAGAACGGAAGTCCCATATTTTCTGCAGAAGAGCGGAAAGGGATATGTACCTTCCACCACCCCGGGACCACAAAGGGAAGTAGAGGGAAAGCGGGCTCTTTTTGCTGGTGTCCCATAGGAGACGGACATGGATTTTTCGGGTTCTGTCGTGATGTGTTTCGGCTGTCATTGAACAGCGGGCATAGTAGTAACGAACGTGATTTATGATAGAACAATTTGATCTAACCCTTTTCTCTGATATGAAACCACGAAGCGAGGAAAGAAATAAACAACTGCTTTTGACTCTGCGACTTTCGTACGTTTTTGTTTGTTTGTTGTTGTTGTTGTTGTTGTTGTTGTTGTTAGAAACCACGACGTATGTGAATGTTGTTTTCTATCAGTGACCCACGAGCAAACGCTTACTGATACTACTACGCGACTTGGGCCTTTGCGCTACACAATCAAACATTTACAAATGAATCAAACTTTGGCATTAAATAAACCATAAGGAGTGTCTCTGAATGTTTGAGATGAGGCTTGAGGATTTGTATTATCTACGTTATTCGGACTATTGTTCTCATCTTTATTATTATCTGTACAACGTTTCGGCCTATATACCCTCCCTTCTTCAGATATTTCTTGTTGGACTCGGGAACCTTCTCGGACTCGGGAACCTTCTTCTCAAAATTTCACACTGAATTTTCCAATTGGACACCTGGCCTAGTGAATGAGGTAGCTAGGTTAAGACAGTTCTAAGTGACAGTTATCTCTGGATTCCGCGTTCAATCCTGAGCGGCGGCAGTAACATAGAAAAATAATTAACACAACTCCTACCCCAGCTATGGTTAGCGGAATGAGAACAGGATACCCCCGTGGACTGAATAAAGGGTTAGGTTCAAAGTTCCGTGATGGCTCCCGATTACGACAAGAAGGTTTCCGACTACGACAAGAAAGTTCCTGAGTTCGAAAAAAAGGTTCCCGAGTCCGAAAAGAAGGTTCCCGTGTCTGAGAAGGTTCCCGAGTCCGACAAGAAAAACCTGAAGAAGGCCGGGGGCATATCGGCCGAAACGTTGTACAGATAACAATAAAGATGAGGACAATAGTCCGAATAACGCAGATAATACCATAAGGAATTGATATGCTGTAAAATAAAGAACTAGTCCAAACTTTTTTTTTATTGTGGGGTATTTTAGCCCCTGGTTACAGTATTATCTATGAATAAGTCCCCCCTAACAATTCTTTATAAAAAGTTAATTTTCATCTAAAGTAAAGATACAGGGATGTTATAATTAATAATGGATCATTGTAATAAAATATCATCATTAGAGTTTGGATTCATAAATGAAGATTAAAGAGGTAGTCCAGGTTGACCTGAAAACATTGTAGTGGCTGATGCGGGGTCACGCAGGTACTGTCGCAGCGTCTACTACTGAAGGTTTGGTCAAGATTTGAAGGCATTGTCGTAGTTTTACACCAATGACGGGGGAGTGGTCCTGCGAGTGTTTTCAAAGGAGGAGACAACATAGTTGAAGATAATGTCACTAGGAATGCTTCTCTGCTGGGGCGGCCTGTAGGTAATGGTTGATTTTAGAGGCATCAAGGGATTTTTTCAAGCAATCCTTCTATCGCTTCTTTCGTACCGCCAGTGGAGAGTTCACCGTACAGTGTGATATTAGGCGATAATTCCTCATCCCAGGGACGTACCCTGCCCAGTGTAGGTGGAACTTAGTAGCGTAGCCTCGATTCTTGTGATCTTTGCATGTTCAAGAACTTCAATATTGGTGACGTAGTCACTCCAGTGCATGTTGAGGACGGTACGGAGGCAGTGGTTGTAGAACTGCTCGGGAAGTCGTAGGTGGTTATGATAAGTGACTCAGGAATCTGACCATATAGGTAGGTGGCAAGGTCTATGTCTGTTGTACCACACGTGTTTATACAATCTGCCAAAAGAACTGCTCACCTTTGCCAGACTTTTGTTTACTTCCTTCCCGATCTTGGCATCCGACGTGATTGATCCCTCCGGGTAGGTGAACCGATAGACCGCCTTCAACTCAGTTACGCCAATTATGATGTGGGGAGGGTGGTACTATTCCCGAGAAATTAACATTTTATCACCACTGTAACCAATAAAAAAAAGAAGTACGGATGGATCTAGTTTTTTAATTGCTACTTATTCATATTTTTGGTAACAGAGTTTGAATGCTGTAGAGTTTGGTAATATATAATAGATAATGATATCCGTTCTTATTCTACAGTGTTTCTCTAGAAATAAAATCCTGGGAAACGATAGGAATGAAATGGACTGCTATCGACAGGTTATCGACCATATAGAAATCTGATCTCTCTGATGAAATAAAATGGAAATTCTTCCAAGCTGTAGCCATATAATACTCTTTTATGATTGCACCACCTGGACTTTAACGGAGAAAAGGCTAGATGGGTACAACATAAGGATGCTGCATGCTGTTTTAAACAAATCCTGGAAACAACACCTCACAAAACGGCAGCTATATGACTACTTATCTCCCATCTCGTAAACTATCCTAGATGACTAAGACATGCTGGAAACTGTTAAAGAAGCAGTGATGAAGATATAAGCGAAGTTTTCACAAATGGACATAGCAGTGTTAGCCGAGCATAAAAGACTTTCTTTAGTGTACGGACACTTGATGCCGTCTAGAAGACCTGTCAGGAATTATGTAGATAATGACGGATGAAGAGAGAAGGCAAGGGAATCCGTGTTATCAGCATGATGATGATGATGATGATGATGATGATGATGATGTGATGATGATTTTGGTTAAGAAAAACATCAATTTATAATGACAAAACGTGTAAAGAGAGTATCTATTTATGGACGATACTGTATATCGTTTCAATGGTGTATAAATTAGTAATAGATGATGATATCATTCTATCGTCATCTCACCATCTTGTCTCTTGTCTCCTCCTTCTTGGTCGTTCTTCTCGCCACTTTACTTTATCCCCACCCCACGTTGTTCGATATTCTTAGTGAATAAACAACGTAACATTTTCTTTTCCGCTTTAACCAATTCTTTATCCATCTTACTGTCTTTTCATATACATACCGGTTCGTAAAACAACCGGAAAGTTGCCTTCGGTTCATAGATATCCACCCTCTATAACAGCTCTCGGTTACTTGATTAAATTTCAAACTATTTTTTCTAAAATTCTATAATCCTCGGTTACATAACTGAGATTATCCAATCACAGCCATGTTCTCAAATTGCTCTTAAATACCATTACCTGTCAAATTAACTTATTTGGTATTGACAGTTTCCACTTTTATGACATTTGTTTAAATATTTTTAATTACCTACACTATATGCAAAATAAAAGATAAAGTCAATTATTGTTCAACAATATCCGTTCTTATGTTAAAGAATGGATAGGCACGGCCTATCAATTTTCGCAATAAGTAGTTTGAAATAGCTATTAAAAAATAATTGGAAAATCACTAAGAATTAATTAATAAAGTTTCATCTCAAATTCATCTGGAACGGGGCCTTTCATTAGAGGATCACGTGAATAGGCAACTCACGAAAAGTAGAGTTAGAATTTAGTAGAGTTGAGTCCAGAAGACGTGTTTTTCTGTCTCTGCTTCTCTGGATTAAGAATGTATCGTAGAAATAAATATGTACTCACGAAAATGTTTTCATATTTTTCCTGAAAATATCAGAGCCAAATCGAACTCAGAGAGACAACTACCACGGGGTGATAAAGCAGATACCCAAACTGAGAGAAACAGAAAACCTGATACGACCCGATAGAAGCGGCGTTAGAAGATAATAGGAACTAGGCACGCAATACTTATTCTAAAATGTTACACTAGAAATAAGAAAATTTTGTATATTTGGTTTAAAAGAATGATAACTTTTAATAAGAAAAAAGTGTTAAGAATTACTATTTATGAATAATATTATATATTTGATTTGTTGCTGTTAATCTTAATATTTGATTCAGTAATCATATAATGTTCCTTTTAGGTTTTGTCGTATTAACACACTTCTATGAGCCATGAAAGAGACAAGTTGGATTTCCAAAGATTTCCTGCAAATAATCAATATCTTAGGATTGAAATAAACACATAAAATCTAAGGAAATGCCCAAAGGCAAAGGAAACGGTAGAGGGTTGCAAAAAAGATCAAAAAAGGAATTCTGAAAAGAGTTGCTTCTGCTGGAATAAAAAGTTAAGCCTGAAAGGGAAGATAAGAAAATAAAAAAAAATGATTAAGTAAAAGATAGATATTGGAATGTCACCTCAGGCATTTTCTTTATTTCACATCTGTGATGCTTAATAAAAATCATTGATTGAGGGTCAGAGGGTTTGAATAAAAAGCAACAAATATAAAATGAAAGAAATACTAGTAAAATTTGAGTTGTTTGTTTTGTTTTACAGCATATGAACCCTCGTTGATGCCAAAGTCATTCGTTTTATTTTTTACAAGCAATATATATATATATATATATATATATATATATATATATATATATATCTGTTGAAATGAAAAATAAAGGAAAGAAAATGTAGAATGGATGAAATAGGTTTATTTTATTTTATTTTACTGACACGTGTTTCGGACAGGAGTTTATCCATGCATACATGTATTCTAAATATTATTATTTTAAATACAAAATAAATAAAATAACAATAATAGAAGAACTACAGTTTTTTTTTAGTTTACAAAGAAATAACGGCCATCGTCAGAGTAAATCCTTTTGGAAAGTGTTCTACAGCGATGGAGAAAAGAGTTATGTTGACGTCGTCGTCGCATGCGACGGATTTTGAAAAGAAGAGAAGCTGACAGAAGAATACATATATATATATATATATATATATATATATATATATATGTGTGTGTGTGTGTGTGTGTGTGTGTGTGTGTGTGTGTGTGCATTGTAGCTCTATCCCTTATATTGAGTACTCCAATTTCTCTCTCTCTATATATATATATATATAGAGAGACAGACAGACAGACAGACAGAGACGAGTTAAAGCGACAATTTTTCCGAGTCGTGGTAGTATCAGTGGTACTGTATGGCTGCACCACTTGGACCTTAACAAAGTGCCTAGAGAATAAGCTAGATGAGAGCTTTACAATGCTACTGCGTGCGATTTAAACAAACCATGGAAATAAAAATCCACAAGAAGCAGCTGTAAGGCTCATTTCCCCTCTTACACAAATCACCTGAGTGAGACGAACCAGAAATGCTGGACGCGGCTGGGGAAGTAGGGCCGAACTCATAAGCGAAGTCATCCTATGAAAGTAGCTCATAGACATGGCAATGTGTGCTGTCCAGCAAAGATCAACATTAACCAGCTCTGCATGGACACTGGGGCCGGGCAGATGACCTCCCGAAAACAAGGAATGATGGAAAAGATTGGCGAGAGATTGTCATGGATATCTGTGCTATTAGCGAGACATGGTGATGATGAGGATATGTTCTGAGAGTATATAATTTTTCATGTGATAAGGTGTAAGAAAATTGATATGGCCAAATAAATTAACAGTTGAGATGTGCTATTTTGGTAGGCACAGTTATATGTCACTTCATTAAACTTCATAATTTTTTAAAGTGGCTTTGCTAGATCAAAATACTGTTTTTTTAAGATTTAACTTTTTGAACGTTTGGAGACTCAAAAGAATAGTTTTCGTAACACTAAGATAATTATTTTTTTTAAATATTCTTCTACGATTTAGAAACACACTGTCGAGGCAGATTTCAAAAAATAATTCAAAGTTAAAGAGCCCAGTCTGCCCTACTACTTACCCATAGCTGGAAGGGATGCATACCAAGGGTAATAGTGCTATGTGAAATGCAAACAGCCTCGTCCAGGATTTGAACTCGGGTCGACTATTACACCACGCGCTTGAAAGCATATAACTGTATGCAAATTATTAGTATTATACTTGAAATGCAAGATAGTTACTTGAAGTTATAAATGTTTACAAATGATTATCATTTATATATTTTAAAGCAACTATTGGGGAGAGTCCCTTTGGCTAACATGCTGCACTATTAACAATATTTTCTGCTAATAGAGTAATATATATTTTGGAACAAACAAGGTAATTAAATCAAATATAGCAATATCATAGAAATTTTAAGATTAATTTCGATGTTTTCAGAAGAAAATGTAAGAAGAATTCAATAAGGTATTTTTTGGAACTATCAATTGAATTGCTTAACAAAATTTGATTCGTAGATAAACATTATATTGTCAGTGTACATGTTATGCACAAGGGTTTTTTGTTGTCGTTAAAGGTTGATGTGAGCAGATAGAATGAAGGGAGATATACCCAAGGAGGCTTAACATATAAATAAACATAAATAAATAAATAATAGAAAGTGCTAATGTTGGATATTGTACAAACGGAAATAGGAATTTCCGGTTGAATTAAACAGAGGGGGTACGACGGAGATAACAAAGGACCTTTTCCTGGTGGTAGCGAACAAAGAAAACGCGTAGGAGAGATACAAACGCGTAGGAGAGATACAAAAGACAGAACGGTCAGGGGGACAGGCAATCAGGAGAGAGACAGGACGAGAATGTGCGTGACCGCGCCGGTCACGCACCATCGCAGCCAGCGGTCAGTGAGGTTCGGCCACCCCCCTTTGCCTCAGATCCCAACAGTAGTAGTAGTAGTTCCCATTGTCAATGCCCGTCACCCACACACACCACGAGGGGAAAAGAAATAAACGTTAAAAGTCTTACTACTACATATGTCTACGTGTGAATCTTTATACTCCACTACTAACACATACGACCCAGCAACAGTATATAACATGTACGATTTGTGGCCCGAGTCGAGCGCTATGCAACACTAAGAGCAATAATTCTAGACTTAATTCTATAAATGAATTATGAGAATTACGTAATTTCTGTTCATAAATCAATGGTCGACCAATATACGAGACTATTGGGAATAGGAAATGATATGAAGAGAAATAAAAAGACACAACTCTTTCGAAGTATATATGGAAACTTTGTTAATTAGACCGTTACCTCTGGACGCCAGGGTCCAGACGCTCAGAACTTTTTATTTATTTATTTAATTTCGATTTAATTTTATTTTATTTAAATCATCACCAGACCAACTTACATGGGTATATATGGCATTTTGTTGGTTTATTTTACAGAATGTTTTTGTTTTATTAAAAATCTAGAGCATTTTGATTTTCTTTCCAAAATAGAGTTTCTTAAAAATGATATTACAACTAAGTTATAAGTGATTACGTAATTATTGTGAACTTTGTTAATACATTGATCAATATTGACCTAAAACAGGTGTGAAAACAATGTTCATATTTGCCTTTCGGAATTCACATTCATCTGAGTAATCTTGTATTATCGCAAATGAGATATGCATCCTGGGTATGACGTTAAACTGCATCCAGGGGCAAGGTTCAAATTCGGGAGCTCTGAAGATTATGGACATCACCTTTATTGCCATTACTCCCAGGTCCAGTCTTATTTGGAGTGGTAATACCTGTTAGGGCCCCATCTATAAATTTAAAAAAATGTGGTTTTAAAAATTGACTTTTAAAAATAGAATATCAAAGAATAACGAGTAATACAAAACGCCTTTGGCATAAATTAACACTAAGATTCACATAGTGTAAAATCCAGCCAAGCAACCAACCAAACTCTAACAATTTTCTTACTAAAGAAATATTTACAGACAATTTCTGTATAAATCATTTATACAAAAAAAAGGGTTGGCATTGAATAACCCACAGAGTTAAGATGCCGTTGAACAAACCCAAACCAAACCAAATGTGATTGATTTGGAGTTTTTTTTTAATTGTTTGTTTGTTTTTTTTTGTTTGTTTGGTTGGTTGGTTGGTTTTACAACATGTTATTTTTTATTGAAGAAAGCGCATTTTCGATGGAAAAAATCACGTTATGATTTTTTTAGTCACAATTCTGGTGTTTGAGGATCGGACGTGTGTGTATTTTTCTGTATTCAAAGAAGCTCCCTTTTCCTTCGAAAATGAAGAGACTTTCCTGAACTCTATTAAAGACGGTTTGGAAAATCACTAACAATTGTCTATTCCCTTGTCACCGGGATGAAATAGCACTCTATCACTTCAGCCATTTTTTCACCTCTTCGTGTCTTCAACCTTTCAAGAGAAACAATAATGTTGCAAAGTCAGCGCTTTAAGAGCCAATCTATTTATGTAAATATTTACCCAATTCGTTCGCCACGGGTAGCCATGACCTATGACAATAACCATGATGCTAAGATAATCTCCCAATAAATAAAATAATATAATATAATGTACATTAAACAGCAGGGTAGTTGGAACTCTTTTCTCTTGAAAGCATTTGCTGATAGGTCAGGTCAGCAATTATTCCTTGCTGTTGGTAACATGTAAACCATTACAACCTGTTGCATAGTGTCACACAGATATAAGTGTTGATCCAGATCCAATGGGACAAAAGTATATCTTTTATAATAAAAAAAGGTACACAAAATGATTTGAATTTTGTTTTAAAAAAATGTTTTTATTTAAGTCGAGGCTACACGTGTTTTAGTTTCATTAGATTTTCTTCAGGTGGGTAAGTTTTTTTGTGAAATATATATATATATAATATATATATATATATATATATATATATTATATATATATAATTTTTTATCTATTTTGAATCATACTGTCGGATTCATTTCCATATATATATTTATACACACACACACACACACACATACATACAAGGTGCGCTAAAAAAGTATTGAGACTTAATCAGTTGAGTTTTTTTAATACTGAGTTTCCTTAGCCCAGGACAAATTGCAATAAATATCAAACAAAGTGTGTTCGATAGACCAACATGTGCCGCATAATGTGTCCAAAATTGTTTCAAAAGATATTGAATGGAAGAGGTTTAAATAGCCTATTGAATTTTGTAGTTTATGGCTCCCCAGAAACTCCAGAAAGTTGTTTGATGCATCTGCAGCTTTGGTTGCTATACCATTAGGGCATTCTTGCTGGTTTATTTTATTCCTATCTTACTCAGACTGTAAATCCAGTTTGTGCCAATATAGTGTAGAAGCAATACCAACTATCACAGTGGGATTCTAATTAACATCAAATTGGCAGCCATAACTTAATACGGTACCTGCATTACCACAAGCATAATGGTGAATTATTTATCTAAGCACCATAACCACACTGAAGAGAGCAGTCAATCAGGACTCAAGGAATGAGATCACTCAGATGCAAGTATGGAATATTCCTGAGTGATATATATATATATATATATATATATATATATATATATATATATATATATATATATATATATATATATATATACCAACTGCTTCATGTACAAATTCATTTATACTTAGCTAGTTGTTGTTCAATTCAAGGTCACAAGCATGATCTATCCAGCGAGGATCGAACTCAGTATTCAGTAGTAATGGATATGTGAGACTAGTTTTCAAACCATTCCACCCCGAGGAGACGCCTACCAATTCATTTATGTAGTTTGAAATAATTTAAACAGAATTTCAAACAGATATATTTGACCCACTGATGGGATCCTAACAAGTCTAACACGCCGATTATATGTGCTTGATAAGAATACCTGATACAATATACCTGCGCAAACAAATGTTTGGTATTACAGTCAAATTAGAAAGGTTGATTAAAACTCAATTGCAACGGAACTTTGAAAATGTACATAGTTATTATGAGAATCAAACCTTTGCAAATGGATTAAATTTCAGCATTAAATAACCAAAGAATAAACCAAAACAAACCAAACCTATTCAATGAAGCATGTTTATAAACTCTAATCCTTATTACATCACAGAAGAAAGAAAGAAAGAAAGAAAGAAAGAAAGAAAGAAAGAAAATGGAGACTGTCTTTAGAAAGGAAGCTTTGATGAAAAAAAAAAAAAACCTTTAGAGAGAAAGAGAATGAAAAATCGAAAAGGAACTTTGTGCAAACGAGTAAAAGAAAGAAAACAATAGGAAAAAAAGATTTAAAAAAGATTGAGAAGAAGAACGAACAAAATAAAACAAAGAACGAGAAAAAGAAATAAATAAATAAAAAAGAAATAAGAAAATAATAAACCCAAAGAAGAAATAAATAAGAATAACGAAAATAAGGAATGAGAAGCACCAAAGAAAGCTCAAGTGGAGGAATTGGTAATATCAGGAATTACGAAATCGATTTTCTCTTTTAACAGAGGAATTAGCTTAGTGCCATTGTTTGTCAGACAACAGAAGATTGGTAAAGGTTGATGCTGATATATAGTTTGGAATGCACACGTTTTGGTTGGTAACATTAAAGACAGATGGCTTAAAAATGAGGGTGAGTGGGGTAAGATGGCTTCATCGTTACATCGACTATCAGATTCCACATGGCAGGGAAAGGGGGTTGAGACAAGCGAAGAGCTGGGTAGGCGATGTAGAATAACTTTTTTCATTCAATAACGTAGATTTACTAAATATATCTATATTTAAAAAATTCTTAGTCTCAGTTTTTAAATTACTTTTAGACGTAAACATCGTGTCTAGATTGAGTCACCTCTTGGGGAATGTATTTTCATCCAAAACAAAAAAATCGCCTGTGGTTTCATAGTGCTTTTATCTGTCACTGTTTTCTGCTCTAAGAAATGAAAACCCAGCTCCATGGTCACCATCTGAGAATCGTTGACATTTTGCAGCGAGTCTTGAAAAAAAAACAGATGAAGGCAGTGTAAATGGAAGGCTGCCAACACTGCAGGAATTGCAACAAGGTCCTTGTTAGTGTGTTGCTTCCTGAGAATTTATTTGGAATGTGAGGCATCTTTCAGGTGGAAAACTACGTTGTCCACCTGAAAGATGCCACACATTCCAAATAAGTTCTGTTTTACCTTTAACACCTCTTTTTTTACCAGAAAAAAATACACCTTTGTGACACAAGGTCACAGGGTTTTTAAACATTTTTACCTATTTATTCATTTATTTTTGTAAGGTGGGAGTATCATGCCCAGCTTTTTGGGGGAGGTGTGTGACAATACGGAGTGGATTGAGTTTAACACCATTAGTTCTTATTTAACCGTATCTTCTCTCGAGTGCAGTAAGCTTACACATGGCCAGCTTAAAAAAGGTGTTATATACGTACGTACTTGAAAGAGATAAATGTTGATGAATGATAGTCCGGTTGACTATATAGATATACAAGATGTATACAGAGAGAACAAATCCTGAGGAAAGTTAATAACAATAGTCATTATGCCTGGGAAATCTCAACTGAAATAATACAAAACAGGATAGAAGTATTCAAAGAATACATATGCATAGAATTAATGTCCTAATAGGATAATGTTTTTGTAGACTTGAGGCTGTAGGGGTTAATTTCGCATTTGCCTGAGGAGTTGTCTGCCCGCTTGATGTCGCTGGTTCCCGCTAGGGACCTCTGGTATTTAAGCGGCTGATTTGAACTTCTCTTCATCTTTCCTGGCTACGAGACCACATGGGTTAGACAATCGTCATTCCCTTCTCGTTGGGGCTTCGGCCCTCAACACCGGCTACTTGTCACTGTAAGTGATTTATACAGCATGGACTATTCTTAGTCTCATGTCTGTACCTCTATATTACGTGTACTTTTATATTATCTTGTCCGTGACTTTTATGTATATGTTTATGTACACTATTCTATCTTCCATTGTTTATGTATCTTGTTTATTCATGTGCTGTATTATATAAAATGTTTTGTCTCAGAAATGTGTCGGAGTTGTATGTTCAATTATCACTTTGAACCTTACAAGGCTAATGAATTGAGAATAAAAGTCTCCACTTACTGGTTTAGAAAGACCCTCGTGTAACAGGTACACAGAATGCCTGAGGAGGAGGCGAATCCCCCTGTGCTAATGGACAGGAGAAACCGTGACAACTGTGTGTTAGCTCTGACGGCTGGAAAGCCCAAAATAAAAGAGTGTTTGCCTTTTATGCCACCGGTTGCACCGACACCAAGATACCAAACTGACAAACCGTGGCAACATAAAGTTGATTTGTAATTGAGCTAATAATTTTTAAAAATGATACAATAACTCTCAGAAGTTCTCGTATTATAATAGGTATTGTCGTTGGGAATAGACAGGGACATGGCGAACCGATTTCAAATCTTTGACAAGGCTATTTTTACTTTCCCACAGCGCTAAGATATGATTCCAACTACTCTTCCCAAATACTAAAACAGATTGGATCCTTTATTCTTGGTATGGTAACCGGTCTTTGAGAAGGGAAACTCTTGATTCAAACCTGTTAAACTCCGCTTAAAAATGACGTTTTGTCGAAACAAGCTCGGTGGAGGGTTTGGATAAATACATGCAACCAGTCCCATTACTTAGAAGACCAACATTATAAAAGGGTTATTCAATGAATAAGGGGATTTCGTGGGGGAAAAAAGCGAAATACATTTTCTTTTTCAGAATTATTTCCATTAATGTAAACTTTGCATTGTTTGGAATTTGTAACAAAAATTATTTTAATCTCTCTCTTGTTTTGAGGAGATATAAAATGATAAAAAGACCCAAAATTCTGGTTTTGTGCCAAGTTAGACTATACTTAGTAAATTACAGCGATACATAGGCATCTATGTGCAAGAGAACATTTCATGAATGAAATTGGAATTGAAATCACTATCCTCAAACTTATACATAATGACAAAACAATAGATAGATAGATAGATAGATAGATACGAATACTCTTATATAAAGATTAATATATATATATATATATATATATATATATATATATATATAGTCTTTTGTTAGTATTAGAGAAATGAGAATAAAGTGCTCGATTGCTTTTGTAAGAGCTGTATTTATTTATTATAGTGTACAATACATTTAAGATGCAATTGTTACCATTGGTTTCTATGCAGCATGCTTGCTACTACCCTTCTTCACGACAACGCGTCTATGAAGAAATACTTGGAATGTCCATTCTTATATATTTGTTTGCCTACGTGACAATCTATTTGTTGGGCGTTTTCTCTTAGTAACTTAGTGTTATTATTGGTTGTCGTACCTTCTTGTGTTTCCTTTGATCTTCTTATCTAGATATGTGCTTCGGCTCCTGGCACTATCTTTTATTGTCTACACCTGTGATGTTTTTGTTTTCGCTATCTGTTATATATATATATATATATATATATATATATATATATATATATATATATATATATATATATATTTTCTCCACCTTGGTAAATACAGATTCATTCCGATACCTTTTGACCACATCTAATATATTTTCTGTCTGTCTATCTGTCTCTCCCTCTCGCTCTCTCTCTCTCTATATATATATATATATATATATATATATATAGAGAGAGAGACAGACAGACAGACAGACAGAGACAGAGAGAGAGACAGAGAGAGAGAGAGAGAGGGAGAGACAGACAGACAGACAGACAGACAGAAAATATATTAGATGTGGTCAAAAGGTATCGGAATGAATCTGTATTTACCTAGATGGAGAAAACCATGAATGAAAGGTTCATTTTCGTCAAAATAATCCCCTTGGCAATCAACACCATAATTCCACCAAGAGTTTCATTGGTCAAACCCGACTTTAAACATTTAAACTTTTGACATAATAGGAAGGTGCGTTGTTGTACTCTTAATGTTGATTTTCGGGAAGAAATAAAAGCTGCGGGGAGCTCAGTCTAGTGTGTGTTGTTATTTCACGATCTTTTTCGGTTTCCATGACTAATAATTCCCCGCATGGCTAATACATAATCATCAGACAGAGTGTATCAGGATAACCTGCAAACTCATACCTAGTGATTGCCTAACGATGCCTAAAGAACCCAGTGTGTCCTTCGTTTTAATGTACTTAATTCTTGGAACACTGTTCAGTCGGTATTGTTTGATGAAGAAAAGGAGGAAAAGGTGAAGCTTGTAAATTATTTTGTCCTTAAAAAACTTTTGAAAAAGCGTTTTATTGCCTCTTATAAACAACAGATTTGCATTTAGATTCTCACACGGCTAATTTGTTTCATGATATATATCTATATGTTTGTGTTGTCTGGTGTGTCTTGTATCGTTTCCTGTGAGCGTCCAAGGGTGGCCATGTCCATGGGCTTAGCTTCACGCTATTAGGCATGGTCTCCCTTCAATTGTAGTTTAATAAAAATAAAGTGTTTCTTTTACTTATTCTTTATAACTTGTACCTACTATTGATAAATAAATTTATTATTTCTATTCTTATTTCTTATTTCTATAATCCATAGCTGGGAGGCAATCTGATGGATTCGTGTCTTTCACAGGGGATTTAGCACGAAGTGAAACACAAACAGTCTCGTCTAGGATTTGAACTCAGATCACTGATTCCAGCTCCTATGCAGATAACTGTTACGATAAGCGTGAATAACTAGTACCTTGGTCAATATCAACAATATTCTTTGGTTTATTG
>CM042142.1:33492366-33514866 GCA_023376005.1 Doryteuthis pealeii
ATGAATTATTTCAATATACTAAGATATATGTGCTCATAAACCATCTACCAGTCACAACGAAATAGAATTATTGAAAAAGACAACAAAAAGGAAACGTATTGGGTGACATAGAAATAAATATTAACATACGAAGAGGTGGACACACTAACAGATAACTTATACAAAATTAAACGATCATCGTGAAATAGAGTTGAGTGTTCAGAGATGGACATTTAAGATTGATAGATAGATAGACAGATAGGTAAACATGCATTTAAACTGATAGATAGACAGATAGACAGATAAAGAGAGATATAGATGGAGATAGATAGATAAATAGATATAGATAGATAAATAAACATGCATTTAAACTGATAGATAGATAGATAAAGAGATATATAGATGGAGATAGATAGATAGATAGATAGATAGATAGATAAACATGCATTTAAACTGATAGATAGATAGACAGACAGATAAAGATATATATATATATATATATATATATATATATATATATATATATATATATATATATATATAGATAGATAGATAGATAGATAGATAGATAGATAGATAACCATGCATTTAAACTGATAGATAGATAAATAGATATATAGATGGAGAGATAGATAGATGGAGAGATAGATAGATATATAGATAGATAGATAGACAGACAAAGAGATACGTAGATGGAAATAGATAGATATATAGATAGATACAGATAGATAGATAGATAGATAGATAAACATGCATTTAAACTGATAGATAGATAGACAGATAAAGAGATATATAGATGGAGATAGATAGATAGATAGATAGATAGACAGATAGATAAATATGCATTTAAACTGATAGATAGATAGATAGATAGATAGATAGAAGAAGAAGAAAATATCCTTCCCGCTCATATTTTTAAAGTAAATTTTCTTTTAAACCAAATATATCAGATTTTTTTAAATTTCTTGAAGAATATTAAACTATAAAAACGAATATTATTAGATATTATGTTTGACCAAACTTAACCGCACTTCACTGAAACTCAGTAATTAAAAATAAAAGGGAGTAGATATGAACGGCGTATGTGTTTTTAAACATTACATATTCGTGTTTTAGTTACAGAGTTTCAATTTTGTCGAGTTTAATAAAATAAAAACACAAAAAAAAAACAATAAAAAAAATAATACACTATAATGTCCGTATTGATTGTATAATGTTCCACTAGAAATAATAAAGTAATGGGATTTTTGGTTTAGAAGAAAACTTTTATGAGGAAATTGTTCTTTGAGCAATTATGGATAGCACTACATAATATAGATATGAAAAATTAATGTAGATAAATAGACAGACAAATAGATAGAAAAAGAGAGGGTAGAGAGAGTTCGAGTGAAAAGGAGAGAAATAAATTATTTACTTTGCTATTTGCTTATATTATATATATATATATATATATATATAATATATATATATATATATATATAGAGAGAGAGAGAGAGAGAGAGAGAGAGAGAGGGGGGGGTATTTGATTTCTCTTTACTAAGGTAGATAGATAGATAGATATATATCGTGAACTTTGAAACTACATACACACGTATATGACCGATATATATATATATATATATATATATATATATATATCAATGGAATGGGATATATAAATACATACCCATCAACAGGCACACGTATACAAACACATAGACATATGTGTATGTATCCCTGTCCATTGATATATATCTATCTATATCTCTCTACTTGCTTAATATTATATATATATATATATATATATATATATATATATATATATATATTCATTTAAGTTTTTGCGTATGCTTCTAAATTATTTAGTTAAAAATTAATGGTAAAAATGAATGAATGGATGAAATAAAAATTTCATCCATTCATTCATTTTACCATTAATTTTTAACTATGCATACATACATATATTATATATATATATATATATATTATATATATATATATATAATATGAGTGGATAGATAAATAAGAAAAGAATCAAATGAGCTAAAAAGTAGTGACTATCAAGAGAAAAAAAGAGACAGGTGTCTGGAGAGGGGGAGAAATAAACATGTCAACTCATAGGTGTTTGTAGCGCGAAGGGAGGGGGGGAACAAGTAACCGAAAATAAATCAACTGAGAACGGAGACAGTTGGTAGTCGAAAGAAGAAAGGCAAGTGCACCAAATTTAATGGAAAGAATTCGGCTCGGGTTGTTTCGTCTCTGTGTGCTCTTCCGGCCTTTTATTGATTCGATAAATCTACATTCAGCGCAAGTGAAGCTCTGCACACAAGTAGAATAAAATGGCAGCACCAATCCCATCAATGTTTTAGTTACTACTGTGTTTTTATGCTACATTCACTACACACCTCGGTGCCCATACGCACACATACTGGCACAACTATAGACATCCAGCTGTAATCAGATTTTTCAAAAATATATTGAATATATAAGCAAATACAAACATATATCTGAGTATTTAGCCTTATATATTTATTATATCGTATTTCAATATATTTATAAATTTTAAACAAAAGTTTACGTATTTGTCTTAAAATAAATTTATTTCATATTTCATATATTTCATAATATGTATTATATCTTATGTCATAATATGTATTATATTTATTATGTCATACTATCTATTAATCTTATGTAATAATATTTATAAATCTTATGTCCTACTACTTATTATATCATATTTCATAATATTTATAAATTTTAAATAAATTTTTACGTATTTGTTTTAAAATAAATTTTACCAAGATTGATAGTAGAGAAAATAAGATTAGAAAGTTTAAAGAAATGATTACTAAGAAGAGATAGAGTGATGAACAAACGAAGAAGGAGATGCACATATAGATTCTCGGCCAACATATATATATATATATATATATATGTGTGTGGTGTGTGTGAGAGAGAGAGAGAGAGAGAGAGAGAGGGGGGGTATCCAAATGACTGGTAGTAAGATTCTATTTTGGATCATCAAAATCTCACTGTATAACCATACTGTATGCTCTTGTAGGTGCAAACATATATTCATACAAGGATTTTTATGAATCCCTGAAGAGAGCTCAATGTATAATAATCAATAAATTAGATTAAATACAGAGCAATATTTAATTTTCAAAGAAAGAAAAACTCAACAAACGGTCATACCGTTATAAATATATTTCGATCAGAATCTCTAAAAGCCTTTAAAAATGAATTTTTGTTTTCAATTTTTAAAAGGCCTTTTATATATATATATATATATATATATATATATATATATATATATATATATATATATGAGAGTACGTAAATAAACACTGTGTTTATTTGATATGGATTTTAGCCGACAATTTTTGGAGGATATGTGCTTAATTGAAGTCATACCTAATTTTTGAAAATTAATTAGTTAATAATTAATGAATTTAGGCGGGCATATATGGTCAAATGTAAGGCTAATATATATATATATATATATATATATATATATATATATAACCCCTCTGCATGAGTAGGATGTGACACACGGTCAATTGCTTTGCGTTTAACAGGTTTGAATTCAGATTTTTCCTTCTCCTAGACTGGTTGCCTAACCAAGGTTAAAGAGTCCAGCCTGTCCTACTATTTAACTATAGCTGGAGGAAGAATAGTCGGATGCATAATTGCCCCAAGGGTATTAGCGCTATGTAAAATGCAAACAACCCTGCCCATTTCCTACGACGATAAACGTTATACAACGTGCCTTCACAATATATATATATATATATATATATATTTATATATATATATATATATATATATATTATGGATTTTTGCCAATCCAGGAAGCAAATAAATTTACTTCTGGTTTAATAAAATCGAGTTAAAAAGTGCTCAATAAAAAGAGCTAAATATACGTTTTTTAAGCGAATGTTATAAAATTCCAACTGCAGTTTCTTGCCGGAGCAATTCTTCAGGGAATAATCACTTCTTCTAGTCATCTACTCTTATTAATATCCCGGCTGTATCCATTCTCAAGTACGTGGGTGTACCACCCTACGTAATTCCAGAACCTACCTGGCTCAGTCTATATTTATTCAAATGCCTACATTTGTTTGTTAACTCACATCGCGACTTCAATATCTTCCCTGGGTCCCTGCATTCTGCTATTTTTAGTTTTTCATTTAAACACAACATACAGGGGTTTTCGTTTCCTTTATGTGAATATGCCCTTTTTATTATTCTCCAGTCTACCCCTGGATCTCTACCATGCTTTTCTTTGAGTTCCCACACATATTGCAAGTGTGGTTGTTTCTCTGTATTTTCTATCCCTAAATGATAGTTTGTGCTGTGATATCCTATGCTTTACAGGTTGCTGGGTGGCCCCTACATATATCTTGCTTTCCTTTGTGGTTGGTGATTTTACTTCTGACTCATATACTACATCATTCAGTAAACATTTTCCTTGTACTGGGTAGATTTGGGACCTGCAATTACAAGTTGGTTCTTTTTGTTTTTTGCTTTGTTCTTTTTCTAACATCTTTTATGTGATTGTTAACTTTCTACTTATATTGCTCCTGCAACTGTAGCTTACTTTTAGGTTGTTTTTTATTAAATAGCTTTTCAGCCAGGGAGACCTAGAGAAGTGTTTTTCGACCAATTTAATAAATGTTCCTGCTATTTTATTTCTCACTGCCAAGTTGAAGAGGGGGTTAAACCATATTATATTTCTCTTTCTATTCCTGCTCTCTCCTTGGTTTTCATCAGCTTCATATTTTAGTTCTCCTTTGTGTCCTTGTTCCTTTAATACTATTTCATTTCTTTTTTCGCTTTTTCAATATCGAGGCATTGAGGAGTTCACACTCAGTCTGTTCTCATCGCTTTTTCAAATTTTAGCACTACAATAGATGGTTTGATTCACATTTTATAAATAGGTTCATTTCTCGCTTTCTATAAGGGCTGTGCACACCACTATTTAAATCGAATGTAACATCCAAAAAATGTGTTACCTCAAATTTGTTTCCACTTCTATTTTCAGCACTTGATCTTTGAATATTTTTGTCAATTTCTTTCTTGCTTGATCAATTTCCCTCGTCTGATTTTTCCTTATAATCATTATTCCGTCATCCCTAAACAGCCTATATTTTTCTCTGTCGGAATCGGCGGCATATGATGGAGCGGTAAGCAAGGTGAATGATTCGGGATAATTCCTACTACACAAAATGAACATCGACTTTTTGACAGGACATATAATATATAATCTCTTGACAGGAATATACTATATAAACAATATTTTTGAGTTGTTTAAAGCAAAGCCTTGTAGCAGAACAGTTGTGGTACTATTTAACCAATAGCTTTGGGATGCGGGTTTACTTTCAAAAGGTAAATATATATATATATATATACTATATATATATATATATATATATGATTGAGAGAGAGAGAGTGTTAGATAGATCGATAGATAGATCGTATAGATAGAGAACACTAGAAAATGATAGAATTATTTCTACATGCAAGTGTTGTAAAATATATTCTTATTTGTAAAATTCGAAGATTTTGATTTCAAAACAATTTAAATCGCTGAAGTTATTTTTCAAACGATTTCATGCACAACATTTTTAGCAAATAATTATTTTGTAAATTAATAAGATAGGTTAACAAATACATTCTTATAGAGATTGGAAAAACGAACCGTGTTAGGTGAAAAGAATGGAGTATGTATCCTGGTAGAATATATATATATATAAATAGATATATATATATATATATATATATATGTGTGTGTTGTGTGTGTGTGTGTGTGTGTGTGTGTGTGTGTGCTCTGTCTCTGTGTGCGTGTTTGTGAACATAATTGAATGTACTTAGTTGTATTGTAAGATTCAAATAAATTTATTTCTAAATACAGTTTCTCAAATGTTCGTCTCAGTGCAGGTTTGCACACATGATCCTTGACAACTGGCCATTCAGCAACAAAAAAATCAATATTTTCTCTTCATATGTTGTATTTTTCAAACCAAATGTCTTTCACGCTGGTTGAACAGTCAACAACAGAATAAACGCAACAGATCACCACCTCAAATAACCACACGCACAAACACATACACATATCTTAGATGGTGCTAGAGAGTTTTTTTTTTGTTTTTTTGTTTTGCTGTTTTTTTTGGGGGGGGGCTCCAATGTCAAATTGGGAAATTCTGATCATATAATAGAATAATAAGCAATAAAAATTAACTATGGTCAAAATTTAGCAGCTTAGTTAATACACAAATATTTTCTTTGAAGAGCGGGTAGTAAAATACATTTGAATATTCAATGATTCTCTTTATTAATAATCTTCATACAATGACTGCTATTTACACAGTAGCATTGCAACCAACAAAGCCTTCATCAGATGATGACTCTGGGTTCAGGCATGGTTTCGGGGCCGAAGCATCATTACCACTAATCCAGAGCGCCCCAGCAGTATTTCACGATACCACCAGACTTTGTCGGTTTGATGTCACAATATAGGATTGCCATATCCACGTTGATGCGGTTAGAGCTTTCTCCTGGATCTTTTTTATGTATTTCCTCTTGTCTGGTGGAGAAAGTCCAAGTTTAGACAAAAATGCCAAGGTTGAGTTGGTAATAAATCACCGGCATCCGACTTCGATGGGAAATACATATGTTATCCATCTGTTTCTGACGCATTGTTCACGTAGGTCTTCATATTTTTCCAACTTACGCTGATGAGCCCAATCAAGATTTTCTTCAAATGGAACTGTCAAATTCAACGCTAAAAACTTTCTTTTGATTAACAGATTATTTGAAGTGAGCACATACGTGCACTCACTCCAAACAAACTTTTTCTATATTTGGATATGAGATACAGCGTATGTGCACACAACTCGGCATGTAGCCGGAAATTTGGTTTGGGGGAGGGGTGATAAAACTGGTCATATCACTACACGGATCTATCTAGCTAGGCTCACTCACCGACCGATTCATTCAAAAATAAAAATAAAATTCTTGCATTCTCTCCTTGCGCAGCTCCCTTTCACCAAAATACCTCATTCGCTCTATGCATGTATCCTACTTAAAAAATTCCCAATATTGATGATTGGCGATGGAGGGGGTGGGAAAAAATTGAAAATAAAAATCCCAAGAAACTGAAAAACACATGTAAACAAAACAAAAATTGTGGGTCATTTTGGTTTCCCCCTTTCCTTCAGCTATTGTGTATGCCCGCCGACTGTCTTCCGCACTTTGTTGTTTGAAAGCAAGCCGGTCAGTGCCTCTAATATGGGAGTGTGTGTCCTTAGTGGGTGGTCGGTAAAAAATTGGGATTCTGTAGGCCAGGCGGGTTGGGTTACTAGAAAAATTGACTTTCCAGGGAAAATATTAGGGTGACTCGGGTGGTTTTATAAAAAAACTTGGGATTGGGGTCCTGGATATGTCCTATAAGAAAAAACTTTTTGATTAACAGACCAAATGACAATGTCAGGACGCTGATTTATTTTAAATCTATTCGTCATGTTATTAGAAGGATTTAGTTTTAGTGCTGATTTTCCTGAACTCGAAATAGCTAGTCACGTTAGCAGTTGTGTGTATTCTAAACACTACCAGCAAAATTTATTTAAATCAACATTTAAGGCATGAAAATAAAAGAAAGTTATAAAAGTTAGTGAGTTAAAATAATTATTCATGTTGGTTTGGGTCAAAACATTGGGTCCAACCAACGTCAACGACAAAGAATCTTTATTGCCTCGAAATAGATAAAATTGAGAGAATAGCTCTTTCGGCTGAGCGCTAGCCACGGAGTCACCACTATATATATATATATATATATATATATATATATATATATATATATATATATGCGTGCGTGCGTGCGTGTTGTGTGAGTGCGCCAATGAAAAGATTTACATAGCCAAACATATCTTTTGCAGTCTTCTTCGAAGTAGTCCGCAGCAATATTAATATAGTATTTTCATAGGGGCCACTACTCACAAAAAGTTGCAGCAAACATATATGCTAAACTTGACTCTTGCGATTAAATTTACAGTCTTTTGTCCTTGTAATATATATATATATATATATATATATATATATATATATATATATATATAAGGTGTGTCAAAAAAGTATCAAGATTGAAGTTGTATTTACCAAGATAGGAATGAAAAATAAATTCAACGTTAATTTTTTCAGAATACATTGTGTGTCAAAAAGTGCAGATTTTAAAGCTGTATTTACCAAGATAGAAATGAAGAATGAATGGAAAGCTTAATTTTTCAGAATACAAGTTTTGTAAAATAGTACCGAAAATCTCGATACTTTATTGACACACCTTGTATATATATATATATACATATATATCGGGCGGGGTGGCCTATTGTCGGTATTAGTCGGACAGCAAGGTATCCTATACTCTTTTCGTTAGCGCTAGACCTGTGGTACTTTTTGCTGATGTGAAGCGCCACATATAGCATAAGCTCCCACCTTATCGCACATATCAGATTACCCAATATGCACTCTTTATCCGCTGAGTTGGATAGGGCCGTTATCAAACCAGAAGCCATGCAGTTCTCTTTTGCAAGTCTCTCTAGCAAACGAAATGTAATTCCTTTCGCCGTCAGCACAGTCTCTACCAACCGAGCACGTTAATCTCACTTCCTGACACCCCAAATAGCAGTCGTCAGATTTCACTTGCCGTCCAAACACTTGCTTTCTTCCTCACTCCCGCTGTCAGCGACTGTCCGTTCGGTCACCCTTATGCAAATTCCGATATACCTCATCCGGGTCTCTGCCAACAGCATTTCAGCTACGAGGAGGTAGCTAGTTTGAATATCGGTAACCACTCGCCACACCTCCTCCCCTTCGCACAGGCCAAACATATCCTGACGCCTTTGTTTGTGGGGGCTGGGAATCCGCATGTTCATAGGTCTGCCCTTCAATTTCGTCACAAATTCCTATATGAAGTTGTATTGTTACTATTCCATATGAATGCTTGGAACTGTATAACCATGGGCAAATTATTTTCATTGAGAATAATTACTTGAAGCCATAATTACTTCTGCATTATTAGTAATGCTAAATAGTACTAGTTACTTTAAATTATATAATCCATATAGAAACTCAAAAAAAGTATTTTCTTGTATTTAACAATGAAATTAATTGGACGTATACCTTGACAAGTATTAACAAGATAAAATCAGCCAATCAACCAGAATTTACTGTTCCATAATTGATAAGTCGCATATTATGTACTTTAAGAGTAGAATTTCAACATTAATTGGTAATTCTGTTAAAAAAAAGAATCATGGAAAATAACCAGTAAGAAACAATGCAGGGGTTCGCATCAGTATAATAGATACGAATTAACCTTAGCTAACCTGCTAATAGATTTGTTGGTTTGATCGTAAAGCCACCCGATCGTGAGAACGGGTTTGTTAGATATTTAGTGCAATCCCTGGCGCCGTTTCAAACAGGCGCAAGCAAGATGGCCATATCTGCCTCCTTGCCGTGGACATGGATTTTGAAATAAAGACATCTAAAATATACCACGTCTTGTGTTTCTTTGTAAGAACCAAAGATGGACACAAAGATTAAAAAATACTCAAGTCGACCCAAGAATCCCAGAAAAAATATCAGAAGACAGAGAGAAACCAGACGAAAATAGAAAAAAAAACTACATAGAAAACAAAGATAAGTATAATAAGTAAAAAGGTTACGCAAAATTCTTTAATAAGTTCGTTTAGGATATTCTAAGACTTCAACTCACATTCTACTTTTTCAGTTAAAACAAATTTTCAGACCTCCCGTAAAAAAGCTTGATCCAGGCTTATGTAAACAACCTTTTGATCATGTTGTTGGTGTTCTCTATCCCTTTAACTGAGACCAACGAATGCATGTACTGGTAGTCTCTGGAAACTGGATAAACATTGAATTATTTATTAATAAGTTTGTATCTTACGATAACCCATAGAAACTGATAACGAGAGAGAATCAAAGGAATTGGTGCTGTCGGCATATCTTCAATAATGACTGACCATGAACTTCGTATCTTGCTATGCAGTTTTTACCTAAAATTTGATATGAAATTTTCACTGTATAATGTTCACTCCACAAGAATTGATAAATAGGTTCGTAGCTTGATACAGCGCAATTAACTGACTTTTGAAATGAAGTTTTCGTTGTATCATATATCTATTAAATTCTCCTCACCAGTAAGATGTAAGAAAAGCTCAATTTCCTAAGTGGAGTTTAACTCGTTTGAATTATGAGTTTTTCCTTCTCCTAGACTAGTTGCCAAACCAAGGTTAAATAGCCCAGTCCTTCCTACTATTTACCCATAGCTGAAGAGAGAATAGTTGGATGCATACCTTTCTCAAGGGTATTAGGACTATGTGAAATGCAAACAGCCTCAACCAGCATTTGAACTCAGGTCGCTGATTCCATTTCCTAACTTTCGTTGTATCATCTTCGATCTATGAATTAAGTGCATTGACAAGTAGAGCGTTCGCATTGAAAATTAAATACTGCGTGTTCTTGTACGTGTATGGATTATAGAAATCTAGTTCTAGTAATAATCTTAATGCTTGCTTTTTTTTTTCAAATTTTATCTTTGTCATTTTTTGTCATTTTCCCAATTTAAGCCAAGTTTGTCATTGCTTTTTTAGCTCACCTCTCTCACTAACTCATTTCTCATTTGATTTTATTCTTATCTCTAGATTTTTCATCCTTCTCTTTCTACTTACTTTTCCCGGGTTTTTTCAAGCTTTTCATTTTTTTTTTCATTGATTTTAGTAGATATTCCATTTGCGTTAATCAAACGCATAACTTATAACCGATAATCGTTTATTCGTTCATCCAACACTCATTTAATTGGATCAGGGAACGGATAATATTCTTTTTATGTTTTCCCGCTGTTTTTTGTTTTTTGTTGTCTTTTTTATTTATTTATTTTCTATTTTATCTTATTTTATTTTATTCATTTTTTTATTTTTTGGTAATTCCTGCATTTGGATGGAGATCAGTAATATCTAACATATGTTGTATGAGCAGAAGTTGCTTGGGATAAAATTAAGATCCCAAAGAAAATTTGTTATGGATCTGAGAGACTAGCTTGCTAACCATACACTACGATGGGATGCCCTGTAGTAATTAAACAATGAATTAAATAAGATAACCTTTGAACATGAATAATTATCCTAAAACTTGCTAAAAGTGTATATACATCCTTTATATTAACTAATGATCATCTTTCAAGTTAAATGCTAGTTAAATATATTCAGTAATAATGGATCTGAGAGACTAGCTTGCTAACCATTACACCATGATGGGATGCTCTGTAGTAATTAAACAATGAATTAAATAAGATAACCTTTGAACATGAATAATTATCCTAAAAACTTGCTAAAAGTGTATATACATCCTTTATATTAACTAATGATCATCTTTCAAGTTAAATGCTAGTTAAATATATTCAGTAATAATGGATCTGAGAGACTAGCTTGCTAACCATTACACCATGATGGGATGCTCTGTAGTAAGTAAACAATGAAAATGAATAAAATGTCCTTTGAATATGTATAATTATCCTAAAATTTGATAAATGTGTCATATAGTGCCTAAATAATGAGAATGGGTTGTCCTTTGAATATAAATAATAATCCTAAAGTTTAATAAAAGTGTTATATAGTACCTAAATAAGGAGAATGGAGTTGCTTTTTTTTTTGTATGAATAATGTCTGAAATCACCCGGAAGACAGAAATAACCAGATCCCACGGAACGTAGTAATTTAATCTAGCAATTGTTAATTAGAGGAGGAGGAGGGCGAGCGGGGAGTGGTGGAGTTCTCAAAGTAGTTTTGACTAATGAGAAGAGCGTCCTTTTCGTTTGAATTCAGAGTTTTCCTTCTTCTAGACCGGTTTTCCTACCGGTTAAAGAGCCCAGTCTGTCCTACTATTTACTCATAGCAGGAAGGAAAATAGTTGTATTTGTTCCTTTACCAAGGATGTTAGCGCTACGTGATATGCAAAAAAAACTGCGTCCAGGATTTGAACTCGACTCGCCGTGTCTATTTCCTACAACTGTAACCATTAAATTTGGCGCCTCCAACAATTACTCTTTTCACCTTGTATCTTTGCTTTGTTTTTGTTTTTCTTTATACTTAATACCCATTGTGTTTCTTCGTATTATTTATCTGTTACCTTTGAGACTCGAGTTACAACAGTTTTAATTTATTTTTCTCCGAGGTCTTGAGATGATTTTCTTGCCTTGTCAGTGAGCCGAAAATACTCCGAGTGTATTTTTTCAGTGGGAGAAACCCACTCTCTACCCTCCAAAAGATGTCTTGGGATGTCACTAAACTGCATCCAATGGCGATGTTCCAATTCTGGAGCTCTGTAATTAATCCCAGGTCCACTCTGAACCTGAGTGACAGAACATGTTAGAGTCAAATGAATACGTTTGGAAAATGATATGAGTCAAATAGATATACTTGAAAATTATTCTATCATGATTCTCTCATATCAAACAAATGATTATTACTATTAAATAGAAATAGTTTGGATAAACTATATAATTGGTCGTAAATCATTAGTATTAGTCCGGGATACTTTTTTTTTCTTCTCTTCCTTTTCAACACTGACCATGTATATCCCTTCTCCTCCCCCTAAAACTATTAACATAAGAACCCAACAGGCCATAAGCCGTAGCAGAGAAATAAGACATTTGGACTTTGGCTGGCCTTAGATATCACTTCTGTAAGTCACTTTTCAAGCTTCCAAAAATGCAAGTTCATTTTCAGGCTTTAAAAAACGGCCAAATTATAATTTAATCTGTATTTTCGGCCAATTCTAGTTACTATGTAATTTAAATGCTTTTCCCTTCTCTTTAATTCTATTTTTATTTTTTTATTTTTTTCTTCTCTTCCTTTTCAACACTTAAAATCATATAATTGTGAGAACAAGTGATTATTTTTGTTGTCGGGAGTTGTACTTTTTAAAGAGTATATGTTGAATTTCTTCGTAGTATCAACTGCAGGTGGATACTGGGTACTGTTTTTACTGTATCTAATTTAAATTCGATACTACATCTCACTAGACCTTAGAGGTTGTATGTCCATGGCCGCTCTTATGCTTTTCCTGATTATTCCTGGGGATCTGTTTTTCTCCGTATCTTTCTTGGTTTCTTTCGTTTTCTAATTTCGTTTTCCTCGTTTATCTCTTCTAGCGGTTTATTTCATCCTTACTCTGTTTAGCTTCATCATCGAAACCATAAGTCTCTTCCAGTTCTTCTTCTATCTATAAATCTTCAGGTTCGATTCCGGATCTAAATCGATCCGCATGGGTGAGCACGTGCTGCCCACTTTTCTCTAATATCGCTGTGTTATGCTCTTTTGTAATCGGAATTTATATTTTTCTCGTCGCAATTCTCAACCCTTTCTATACCAAACATTTTATTTTGTGAAAATTATCTCGTTGATGGGGCCCTCGTTTGTCACCCCATTAACGCAGAAAGACTTTGTTTTCTTCATGCCTGAGGAATCGTTCGGTATCTTGGGAGCAGTATGGATAAGTAGGCTTCTATGCTTTAATTAAATGGAGAAAATGACTATAATGCCATTTTCATAGTCTGTATCATTCTTTCTGCAATCCGATTAGATAGCGAATGGTACGGTGCAAACTTTGAAGTCAAATATAGGGTTAAAGCCATTTTCCCCATTTAATGAAAACATATAAGCCTATCTACCTAAATTGCTCCTAAGTTATCGAACGATACCACGTGCTTGCCTTGTAGCCTCATAACAATCCTATGTTATCATCTTCTGCTTTTATGGAATTGATAAGTTTTGTGGTATCCACTTTCAACTTGTCAGTCCTTAACAGTCCATGATCTTTACTGCATGCTACTACCTTGATGGGAATCATTTTGAAACATCTTTTTTTTGTTACAAATGTTCCTTCAAAAGTGTCGATTGTCTTATTTGCAACTTCATTGAATTGTTTCTATTACGGATTCATCTTTCTCAATTTTTGTGAGCCTATTTTCTCCTAGAAGTTCCTTGTTACTAATGTGACATCATTCCTGTTGGAATATTTTGGATATAAGGTGTGCTCTAATTCTCCATCTAGATTTATAGACTAGCCAAGGTCACGTGAGTTATTCTTGCAGCCAATCACTAGCAATAATGCGTGGCTGATAGAATACTTAAACCCCCCACATTGGACATAATTCTAACTGCACTCCTTGAGGACGGACTTGAGGACGATTAACAGAGTAACCAAAGGATTCATTATCGAAGGACTCTTTACCAGTAACTGAGAACACTTTACCAGAGTAACCAAAGGATTCGTTATCGAGGGACTCTTTATCAAGGATCCAATTCTACTGGGTAAGCTCTCATGCTTAAGGCCTCCATGATGACCCAGAAGATTGTAACAATTCCCGACTTGTAAAAAAATATACCATTCAACCTTATTTTCTCTAGTCATGGGAGGTTATTTATTGTATATATTTCGGCATTTTTGGCATTTTCTGTTCTATGGTCTATACATTTTACCCTTTCTATTCTTTTGTATTTGTATATCACCTGAAAATTATATTTTTTCTGATTGAACATATTTTCCTAGAGCTGACCATTTATTCTAGTCGTAAAATTTCTATGCACGCTTCTAAATTCATGTTACTCTCGTGTATTTTGCGTTTGTGCGACGTGTCCTGTATGCCTCCATTTAATCTTAGACGGATTAATTCATCTATCACGGTCATTTTTGTCACCAGTCTTTCGAATTCGCAATATTTAGATGCCGTCTTTAATCTGTGCACGTATTGCATTATAAACCAACAAACCAACCAGCCAACCAACCAACCAACCAACCAAGTCTCATGAATATTTTTGTTACTGTTTTTCTTTATTGTTTTTGTTGATTTTTGTTATATTAAAGTAGTGCTTGAGAGATTCAGAGAAGTAACGTTTGCTTCGTATGCTTTCAGACTTTAAATCACATTCTCATTTATTTCAATTCAAAAAGAAACTTTGTTCGCTGTCAAAAGGCCCGAACCACACGGGTGTAAATGATGTGCTTATTTAATTGTGGAAGTTGTGCATCCACTTGACAGACACCAATTAAGATAACTACTGGTAGTTTGCCACTAGGAGAATCCAGCTAGGATCGAGCTCGCTACTCAATAGTCATGGATCTGCTAGTTTTGCTAGTTTACCATTACACCACAATGGGGCGGCCTTTACAAGTACTGGTAGTATTTCGAAACTGGATAAATATCAATCTGTCAAATACCTCCAATGCAAAACCTTGGAGAAATTTTAAATACATTTTTGTGGGAAGAGCCAACTCATATGCCATCAAATACAGTAATGATTCATGTAATTTTCAAATATGAACAAATGGATATAGGTACATACTGTAACTAAAGAAAAATATATCAAATAAAAAAAAACCAATTAAAATTAATTAATTTAAAAAATTCAAGAGATTTATTCAATTTATCCCTGGCTAAAATTCCACTTCATAGAATCAAAATTATTTCCTTGTATGTATATTTCTCCAATGACTCCCTACATCAGGATGTGACATAAGGTCATTTTAACCAAAGTTTATGAATTCAAACATTTCCTTCTCGAAGCCCGGTACCAATGACAATCTGCACTACTATATTTGCCCATAGCTGGAAGGAGACTGATTGGGTTAAAACCTTTCCCAATGGTATTAGCATTGTGTAAAATGCAAACAACTTCGTCCAGGATTTAAACTCAGTTTGCCGCGTCCATTTCCCACAGCCAACGTTTTATTGGATACTTAGTAACAATGCTGTAGACTTTTTTCATGAATAATAATTAATTATTAACTCATAATAATTGTGTTGATTGTCTCACTTTTTTTTCTGTTCATCTTTGGTATCTTACGTTCTTCTTCCAGCGTCTGGACCTAGTTTTGGGGACTTCGTGTCTGGTCTTCTAGGTCAGTCTTGTTGCCAAGACATTCAACAACCACAAAACCATATTATTTATTTAAACTTTTATTTCTTAACTAAACATTTCATGTAACTAAACATAGCGGGCGTATGCAGGTGAGTCCCAGCAAAGCAGACATATCTTATCTGCCTGACGTCCAAGCCAAAACTGAGAGCCAACCAGGTCCCACGTGACTTCACATATTTCGCGGGCTTTCTGTAATATTCCATGGAAAGTCCCGCCCGTGATATGAAAAGGGGCCATCCCTTCAGAAATACAGGGGGTTGACAATAATCTATGCATAGATTATGTAACATCACTAGAAACAATGAAACGCTGGTATATTTGGTTTAGAAGAAAATTGATTGTTTTATTTTTAATGGTAGTGTGTGCATTATTTGTCTGATAGTATACAATGATCATTCAAATAGTCCTAAGAAAGAATAAATACTTTTTATAAAACTAAAAAAAAACTAATTCAGATTTCTATCATAATTTCCGTGCAGGTGAGGCCCATACAAAGGTAATAGAGGTGGTACATATCTAAAAATGAACACAACTGAAAACGGAGCAGTCTTAAAGTATCTAGGTGAGGCTTAAAACCTTTTTGAATGACTCTTGTATATAGCTTGAAGACAACATGTTTTATAATATTTTTGGAACCGGTGAATGCTGTTTAATTCATGTAAATATCTCATACTTTCTTTTTGGCTAATAAACAGACTTCCTTTTATCTGTCTTTAAAGACAAATAATGTCAAAAAAGGGAGTGAAAAAATAAATCTCGATTGGATACTAAATAAAGATGAAAACTCTCAAATCAATAAAGGCACAATGCCAGGAATTATTTTTAAGTCTATTAACACCGTAAAAAAAGAAGAAATATATATATATATATACATGTATATATATATACATGTATATATATATATATATATATATATATATATATTAAGTGAAAGTTACTTATGTACAATAATTAAATTAAAGGTTATATTTGAGGAAACATTGATTTGAATCGTTCTAAAAAAGAAATCAATTAAGAACATTTTTTTCTGTTGCTTCAAAAATATATCCGGTAAAAACTCAGAAAAAAACTGTCTGTTACAAATGAACTTAAATGTTTTAATTTAGATTTAAAAACGCTTCCATGAAAATTATCGATTTCCGTGATAAGCACTATTCTCTTTTTTCTTTTACTTTTAACCATTAGATTGCTGTTTTCGACTTGTTCTGTATTCTTCTAAAGAAGACTTAATGGAATAATATAAAATATACTTGCTGAAGTAAACGTCTACGCCGGGTAAAAAGTCAAGACTTGTGTTATAATCTAGACACAAGTAAAAGTTAAATGCAGCATAAAACAGAAAATATCTTCTTATTCCACTTCAATTGATCAATGGATTGATTTTAACGGCATCTCAACTCGTCTTGGGTTATTATATGTATAGATGTTTGGGAATCACGTTATACATTGATATTTACATTTTTGTCTAGTTGTTTAAGATGTTGTGTTTTTATTTTTTGCACACGACTCTATCAAACAGAAATGTATCTTTTAAACATATCTATTTGCTCCATAGAATGAACCCTAACCGATACTACCAGGCCGGGTTAGAATGGATCCGGGAGTAATTACAATAAAGGGGTACATCACACTCCGCAGAGTTCCGGAACTGAAGCCTCACCATCAGATGCAGTTTAGTGCCATACCTAGGATAACTCTTTGCAGGATTCTTATCCTTCTACAGAGTCAGCATACTCTAAGCCATGTCGACAGGGCTAATTTTTATACGAAACAATGCCTCAACCCGTTGGTTGGAGCTGTTGAATACGCCAACTTCACTGCTGTGATTTACCTATAACAGGAGGGGAGGAGGAGATTTATGCCTTTCTCAAGTGAAATCACTCTCAAAATGGAAATTGAACTTGGATTCTATTTTTGAGGTAATTTATATCTGAGTGTTATATATTCCTTTACATATCGGGTATATAAATGGGAGTTAGTAGAGAGGTGAGTGGGAGGTGAGGAGATGGATTCTTACTTTTCTGCTGGTTCTTATTTGTCGCTGCCATCTTCTTTTTCTTCTGGGCTGCTTCCTTCTCCAGGCTGGGTGTCTGCTCATTTCTTGTTTGTACAATGAATAAGCAAGACTTCGTTGTTTATTATTCTTTATTAAGAACCCACAGCACAAAAGGGTTTCTACCTGCGCGGTGAGAAGTCAGCATCTTGGGACCCCTCTGATGTCTGAGGAGAGGATTGTGGTGGCTGAGCGATCTGTGACCCGGTTACTAATTGGTCCCATGACATGCAACTCTCCACCTCAGAGAGGCTCGGCCTGATCAATCGTCTAATAATGCCAAGCCCTAGAAACTTTATGATTGTCCTTGTTGTATTCTTCAAATTGCTCTGTGGGCAAAATACCTAACTCTTTTTATCCTATATGTGCTAAAGTAAGGTGGCTGTGAGTCAACAGATGTTTATTAATACATATGAAGCTGCTTCTACTAATTTCTTGATACACATGAAGGTAATGAAAATTATTTCCATCAATTTGTTGATTCATATGAAGTTAATCAAAATCTAGCATATAAATTTAGTGTCCAGGGTACGACGGTATAAAAGCCAGACTAATTTTAATGGACGATGACTGTGTTTCACGTGACCGATCATCAGGTGAGATTCGTCAAGCACACACACACACACACACACACATATATATATATTCATATATATATATATATATATATATATTTATATATATATATATATATATACATATATATATATATATATTTATATATATATAAAGAATTAATATTCAAATATATTAACTACAACTGTCATTTTCAGTAATGTAAAACGCAACAAAAATGATGATTATAATGATATTCAATTGATATATATATATTAAATAAAAACACGTATAAAAAAGAATTACACTTATTTTAATTATATTTTAATTGGTTTCTATATAAAATCATTCATAGGAGAATAAAACAATGATATTAGAGATCAATAACACAAAATAATTATTTATCAAACCCAGTTTGGTTAAAACCAGTATGCAAATTAACCACACCATACAATATTTAAACCTTTATATCTTAAGGATATATAAGACACATTGCAGGATTTTAAATGCACTAATAAAATGGGCTGTTTTGAGGCGAATCTAAGATTTTCAGAGAGAATCGTTAATAAACAGGATTTATTGTATGCATTAATGATTTTGACTATCTCAATCATATATATATATATATATATATATATATATATATATATATATGTGTGTGTGTGTGTGTGTGTGTGTTTGGGCAGCATTCTTTCATTTATACATGTAGAATTAAACAAAAGACACATCTCCTGTTTAACAATTTTATTTTTGATCTTTTCGAGTTTTCTGGCCAACTTTTTAATATTTGGGTTGTCCACCAAAGTTCAGTACTTTCGGCACTTCGAAGTGCCATCATCAGTGGTGATGTGTTCCAGTTTTTTTTTAATTATATTAATGTGGAGGCTGGAAGGAGAAGTATTGATGAGAAAGGTGTTATAGGCATTTTAAAATGTGTGTACTGCATTGGAAGTTAATTTTGTTTAAGGATGGTTTGTATTGTTTTATGTATAGAGCTTCTAGTATTTGGATTTTTTTCTTTATGTAGAATGTGTGTATTTTCCGTTAGGATATTTCGGTAATTAGAGTGGGGTATGCACCTCAACCACATTGTAACGTCGTCTAACCTCCATTTAACAGATAATAGCTCCATTTCACAATACCTAAAATTACATTCATACCCCTAATTACCGAAATATTCCTTCCAGCCTCCACATTAATTAATTTTTTAAAAACTGGAACACATCACCCCTGATTATGGCACCTCGAAATGCCGAAAGTACTCGGGACCTGAACTTTGGTGGACTTATCCACGAATTCCACAAAAATATTAAAAAGTTGGCCAGAAAACTCGAAAAGATCAAAAATAAAATTGTTAAACAGAGTATTTGTCTTTTGTTTAATTCTACATGTATATATATATATATATATATATATATATATATATATATATAAGTTAAAAGAAAGGAAATGCATCCGACAGTATGAGTATGAAAAGCTGGAATGAAAACATCACACAATGCTGTTAAAGAGAAAATAATTTATAATATAATCATAGCTGATACTGATCAATATTTCGATTTTACAAAAATCATCATCAGAGCTCATTCACTGATTTGACATTTTTCTCCGACCCAAACACCACGGAGTGAATGAGCTCTGATGATGATTTTTGTAAAATCGAAATATTGATCAGTATCAGCTATGATTATATTATAAATTGTTTTCTCTTTAACAGCATTGTGTGATGTGTTCATTCCACCTTTTCATACTTTTATATATATATATATATATATATATATATATATATATATATATATATATATAATGATGGACTTGAGGTAAGAAAGCACAACATTTCAGTTAAAGAACTGTTGGTCTACCTACACAGGTGACTATGACCAAGTCCATACACTCTTCGGAAGGAGGCGTTAATAGTCAGAGTCGGCGCTTACACAAACGAAAATGTTTTTCAAGTCTTTTTACTCGCATTTTCTCCGCGATGGAAAGCTAATTGACAAAGCAACTACTTGTTCTCGTCGCTACAATTGCTAATTAGGAGGTCGTCTTGTTTAAGAAAAATAATGATCTTTAATTTCTCCACCAAACACAATCTACCATTCCTTTCGCCGTTTGTACAATTTCCAATTCAACTATGGAGGATTTAATAAATTTGCCTTCTGCAATCCCCACATATATATACATATATATATACATATATATATATATATATATATATATGTATGTATATATATATATATATATATATATATATATATAGAGAGAGAGAGAGAGAGAGAGAGAGAGAGCGAGAGAGAGAGAGAGGGAATTTGAAAATTTGTTTTTTGGAGCATTGTTAAGTAAACTATATTATTGTTTATATTTTTTAAGGCAATTACAATGCGTATATCGTATAAAATTCGATAATTATTGAAAATAATCAGGACAAGTAAATTCGGCAAATAACGCGCGCGACGTGGATTACCGTACAGCTGTTTCAACTTTATTAAGTCTCATCAGCGGTGTATATCTACGATTTTCCTCCGACAGAAATCGAAACCGGGAACCCAGCACGCAGAATCATAGATTCTATCTCTGGGCCACCAGCCCGTGGCACACGAAACAAGCTGAATTAACCTTGTCAATGAAAAACGCCACTACTATACAAAGTACAGTGAGCGTAGGTGGATCGCAAAATGGCCTTTGCTCAAGCGTATACACCGCAGATGAGACTTAATAAAGTTGAAACAGATAAATAATGTCATGATTATTTTCAATAATTATCGAATTTTATACGATATACACATTGTAATTGCCTTTAAAAATATAAACAATAATAAAAAAAATAGTTAAAATCCCCTTCGCATTCTGTAGGTGATGACAGCCTGGCGGTTAAGGTGTCTGACTGACACTGAACCGATCGGATTTCAATCCCGGCTGTAAATAGCTTATAAATGTCTAGCCACACTGAAGAGACTTGATAAGTGTCTGTGGATGACTATATATATATATATATATATATATAGCTGTAGTTCCTGTCTGTTTATTTGTTCTGGAATTCCTCATAGTATTTTGGAGATAGACCCCTATAACCATACATCTTATTATAATGGAGATTGTGTATTTGTCTGTCTGTAATCGAAACTATATCACTACTCAAATCACAATTCTCTTAGTTATTTACATCACATTCTCCATGATTTTATTTTTATTTAAATCTCAATTACTAATAAAATAGTCTTTTATACTGTTGGACTTATTTGCATATTAATAAAATGCAATTGTATTTATATATACAACAAAATAGCGGTTTACAATGTGAATGGGAAGGCTAATTTGCATATTGATATCAAAAATTTGATTTTAAGAAATATGTGCTTAGTATTATGGATTTTTAATTGTTTGGTTTTATATTAATGAACATAAGCAAAAATCTCTTCAATAAATCTTAAATAAAATTCATTAACAAGAAGAAATAACTGCTATTTTATTCTTTACTTCCTATTTTAACTAAATAGTTAAATTAGGAAAATTTATCAATGAAAGACGGGAGTGATGGAAGAGTAAGTTTCAGTTGTTCTATTTTTCTATTATACCCCCTCTGCTTCAAATAGTCTTATCTGCATTCTTATTTAGTTTCAATCGCCTTTCTAATTTAATATAATAATTTATTACATTAAATAATTGTACCCGGAGGGTGCATATATTTGCTAGTATTCTGAATATACATTACGTAGATGAGTCAATTTCCTTTTAATCAAATCCCCGCTGGATATTTTTCACTTCAATTTATATGAAATTCAAACCATATGTAAATTAAAAGATATGATACCTTTACATAGAATTTCTGCAAATATCAATAATATCAAGACAGCTTTGAAAGCCCATGAGTTCTTTTTTCTGTCAATTAAATATGAATTTAATAAAATCTCTTTTATAGTAAAAATTTTCATATTT
>CM042142.1:33519866-33522366 GCA_023376005.1 Doryteuthis pealeii
TGGGTGGTGACCCATGATGCTTAAGGGCGGAATCCTGATGGTTGAGCAGTCTATAAAATGCAAAACATCACGGTGGCCCTTAGGCTAGACAGGCGGTCAGAGAGGCCCCTTGTGATCAATTAACTGGTCGTGTCAAGCCCTAGCACCCATGTGATTGTCCCAATCTTACTACCCTTATGCCAAGCTCCCAACCATTTTATCATATATGTGCTAGAAGGCTGTGGCTGATGGTCTCAGTGTTCTAGGTATAACTGCATAGCTCTGGGGAGTGTGGAGTACCACATCATCGACATTAATCCCAGTTCTAGTACCTGTTAAGGCCTAATCTATGGGTTAAATAGAGAAAAATATGTTTAAAAAATTTAGCTTAAAAATGAATTTGAAATTCTGTAACTAAAAAATATATTGCAGTCCAAAAATAAGTATACATATTTTTTATGCAAATTTAATTTTTAGTTACAGAAGTGTTGACATTTTATTTTTGGTTACAGAGTTTCAATGCTTGTAGAGTTTGGTTATAAACAATTTCTAATAATATCCGTTTTGATTGTATTATGTTCAACTTGAAATAATAAAATCCCGGTATATTTGGCTTTGAAAACAAAATATTTAACCTAAGGGTAAAATTTGACACAAGTTCACAATTATGAGGCATCCACCGAGGATCGAAATCGCTTTTCAGTAGTAACGGATCTGTGACAAGTTTGCTAACTATTATACCACGTTGGGACGCCTAATTTGGCTTAGAATTAACTTTTTATAAACTTTTAAAAAATGTTATTCATTCATTCCAGAATAAATAAACAAAACATCTTCGACATAAAATAACCGAACAAGTGTTAACAAGCCATAAAATCAAACCAAACAACTAACTTCTCTTAAAAATTGGCCTTGCTTCACACCCTACCAGTGGGGGATAGGTTGACTAAATCTATACATATATAAAAGGCAGTTTGTGTGTACGTATGTCCGGAGGAAACAACAAAAATAAAACTATTACCGACAAAGTAAATATATATGCACATTAAATATCAATGGTTCCTGGTTTGGGGGCAAAAAATTAAGAAGATTTTATTTATATTCAAAGATATCTAAAAATTAAAATATACATAGAAATAGCATTGACATTTTACTTAAAATGTCCAGTATTTATAAATCTCAAATGTAAACTAATCAATACACCAGATTGTTTTTTCACCCTCCCTCTAGCCAGTCAACACTGGGTAGCCACTTCTAGTATGTTATATACACACATCTCGGGTATATAATAGCGACAGAGAGAGAGAGAGAGAGAGAGAGAGAGAGAGAGAGAGGTGTGTTCTTACTTGTTTTCTCTGTCTCCTTGTTCTTTGGATTTTCTCTGTGCTATCTTCTCTGTGCTGCTTTCTTCTCTCTTGTTCGGACTGGGTGTCTGCTCATCTTTTATGGATTAATTAATAAAGCAAGACTTTCTTGTTTTTCTATAAAGCTTTAGTAAGAAGAACCTCAGCCCAAGGATTCAACCGCGCGGTGAGAGGAGACATCTCGGTGAGAAAAACTTCCGCGTGCGCTCACTCCGAATTTTGGCTGCAACTAGACTAAACTAAAAATTATCACAAGCTTCTAATCGCGTGTTTCCAGAAGGGGTCAAGTCGAGGTTATTACAAATCAATCATGACCATAACGGTTAAGGTTATTTTCCACTTAACCACCGTTATTTGGAATCTAATGAACTCTGATTCAATAATATCTAGCTATAGTATTTACATTAATAGGCCATACATGAATTATGTAATGAATACATGCAGCTGCTTTTTATCACAGCATTAAACGTTGAATGTCTTCTAGCTGTTAAAGTAATGAAAAATAGGAATAACGGAGTATTTTCACTAATAATTCTAATCTTGATCGTTTAAGAGGAATTACGGGTTTAAAGGGGGGAGCCTCTTAAATCTCCCAGTTGTAGGCAAATTATTCGAACGAAAGAAGACAGACACACAATGGAAATGGAAATTTAATACATGTATTGACAAATGATACAAGAACTTGTTGCAAGTTTTATTGGCATTTGCTACTTGACTTATCTGTGAGGTTAAATACTGTTCGTGGAGAAGTGGCGCAAACAGGTGTATTCTCACCTGGGTAACTGTTCTGTTAAATGATGGTGGATGGGGCCCTTTTCAAGTTGACTATTTAGGTCCTCAGCCTTCTGATAAGTTTGCTGTCGAAATGGCCTTCAGAAAGTATGCTGTTAAAAAACGCCTCCATCCAGGTCGACGGCCTGTAGACAAGTGCCAGGGTTTAATTCTGGCGCCAACCTCCTGTTGGCGATCCTCCCTCTAGCGGCAGGGGGAGATAATTCTCTATCCGATTTCCGATACGTTACCGTAGTTGCTAGGTAGATAGAGACATACATGAACAAATCAATAGAGAGAGAGATTTGTAAAGTCGATGAGGTAGCTTATTGTCAGTATCAGTCGGACAGCGAGAGAATCTATCCCCTTTTCACTCGTGCTCGAGC
>CM042142.1:33524866-33529866 GCA_023376005.1 Doryteuthis pealeii
TATGGGTAACTGTTCCCAGGATTTGTTCAAGACGGCATGCAGCATCCTGGTGTACTTCCGATCTATCTATCTATATATATATATATATATATATATATATATATATATATATATATATATATATATATATAGTCAAAGTGTTATTGCTTCAAACGGTTCATGTGTTTTAATGGCTTGCCAAGTAAAAAACATAAAAATATGAATTTGATTTTTCAACAGAAATGACGATATAACATTAATAAAAGTATGAAAGCCTCTCGGAATTCATAAAAAGATAACCAAATTTTACTCTAAAATAATAAAACAACTGAAATCACTCGAAGGGGAAACCTTGTTTCTACTCTTTAAAATGAATTGTAAAAATCAAGTATGTTAGCTACCTGTTGTGATGTTAGTTCAACAGTAAAAAAAAGAAGTCAAGTCGATGTAGGGTAAAATGAGACAAGTGTATTTACAATAAGGTACAAGAACGGCTAGCTTGCCGCTAAACGGTAACAGTACAACCTTTTCACTCGGTGTCTCACTATTTATAGTGAGAACCGGTGTATATTCTCCACTGTAGGAACGGCCGGTACAACACTACCCTAGCTTAGATATACATACTCTATAAATGATATTGAGCACTCTTTACATATAAATATGCCAAACTATATATATATATATATATATATATATATATATATATATACAGAGATAGCCTGTTGAGTCATCTGAAAAAAAAAACACAAGGATACAGTGTCAAATGCTACTGGCACTCAAGTATGAGAAAAATACAGAAAATTGTCTTACTTGTGCACGAGTTGGCAGCCAACACAACTTAAGTTATCTAATTAAGTTTTTCAGCTTGTTTTAGTAAGTGTTATAATCCAATGCTTTTTTATTATGAAATCTTTATATGAAAGCATTCAATATCCGCTTTTCGGACCAAGTAACCAATAAGCACCCCAGGTGAGAGCTGTCCTGAAAGGAAAACCTTTTGCATTTCACCGTAAACTCCCAGTTGTTTGTTTATAAACAACAAGCGATTTTTTTGGCATTAGAATTTCACTTGAATATTTTTTTGTTTGTTCATGTATATTTACAACCCAAAAGCATGTTTTTATACTAAAATAGTTTTCGATTATAATAAAAACATAGTTATTGATTGGTTACTTGGTCTCAACATCCTTTCATTTAAATAAACATAAAAACTATTCTATAAATAAAAACTATTTTCATTTAAATAAACATATCTACATTTCTCTTCTGATTAAATAAAAACTATTTTAATATAAAAATGCGTCTTTCATATAAAAACGTGTCTTTCGTTTAAAGTTTTTAAAACTTAAAAAATTCCTATTGAATAAACAAAAACAATATGAAATAAGTAATTTATTTTTATAAAAATCGAAAAATATTTTAGTATAAAAACATGCCTTTGGATTGTAAATATACATAAATAACTTTAAAAAAAATCTTACAGTGAAATTCTAATTTTTTAAAAAATGCCTTTTGTTTGTAAACAAAAAAATGGGAGTTTACGGTGCAAAACAAAAGGTGTTCCTTTCAAAACAGCTCTCACCTGGGGTGCTTATTGGTCCCGCTTTTCTAGCCCAGCCATTAAACACGGCAGTCACGTTCGTACACATGTCTGACTATAGACGACTATTTATCCATTAACGACTTAACGTAGGTGAACACCCGACATAGATGCCAAGCGGTAAAGAATGCCGTTTTGAAATTATTGGAGGAGTGATTTGCAGCATGGTGCTGCTTTTCTCAAAGACAATGCCCAATTGATTCTAGTTTGCGACACAGTAGATAAAACTTGAAACAAAAAGCATGCGTGAAATTAATAATGTAAGATGGCGACAACTTACTCATCGTACCCTGTAAGACGAAAAAAAAAAAACAATCTCCTTGGTCTAGCACTAGTGAAAAGGGGATAGACTCCCTCGCTGATACCGACTTGCTACCCCGACGACTTTTATTTACCCTGTATATTAAAGAATAATAATAAACAGATAACAATAAACAATCATTTAAAGAGAGTTTGTTAAATTAAAAAAACTAGAAATAATTAGGATCTCACCTTCATAATTTTGTAATGAGAATGAGACAAAAACAAGAAGGTAAGATCCTAATTTATTTTACTCCCTCTCTCCCCCATCTCTCTCTCGCTCCCCCATATCTCTCCCCCATCTCTCTCCCCCACATCTCTCTCTCTCTCTCTCTCTATCTATCTATCTCTCTCTCTCTCTAATAATTTGTAATGAGAATGAGACAAAAACAAGAAGGTAATATCCTAATTTATTTTACTCCCTCTCTCCCCCCATCTCTCCCCCATCTCTCTCTCCCCCATATCTCTCACCATCTCTCTCCCCATCTCCTCTCTCTCTCTCTCTCTCTCTCTCTCTCTCTCTCTCTCTCTCTCTAATAACTTTGTAATGAGAATGAGACAAAAATAAGAAGGTAAGATCCTAATTTATTTTACTCTTTCTCTCTCTCTCTCTCTCTCTCTCTCTCTCTCTCTCTCTCTCTCTCTCTCTCTCTCTCTCTCTCTCTCTCTGTGTATCTCTCCTTATATATATTATATATTACATGTATATATATATATATATATATATAGAGAGAGAGAGAGAGAGAGAGAGGAGGGGGGAGAGAGACAGAGAGAGATATGCGTCTGTGTGCTCGTGTGTTATGTGTGTCTTTGTATCTGTTCATATTCATGTACGCACACATAGACAGATAGATAGATGTGAAAGGGCGAATATATTTACGTGCAAATTAAATTTGACAGATAAAAGAAGCATTGCGAAATTACATTTAAAAATGAGTGAAAAATGAAGAAATAATATCGAAGAAGTAATCCAGGCTAAAATATATTGATTTATGTTTCAATTACTTTCTATTTCAGGCAACGCCTAACATTGTCTGATAAAAGACAGTAATAACACTACCATTATCTTCAAGTGCACTGCAATAAGGATAGATGCAATAACTACTACTACTACTACTACTAATAATAATAATAATAATAATAATAATAATAATAATAATAATAATAATAATATATTCGTATTACAATTTCCACTATTTATCTATACATAGCTAAATTCCTCGTTATGTAAAATCATTTTATCTATGCATACAAGAATTATACATTTTTCTATATATGTATCTATCCAACTTCTCAACACGAGCAGGATGTAACACAAGGTCAATTTCTAAGCGGATTTTAACAGGTCTTAATTCAGAGTGGGTGAAAATGAGACAAAATTAATGTTATTATTACAGTAAACAAATATAACTAGTAAAATAACAAGAACGGTGTTTTTTTTTTTGTATTTTTTTGTAACGCTCGCCGAATCTACGCAAGATTTCCCAAATTATCCATGAATATTCATTAAAGTAAAAATGCTTCTGATTGGGTGGGTACTTGTTGATTTCATTCAATGAAGTTTCTCTATCATGTAGCGATATTTTGATTTATTTTTACGTGACACTAAACAAACATGGACAAGAATTAGTCAGTCAGACTACTTTAAAGATTGTTAAAGGTTTAAAAAAAAAATTCCGTTTTACAAGACGTGAAATTTCGTAAAATTCAGAACATGTAACTTTAACATTTTCTTGATAATCATGTTCAGCAGTGTTTAATTTACTTTTTCTAAAAATTAAATCATTTTATTCAATTAGAATAAAATGATTTAATTTTTAGAAAAAGTAAATATCTTAGCAAGACTTAGAATTTGTTAAAAAAATATTTTGTCTGTAAGTCAGTCAAATAACTTTCACAGAAATCCGACATAAAAACATCTCCACAATTGAATTGACATAATTCTAATTTTATAGTTACAAATACCATTATTTAGAAGAAATTTCGAGTAAAATGCTCAGATAACGTTTATTTGAAGAAGTGAGCAGCTAAAATAATTATTTTCCAGAATATCACTCGTGTAAAATAGTGACTGAAAATTAAAGAATGTTTTGTACTTGTATAGAATAGCACGCACGCAAATTATTTACTGAAAATTTTAAAAACAAAACAAAACAAAACAAAAACAATACGCTGTGAAGTAATACTAATATAAGAATTACATAAAATTAATGTTCATTTAAAAAAAGTTAATTTAACAGAGTTCCCCACGACTGGTTACCATATCAAGATTAGAATCCAGTCACTTTTACCTATACATATAAAAATGCTCATTTTTCTATATATATATTTATCTTATTCCTCCGTACGAGCAAGATGCGACACAAAGTCAATTTTAAACGGAGTTTAATAGGTTTGTATTCAGATTCCTCCTTCTCCTAGACTGGTGGCCATACCAAGGTTAAGGAACTCGGTCAGTTCTACTTTTTTACCCTTAGCAGGAGAGGTAATAGTTGGATTCATACCTTTCCCAAGGGGATTAGTACGATGTGAAATGCAAACAAATTTGTCCTGTATTTATTCGGGTTGCTGTGTCTATTTTCCTACGACGATAACCATTACACAATGGGTGCCTTCTATATGTGTATCTAATCGAAACTCAGCAAAAACGGCACATCATAGCAGGACCTTCGTTAAAGAAATACACTTAATATGCAATAAAGAAGTGAATAAACTGATTTCTAGTCCAATTTGAAAATAAATTATAATTTTGTTGGATGTCTGTTGGGCTTAACGTCATTTTGTTAGCATTGAAATTCTCGATATAACGGAGATAACGCTAAAATGCCAATCATAATTCTTGATTCAGTTGGCATCTAGTTACACCGAATACTGGCAATTACTTGCTGTCACTTGGTCTGTAGTGAAGCAGAATAGATATGAATCGCGCAAAGGTTCAGCCTACAATAATCAATAATTATAATGTCTATACAGTGATACGTTTGTTAATAACTGTGTACCTGACTATCTATCGGTCGTATTTTTTCACTCTTACGAGTTTGCATGGGAGAGAAGAGAGATGAAAGTGGAAAGGGGGAAAAGGAGAGCAAGAAAAGAGGAGAGGGTCACAAAAAAGAGATAG
>CM042142.1:33534866-33577366 GCA_023376005.1 Doryteuthis pealeii
TGACACGATATGAACTCAAGTCAGCCATTCCATTTTTTACGAGGATAACCGTTACGTCAAGGGTGCCGGATTGTCTAAATAAGCAACTGTGAAAACAAAGTTAGCAAGAATTGCGTCAAAAATATGATGAAATATTGAACGGTAGTCAACTTTACTGATGTGAATCATGGGTTTATGTTTATTGCTAATAAATATTTAAAAGCTTCTCTTTTTTTTTTTCACATGTACTTGAAGTTTTCTATCTGATAAATCATTCTTAATAGCAAAAAAAAAAAAACACCACTATTCACCTAAGCAAAAATTCTGCCACCAGTTGAGGGTCCCCAGGATCCTCTGATGCCTTTATTTAGACCGCCCATAAAATCAGCACCAGGAAATAATTTATTGTTGCTTTTTTCTATCAGCCCTGGTGTTGCCCAGTAGGGAAATATTTATGGGTGAGATGACGCCTAGGTGTTTTTCTGAATTATCTATCTCTTCTTTAATTCCGTCTATTTACCAACTCATACTTTCAATTACAGAAAAATAAACCGGCCCCTTGGGATGGCAAACTGGCATTGCTTTATTGTGGTACTAGCTGACATACCCGTCTACAAGCGAAAATATTTTAAGAGTTGGATTACATCCGGTTATAAGGACAGTACAACGAATCCTAAGAACTAATGTGGAGATGGTAACTGTTTTCCTTTCAAGATTAGTTATTCAAGACTGATCGCAGTCAACCGACAGGGCAATACTAATAGACAGACGTGTAACGTCATATAGTAAGTGTCACGAAGTGTCTGTCAATATTTTCAAGACACTCGCTAGTCGCGTGGATCCTGAGTGGCTAGGCAATTTACTCTCCAAGAAAAAAGAAATACTTCAGGGGAAAAAAACACAGAATGTTTTCTTTCAACAAAATTATAAAAAAAAAATTAGTCATTAAGACAATTTGTGAGTGATTAATAATTATTTTTATTTTATAAAAAATAATTATTATTTACTTTGTTTTTTTTGTTTGTTTTTTTTTTAAACAGACGGGTGCAAACGCACAAAAGTACATGAACAGTTAAAAAAAATACCTTATTTTTCGTTAAAATATAAGTTGTTCTTTTTGTTAGTATTTCCTTGTTTTTTTTCTTAATTTTTTTTTTATCAAATATAAGTTCCTCTTTTCTCTCTTTAAAATCTGTTTTCAAACAATTACTTCTTTCGTTTTCTTTCCTTTCTCAAATTAATTCAGTTTTTTTTTTCTTCAAATATCTCTGATCTCTACAACTTCTTTTTCCCAAACTCAATCACTTTTCGTTTTTCTTTCCTTATTATTATTAATTCAGTTTTTCTCAACAATCTCTTTCTCCGGTTTCAACCATTTGTTTCTCTATCGTCCGTCAGTCTCTCTATTCTATCTCATCTGTCTCTCTTCTCGTGTCCGTCCGTTTCTCTGAAATCTCCAGTCCCTAAACTAAACTGCCGTCTCTAAACTAAAAAAAAACCGTCTGTTTCTCTCTCGTCTGTCCGTCTATCTTTTTTTTCGCGCGTCTTTTTTTAAATCAAAACAACCTAAGGGAATTAACCCCTTTTTTTCTGCCAAGGGCAGCAACTCTTAACTTTGCCTTATATATTTTAAATTTTTATACTTTTTTTCCTTCTCTTTTCTAACAAATAGACAACCCCCCCCCTTACTATTATTAAATGATATTCTGAGAAATCTCAGATATCATGACAGTAAGCAATATATTTTGTACATTTTTCTTCTTAAAAAAGTCATGATATATATATATATATATATATAATATATATATATATATATATTCCTCGCTTCTCTTACTATAAAATGAATTCTTTTAAGATATATTCTAGAAAATTTCTTCACAAAACTTTTGTCTCCTGACGCCCTCCCAAAACCGTGATCAGTTGGGAACAATCACTAAATAAATAACACAAAAGAAATATTAATATTTGTCTTATCAATTGCACACACACACACACAACACACACACACACAAACAGACACACACGCGCACGCGCACACGCACACGCACGAACGCACACCCCACCACACACACACACACACACACACACACACACACACATATTATATATATATATATATATATATTATATATATATATGTATATATATATAAAAATATATAAAGATATCATAACGTAATTTTCCCCAATTGTTAGTAAAACTCTACTTTTTAAGTATTGAGCACTCTAGGATAAATCACTGAAATCATACAACTACGAAAACGTTGATATATATATATATATATATATATATATATATATATATAATCAGCNTAATACTATAACTGGATCAAAGCTTTTTATCGGGAGGTAGAAAAATTTTTGTTTATGTTAACTGAAAAGAGTCGAAATGTGTGATTTATGACAGTCTTAGAATGTCTAAATAGAACTTATTAAGAATTTTGCTGTAATCTTTTTACTAATTATACAGCTTATATCTTGTTCTATTGTTTGTTGTTTCTTTTCTTATTTTTCGTTTCTGGTTCTCTCATGTATTCTGATCTTCTTATCTTGGGATCTTATGGCGACTGAGTATTTCTTAATCTTTGTGTCCATCTTTGTTTTACAAAGAAACACAAGAGGTGGTATATTTTTATAGATGTATTTATCCAATTCATGTCCCAAGGCATAGAGGCAGTATATTGGCATATTCGTGCTTGCGCCTATATGCATGTACGGCGTCAAGAGTGCTATATATATCTAAGCAATACCCGTCCTCGATCCGGTGTTGACTGTTACGATCAATACCAAACCAATTGCGCTACTGGTTTAAGAACGATGTCCTATTTATATCTGATGCGAACCGTTGCTTTGGTTTCTGTATTGTATTTTCCAGTGATTTCATTTTTTTAACATGATGATTACCAAATTTAAGTTGGAAATTTCTAACTATTAAGTACATAATAATGGCGTCTTATCAATTAATGGAGACAGTAATTGCGGTTAATTGGATTTATCTTAGTTAATTACTTGTCCATGGTATAGCAATAAATTTCCATTGTTAAATACAAGAAAGATGACTTTTTTGATTCTGTATATTTGGTATAATATTTTAAAAGTTTCTAGCCTATTTCAATTACTAATAATGCAAAGTTAATTATGGCTTTCAAGTAATTAATCTCATATGGAAGGATAATTACATGGTTTATTCAGTGTCAACATTCAAGGATATATATGTCCAACAAATAGCAACTTCATATAGGAATGGTGGCGTAAATTGAATGAGTGCAAGAACTCAAAATGCAAGTCCCAGCCCCCATAACACCTTGTCGTCAGTGGATATGGTGTGGCCTGTGCGAAGGGAGTGAGGGTGACGAGTGGTATCTGGTATTCAAACTGCTACATCCCTGTAGCTGAGATGTGTTGGATTAGAGACTCGGATGAGGTTATATTCGGTAATTTGCTTATAAGGGTGGACCGATCGTGACCGTGCTTGTAGATTCGGGAATGAAGGAAGAAAGCAGAGTGTTTGGTATTCTGGCAAGAGATAGAATCTGACGTATGCTTATTTGTGGTTGTCAGTGGAGTGAGTAACGTGCTCGGTTGGTAAGAGATGTGCGACTTGGCTGAAAGGGAATTACATTTGATTTGCTAAAGAGACTTGCAAAGGAGAACGATGGCTCTGGATTTGATAACGCCTTCTATCAAGCGGATATAAAGTGCAAATATTGTTAATTCTGATATTGCGATAATGGTGGGAGCTAATGCTTATTATTGTGGCGCTTCACATTCTAGTGCAAAAGTACAACAGGTTATGAGGTTAAGGAAAAGTAGTAAGATCCCTTGCTGGTGACTAATTTACGCGATAGTGCCCGCCGATTATATTGTAAATAATGCAGGTGTAGTCGAGATAATTAGTATCGAGATTTTCGTAACAATTTACAAACTGTATTTGAAAAATTAAGCATTTCCATATGGTTCTAACCTCTTGATCATGTTGTTGGTGTTCTCTATCCCTTTAACTGAGGCCAACGAATGCATATACTGGTAGTCTCTGGAAACTGGATAAACATTAAATTATTCATTAATAAGTTTGTATCTTACGATAACCCATAGAGAATGATAACGAGAGAGAATCAAAGGAATCGGTGCTGTCGGCATATCTTCAATAATGACTAACCATCAACTTCGTATCTTGCTATGCAGTTTTTACCTAAAATTTGATCTGAAATTTTCACTGTATAATGTTCACTCCACAGGAATTGATAAATAGGTTCGTAGCTTGATACAGCGCAATTAACTGACTTTTGAAATGAAGTTTTCGTTGTATCATATATCTATCAAATTCTCCTCACCAGTAAGAGGTAAGAAAAACTCAATTTCCTAAGTGGAGTTTAACTCGTTTGAATTATGAATTTTTCCTTCTCCTAGACTAGTTGCCAAACCAAGTTTAAATAGCCCAGTCCTTCCTACTGTTTACCCATAGCTGAAGACAGAATAGTTGGATGCATACCTTTCTCAAGGGTATTAGGACTATGTGAAATGCAAACAGCCTCAACCAGCATTTGAACTCAAGTCGCTGATTCCATTTCCTAACTTTCGTTGTATCATCTTCGATCTATGAATTAAGTGCATTGACAAGTAGAGCGTTCGCATTGAAAATTAAATACTGCGTGTTCTTGTGCGTGTATGGATTATAGAAATCTAGTTCTAGTAATAATCTTAATGCATGCTTTTTTTTTCAAATTTTATCTTTGTCATTTTTTGTCATTTTCCCAATTTAAGCCAAGTTTGTCATTGCTTTTTTAGCTCACCTCTCTCACTAACTCATTTCTCATTTGATTTTATTCTTATCTCTAGATTTTTCATCCTTCTCATTCTACTTACTTTTCCCGGGTTTTTTTTTTTTTTAAAGATTTTCATTTTTTTTTTCTTTTCATTGATTTCAGTAGATCTTCCATTTGCGTTAATCAAACGCATAACTTATAACCGATAATCGTTTATTCGTTCATCCAACACTCATTTAATTGGATCAGGGAACGGATAATATTCTTTTTATGTTTTCCCCGCTGTTTTTTTTTTGTTGTCTTTTTTATTTATTATTTTCTATTTTATCTTATTTTATTTCATTCATTTTATTCATTTATTTATTTTTTTATTATTTATTTTTTTTTTTTTTTTTGGTAATTCCTGCATTTGGATGGAGATCAGTAATATCTAACATATGTTGTATGAGCAGAATTTGCTTGGGATAAAATTTAGATCCAAAAGAAAATTTGTTATGGATCTGAGAGACTAGCTTGCTAACCATACACTACGATGGGATGCCCTGTAGTAATTAAACAATGAATTAAATAAGATAACCCTTGAATATGAATAATTATTCTAAAACTTGTTAAAAGTCTATATACATCCTTTATATTAACTAATGATCATCTTTCAAGTTAAATGCTAGTTAAATATATTCAGTAATAATGGATCTGGGAGACTAGCTTGCTAACCATTACACCATGATGGGATGCCCTGTAGTAATTAAACAATGAATTAAATAAGATAACCTTTGAACATGAATAATTATCCTAAAACTTGCTAAAAGTGTATATACATCCTTTATATTCACTAATTATCATCTTTAAAGTTGTAATGCTAGTTAAATATATTCAGTAATAATGGATCTGAGACTAGCTTGCTAACCATTACACCATGATGGGATGCTCTGTAGTAAGTAAACAATGAAAATTAATAAAATGTCCTTTGAATATGTATAATTATCCTAAAATTTGATAAATGTGTCATATAGTGCCTAAATAATGAGAATGGGTTGTCCTTTGAATATAAATAATAATCCTAAAGTTTAATAAAAGTGTTATATAGTACCTAAATAAGGAGAATGGAATTGATTTCTTTTTCTATAAATAATGTCTGAAAACCCCCGGAAGATAGAAATAACCAGATCCCACGGAATTTAGTAATTTAATCTAGCAATTGTTAATTAGAGGAGAAGGAAGGCGAGCGGGGAGTGGTGGAGTGGTGGAGTTCTCAAAGTAGTTTTGACTAATGAGAAGAGCGTCCTTTTGGTTTGAATTCAGTGTTTTCCTTCTCCTAGACCGGTTGTCATACCGGTTAAAGAGCCTAGTCTGCCCTACTATTTACTCATAGCAGGAAGGAAAATAGTTGTATTCGTTCCTTTACCAAGAATGTTAGCGCTACGTGATATGAAAAAAAAACTGCGTCCAGGATTTGAACTCGACTCGCCGTGTCTATTTCCTACAACTGTAACCATTACATTTGGCGCCTCCAACAATTACTCTTTTCACCTTATATCTTTGCTTTGTTTTTGTTTTTCTTTATACTTAATACCCATTGTGTTTCTTCGTATTATTTATCTGTTACCTTTGAGACTCGAGTTACAACAGTTTAAATTTATTTTTCTCCGAGGTCTTGACATGATTTTCTTGCCTTGTCAGTGAGCCGAAAATACCCCGAGTGTATTTTTTCAGTTGGAGAAACACACTCTCTACCCTCCAAAAGATGTCTTGGGATGTCACTAAACTGCATCCAATGGCGATGTTCCAATTCTGGAGCTCTGTAATTAATCCCAGGTCCACTCTGAACCTGAGTGACAGAACATGTAAGAGTCAAATGAATGCGTTTGGAAAATGATGAGTCAAATAGATATACTTGAAAATTATTCTATCATGATTCTCTCATATCAAACAAATGATTATTACTATTAAATAGAAATAGTTTGGATAAAATATAATTGGTTGTAAATCATTAGTATTAGTCCGGGATACTTTTTTTTCTTCTCTCCTTTCAACACTGACCATGTATCTCCCTTCTCCTCCCCTTAAACTATTAACATTAGAACCCAACAGGCCATAAGCCGTAGCAGAAAAATAAACATTGGTTTGGCTGGCCTTAGATATCACTTCTGTAAGTCACTTTTCAAGCTTCCAAAAATGCAAGTTCATTTTCAGGCTTTAAAAAAACGGCCAAATTATAATTTAATCTGTATTTTCGGCCAATTCTAGTTACTATGTATTAAATGCTTTTCCCTTCTTTTTAATTCTATTTTATTTTTTTATTTTATCTTCTCTTTTTTTTTTCAACGGTTAAAATCATATAATTGTGAGAACAATGATTGTTTTTTTTGTTGTCGGGAGTTGTACTTTTTAAGAGTATATGTTAAAATTCTTCGTAGTATCAACTGCAGGTGGATATTGGGTACTGTTTGTACTGTATCTAATTTAAATTCGATACTACATCTCACTAGACCTTAGAGGTTGTATGTCCATGGCCGCTCTGATGCTTTTCCTGATTATTCCTGGGGATCTGTTTTTCTTCGTATCTTTCTTGGTTTCTTTCGTTTTCTAATTTCGTTTTCCTCGTTTATCTCTTCTAGCAGTTTATTTCATCCTTACCCTGTTCTGCTTCATCGAAATCATAAGTCTCTTCCAGTTCTTCTTCTATTTAGAAATCTTCAGGTTCGATTCTGGATCTAAATCGATCCGCATGGGCGAGCACTTGCTGCCCACTTTTCTCTAATATCGCTGTGTTATGCCATTTTGTAATCGGAATTTATATTTTTCTCGTCTCAATTCTCAACCCTTTCTATACCAAACATTTTATTTCGTGAAAATTATCTCGTTAATGGGACCCTTGTTTGACACCCCATTAACGCAGAAAGACTTTGTTTTCTTCGTGCCTGAGGAATCGTTCGGTATCTTGGGAGCAGTATGGATAAGTAGTCTTCTATGCTTTAATTAAATGGAGAAAATGACTATAATGCCATTTTCATAGTCTGTACCATTCTTTCTGCAATCCGATTAGATAGCGAATGGTACGGTGAAAACTGTGATGTCAAATATAGGGTTAAAGCCATTTTCCCCATTTAATGAAAACATAGAATTCTATCTACCTAGATTGCTCCTAAGTTATCGAACGATACCACGTGCTTGCCTTGTAGCCTCATAACAATCCTATGTTATTATCTTCTGCTTTTATAGAATTGATAAGTTTTGTGGTATCCACTTTCAACTTGTCAGTCCCTAACAGTCCATGATCTTTATTGCATGCTATTACCGTGATGGGAATCATTTTGAAACATCTTTTTTTGTTACAAATGTTCCTTCAAAAGTGTCGATTGTCTTATTTGCAACTTCATTGAATTGTTTCTATTACGGATTCATCTTTCTCAATTTTTGTGAGCCTATTTTCTCCTAGAAGTTCCTTGTTACTAATGTGACATCATTCCTGTTGGAATATTTTGGATATAAGGTGTGCTCTAATTCTCCACCTAGATTTATAGACTAGCCAAGGTCACGTGAGTTATTCTTGCAACCAATCACTAGCAATAATGCGTGGCTGATAGAATACTTAAACCCCCCACATTGGACATAATTCTAACTGCACTCCTTGAGGACGGACTTATACGATTAACAGAGTAACCAAAGGATTCATTATCGAAGGACTCTTTACCAGTAACTGAGAACACTTTACCAGAGTAACCAAAGGATTAGTTATCGAGGGACTCTTTATGAAGGATCCAATTCCACTGGATAAGCTCTCATGCTTAAGGGCTCCATGATGACACAGAAGATTGTAACAATTCCCGACTTGTAAAAAAATATACCATTCAACCTTATTTTCTCTAGTCATGGGGGTTATTTATTGTATATATTTCGGCATTTTCGGCATTTTCTGTTCTATGGTCTATACATTTTACCCTTTCTATTCTTTTTTATTTGTATATCACCTGAAAATTATATTTTTTCTGATTGAACATATTTTCATAGAGCTGACCATTTATTCTAGTCGTAAAATTTCTATGCACACTTCTAAATTCATGTTACTCTCGTGTATTTTGTGTTTGTGCGACGTGTCCTGTATGCCTCCATTTAATCTTAGAAGGATTAATTCATCTATCACGGTCATTTTTGTCACCAGTCTTTCGAATTCGCAATATTTAGATGCCGTCTTTAATCTGTGCACGTATTGCATTATAGACCAACCAACCAACCAGCCAGCCAACCAAGTCTCATGAATATTTTTGTTACTGTTTTTCTTTATTGTTTTTGTTGATTTTCATTCTTGTTATATTAAAGTAGTGCTTGAGAGATTCAGAGAAGTAACGTTCGCTTCGTGTGCTTTCAGACTTTAAATCACATTCTCATTTGTTTCAATTCAAAAAGAAACTTTGTTCGCTGTCAAAAGGCCCGAACCACACGGGTGTAAATGATGTGCTTATTTAATTCTGGACGTTGCGCATCCACTTGCCAGACACTAATTGAAATAACTACTGGTAGTCTGCCGCTACTCAATAGTCATGGATCTGCTAGTTTTGCTAGTTTACCATTACACCACAATGGGGCGCCCTTTGCAAGTACTGGTAGTATTTCGAAACGGGATAAATATCAATCTGCCAAATACCTCCAATGCAAAACCTTGGAGAAATTTTAAATACATTTTTGTGGGAAGAGCCAACTCATATGCCATCAAATACAGTAATGACTCATGTAATTTTCAAATATGAACAAATTGATATAGATACATACTGTAACTAAAGAAAAATATATCAAATAAAAAAAACAATTAAAATTAATTAATTAAAAAAATCAAGAGATTTATTCAGTTTATCCATGGCTAAAATTCCACTTCATAGAATCGAAATTATTTCCTTGTATGTATATTTCCCCAATGACTCCCTACATCAGGATGTGACATAAGGTCATTTTTAACCAAAGTTTATGAATTCAAACCTTTCCTTCTCGAAGCCCGGTACCAATGACAATCAACACTACTATTTGCCCATAGCTGGAAGGAGACTGATTGGGTTAAAACCATTCCCAATGGTATTAGCACTGTGTAAAATGCACGCAACTTCGTCCAGGATTGAAATTCGGTTTGCCGTGTCCATTTCCCACAGCCAACGTTTTATTGGATATTTAGTAACAATGCTGTAGAATTTTTTCAGGAATAATAATTAATTATTAACTCATAATAATTGTGTTGATTGTCTCACTTTTTTTTCTGTTCATCTTTGGTATCTTACGTTCTTCTTCCAGCGTCTGGACCTAGTCTTGGGGACTTCGTGTCTGGTCTTCTAGGTCAGTCTTGTTGCCAAGACATTCAACAACCACAAAACCATATTATTTATTTAAACTTTTATTTCTTAACTAAACATTTCATGTAACTAAACATAGCGGGCGTATGCAGGTGAGTCCCAGAAAAGCAGACATATCTTATCTGCCTGACGTCCAAGCCAAAACTGAGAGCCAACCAGGTCCCACGTGACTTCACATATTTCGCGGGCTTTCTGTAATATTCCATGGAAAGTCCCGCCCGTGATATGAAAAGGGGCCATCCCTTCAGAAATACAGGGGGTTGACAATAATCTATGCATAGATTATGTAACATCACTAGAAACAATGAAACGCTGGTATATTTGGTTTAGAAGAAAATTGATTGATTTATTTTTAATGGTAGTGGATGCATTATTTGTAGTATACAATGATCATTCAAATAGTCCTAAGAAAGAATAAATACTTTTTATAAAACAAAACAAAAAACATAATTTAGATTTCTATCATAATTTCCGTGCAGGTGAGGCCCATACAAAGGTAATAAGGGTGGTACATATCTAAAAATGAACACAACTGAAAACGGAGCAGTCTTAAAGTATCTAGGTGAGGCTTAAAACCTTTTTGAATGACTCTTGTATATAGCTTGAAGACAACATGTTTTATAATATTTTTGGAACCGGCGAATGCTGTTTAATTCATGTAAATATCTCATACTTTCTTTTGGCTAATAAACAGACTTCCTTTTATCTGTCTTTAAAGACAAATAATGTCAAAAAAGGGAGTGAAAAAATAAATCTCGATTGGATACTAAATAAAGACGAAAACTCTCAAATCAATAAAGGCACAATGCCAGGAATTATTTTTAAGTCTATTAACACCGAAAAAAAAGAAATATGTATATATATATGTATATATATATATATATATATATATATTATATATATATATTTAAGTGAAAGTTACTTATGTACAATAATTAAATTAAAGGTTATATTTGAGGAAACATTGATTTGAATCGTTCTAAAAAAGAAATCAATTAAGAACATTTTTTTCTGTTGCTTCAAAAATATATCCGGTAAAAACTCAGAAAAAAACTGTCTGTTACAAATGAACTTAAATGTTTTAATTTAGATTTAAAAACGCTTCCATGAAAATTATCGATTTCCGTGATAAGCACTATTCTCTTTTTTCTTTTACTTTTAACCATTAGATTGCTGTTTTCGACTTGTTCTGTATTCTTCTAAAGAAGACTTAATGGAATAATATAAAATATACTTGCTGAAGTAAACGTCTACGCCGGGTAAGAAGTCAAGACTTGTGTTATATTCTAGGCACAAGTAAAAGTTAAATGCAGCATAAAAGAGAAAATATCTTCTTATTCCACTTCAATTGATCAATGGATTGATTTTAACGGCATCTCAACTCGTCTTGGGTTATTATATGTATAGATGTTCGGGAATCACGTTATACATTGATATTTACATTTTTGTCTAGTTGTTTAAGATTGTGTGTTTTTATTTTTTGCACACGGCTCTATCAAACAGAAATGTCTCTTTTAAACAGATCTATTTGCTCCATAGAATGAACCCTAACAGATAATACCAGGCCGGGTTAGAATGGATCTGGGAGTAATTACAATAAAGGGGTACATCACACTCCGCAGATTTCCGGAACTGAAGCCTCACCATCAGATGCAGTTTAGTGCCATACCTAGGATAACTCTTTGCAGGATTCTTATCCTTCTACAGAGTCAGCATACTCTAAGCCATGTCGACAGGGCTAATTTTTATACGAAACAATGCTTCAACCCGTTGGTTGGAGCTGTTGAATACGCCAACTTCACCGCTGTGATTTACCTATAACAGGATGGGAGGAGTGGATTCATGCCTTTCTCAAGTGAAACCAAACACTCTCAAAATGGAAATTGAACTTGGATTCTATTTTTGAGGTCATTTATATCTGAGTGTTATATATTCCTTTACATATCGGGTATATAAATGGGAGTTAGTAGAGAGGTGAGTGGGAGGTGAGGAAATGGATTCTTACTTTCTGCTGGTTCTTACTTGTTGCTGCCATCTTCTTTTTCTTCTGGGCTGCTTCCTTCTCCAGGCTGGGTGTCTGCTCATTTCTTGTTTGTACAATTAATAAGCAAGACTTCGTTGTTTATTATTCTTTATTAAGAACCCACAGCACAAAAGGGTTTCTACCTGCGCGGTGAGAAGTCAGCATCTTGGGACCCCTCTGATGTCTGAGGAGAGGATTGTGGTGGCTGAGCGATCTGTGACCCGGTTACTAATTGGTCCCATGACATGAAACTCTCCACATCAGAGAGGCTCGGCCTGATCAATCGTCTAATAATGCCAAGCCCTAGAAACTTTATGATTGTCCTTGTTGTATTCTTCAAATTGCTCTGATGGCAAAATACCTAACTCTTTTTATCCTATATGTGCTAAAGTAAGGTGGCTGTGAGTCAACAGATGCTTATTAATATATATGAAGTTGCTTCTACTAATTTCTTGATACACATGAAGTTAATGAAAATTATTTCCATCAATTTGTTGATTCATATGAAGTTAATCAAAAATCTAGCATATAAATCTAGTGTCCAGGGTACGACGGTATAAAAGCCAGACTAATTTTAATGGACGATGACTGTGTTTCACGTGACCGATCATCAGGTGAGATTCGTCAAGCACACACACACACACACACACACACACATATATATATATATTCATATATATATATATATATATATATATATATATATATATATATATATTTATATATATATATATATATATTCATATATATATATATATATATATATATATATATATATAAGAATTAATATTATAATATATTAACTACAACTGTCATTTTCAGTAATGTAAAACGCAACAAAAATGATGATTATAATGATATTCAATCGATATATATATATATATATATATATATATATATATATATAAAAACACATATAAAAAAGACACTTATTTTAATTATATTTTAATTGGTTTCTATATAAAATCATTCATAGGAGAATAAAACAATGATATTAGAGATCAATAACACAAAATAATTATTTATCAAAACCAGTTTGGTTAAAACCAGTATGCAAATTAACCACACCATACAATATTTAAACCTTTATATCTTAAGGATATATAAGACACATTGCAGGATTTTAAATGCACTAATAAAATGGGCTGTTTTGAGGCGAATCTAAGATTTTCAGAGAGAATCGTTAATAAACAGGATTTATTGTATGCATTAATGATTTTGACTATCTCAATCATATATATATATATATATGTGTGTGTGTGTGTGTGTGTGTGTGTGTGTGTTTGGGCAGCATTCTTTCATTTATACATGTAGAATTAAACAAAAGATACATCTCCTGTTTAACAATTTTATTTTTGATCTTTTCGAGTTTTCTGGCCAACTTTTTAATATTTGGGTTGAATTCGTGGATAAGTCCACCAAAGTTCAGTACTTTCGGCACTTCGAAGTGCCATCATCAGTGGTGATGTGTTCCAGTTTTTTTTTAAATTATATTAATGTGGAGGCTGGAAGGAGAAGTATTGATGAGAAAGGTGTTATAGGCATTTTAAAATGTGTGTACTGCATTGGAAGTTAATTTTGTTTAAGGATGGTTTGTATTGTTTTATGTATAGAGCTTCTAGTATTTGGATTTTTTTTCTTTATGTAGAATGTGTGTATTTTCCGTTAGGATATTTCGGTAATTAGAGTGGGGTATGCACCTCAACCACATTGTAACGTCGTCTAACCCTCCATTTAACAGATAATAGCTCCATTTCACAACACCTAAAATTACATTCATACCCCCTAATTACCGAAATATTCATTCCAGCCTCCACATTAATATAATTTTTTAAAAACTGGAACACATCACCCCTGATTATGGCACCTCGAAGTGCCGAAAGTACTCGGGACCTGAACTTTGGTGGACTTATCCACGAATTCCACAAAAATATTAAAAAGTTGGCCAGAAAACTCGAAAAGATCAAAAATAAAATTGTTAAACAGGGTATTTGTCTTTTGTTTAATTCTACATATATATATATATATATATAATATATATAATAATATATATATATATATATATATATATATATATATATATATATATATAAGTTAAAAGAAAGGAAATGCATCCGACAGTATGAGTATGAAAGCTGGAATGAAAACATCACACAATGCTGTTAAAGAGAAAACAATTTTTAATATAATCATAGCTGATACTGATCAATATTTCGATTTTACAAAAATCATCATCAGAGCTCATTCACTGATTTGACATTTTTCTCCGACCCAAACACCACGGAGTCAATGAGCTCTGATGATGATTTTTGTAAAATCGAAATATTGATCAGTATCAGCTATGATTATATTATAAATTGTTTTCTCTTTAACAGCATTGTGTGATGTGTTCATTCCACCTTTTCATACTTATATATATATATATATATAATGATGGGTAAGAGAGCACAACATTTCAGTTAAAGAACTGTTGGTCTACCTACACAGGTGACTATGACCAAGTCTATACACTCTTCGGAAGGAGGCGCTAATAGTCAGAGTCGGCGCTTACACAAACGAAAATGTTTTTCAAGTCTTTTTACTCGCATTTTCTTCGCGATCGAAAGCTAATTGACAAAGCAACTACTTGTTCTCGTGACTACAATTGCTAATTAGGAGGTCGTCTTGTTTAAGAAAAATAATGATCTTTAATTTCTCCACCAAATACAATCCACCATTCCTTTCACCGTTTGTACAATTTCCAATTCAACTATGGAGGATTTAATAAATTTACCTTCTGCAATCCCCCCATATATATACATATATATATACATATATATATATATATATATATATATATATATATATATATATATGTATATATATATAGTATATATATATATATATATATATATATAGAGAGAGAGAGAGAGCGAGAGAGAGAGAGAGAGAGAGAGAGGGGAATTTGAAAATTTGTTTTTTTGGAGCATTGTTAAGTAAACTATATTATTGTTTATATTTTTTAAGGCAATTACAATGCGTATATCGTATAAAATTCGATAATTATTGAAAATAATCAGGACAAGTAAATTCGGCAAATAACGCGCGCGACGTGGATTACCGTACAGCTGTTTCAACTTTATTAAGTCTCATCAGCGGTGTATATCTACGATTTTCCTCCGACAGAAATCGAAACCGGGAACCCAGCACGCAGAATCAGAGATTCTATCTCTGGGCCACCAGCCCGTGGCACACGAAACAAGCCGAATTAACCTTGTCAATGATAAACACCACTACTATACAAAGTACGGTGAGCGTAGTGGGATCGCAAAATGGCCTTTGCTCAAGCGTATATACCGCAGATGAGACTTAATAAAGTTGAAATAGATAAATAATGTCACGATTATTTTCAATAATTATCGAATTTTACACGATATACACATTGTAATTGCCTTTAAAAAAATTTAAACAATAATAAAAAAAATAGTTAAAATCCCGTTAGCATTCTGTAGGTGATGACAGCCTGGCGGTTAAGGTGTCTGACTGACACTGAACCGATCGGATTTTAATCCCGGCTGTAAGTAGCTTATAAATGTCTAGCCACACTGAAGAGACTTGATAAGTGTCTGTGGATGACTATATATATATATATATATATATATATATATAGCTGTAGTGCCTGTCTGTTTATTTGTTCTGGAATTCCTCATAGTATTTTGGAGATAGACCCCTATAACCATACATCTTATTATAATGGAGATTGTGTATTTGTCTGTCTGTAACCGAAACTATATCACTACTCAAGTCACAATTCTCTTAGTTATTTACATCACATTCTCCATGATTTTATTTTTATTTAAACCTCAATTACTAATAAAATAGTCTTTTATACAGTTGGACTTATTTGCATATTAATAAAATGCAATTGTATTTATATATACAACAAAATAGCGGTTTACAATGTGAATGGGAAGGCTAATTTGCATATTGATATCAAAAATTTGATTTTAAGAAATATGTGCTTAGTATTATGGATTTTTAATTGTTTGGTTTTATATTAATGAACATAAGCAAAAATCTCTTCAATAAATCTTAAATAAAATTCATTAACAAGAAGAAATAACTGCTATTTTATTCTTTACTTCCTATTTTAACTAAATAGTTAAATTAGGAAAATTTATCAATGAAAGACGGGAGTGATGGAAGAGTAAGTTTCAGTTGTTCTATTTTTCTATTATACCACCTCTGCTTCAAATATTCTTATCTGCATTCTTATTTAGTTTCAATCGCCTTTCTAATTTAATATAATAATTTATTACATTAAATAATTGTACCCGGAGGGTGCATATATTTGCTAGTATTCTGAATATACATTACGTAGATGAGTCAATTTCCTTTTAATCAAATCCCCGCTGGATATTTTTCACTTCAATTTATATGAAATTCAAACCATATGTAAATTAAAAGATATGATACCTTTACATAGAATTTCTGCAAATATCAATAATATCAAGACAGCTTTGAAAGCCCATGAGTTTTTTTCTGTCAATTAAATATGAATTTAATAAAATCTCGTTTATAGTAAAATTTTTCCTATTTTAGACGTTTTATCTATGACATAACATCATTAAAATAATGGCTACAAAATTATTTGTCAAATTGCTTAAAATCTGCTCTATCTGGCGACAATTAAGCTTTATATAAATATTACTATATTTACAGTTCGCTATACTTATAAATTAACATTGATTTATATCAGTGATAAAGTATATATATATATATATATATATATATATATATATATATGAAAAAGGGGTGACTTACCGGTGAAATTGGTCTGAATGCTTAGTTGATACAAGTTTTACCATGATAATTCAGCGATATAACAAATATAAAGTGCTCAATACGTAAGTAGAGCGAATTTATTATTATAGTATGTACAAAAATAACCTGCTCGAGTTTCACCATAAGGATCTTCAGGGCTAAATTCAAGTTAGTGATTAATTACAGCTAACTGCAGGAGTTTATGTTGTAGTTATCTACAACATAAACTCCTACAGTTAGCTGTAATTAATCACTATCTTAATTAATTCTGTTTTAACCCTGAAGATCCTTATGGTGAGACTCTAGTAGGTTATATATATATATAATGCTTTTGCCTGTAATCGAAACTATATCACTACTCAAGTCATAATTCCCTTAGTTATTTACGTCACATTCTCCATAATTACATTTTTATTTAAACCTCAATTATTAATAAGATTGTTTTACATTATTAATACTGTTGAACATATCTACATACTAATAACATGCAATTGTATTTATATATACAACAAAATAGCGGTTTACAGTGTGAACAGGAAGGCTAATTTGCATATTGATATCAAAAAATTTGATTTTAATAAATAAGCGCTTAGTATTATTGATTTCCATTTGTTTGGTTTTATTTTAATGAATATGAGCAAAAATCTCTGGGATAAATCTTAAAAGAAATCCATTAACAAGAAGAAATAACAGGAATTTTATTCTTTACTTCCTATTTTAACTAAATACTTCAATAAGGAAAACTTTGCAATGAAAGACTGGGGTGAAAGAATAGTAAGTTTCAGTTGTTCTATTTTTCGATTATACACCTCTCAGTTTCAAATCTTTATATCTGCATTCTTGTTTAGTTTCATTAGCCTTTCTGATTTAATATAATATTTCATTACATTAAAACTTAAATACTTGCACCCGGAAGGTGCATATATTTGCTAGTATATATCAGGATAATGTAGAGTTAACGGCACTTAATAACTCAGTTATTTGTCTGTATTGGTTTCGAGTTGACGATCCTCAGGTAAGCCAGGTGAGAGGTGTCAAACACTTGCTCGCCTGAGGATAGGCAACTTAAAACTCAGTCATGGGTTTTTATCATATTTTTACTGTTGGAAAATTGAAGTATTGCTCTGCGTTCTTCTCCAGAGAGCACTGTAATGAGTTTTTTTTTCTGATTAAAAACGCTTTTCGCAATAAATTCTCTTCATAACTATATATATATATATACGTATGTGAGCATGTGCTTTGTGTTTGGGATTGACGATCGGTTGCGTGAAACGCTGAGTCATGAATTGTTAATATCAATCTCACATTTTATTACCTTTTAATATTGTTTCGTTTGGTCTACTCTTTTTGGTACATTTTTACAATTTTCGTGCATTGATCACTTTCCTCTTTCATTGATTTTCATGTCGTTTTAGATATTATCAAATGTTACACATATATATATATATATATATATATATGTGTGTGTGTGTGTGTGTGTATATATATATATATATATATATATATATATATATATATGAGCGATTCATCAAGCCGTATTGTGCCAAGCGAACTTCAAGCGAATAAAATGTCCGTCTGGTCATTACTCCAAAGCGCCGAGATTTCACCTTCAATGCTCATATCTTCTCCCTGGAGCATCTGTGCTATGTAAACTACAACACAAATCAATCAAATAGACACGCATTCACTCTTCTGTCTTCTCTTCATACCAACTTAACTGCATTGCACTATATTTTCTCCATATTATACGTGATACATTTGAACTCAGTGAAAAAGGGGGGATATGAAGTGGTTTAGGAAGACTGAAGCAAAAAGTGATAAATGACGAAAGATAGGCGGAGAGTAGCTGATAAATAAATAGATTTATGTGATAGATAGATAGATAGATAGATAGATGTGAACAGAGTGTAAAATGCGTACATTAGCAAACGGACAGACATATACATTAGGGTAGATCGATTTTTCACTTTTTTTAAATATCAAATTGTCCATCTATACAAAAGTTATGTGTTAGTATACTGAATACTGATACCAAAAATTAGATCTTTTACTTTCACCATTGTTTGAGGAAATAGTATCAAAAATCGTTTATTAAAATACACTAAAAATACTCGTTTTCGCAAAATTTAGTCTTTAGAAAATGAGGACTTTTAGTGCATGTTAGTAGACGATCTTTGATGCTATTTTCTCAAACAATGGTGCAAATAAAGGATCTAATTTTTGGTATCAGTATTCAGTATACTAACACACAACTTTCGCATAGATGAACAATTTGATATCTTTAAAAAGTGAAAAATCGACATACCCTAATATAATTAATAATAATAATGGCTGTCAACTCGTGTTGACAGACCATTTCCTGTTTTTTTTTATCATCATAGTTAGGTGCCAGTAGCATTTGACACTCTATACTTGTGTTTCCTCAGATGACTCACCAGGCCAGCCCTGGAGAGACATACTCTTCCACATAAACTACATGTTGGAACTTCTCCACTTTGAATGTTGCTGATATACATACATACAATGGAGAGGTGTCGTGTAATGGTCATTGTCGTGGGAAATGGACTCGGCGATCTGAGTTCAAATCCTGGATGAGGCTGGTTGCATTTCACATCGCTCTAATGCATTTGGGAAAGGTATGCATACAACTATTCTCCCGCCAGTTACGGGTGAATAGTAGGGAAGACTTCGCTCTTTGCTTTGTATATCAACCGGTCAAGGAAAATGGAAAACTCTGAATTTAAACCTGGTAAACTCCGTTTATAAATTGACCTTGAGCTACATCTTGCTCGTGCGGAGAAGTTGGTAAATACGTACATATATATTTACATGCATAAACAAGGAAGGTGCTTTCAGCATAAGGATTATCGTAGTAAAATATATAATTGATGGTTCAAATCAGGATGAATTTGTTTCTCTTAACACTAATGCCCTAGGGAAAGGCATGAATCCACTCCCTCATAAATACACACAGTCAAGGATAAATAGTTGGACAGTCTACGTTGTTTAGCCTTGATTAGACAAACAGTCTAAGAGAAGGAAAACTCTGAATACAAATAACCTTTACTTCGCTTAAAGCGTCCTGTTGGCTGGGACCGTAGAATATACCGACTGCACCTCTACAGTGGGGTAAAATCCCCGAATGGGGCCACCTGTTGGTCATGTGTGGTGACCCATGATGCTTAAGGGCGGAATCCTGATGGCTGAGCAGTCTATGACATGCAAAACATCACGGTGGCCTTTAGGCTAGACAGACGGTCAGAGAGGCCCCTTGTGATCAATTAACTGGTCATATCAAGCCCTAGCACCCAAATGATTGTCCCAATATTACTGCCCTTATGCCAAGCTCCCAACCATTTTATCATATATGTGCTAGAAGGCGGTGGCTGATGGTCTTAGTCTTCTAGGTATAACTGCATAGCTCTGGGGAGTGTGGAGTACCGCATTATCGCCATTAATCCCAGGTCTAGTACCTGTTAAGGCCTTATCTATGGGTTAAAAAGAAAAAAATCTGTTTAAAAAATTTAGCTTAAAAATGAATTTTGAATACCCTTCCAGAATGAATAAAACAAAACATCTTCGGCATAAAATAACCCAACAAGTGTTAACAAGCCATAAAATCAAACCAAACAACTAACTTCTCTTAAAAATGGACCTTGTCTCATGCCCTACCAGTGGGGGATAGGTTGACTAAATCTATACATATATAAAAGGCAGTTTGTGTGTACGTATGTCAGGAGGAAACAACAAAAATAAAACTATTACCGACAAAGTAAATATATATACACATTGAATACCAATGGTTCCTGGTTTTGGGGCAAAAATTATGAAGATTTTATTTATATTCAAAGATACCTAAAAATTAAAATATACATAGAAATAGCATTGACATTTTACTTAAGTACAGTATTTATAAATCTCAAATGCAAACTAATCAATACACCAGATTTTTTTTTTTTTGCACCCACCCTCTAGCCAGTCAACACTGGGTAGCCACTTCTATGTTAGATACCCACATCTCGGATATATAATAGCGACACACACACACCCACATATATATATATATATATATATATATATATATATATATATATATATATATGAGGAGAGAATGAGGGGTTCTTACTAGTTTTCTCTGTCTCTTTGTTCTTGGCATTTTCTCTGTGTTGTCTTCTCTCTTCTTTCCTGTTCGGACTCGGTGTCTGCTAATCTTTTATGGATTAATCAATAAAACAGGACTTTCTTGTTTTTCTATAAAGCTTTAGTAAGAAGAACCTCAGCCCAAGGATTCAACCGCGCGGTGAGAGGAGACATCTCGGTGAGAAAGACTTCCGCGTGCGCTCACTCCGAATTTTGGCCGCAACAAGACTAAACTAAAAATTATCACACGCTTCTAATCGCGTGTTTCCAGAAGGGGTCAAGTCGAGGTTATTACAAATCAATCATGACCATAACGGTTAAGGTCATTTTCCACTTAACCACCGTTATTTGGAATCTAATGAACTCTGATTCAATAATATCTAGCTATAGTATTTACATTAATAGGCCATACATGAATTATGTAATGAATACATGCAGCTGCTTTTTATCTCAGCATTAAACGTTGAATGTCTTCTAGCTGTTAAAGTATTGAAAAATAGGAATAACGGAGTATTCTCACTAATAATTCTAATCCTGATCGTTTAAGAGGAATTACGGGTTTAAAGGGGGGAGCCTCTTAAATCTCCCAGTTGTAGGCAAATTATTCGGACTAAAGAAGACAAACACACAATGGAAATTTAATACATGTATTGACAAATGATACAAGAACTTGTTGCAAGTTTTATTGGTATTTGCTACAGGACTTATCTGTGAGGTTAAATACTGTTCGGTGGAGAAGTGGCGCTAACAGGTGTATTCTGGTCGCTGGTTGTAGAGTTCTGTAGAGACGCGTCTATTTTGTCGGTTCTCGTCCGATAAGTAAAGTAGGAGATGTTATTTTAGAAGCTTCTCACCTGGGTAACTGTTATTTTAAATGATGGTGGATGGGGTCCTTTTTAAGTTGACTATTTAGGTCCTCAGCCTTCTGATAAGTTTGCTGTCGAAACGGCCTTCAGAAAGTATGCTGTTAAAAAACGCCTCCATCCAGGTCGACGGCCTGTAGACAAGTGCCGGGGTTTAATTCTGGCGCCAACCTCCTGTTGGCGATCCTCCCTCTAGCGGCAGGGGGAGATAATTCTCTATCTGATTTCCGATACGTTACCGTAGTGGCTAGGTAGATAGAGACATACATGAACAAATCAATAGAGAGATAGATTTGTAAAGTCGATGAGGTAGCTTATTGTCAGTATCAGTCGGACAGCGAGAGAATCTATCCCCTTTTCACTCGCGCTCGAGCAGGGTTATTGTTTTTATGTCTGAGTTGGAGTGCCGCACCTAACATCAGCCCCCCCCGACATCACTGCACACATCTAAGCAGTGCTACTCACGCGCTGAGTTGGCAAGAGCCAGTATCGAATCCGGAACCTTGTAGTTCCTAGGAAGATGCTCTACTGACTGAGCTAACTTTGTATTTATATATATATATATATATATATATATATATATATTGGTGTGTCAAAAAGTATCGAGATTTTCGGTACTTTTTGGCACACGTTGTATTCCTAAAAATGAACCTTCCATAAATAGAGCTTTAAAGTTTGTACTTTTTGATACACGTTGTATTCTGATGTAATTTGATACACGATGTATATATATATACATATATATATATATATATATATATATATATATATAGAGAGAGAGAGAGAGAGAGAGAGAGGGAGAGAGAGAGAAAGAGACAGACAGAGTGAGAGTTAGAGTGAGAAAGACGGATGGAAAAACAGAATTGGATAGAAGAAAATAAATTACGTTACATTTATTGTTCATTCCTATCTTGGTTAATTCAGATTCAATCTCGATACTTTTATGACACACCTATATATATATATATATATATATATATATATATATATATATATATATATAGGGAGAGAGAGAGAGAGAGAGAGAGAGAGCATTTCACTAGCTTTTGGATGTTCTGAAAAATTAACATTTAATGCAAAATCCAAGAATGGTTTGGCACTAACCGACAAAATCACTGCCATTTTACCTATTAAAGACGTTAATGGATAAATAGACGTGTACATTCAGACGTGCGTACGAACGTGACTGCCGTGTTTATTGGCGGGACTGGGAAAGCGGATCTTGAATGCTTTCAGTTGTACACGTGATTATTTCGTTTTGTTGCCGCTGTTACTAAAACACCTGAGCTCTTAGTATTTCTCGAAAATCAATAATGTGCGGCAGCCGATAATCGAAGTTGAAAATCGGATTAAAATCACAATGGGCTTAAAAAACAAAAACAAAAGAAAACAAAAATAAAACGAAGCCACAACAATATCATTCATTTTGTTTGCCGTAAAAACAAAGATGAAAGAGTAATTATTAGTCGCTATTATTTTTCCAGTATTTTCACTTCTCTTCTGCTTGGAAACAGCAAACACTACGAAAGTTTCGTACAAAGTCGAAAAACGAAGAAATGAAAAAAAAAAACACGTAATTTGGTAGAAAATCATTTTTTTTTATAACAGATATATGTTCGTATAAAGCCAAAACAGCACGTAATTTTGCAGAAAATTATTCTCTTAAATATGCACACACATGCACATATGCAAACACAAACACAAACACAAAGCATATACATAACCAAACACAAACGCACACGCAACACACCCACACACGCGCATATATATATATATATATATAGAGAGAGAGAGAGAGAGGAGAGAGAGAGAGAAAGAGAGAGAGAGGAGGAGAGAGAGGCGGACAGACAGACAGACACAGTGAGAGTGAGAGTGAGAAAGACGGATGGAAAATAGAATTGGATAGATAGATAGATAGATAGATAGGAATTTACTGATATTGTAATCTACCAATTAGCTAAAACCCTCAGACAAACAGATAGATAGATAGATAGAGAGAGAGAGAGGGGGGGAGACATAATTATATTCATTAGTTTATATATATATATATATATATATATATATATATATAGTATGAACAAAAAGTGATAAGACAGACAGGAATATTTCTTATATGTTATTTATTCTCAACTAGTTTCGACTTTAGGTCATCATCAGGAGAGATTTCTTGTTTGAAGAAATTGTTTTTAGAGAGTTTTTTTTAAGGGAGCATTATAAAAGAATTATAGAAATTGAAATATTTTTTAAGGGCTTGACATGCTATTATAATCCGGGTAGAAGAGTGTATTAGTAGTTGCAAGTCCATCTGTTCCGTGAAAAAAAAACTCTTTGAGGTGGGTTCTTTTTGAATGCTCTTATATATATGAGGGAGGGTTCTTGGGAGTTGTGTATATGGTCATATATGTATACATATAAATGTACGTGTGTGCATACATATATGTGTGTGAATGTGAGAGTGTGTGTATCTCGGTACTGTGCGCGTGACTTTTAGATTTTCAAATGGATCAAGAGTGGCTTGTTTGATGTGGGACGGTCGGTGTTTGTTTATTTAGGTGTTATTAACCCCCACATTTTTGTCACCTCGAATTTTTATTGCCAGGGTAATGAATCTAATTTCTGGTTAAATCCAAACGGGTGAAAACTTCTTATCATTTGTATCCATCTGTACTCGTGGTTTTTCGATTACAGCTTTAATGTCAGTATCTACTTGGATTCTTTCGATAAGAGAAAATTTGGCGTCTCTGCTGGTCGACAAACATTGGTGTGTCCATGTGTAGGTGTCCACAGCCGAGCGTCATTTATGAGTTTGTTCTGACTTTTCTAGCATGTATTTTTCATTTTACTTGGATGGTGTGATAGGTGAGTAGACGTAAAGGTGTTTTCTATGGGATACTGTTCCCAGGATTTGTTCAAGACGTCATGCAGCATCCTGGTGTACTTCCCATCTATCTATCCATCTATCTATCTATCTATATATATATATATATATATATATATATATATGTATAGTCAAAGTGTTATTGCTTCAAACGGTTTATGTGTTTTAATGGCTTGCTAAGTAAAATAAATAAAAATATGAATTTGATTTTTCAACAGAAATGACGATATAACGTTAATAAAAGTATGAAAGCCTCTCGGAATTCATAAAAAGATATCCAAATTTTACTGTAACATAATAAAACAACTGAAAACACTCGAAGGGGAAAAAATTGGACAATTTCTGAACAAATTAAAACGAAAATTTGGTCGTCTGACAAAAGGCAAAAGAAAAGTAGTTTTTTTTTCAAACCTCAAAAGAAACCTTGTTTCTACTCTTTAAAATAAATTGTTAAAAGCGAGTATGTTAGCTACCCTAACTTAGATATACATACTCTATAAATGACATTGAGTACTCTTTACTTATAAATATGCCAAACTATATATATATATATATATATATATATAGAGAGAGAGAGAGAGAGAGAGATAGTGAAATCCATGAAGATTCGCGCTACTGTGAGAAACTGCAGTGGGAATATTCTAAACCATTCGTTTTTTTTAAACGTGTATATATATATATATATATATATATATATATATAGTTTGGCATATTTAAAAGTAAAATCTTGATACGTTTTTGACACACTTTGTATATATATATATATATATATATATATATACACGGGATGTTACACTGGATGGAAGTTTATTATTTTTCGTAGTGTCGATGTTCGAACATTTCGGTTTACAAATAAACCTTCTCCAAGACAATATAAAACAAGTAAAGGAAAAATGTTTGTTGTTAAAAAAATGATGGCTGTTTTGAATGATATGTATATATATATGTGTGTGTGTGTGTGTCATTACATATAAAGAAAGGAATATATACCTTTAGAAGATAAATTTTTTTCGACTTAATATATATATATATATATATATATATATATATATTAAAACTTTTAAAAAAATCTTACAGTGAAATTCTAATGAAAAAAAACGCCTGTTGTTTGTAAACAAACAACCGGAAGTTTACGGTGCAAAGCAAAAGATGTTCCTTTCAAAACAAGTTTCACCTGGGGTGCTTATTGGTCCCGCTTTTCTAGCCCAGCCATTAAACACGACAGTCACGTTCGTACACATGTCTGAATAGAGACGACTATTTATCCATTAACGACTTAACGAAGGTGAACATGCCAAGCGGTAAAGAATGCCGTTTTGAAATTATTGGAGGAGTGATTTGCAGCATGGTGCAGCTTTTCTCAAAGACAATGCCCAACTGGTTTGCGGCACAGTAGATAAAACTGGAAACAAAAAGCATGCGTGAAATTAATAATGTAAGATGGCGACAATTTACTCATCGTACCTTGTAAGACGCAAAAAAAAACAATCTCCTTGGTCTAGCGCTAGTGAAAAGGGGATAGACTCCCTCGCTGATTGGCTGATACTGACTTTAGCCCACCCCCCGACGACTTTTACTTACCCTGTATATGAACGAATAAGAATAAATAGATAACAATAAACAATCATTTAAAGAGAGTTTGTTAAATCATTAAAAAAAACTAGAAATAATTAGGATCTCACCTTCATAATTTTGTAATGAGAATGAGACAAAAACAAGAAGGTAAGATCCTAATTTATTTTACTCCCTCTCTCCCCCCATCTCTCTCCCCATCTCTCTCTCACCCATATCTCTCACCATCTCTCTCCCCCCATCCCTCTCTCTCTCTCCCTCTAATAACTTTGTAATGAGAATGAGACAAAAATAAGAAGGTAAGATCCTAATTTATTTTACTCTCTCTCCTCTCTCTCTCTCTCTCTCTCTCTCTCTCTCTCTCTGTGTATCTCTCTCCTTATATATATATACATGTATAGAGAGAGAAAGAGAGAGAGAGGGGGGAGAGACAGAGAGAGATATGCGTCTGTGTGCTCGTGTGTTATGTGTGTCTTTGTATCTGTTCATATTCATGTACGCACACATAGACAGATAGATAGATGTGAAAGGGCGAATATATTTACGTGCAAATTAAATTTGACAGATAAAAGAAGCATTGCGAAATTACATTTAAAAATGAGTGAAAAATGAAGAAATAATATCGAAGAAGTAATCCAGGCTAAAATATATTGATTTATGTTTCAATTACTTTCTATTTCAGGCAACGCCTAACATTGTCTGATAAAAGACAGTAATAACACTACCATTATCTTCAAGTGCACTGCAATAAGGATAGATGCAATAACTACTTACTACTACTACTAATAATAATAATAATAATAATAATAATAATAATAATAATAATAATAATAATAATAATAATAATATATTCGTATTACAATTTCCACTATTTATCTATACATAGCTAAATTCCTCGTTATGTAAAATCATTTTATCTATGCATACAAGAATTATACATTTTTCTATATATGTATCTATCCAACTTCTCAACACGAGCAGGATGTAACACAAGGTCAATTTTTTAAGCGGATTTTAACAGGTCTTAATTCAGAGTGGGTGAAAATGAGACAAAATTAATGTTATTATTACAGTAAACAAATATAACTAGTAAAATAACAAGAACGGTGTTATTTTTTTTTTGTATTTTTTTGTAACGCTCGCCGAATCTACGCAAGATTTCCCAAATTAACCATGAATATTCATTAAAGTAAAAATGCTTCTGATTGGGTGGGTACTTGTTGATTTTATTCAATGAAGTTTCTCTATCATGTAGCGATATTTTGATTTATTTTTATGTGACACTAAACAAACATGGACCAGACAATAATTAGTCAGTCAGACTACTTTAAAGATTGTTAAAGGGTTTAAAAAAAAAATCCGTTTTACAAGACGTGAAATTTCGTAAAATTCAGAACATGTAACTTTAATATTTTCTTGATAATCATGTTCAGCAGTGTTTAATTGAATAAAATGATTTAATTTTTAGAAAAGAGTAAATGTTTTAGCAAGACTTAGAATTTGTTTAAAATAATATTTTGTCTGTAAGTCAGTCAAATAATTTTCACAGAAATTCGACATAAAAATATCTCCACAATTGAATTGACATAATTTTGATTTTATAGTTACAAATACCATTATTTAGAAGAAATTTTGAGTAAAATGCTCAGATAACGTTTATTTGAAGAAGTGAGCAGCTAAAATCATTTTTTTCGAGAATATCACTCGTGTAAAATAATGACTGAAAATTAAAGAATGTTTTGTACTTGTATAGAATAGCGCGCACGCAAAATTTTTACTGAAAATTAAAAAAAACAAAACAAAACAAAAACAATAAGGTGTAACGTAATACTAATATAAGAATTACATAAAATTAATGTTCATTTAAAAAAAAGTTGATTTAAGAGAGTTCCCCAAGACTGGTTACCATATCAAGATTAGAATCCAGTCACTTTTACCTATACATATAAAAATGCTCATTTTTATATATATATATTTATCTTATTCCTCCGTACGAGCAAGATGCGACACAAGGTCAATTTTAAACGGAGTTTAATAGGTTTGCATTCAGATTTCCCCTTCTCCTAGACTGGTGACCATACCAAGTTTAAAGAACTCAGTTCAACTATTTTACCCTTATCAGGAGGGGTAATAGTTGGATTCATACCTTTCCCAAGAGGATTAGCACGATATGAAATACAAACAAATTTATTTATTTATGTATTTAGTCGGGTTGCTGTGTCCATTTTCCTACGACGATAACCATTACACAATGGGTGCCTTCTATATGTGTATCTAATCGAAACTCAGCGAAAACGGCACATCATAGCAGGACCTTCATTAAAGAAATACACTTAATATGCAATAAAAATAAAGAAGTGAATAAACTGATTTCTAGTCCAATTTGAAAATGAATTATAATTTTATTGGATGTCTGTTGGGCTTAACGTCATTTTGTTAGCATTGAAATTCTCGATATAACGGAGATAACGCTAAAATACCAATCATAATTCTTGATTCAGTTGGCATCTAGTTACACCGAATACTGGCAATTACTTGCTGTCACTTGGTATGTAGTGAAGCAGAATAGATATGAATCGCGCAAAGGTTCAGCCTACAATAATCAATAATTATAATGTCTATACAGTGATACGTTTGTTAATAACTGTGTACCTGACTATCTATCGGTCGTATTTTTCACTCTTACGAGTTTGCATGGGAGAGAAGAGAGATGAAAGTGGAAAGGGGGAAAAGGAGAGCAAGAAAAGAGGAGAGGGGTCACAAAAAAGAGATAGAGAGGAAAAAGGATCAGGAGAGAAAAAGGGGTTTAAACTGTCAATGTTAAAGAAATAGAAGAAACAAAGTCATTGTATTTAGAAATTGATTTTATTCTTATATAACAACTGGACGATAATATGTATATCAAAACAATATTGTTTATTTACGTACCTATTAGTAATAAGGCCGGGTTAGCTCAGTCGGTAGAGCGTTCGGCTAGAAACAACAAGGTTCCTAGTTCGATACCCGCCCTCGCCAACTCAGCGTATGAGTAGCACAGGAATCTGTGCGGTAAAGTAAAGAGCTGATGGTAGGTGTGGTGCTCCACCTCAGACGCTAAAATAATCTCCCTGGTCTAGCGCTAGTGAAAAGGGGATAGACTCCATCGCTGAATGGCTGATACCGACATTAGGCCGCCCGACGACTTTACTTATATATATATATATATATATATATAATGATACATCACACAAAGAAAACAAGCTTTACATAATGGTGCATCAAATTAAACTAGCCCAACTACCATGACTCGGGTGCTTAACCCTTTCCATGGTGCATTATACATTACACACACACACACACACACACACACACATATATATATATATATATATATATATATAAATCAAAGACTTCAGACAATTTCTAAAAAGAATTCATACGCAGTTGTGACATCTCGTTCGCTTCAGGGAATGTCTTTTGAAAAACTCAACACCAAATCCTTGTCTGCTATCTATAATAAAAAATGCCAACAGCATATATATATATATATATATATATATATATATATTTATATATATATATTATATAAGAAACTAAATGTATCAGAAAAACACATATTGGAAAGAGCTTAATACATACATAGAACCGACTCAGTAACAGATGTTAACTACCCAAGATTCACCGAAAAGTGAATTCCCATGAAGATCCTTTTCTGTGAAACCTGATTAGTTAATGACTCTTAACCGGAGTGGTAGGAGTTACTGTTATGGTCTCTTCTGTCGGTTAAATAAACCTGTTTGAAAATTATTAGTTTGATAAGGATACTTGAAACGAATAAAGAATAAAGAATAGCTAGTTACAATGTATTTTATTATATTGTATAATTATCTAAAGAAGTAACAAAAGACTTAGAGATTTAGCATTATAGTCTATTTCAGGGAGCTTAGACAAAGCTTGTCTAAGCTCGCTGAAATAGACTCTAACATTAAGAGCACACATTGAGCTCTCAAACTCCGACTTGGTTTTGTTTAAATAAAACTCTTGTGTCGTAAGGAAGATTTCTTCTCTGGACTTTTTGATTATATATATATAATTATATATAATATATATATATATATATATGTGTGTGTGTGTGTGTGTGTGTGTGTGTGTGTGTGTGTGTGTGTGCGCGTGTGTGCATATTTGTGTGTAGTATGTTGTATAATGCTCCATGGAAAGGGTCAAACGCCTGAGTCATGGTGGGAGGGCTAGTTTAGTTTGATGCACCATTATGTAAAGCTTGTTTTCTTTGTATGATGCATCATTATATATATATATAATTCATTATTTTCCCCGTGACGTCCACCATTTACTAATAGGTAAGTAAATAAACAATATTGTTTTGATATAAATATCATCGTCCAGGAATAAAATCAATTCCTAAATATAATGACTTTAATTCTTCTATTCTTTAACATTGACAGTTTAAACCACTTATATATGTATACATATATATATATATATATATAATATATATAATATATATATATATGAGGTAAGGTAAAAAAAAAGTGGACACAAAATAAGGACTCAAACAAGTCCTTTATGCGAGGAACTTCATCATAAAGCGGAACGAAATATTTCTCTCCTACTTCTACTTGTTTGAGTCATTATTTTTGTCCACTTTTCCTTTTACCTTACCTCATACAGTCTGATTTTACACCAACCCTCCTATCTTCATAAATATATATATATATATATATATGTGTGTGTGTGTGTGTGTGTGTGTGTGTGTGTGTGTGTGTGTGTGTCTTATAAACATTGACAGTTTAAACCCCATGTATATATATATATATATATATAGGTCTCTGTGTGTGTATGTGTTTGTGTGTCTGTGTGCGTAAGCATAGTATATAATATCGGGCTATATATGATAGGCATAATTAAAAACGATAGGAAATTGACCTGACTCGATAACAAATGTTTTACTTTTTGTTGTTCCCGACTTGAAAGCATTATTTTCTATTTGTCTATTCCTATAATAAATTGGAAAGACTGTTTTCTTCTTTAAACTTTGCCTTCGTGACCTGGATAATGAAGTTTCCAAAACATGATGGGAGACTATATTTGGGGGCTGGCATATGAAGGTGATTTACATTACCATAGCCCAAATCTTACAATTGATTCTAAATTACATTATTCAGTACATAAAAGCAAAAATATGAGGAATAAGATATATCTTATATATATATATATATATATATATATATATATATATATATATATATATATGAAACATATGCTATTAAGAAATAGCACATATTATCTGGGACCACATATATGTTTCATAGGGTTATCTAGGGCCTACAAGCTAGTGGATAATAGCAATTTTCTAAATTATCACAAAATAAGGAAATATGAAATGAGATACTATCTGGGGACGAAATTCGTGTTTTGTAGTTTCATCCATGTCAAAAAAGTAATACTTGTGGTGGGGGATAATGACTGTCTACTTTTATAATACAAGCAAATTCAGAAATAAAACATGCTATGTAACTACAAAATGCTGGACTGCAAAGTCGTAGTGAGTTCTAACTCCTGTTGTGATATTGCATTCACTTTTGGATAATACCCTTGGGAAAGGTATATACTCCCTCATCAGCAAGCTATGGGTTAAATCATAGCACTACAGTTATTCTATAAATGTTGTATACTCTCTTTCCTTACTTTCTTACTTCTATTCTTCTAGCGTCTCTTCTAGCGTCTGGACTTCGTCTTGGGGACTTCGTGTCTGGTCTTCCATTGGGGATTTCTCTTTACCAGAAGCCCTGTGTCATTGGTAGTTTTAGATAATAACACAAGACTTCGATTTAACTTAGATCATATTTTATTCTGAAATCCCCACCAGACTACCTGCGCAGATTGAGTCGGCACCGTGCATAACACGACTTACCACGGTCTTGGCTTTTGCCGATCTGACTAAAAATCTCTTTCTAATCTAAACCGGAAGAGGGTCTTCTCCACTGATTCTCACGGTATCCACCGGAAGGATCAGGATGAGGTCAAGCCTTGTCATTCATCCTTTAAGGCCGCCGGCTGAACTTATAACAGCCATTTTGGTTTACACACTGCTGTACATAAATATTAGGAATCTAATAATTATGTAACATAGAGATGGATTTGGTATCAAATAGCCCTCGAAGGTTGATATGCCATTAAAAAAGGAAACAAACCATAACAAAAAAAATTGTGTTAAAAAGTGTCTTTAATACTTGCTTTTTTGTTTCTAATTAGAAGATATGTATTTAAAAAAAGGGTGTATATTTCAAGTTAGAAATAATGAATAAAATGTTAGTTCTCTTCAAATTAAAACCCATTCAAGCAAGTTTTCTATTAGAGGAAACTATTAGTGAAATACTTTTTTATATATGATCTGATTTTTTTATTTTCAATTACATAGGTGGGGAAAATGGAAATGAATCCGACAATATGTTGAAAAATGATGAGTGCGAGTGAAAAATTGTAAAAGTCCGAATGATCTATTGATATTTGACAGAATGTACCTACGCTAAGTGTGTCAATTAGAGATTTACAATATCGAACACTTATTTAAGATAAATATGTGTATGAATATTTCTAATAATGATAAATATTTCTAATCTTCATTAGGGTGACAAATATCGTCTATTGATGTCAATGTCTGTTCAACGACATTGTTATTATTGTTGCTGTTGTTTTGTCGTTGCTTTTTGTTCACTTATTTAGAATTAAATATTGTGAGCTTTGGTACGGTGGATCTCCTGCTAAGGGGCTGAGAGCAAAATGGTTAAGACACTATTCCAGGGCTTACTTACATCCTTAATAGATTTTCACACAAGATATTGTTTGTTTTGTTTTGTTTTACGGCATATCAATCTCAGTGGGTCATTTAATGCCGATAAAGTTTTGAAATAAATCAATTCTTAATGGATAATACAATTTTTTTATAAATACATTTTTCTATTTAACCCATAGATGGGACCCTAACAGGTACTACCGCTTCGGGTCAGAGTGGACCAGGGAGCAATGGTGATGAAGGGGTGCTCGACATTCCCCAAACCTCCAGAACTGGAACCTCACCATCAAATAGAGTTTAACGTCATTCCCAGGACATGTAGACCCGCAGCCACCGCCTTCTAGCACCCATATGATAAAAAGGGATTGGGGCTTGCCATAAGGGCAATAGGGTTGGGAAATCATATAGGTACTAGGGCTTGACGTGACCAGCAGATTGATCGGAGAGGGCCTCTCCGACCGCCCGTCTAACCCAAGATAGGGCCAAAGTGGAGTATTGCATGTCATGAACTGCTCATCCACCTGGGCTCTATCCTTAAGCATCACGGGTCGCCACCCACGGCCAACAGGTGGCCCCATTGGGAGAGTCTTACCCCTCTGCAGAGGTGCAGTCGGTGCATTCTAACGCCCCACCGACAGGTCGGACAAGATATTGTCTAAATAAGCATGTATTTACCTATCCCCTCCTAGACGGACAGAATGTGGTATAAGATCAATCACTAAGCGGTGTACAACTGGTTTTGAATTCACAGTTTTCCTTCTCCAAGATCGGTTTCCTAACCAAAACTAAAGAACACAGTCTGCTCTACTATTTACCCTTTTTGCTGGCTGGAGAACGGATGGATTCATTACTTTATTAAGGGAATTAGCAGGAACTAAAACACAAACTGACACGATATGAACTCAAGTCAGCCATTCCATTTTTTTACGAGGATAACCGTTAAGTCAAGGGTGCCGGATTGTCTAAATAAGCAACTGTGAAAACAAAGTTAGTAAAAATTGCGTCAGAAATATGATGAAATATTGAACGGTAGTCAACTTTACTGATGTGAATCCTGGGTTTATGTTTATTGCTAATAAATATTTAAAAGCTTCTTTTTTTTCACATGTACTTGAAGTTTTTTATCTGATAAATCATTCTCAATAGCCAAAAAAAAAAAAAAACACCACTACTCACCTAAGCAAAAATTCTGCCACCAGTTGAGGGTCCCCAGGATCCTCTGATGCCTTTATTTAGACCACCCATAAAATCAGCACCAGGAAATAATTTATTGTTGCTTTTTTCTATCAGCCCTGGTGTTGCCCAGTAGGGAAATATTTATGGGTGAGATGACGCCTAGGTGTTTTTCTGAATTATCTATCTCTTCTTTAATTCCGTCTATTTACCAACTCATACTTTCAATTACAGAAAAATAAACCGGTCTTTTGGGACGGCAAACTCGCATTGCTTTATTGTGGTACTAGCTGACATACCCGTCTACAACCGAAAATATTTAAAGAGTTGGATTAGATCCGGTTATAAGGACATTACAACGAATCCTAAGAACTAATGTGGAGATGATAACTGTTTTCTGTTCAAGATTAGTTATTCAAGACTGATCGCAGTCAACCGACAGGGCAATACTAATAGACAGACGTGTAACGTCATATAGTAAGCAATATATTTTGTACATTTTTTCTTAAAAAAGTCATTATATATATAATATATATATATATATATTATATATATATATATATATATATATACCCAATTAGAGCGAAACGGCATCTAGACCATAAATTAAAATCCTGTTGGTCAGTCAAAATAAACTTAGAATTTACCAAAGAGACTAGCAGACAAATAAAAAAAACACCCCAACCAGGCAAAGGATAAAAAAAAAATTTTCCACCAATAAAAAAGACACTTGAAAAGAAAGAATGCAATATGACCACCCCTGAATGAGGGAGGTGAAATGTATGAATATAAAATGAGTTTGGCCATGTGCCTGTCTAAATAAAATATATCAGTGGTCTGAGGAAGCTCGTGGGCATACTCGCGAGTGGAAATGGTCCATAACCACGATACCATGGTATTTAAGGCTTTTATTCCCAAATATATATATATATATATATATATATTATATATATATATATATATATATATATCCTCGCTTCTCTTACTATAAAATGAATTCTTTTAAGATATATTCTAGAAAATTTCTTCACAAAACTTTTGTCTCCTGACACCCTCCCAAAACCGTGATCAGTTGGGAACAATCACTAAATAAATACACAAAAGAAATATTAATATTTGTCTTATCAATTGCACACACACCACACACACACACACACACACACACACACACACAAACAGACACACACGCGCGCACGCACACGCACGAACGCACACCCCACCACACACACACACACACACACACACACACACACACACACACACACACATATATATATATATATATATATATATATATATATATATATATAAAGATCATAACGATTGAAATCACTGTAGACCCGTAATTTTCCCCAAATGTTAGTAAATCTACTTTTTTTAAGTATTGGGCACTCTAGGATAAATTACTGAAATCATACAACTACGAAAACGTTGATATATATATAATCACCGTATCTATTTCCTACGAGGATAACCGTTAGAACCGAGCGCTTCCCCTACAAATGGTGAGTAGGAGACGACAAAATATTCTTCCTAGCACCAATGGCCGGTAAAATTCAGCTGCTATAAATAATTCGAAATGAAGTATTGAACGAAGTCTTCTTAAAAAACATAAGTACCATAGATTTAATTTATGAAGACAGAATGTTCAGCTATTGAATTAAAAAATGATTTGCTCTTATTTGTTATTTGTTTATTTACTGCTAAATATAAATAATTAAATACTAAGGTGAGCATCCTCTTAATGTACACATTTCATAATTTTTGACAGTGTAGTATGTGTTGTTATTAATTCAACGAATTTTAAAATAGAAATAAAAAAATCGATAACGATGTATTTCAAAATGTTATTTGAAGATTAAATTCGTGCAACTATTATGTATAAATTCCGTTTCTCGAATGGAGCTATATTTAGATAAAAATAAACAGGAGAAATTATTAGTTTAAGGATTAGAATTCAAGAGTGAAGAGCCGATTATTAAATGGAATTCAAATTGTATAGATGAGTTCAATGTGCTTTGGTTTGTTTTGTTGTGGTTTACGGCATATCAACCACAGTGGGTCATTTAATGCCGACAAAGTTTTGAAATAAATTCATTCTTAATGAAGACTCAATTTTTTTATAAACATTTTTCTATTTAACCCATAGATAGGATCTTAGCAGGTACTACCTCTCCGGGTCACAGTGAACCTGGAAGCAATGGTGATGAAGGGGTGCTCCACATTCCTACAGAACCAACAGAACTGGAACCTCATCATCAGATAGAGTTTAACATCACGCCCAGGACATCAAAACCTCAGCCACCATCTTCTAGCACATATTTGATAAAAAGGGGTTGGGGCTTGACATAAGCGCAATAGGGTAGGGGCAATCATATAGGTGCTAGGGCTTGACATGACCAGCCGATTGATCGGAGGGGGCCTCTCCAACAGCCCTCTAGCATAATTATGGGCTTAAGGGGAGTTAAATGTGGAGGATCGGATTCAGAGCTTAAATCTAAAATAGCAAACATACAAAACAAACAGTAAAACTCTCCTTATGTCCGCCCTGTCGTCTGGGGCGTTCGAATGCACCGACTGCACCTCTGCAGAGGGGTAAGACTCCCCAATGGGGCCACCTGTTGGCCGTGGGTGGCGACCCGTGATGCTTAAGGATAGAGCCCAGGTGGATGAGCAGTTCATGACTTGCAATACTCCACTTTGGCCCTATCTTGGGCTAGACGGGCGGTCGAAGAGGCCCCCTCCGATCAACCGGCTGGTTACAAGCCCTAACATCTATATGATTTTCCCAACCCTATTGCCCTTATGGCAAGCCCCAACCCCTTTTTATCATATGGGTGCTAGAAGGCGGTGGCTGCGGGTCTACATGTCCTGGGAATGACATTAAACTCTATCTGATGGTGAGGTTCCAGTTCTAGAGGTTTGGGGAATGTGGATCACCCCTTCATCACCATTGCTCCCTGGTCCACTCTGACCCGGAGTGGTAGTACCTGTTAGGGTCCCATCTATGGGTTAAATAGAAAAATGTATTTATAAAAAAATTGTATTATCCATTAAGAATTGATTTATTTAAAAAAAATTATCGGCATTAAATGACCCACTGAGGCTGATATGCCGTAAAACAAAACAAACCAAAACCAAATCTCCTTATGTGTCACATTCTACATTCTCATCCGGTTTTCTGAGACTGTAGAATACGCTGACTGCAATGGGAACACATGTTGGCTTTGGTTAGCGAGCCGCAATGCCTGAAGATAGGATCTTGGGGCAGTCACTGACACGGGTACAAAGTTACACGTGACACGCTACACTTCACATCGGGCCTTACTTGGAATAGACGGGTGGTCTGAGAAGCCCGGACCTATGAATCAAGTGCTCGTGTCAAGCCCTAGCACCTATATGATTGTCCCAACCGTCTACTTCAAATTGCTCTTAAAGCAAAATCCCAACTCTTTTTATCTTAAAGATGCTAGAATGCTGTGACTGAGGGTCAATCAACAGTTTATGCATACACATGAAGTTATTTCTTCTAATCTAATAATACACATGAAGTTAATGAAAAATCAAAACTAAAAAATCATTTCTGTCAATGTATACAACAACCAACCAGCAAATCATATATACAAAAAGAAAATTGACATTAAATAACCCACAACGATGGATATGCCATAAAAAAACAGCCAATAGCCACCACCTTTGACCCTCATTTGGAAATAAAAACGTAGGCTTATATTTTAAAATAGCCGAATAAATCTAAATACGGAATGCAGTTTAAAAAAATATCTATTGTACGGGTAGGATTTGACACAAGGTCACAAGTATGGAGGCATCCATTGAGAATAGATATATGTGAGATATATCATTCTGGTACGTGTATCTATTTTTTGACCTCCCATCAGGTCAAATAAATATAAAGTCCCGTAGAAAATTGATGTATGCACTTTTAAACATATCTAAATTGTATGCCATCTGGCCTATAATTGAATTTTTAGTGATAATTTCAATGGTGTATTTTAGCGAAAATGAGAGAATGTGGTGGAAATCGGATAGTTGGAACAGGTGGGTTGCTGTGAAACCGAAACGGTGTTTGACGGAAATTAATTTCTTATATCAATTCGCCTTCCGACCATTGTAGTAAAAACACTTGTATTTACATATGGGTTTGTGCCAGGATTCACTTGTTTTAGTCGATTTATTCCCCCACGTCAACTCCTTAATGTGACGTGCATCAAATTTTTGTGGCGTGGATAGATAGTTAGTTACAGTTTTATTGATATATGGATCATTGCGAGTTTTTCACATCAGTCGTAATTGGTGGTTTTCATTAAAATCTGAGTGACTACAGTTCTGCCCAGATCATCGAGTTCTTTGATCTCCTAGAGTGGTTGCTTTAAGAATGGTAAAGGACCCAGTGTGTCCATTAGCGCAAAGCGAATAATGTGGGCGTGTATTTGTGTGAATTTATTCTTTTCTCTCTCTCTCTCTCTCTCTCTCTCTCTTCTCTCTCTCTCTCTCTCTCTCTCTCTCTCTTTATCTATCTATCTATCTATCTCTCTTACACACACACAGTATATATATATATATATAGGGGCCGGGTTAGCTCAGTCGGTAGAGCGTTCGGCTAGAAACCACAAGGTTCCTAGTTCGATACCGGTCCCCGCCCACTCAGCGTATGAGTAGCACAGGGATCTGTGCGGTAAAGTAAGGAGCTGATGGTAGGTGTGGCGCTCCACCTCAGATGCTAAAACAATCTCCTTGGTCTAGCGCTATTGAAAAGGGGATAGACTCCCTCGCTGATTGGCTGATACCGACATTAGGCCGCCCCGTTGACTTTACTTACTTATATATATATATATATATATATATATATATGAGGTTAAGTAAACAAACAAATGTGTTTATTTTTATATGGCTTTAAGCCGACAATTTTTGGAGGATATGTGCTTAATTGAAATCGTACCTAATTTTGAAAATTAATTAGTTAAGAATTAATGAATTTTAGGCGGGCATATATGTTCAAATGTAAGGCTAAACGAATCGAGAAAATGTCAATGCACATTTCGACCTATTAGGTTTCATCAGCAAGGTAATAGACATGGAAGACTGCTCCGTGTGTGACTCGAAACCTCGACTGTCAAACTGACAGGCAAAGTCTCTAATCGTTACACTAGCTTGCCAATTCCACATTCTTTATATATATATATATATATATATAATATATTATATGAATATGTATGAGTGTGTGTGTGTGAGCGTGTGTGTGTGTGTGTGTGTGCGTGCGCGTGTGCGTATGATATTATTTCACTCCATTCAAGTTTTTCACACCCGTCTTAGTAGGTGGTTCACTGGAGGCTGAGTGATAGCTAGTCTCCTCAGGTCTCCAGGACTATTCTGAGTGTTCTAGCCGATCTTAACAGTGCTGTAGTTTGGGTGGTCTCGATTTTTCCTCTGATTTCCAGTTCACTCAGACTCTTTTACACAACCTTATTGACTGTTTCAAGGGCACCAATTACAATTACAATTACTTCATGTTCCACAGTTTTCTTAGTTCTCTGGCAAGGTTTAAATATTTTAAAAATCTTTTCGCTTTCTTTCACATTCACTCGGTTATCAGCCTGGACGGCAAAATCTATGACAAGTTCTATTCTTGTTAATGTTATGGTTTGATGATGGACGCATTTGTTTTGCGCGGGAAGTACGAAAAGACAAGGAAAAATTGAACTGGAAAAAAAACAATAGATAGCACTAGACAAAAATCTTAGTATAATAAAAAAAGTGTAACAAAAGACTTAATCTGGACAAACGGGAATTTGAACAAAGAGAAAGGACTTCCTGTCAAGGAACAAAAGGATGTGTGGGCGGTCGTCAATACTTAAGCGGTCATCAGACAGCCCAGAGGCAGACCCCAGAGAGACGGCGAGCAGAGCGGACTGGGTGACCGCTGACACGGTCGATCGCTGCCAGCGAGCAGTGAGGCACGCCCACCACCTTCCACTACACCAGCAGTAGTAGTGCCCATTATCAATGCCCGTCACCCGCATCCACCACGTACAGCCGAGATGAGAGAAATAAAGTCAAATCTCCTACTACATAGAGCATGCTTTGTGATCCCATTTAAGCGACCACTAGATACATCGTCTAGGGGTTAGAAACGATCTCCGACTGTATACCAGCAACGTATACGAGTCAGAGTAGCGTGAGTTTGAAGATGCCAGTATATGACATGTACGATTTTGTTGCCTGAGCCGAGTGCTATGCAACATCTTGTTAATAAACATTAGGTCTGGTCATCTGTCCGGGATTTATATCTCAAAGTCCAAGATATTTGTCTCATGTTCCAGTACCTTTTATTATGAACTCATTGCACTCGGTTTTCCGGTTGACACCGGGGACCCAGCGAGCTTCGGTCGCTGGACTCGCCGAGAGTTTAATAATAGCGTCGATCCCAGGGGGCTATCCCCCCGGGCAACGACGTAATTTTGTTCTTTCCCACCCATGAGCTTCGGCTTGTGGGTGGGCCCACGTTAAAACGAGGCCTTGTGCCCAGTCCATACAAGTGCGTTATGAGACAAATATCCTCATGTTCCAGAATGAATTGCAGTTTGTGCATATGCCGTATGGTTGTATGGTTAAGAAATATTGACTTCATAATGATGATTTTTTGAAAGTTAAAAGGTAAATTTATTGAACGCACAAACCATTATTTTAAAGTGGAAATGAAAGTTATTGTCAGTTTTATCAATGATTCAATATTCGATAAAAACAAAAACCGTTGGTTAAAATAATGCTTAAATGAAAAAAAAAACTAATCGAAAAAATAAATGGCGGACTAAAGTAAATTTAAAATGATAGAAATGATTGAAAAAAAATTTATCTGAAAAAGTAAAGTTTGGATATGAGGAGAATGAATGAAAAGACAATCATTGGATGAACTAATTGTTAAAAATAACATCAGCGTTTGAATTTTCTTTTAATAGAAAGACAGGAACATTGTAAATTGATAAAAATGGAGGAAGAAAAATAAAGAAAGAATAATAACACTAGAAAGAAAGGAAGAAACAAAGAATAAAGAAATAAGGAAAGCAAAAAGGGAACTTTGTCAAAAAAGAAAATGAATGCAAAAGAAGAAAGAATTAAAGAAGGAAAAAAAAGGAAAGGAAAGCGTGACGAGAAAGAGAAAAGAAATTATTATTTAATAATGGAGATTCGCTTCCGGTTTTTGTCTGTAACAAAAATTACGTCACTGCTTACGTCACATTACCCAAAATCGTCACAACATAGAATAAAATGTATTCTATGTTATTTTGAGTGTATTTATTGAATAAATACACTCAAAATTTGAACATGCAACATTAGACAGTCCTCATTGTTTTTTAAAACAAGTTTTAATAAATACATGACTGGTATTATATATCTATATATAGTTTGTTTTATTTTAATACATATTTAAAGTTTACATTTCAAATTGTTTTATTTTTTAATCCTTTAATGATTTTGATGATTTTACTTACTTAGGGTACAAACTCGTTGACATTGAATTTTTTACTCCCACCCCTCAGGCAATATGTTTCACAAATCTATTTTTACATCGCCCGGAGGGTGTTTTTTATTTTCTACGAGTAGAAATAATTAAGATAGTTTGACGAAAAAAAGGAAGAAAGAAAAGAAAACTTAAGAGAAAGACAAAAATTAGTGAAATCAAAGTTTTTAGAGAAGTCAAAAAGCATTAAATAATCACGGAATTTATTTTTAGAAAGAAAACAACAAATCAATTTAAAACTGCAATAAGAAAAAAGAAAAAGAAAAAAGAGAAAGAAAGAAAATGAGAAAGAAAGAAAAAGAGAAAGAAAAAAAGAGAAAGAAAAAAAGAGAAAGAAAACACATAAAGAAAGAAGAAAACAAAGAAAGTTGTAAAGAAAAAGAAAAAAGATAAAGATAAAAACGATAGTAAAAGACAATCTAAAGTAGAATAATTGGTCAAAAAAGACAAAAAGAATAAAAGAACTTGGTCAAAGAGAAATAGAAAGAAAACAAATAAATAAATAAAAGAAAGAAAGGTAGAACAAAGAAAAGAAAGAAAGAAAGAAAGAGAAGACAAAGAAAAGAGAAAAAAAGCAAATTTAAAAAATTAAAAAAGATAAAACAGCGAAAGATAGAATAAAAGACAAAGAA